>CM040118.1:143257299-144457299 GCA_022559845.1 Amorphophallus konjac
GTTGTTGGTTTTTTAACCCCTCTAGGCATTTTTTAAGTTTAGGAGGATATGTGTATGCTTAGCAACAGTGAAAAACGTGGAGGAAGAGGAGGGACAATGCTTTTGATTGATAAAACCAAGGGAAACTTGAGCATGCAATAATGATGATCTTGACAAGCTAAGACCCAAAATTACTCCCTTGACTTGGAAGATGGACGTGGGAAGCAGCTCCTCCTGGATGTAGATGGCTCCTGAATTTGGCAGCACTTCATCGTGAATCAAATCTTCCTCCCCTGGGTCATGAAATCAAGGGTTCTATTTATAGACTCCCTCAAACTCTCAGGTCGAGTTGAAGATAAATCAGCCAAGAAAGGAGGATAATCCTTAGCAAATCCTTGAGGATAATATCAACAAGAGTCCAAAGAAACAAACGAGAGGTCCTGAGGATTAGAATTGAAGGAGATAATGCCAATCCAAAACCCTATCTCGTCCACGGAGTAGCAGAGAAAAGGCCTGAACTGTCAGGACTCTCTGAAGGAAGTAACGGTTGCACGATAGACCACCACTTGGAAATAACGCTCCAAGGAATTACCCTAATTTTCAACCCTATCCAAAGGATAAGATCGACGGGAAGAAGATCTAAACAATAGGACTCTGCAACTAAGTAACGGCCAGGGCATAGGGCGTCATAAGGAAACAACGGCTAGGGAGTAGACCGTTATTATCAAAGGACAATGAGACCCTGAGTCTTGGGACTCTTCAAAGATTAACGGCCTAGGCTTCATGCGTTATTATGAAATGACGCGCCTAGTCCAGACCGTTATTATCATTGATTTTCAAGAAAATAGAATGGAGGGATTGCCAAGCTTTTGAACGAAGTGCCACCAGGAACCAGGTCTAATCCAGGAATTGAGACCCAGAAAATAGGCTTCAACTGATTAAATGGAATTCAATGAAGAGTGAACAACTCGGAGCATCATATTGAATAAATAAGGAGATGACCCGACTTATTGGGTATAAAACGGGTGTCAACATATGTGTGTGTGTGTCTGATCTTGTAACATTTTACAAGATAGTGTGTGGATCCTCACTGTCGTTGAGGGGAGGATGTAGGTTGCCGTTGTGGCATCCGAACCACCTTAAAATCGTTGTCTGTTTGTGGTTTGTTCCTTATCTCCTTTACCCCTTCTTGCATGCTTGTAGATCTAGATTATGTGATTTCTTTCAAAAAGATCTTTCGGTATATTAAAAGCTGGACTCGGACTGACAAGGTTATTCTTGTCGGAAAGATAACAGTTTGCGTGAGTAAATCTACGGATTTGTTAACTTCGCCTATTATCAAGGGTTATTACAGTGATTAATTTTGATAGATATAGTTTATCCTGCTCTTGGTTCATCGTGTCCTCACATAATCGTAAAATTGAGTATAGTTCAGTTAAAATTTTGTTATCACCCAATTCACCCCCCTCTTGGGTGCCATTGATTGCGGGACTTCAATTTGTATCAGAGCTAAGGCTCTATCTTTCACTGATCTAACAATCTAGAGTGAGATCCGGATCAATGGCAAACAAGGGTATGATGCCCGAGGGTCACTCCATCAACCGTCCTCCGTTCTTTGATGGCTCAAACTACTCATACTGGAAAAATAGATTGCATATTTTCTTGAGGGCTCAAGAGTACGAAGTTTGGAGAGTTGAGGACAAGGGTCCTTACAAACTTGGGAATGATAAGGAAAAATGGACACCCGAGGAAATTAAGAAATGCACTGTTAATTTCAATGCTATGAATATTATGCAATGTGCGATACACCCTAACGAATTCTCTCGTGTCTCCATGTGCAGCTCAGCTAAAGAAATGTGGGACAAATTGTGGCTCATATATGAAGGGACATCCGAGGTCAAGGAGACCAAGGCCAACCTTCTTGTTCGAGACTATGAGCTTTTCAAGATGAAGCATGAAGAGACAATTTTAGAGATGTTCGTAAGGCTAATTGAGGTCACGAATGGTCTCAAAAGTCTTGGGAAAGATTACACAAATTCTGAGCTTGTAAGAAAAGTGCTAAGATCCCTCTCTCCTGAGTGGCACACCAAAGCCACCGTTATTGAAGATTCCAAGAATCTGTCCACACTTACCATCAATGAACTCATAGGCTGACTCATGACTTATGAGATAAATGTGAAGAGGATAGCTGAGGAAGATATCAAGAAGAAGAAAGTAATTGGATTGAGAGCTCATCAATCCGGTGACGACTCTCAAGAAGAAGAGTCCAGTGACGGAAGCAACGAAGAAGAAGAATTGGCTATGATCACTCGTCAAGTAAAAAGATTTATGAGGAAGAAAAGAAATTACCAAGGCAACTTCAGAAAAGGGCAAAGGAAGCCCACTCAAACCAAGGGTGAGTCGAGCAAGCCGAGTAGCATCATATGCTACGAATGCAAAAAGCCCGGGCACATGAGGGGAGAGTGCCCAGACCTGAAGGAGAAATTCAAAAAGGACAATTTCAGAAAGCCCAAAGCCATGGTTGCTACGTGGAGCGATGAAGAGGACGAACCGTCCGAGGAGGAGATACAAGAGCTCGTGGAGAGCTTGTGTCTCATGGCTCATGAGGATGACTCAACTGAGGTTAATTCGGACCCTGATTTTATTTCAAATGAACAATGGGAATCTGAATATGAAAAACTGTATGCCAAATACAAGAAAATCAGATCTGAAAATAAAACTCTTAAAAAGAAAATTGATGAACTGTCACATGAAGATATCTCTATCAAGTTTGAAAAATTGGAACAGGAATGGTTTGAAGCAACTAAAGAAAGAGAAAGCTTGCTGCAAACTATTTCAGATATTGAAAGAACTAAAGAAGAGATTTCATGCAAAATGGCTGAAGTTGAAAAAGTGTGTGAAAATCTGAAAAAGGAAAAAGAAATTCTGAAATCCACAAATTCAGAACTCGAAAGGAGAAATGGGATTTTGGGTGAAGAAGTTGCTGAACTTCAGTCCACCTTGACTAGGTTTGTTACAGGGAAACAAAACCTGGATAACTTATTGGGGGTTAAAGTCAACTTCCAAAAGGAAGGGTTGGGGTACACACCTCAAAACAAAAAATCATTTGAGCATAAGATCACCACATCCTTTGTTCATGAAAAGGACTATAATCATGCTTCATGTTCTAATTCTAAACCCCAACATGTTCAGCCTAAACCACACAGATATCAAAGAACTTTCTCACATGCTAATTGCTTTCATTGTGGTAGATTTGGTCATGTGATTTCCAACGGCTAGTTTAGACAAAGCACACCTAAATATCATGTTCCATGGATAAAGAGAACACTCGCAAGAAATTAGGCTAACTCCTATGGACCCAAACTTGTTTGGGTACCAAAAATATTTGCATGAGAATCTTTCTTCTTGCAGATATGTCTTGAAGCCAGGGGGAGCAAATGGTACTTGGACAGCGGCTGCTCAAGGCATATGACAGGGGACAAGAAAGTGTTCTCTACACTGCAAGATAAGGATGGAGGTCCAATTATCTTTGGAGGTCAAGACAAAGGTAAAATCGTTGGGATTGGTAACATTGGTAAGAAGTCTGAAATTCTTATTGAAGATGTACTTTTGGTGAAAGGTCTGAATCACAATTTGCTAAGCATAAGCCAATTGTGCGATAAGGGTTTTAAAGTTATTTTTGATGAAACCCACTGTATTGTCTTGAACAAGAACACAAATGAGATCAAATTTCTTGGAAAAGGGAATAACAATGTCTATACTGTTGATATTGACAATGTTTCTTGTGATGATCTTTGCTTGGTTGCGAACAATCATGAAAATGCATGGTTATGGCACCGAAGATTAGGTCATGCTAGTTTTGGAGTAATCTCCAAGTTGTCTAGACATGATTTGGTGAATGGACTGTCAAAATTAAAATTTGAAAGTGATAGAATATGTGAAACTTGCACAAAAGGCAAGCAAACACGAATTTCTTTCAAAAATAAAAACATTGTTTCATCCGCTAGGCCGTTGGAACTACTGCATCTTGATCTTTTTGGTCCAACTAGAACCTCTAGCCTAGGAGGAAAATTCTATGGCTTTGTGATTGTTGATGACTTTTTTCGATTCACATGGGTGTTATTTTTAGCCAATAAAAGTGATGCCCTGATGGAGTTTCAAGTGTCTTGCAGAAAAATCAAAATGAAAGAGGTTACCTCATCACCACCATCCAGAGTGATCATGGTGGTGAATTTAAAAATCATGAATTCAACATTTTCTGTGAAGAGCAGGGGTACACACATAATTTTTCGTCACCAAGGACGCCCTAGTAAAATGGAGTAGTGGAAAGGAAGAACAGAACATTGATAGACATGGCCAGGACCATGCTCAGTGAGAATTCCCTACTTAAGTATTTTTGGGCTGAGGCAGTGAGTACATCATGCTACATCATTAACAGGGCAATGGTAAGGCCCATTCTGAAGAAAACTCCATATGAGTTCTACAAGGGTAAGAAATCAAACATCTCATATCTTAAACCCTTTGGATGCCCTTGCTACATTTTGAACAATGGTAAGTCCAACCTGGGTAAGTTTGATGAAAAGAGTGATAAAGGAATTTTTCTAGGTTATGCACTCAATTCTAGAGCTTACCGATTATTCAATAAAAGGACTTTGGTTGTTGAAGAAAGTCCTCTTGTTATTTTTGATGAATCCGAATCAAAATTGACAAATCAAAATTCTTCTACTTTGGGTGCAGATGAAGATCCTAAGAACTCATCAAATGTCCAAGCTAAGGATGAACCACTGAAGGCAATATCAAGTAAAAATGAAGAAGATGAGGATCGTACAATTGAGACACTGCAAGAATCACAAGTGTAGCATCCTGACTTGCCCAGTTCTTTCACATTTCTAAAGGATCATCCAGCTGTGAACATTATAGATAATTTGTAGGATGGGATAAAAACAAGGTCCTCTCTAAGGCAAGTAGAAGAGGAAGATTCGATGGCTTTACTTTCACAAGAAGAGCCCAAAGACATTCATGAAGCTCTTCAAAATGAATCATGGATTCAGGCTATGCATGAAGAGCTGCACCAGTTTGAAAGAAACAAGGTGTGGACTCTCGTGCTGCGTCCTAAGAACCATCCCACTATTGGAACCCGTTGGGTTTTCAAAAACAAGCTAAATGATGCGGGATTGGTTGTTAGGAATAAGGCCCAGCTTGTAGCCAAGGGGTACAGCCAAGAGATGGGCATTGACTTTGATGAGTCCTTTGCACCGGTTGCTAGACTTGAAGCAATCCGGATCTTACTGTCCTACGCTTGCTCTTTGAACCTTAAATTGTTTCAAATGGATGTTAAATCTGTATTTCTTAACGGTTATATCAAGGAGGATGTTTTTGTAGAGCAGCCTCCAGGTTTTGAAGATTCCAAACATCCACTACATGTGTACAAGCTCCAAAAGGCCCTGTGCGGACTAAAACAAGCACCAAGGGCATGGTATGAGCGACTCACCTCATTTCTGGTTAAAAATGGGTTCAAGAGAGGTAAGGTTGATCAAACACTTTTCACAAGAAAATCAGGTAATGACATTTTAGTAGTTCAAGTGTATGTGGATGACATTATTTTTGGAGCTACTAACAATGCCTTATGCGATGAATTTGCAAAGATTATGCAAGGAGAATTCGAGATGAGCTTAATGGGGGAGCTGACTTTTTTCCTTGGATTGCAGGTGAAACAAACTTCAGAAGGAATCTTCATCAATCAAGCCAAATATACTATGGAACTACTGAAGAAATACGGGATGGCGGAAGCAAAACCCATATCAACTCCCATGGCCACCACCACAAAGCTGGATAAGGATGAAAATGGTAAAATAGTAGATTCTACACTGTTTCGAGGTATGATCGGATCACTACTGTACCTTACAGCTTGCCACCCTGACATTCAATTCAGTGTATGTCTCTGTGCCCGTTTCCAGTCATGCCCTAAAGAATCTCACTTATCAGCTGTTAAATGTATTTTTAGATACCTTATTGGCACAATAGATTTTGGCTTGTGGTTTACCATCGGTAGTTCTTTTGATTTAATTGCTTATACCAATGCGGATTATGATGGGTGCATTGTAGATTGTAAAAGTACAAGTGGGTATTGTCAGTTTCTTGGGGGGTGCCTCGTTTCATGGGCCTCTAAGAAACAACATTCAGTAGCTCTCTCAACGGCCGAGGCTGAATATGTAGCCGCCGGAAGTTGTGGAGCCCAAGTACTTTGGATCAAAAATCAATTGCTTGATTTGAATGTTGAAGTGGATTGTATGCCGATCTTATGTGATAATACGAGTGCAATTAATCTATCTAAAAATCATGTTCAACACTCCAGAACCAAACACATTGACATTCGGCATCATTTTCTGAGAGATCATGTAGGTAAAGGGGTCTTTGAGTTCAAGTTCATTGATACACTTAACCAACTGGCTGACATCTTCACAAAACCCCTAAATCAGGATCAATTCAATAAAATTAGGAGAGAACTTGGCCTGTGCAAGGGTGAGGGCATACGTACTTAGGTCTGCACTAGGTTGATTTCTTATGGGTAGATTTTGTGAGATGCATGCATTATGTGTGTTTTATTTCTATTGTGTATGACAATACCTAGCATGTGCTTGTACTTATATATATATTTACACACTTCTTTCTTGACACATTCCTAAGACTGAATACTCCTTGACAAATAAATGTGGACTAGTGATCTAGTGTTCTAAGTAGTCTCGAAACAGGGGATTCCGTAGTCGACTCATGCTTTTTTTTTTAAACAAAACACTGGCCAATCTGGAATAGGTACTGGTAGAGTGCACCCCCCCTCAAAGAGGGGGAATGTGCTCACTCCCCCAGGCTACACCAGGGCCCTGATTTTATTTTTTATCACTGAATGTACATGAGCTAAGGGGCATACCCCTGCATAACAAGAGGGCAGTAGTAGAGCCCTTTCATTCCAACAAAGAGCTAGGAAGAAACTAAAAGGGAATCAGAAAGAATCAGAACCTAAAAGCAGGCAAACCTGCCCTATCCACCCTAAGGGCTCCTCTTGCAGCCCTTGGGAGCCCCCTTTCTCAAACAAAAACAGAATTACATGAAGCATTGCATGCCATTGATGCCAGGGCGTCTGCTACTTGGTTCCCTTCCCTAAATATATGTTGTATTTGACAGCCACTTTCCACCAGAAAAAGATTTATCTGCCTCCACCATGGGGTTGCCATCCAGCTAGGGGCTTCTCCCTTTTTACCAGCCTCCACTAGAGCTGCACAGTCCGAATAGACTTTAGATAAACTAAAGCCACATTGGTTTGCAATAGCTAATCCATCATGGAGTGCTCTTGTTTCTGCTAGTAGACTATAGCCCATGCCATAGGAAAATGCAAAAGCAATCATTAGCCTTCCAGATGCATCTCTTATACAGCCTCCTCCCCCACATTTACCTGGATTTCCTTTAGATGCCCCATCTATATGTAGGGTATAACCTTGAATAGCCAATTTACATCTTACAGCTATTGGCTGTTTGGCAACAACATGAGGGTACAGACTAAATGCCGCCAGGTTACTGAGATGAATATTGGATAAAGGCTTGTGAAAGTTTAACCTGTCCAGTGCCAGTGAGATAGCAGCAATAATTCTTCTTTTGATAGCAACAAGATTAAAAGGAATACCATCAAACCTGGCGGCGCAACTGCACTTCCAAATTTCCCATACTAGCAGAATAATAGCAAACATCCCAGTGAAACTTATAGCAGATTGCATATTGGTGACAGCTAATATGTTCCATAGCCGGACTGTAATGTGATTACTTAACCAAGCCCTATGGCTGATCAGGGGAGCAACCCAGCCCCACAGGTTTGACGCCAGCTCACTAAAGATGAAAACATGGTCAAGATCTTCTTGGCTAGGGAAGAGGCAGCAATTGCATCTAGAGACTAGACTGATACCACAATCCATTATCCTGCTGTCCACAGGGACAGCTCGGTGGAGGATCTTCCATGTAAACAGTGCTGCTCTTGGGGCAATGGCAGAATGCCAAAGTTGTTCCCAAGCTGACCTTTTTGTGCCTCTAGGTCTGATTATATTATAAACAGATTTAATAGAGAAGTTTCCTTTTTGAGTACCCATCCATGTAGACACGCCAAAATTGACGTTTTGTTGATCAAATCTCATGTCATTATGTAAACGCCCCAAGTGGACTTCAATATTCCTATAACATGAAGTTTTTCTATTTTTTGAGAATTTTATGCTTTTTTTTCATCCTTCGTGATTCACGACCTGACGAAGGGCGTTACTTTCGAAAGTAACGACCTGTGATAGGGCGTTTCAAAAGAAAGGACGACCATAGTTGAGGGCGTCAATTCCTGGTATTATCCGTTAATTTCTGGAATTATCTATTTTCAAAATAAAAAGCATTTTCTGTGTAACGTCCTACCTCAGGGCGTGTTTTTAAGAAACGCCGTTATCTTAGGCGTGTTCCATTAATGTCTAAACAAAGAAAGTTTTATTTCCAAATTTAAATCCAGGAAGAAACGCCCTTTCCTAGGTCGTGTTTCAAGAAACGTCTCTGTGAAGGTCGTCAATTCCTGATTTGACGCCCTGTCCTAAGTCGTGTTTCACTCCAGAGTCCTTCCTTTTTCCATCTTTCCCTCACAGTTCCCTACCATCCTTGGGACTCTTGCTCGATCTTGATCCTTCCCTGGATGCCTCATTACCCTTTCTTATCATTTCCTTGTTTGATCACATCCGATTGAAGCTATAAAAGAAAATATCGATCGATCGTGTGAGAGGTGAATGACTCAGAAGGTTAAGCACTCTAAGCATTCAAAAGGTTAAGCGTCACGAGCAGAGCCTTCTTCGTTCTCTGCATCCTTCGTTGGGCTTCATCCGGTGCTTCATCCGTCTACTTCCATCATACTCATCCGGTTTTCCCTTTACTGTCGCCAGGGACAGCAGGGTTTCTCAGCTTTTCATCTGTTTGTTCTACTTCATTTATACCACTCCATTCATCATATCTATTCATCCTTTGTATTCACACCTTATTGCATTTTTTATCATCATACTCCCCTCTCTTAAGTCTTATTAAGGGGTTTTAAAACCACAAAAAAAGAGGTGCGCACGTTGATGTCTTTTCATCATTTTATGTTAGTTTTGGATTGATACTATTGCACTTTGGATGATCCCCCTCTCTTTTGTTTGTTTTTCATTGTCCTTTTTTTTACAAGGTAATCAACCAAGAAAACCCACTTCATCGGCCGGCCGATTGAAGTTGGAGGAAGAAATCCACATCCATCCCGCATCCCAATTTTCACCAGGTACACGCGATCTCCTTTTCTTCTTATTGAGGTAACCCCTCTGGCGATCACATCATCTCCACTTTAGCAGCTCGTGCTATTTTTTATTGCATTCTTTTTGCATTATTTATTTATCTCCTTTTTGTCATATTTTTAATCTCCCCTAAAAAAAGAGCAGATTTTAATCCGATCTACAAATTGGCGATCACGGTGGGACCTCCACTGTATTCCTTTTTGATTACCATCTCCATTGGCACCCTCGTGTGCCCTTTCCCCTTGGCACCCTCGTGTGCCCTTTCCCCTCGATACCCTCGGTACCCTTTCCCTTGTGCCCCTCGGGCACCCTCCATTGTGCACCCTGCACACTCCCCGGATCAGTCAATTGCTGCTTATTAACGCCTTCAACAGGGGCGTCTTTTGATTTAACGCCCCTCACAGGGACGTGTTTTGTTGATTAATGCCCCCTTCCAGGGCGTGTGTTTATTGCACCTGTTGGCGTTTTGTTTGCTCATTTTATCGTCTCCTATTTAACGCCCCTCTCAGGGACGTGTTTCTTTGAGTAACGCCCAATTCCAGGGCGTCTTTTACCATAACTACTGTCTGCTGCATGCTTATCATATTGTTTGTGGATTAACGCCCCTCTCCGAGGCGTTTCATTTCTTATCAACGCCTGTCATTAGGGCGTTTCTCTTTATCATAACTGCTGCTGCTTATCATATTGCCTGTGGATTAACGCCCCTCCCCGAGGCGTTTCATTTATTATCAGCGCCTATCATTAGGGCGTTTTCTCTGAGTTTTGACGCCCTCCGTTGGAGGCATTCTTTCTTTATAACGCCCCACCTAAAGGCGTGTTTTCCTACCGTCTGTGAGCCCCTCACAGAGTTTAACGACAGCCACGCTGCCGTGTTTTCATTTTGTCACGACCTACCGCAGGGCGTGTCTTTCCTCCTGCTGTGAAAACGACCTTTTCCAGGGCGTTTCTTTACTATTCTTTTTCACAGATTAGCTCGTATTCATTGCTTGGCATTTGTCTTGATATTACATTGCTGCTTGGATTGTCTTGATTTGTTGGCTTGGTTGAGAGACCTCCTCTCTCTACCCTAGGATCCACACACCCTTCTTGGAATCGGGACGACCCTCCATTGAGCATTCCGTCTCTTTGGACCGGAAATCACTTTTTCAAGACCTCCATAAGTCCCCGCACCCGTGGATTCCCTCACGGACGCCGGGCTGGTTGTACCCTTGAAGTACCTGGAGTTTAGAGAACCTATGCGTTTAAAGAGAGAGAAAAAACTTAGTTGACCCGGAGGTTACACTTGGATCAAACTAGGTCTCATTTGGCAAAAGAGTGAACTTTCACAAATAATCCACCCTAATTCAAACATCAAACATTAAAATCTTGCGTTTCTTGCCAACATTGTTTGCATAACTTGGTTGGGTGATTTGATTGACTTGGTTTGATTAAAGTGCCTTTTTGTGTTAGTTCCTTCATGATGGAGGCATCACCCACGATTCCCTTTGGCTCGGGTCCACTTCTTCACACTCGGGAGCTGGTTGAGTTTTGGCCTCACTCTATTAAGGCCCCTTATCCATGTTGTAGCTTTCCTTTGAGTCATTTTGATGTATTTTCATTTTATTTGAGTCATTTCCCTAGGTCTTGCATTTATTTTCCTAAGATTGTGTGTCATTAGATGATGTAATGTGCTAATTGGGCCCAATTCATTGGACTAGGCCCATGTGCACCCCTTCCACCTTCGGTTATTTGCTATTGAGTCTTTTGTCATGGACTTTTGTAGAAATGTGGGTTTCCTATATATAGGACCCCATTTCCCCCATTTGAAATCAATGAATGAATGAATGAGTTAAACTTGCCATTTGAGTTCAAATTGGAGTGATTCCTCTAGTTTTTGGGTGAGAGACCCTAGGGGAGAGATTCTCCACCCATTCTCCTCTTAATCTCTCTATTTCACCCCTCTTTCTCTCTCCTCCAACCCCAATTTCGAATTTTCTTCTCTCTCCTCCCCTCCCAACCACCTCCACTAGCTACCCACCTCATTTAATACCCCTCCACTTCCCCAAGTTGCCATTACTCCACTCCCATAGTCCCTAGGTGGCATCTTCCCCATTCCAACACCTTTCTCCACCTTCCCACCAAATCTACCCCATTCCAATACAAACTCTCCACTTCCCCACATAATCACCCACCTTCCAAGGCCATTTCAAATTTGAAATTCACACTCCCTCCACCCACTTGTTCCCCCTCACCTTCCCCCCTCTCCCTCCAAGCCCCAAATTCGTAGCTCCTCTCTCACCCATAGAAAACACCCCCTTCCAGCTCCCATTCTATCCCTCCCTCACCTTGAAACACCCCATCCTAGACCCCCTCACAGCCCGGGCTTTCCCCACACTCATCCACCCCCATTTCCTCTCCCATATACCCCATTTCCCCCCCATCATCTTCAACCTACCGTTTCAGCTGATAACCTGCAGAAGTGTACCATCTTACAGTGGCGACCACGGCTTCCTCCCGACGAGTTTGAAGACCCAAGAGGCATCCACGGAAGCGGCTACCTGTCCTCTTCGCAACAATCGAGGTCTCATCCCCATCAGAGATCGGTGCTGCTGTGGAGGTCCGTTCTTCCCCGACCGCGCAGTTCTGCTCCGGCTGAGGATCTGAACCGGACTAAAAGCTCGGCCACGACAAACCTTGGACGAACCAGCCCCGAAGCTCTTCTACAAATATCTTCCTCCTCCAGTCTTCGTTCAGGATCAAGAAACGGAACCTCATTTGGCTACCGGAGGAAGGAGTTACAAATTTTCTCCCCCGAGCTCTCCAGTCTTGTCTCCTGCAGTCTGCTCCGACCAGTGCCCACTCTTTAGGGTACACCGACTTCCCTCGACCTCTGATTGCAGCCCCATAACCTCTGGCTGAAAGCTACTTCGACCACGAAGACGTTGCCACCAGTTTCGTGCTGATCGGAGTTCGGGAGGATGCGTGGTGTCCTCTGCAACCTGCTGCCAGAAGTCTGCAACTGCGAGTCAGAAAACCTGATGTCCTGTTCCAACCTCTGCCCCAGTCAACAACGGTCTCAGAAGAAATTTAAGAAAATCTGAAGCGTTCCTGTCCCTGTTACGAAGCTTTTGCCACCGGTCTCGCCATCGGAAAAATTCGTGAGAAGGATCTACAGCAACCACACCAACACACTGTCCCTGTTCGTAGACAACCGGCAGATTCGGCAACCTCGCTTAATCGTCGTTCTTTACTTTACTTTCCCCACCCCGCTTGGCCGGCTGAAGGCCCCTCCCTGCGGGAGGTAGTATTGTTGTATTCACATTAACCCCCACCCCAAGATCCCCCTCCTGCGAGAGGCGTAGTTTTGTACATGGTTTGAGCAGGTCAAGCTTCACCGCCGCGGCGTGTGGGGAACCACCGCCTCCCCGCTCGCCCTCGTCTCCGACCGGGACCGGTTTCTTCAAACCGGTCGAGTAAGTGCCTCATCCTAGCTCATTAGTGTTGCTCTTTCAATATTTACTTCATGCGCCGCTGAATTTGCGAGGGAGCGCCCGATCCTCAAGTCCATGACTTAAGAGTGATCGCCGTGGGATAGTGTGAACCGGTGCCCTTGTGCACTTTATCGGCCCCAATTGAATTGGGCATCCAAACCTTGGGAGTCAAACCTTGGCCTTGCTGGCCCTCTACCAGCAAGGGCCCTTTCCCATACCTCACACTTGGCATCGCCAAGTCACTCCGGGTATAGAGTGCGACGGGAGAGCGGTGGCCCTTAAGGCCCATTTGAATGCTTAATTGTGCTTGTTTGCCTAAGTCCGAGGTCGTGTCACATCAAGTGGTATCAGAGCAAGTCTTTGACTTGTCTCTATCAAGTCAAGTCCTAGGGCATTCTTGCATTAGAGTCATCATCAATCCGACCCTTGCATTGATCCCCCCGATCATCATGGCCAACTACTTAGCCTACTCACCAACCTTGAATTTCATTCTAGATGGGCACATTACCTTTGAAGGATCACATTCTAGTGATTATCTTAGGTGGGAAACTACCATGGAAAGATATTTTGAACGGACTTGGGTATATGGACCCGCGAGAGTCCGCAAGGCCAAGGGACGATTTCGGGGTCAAGCCAAGAGTAAATGGGCAAACATAGAGGGATTAAGAAGGGTTAGGAGGCAAGAGCCCATTTCTTCGTGGGATGATATGAAGAAGGAACTTAGGAAGATCTACATCCCAAAATATTCCCAACCCTCCTACTCGAACACCCCAAGCCCGAGGAGCACTACCACTCCTCCATCCTCACCCGACCAATTTGAGACCGACCTTTGGTCTCCACCCCCACCAATCCCAACAAATCACCTCTCAACCATCATAACTACACTTCGCAACGAAGTCCTCTCCCTTAAGACCCTAATAAACCAAACATCCACCTCTCCACCTAACCCCATGAGGGCCCCCATACCCCAACCAAAACCCCCTTCCCTAACCTACGCTAGTCAAGCCCCTTTAGCTCCCACTTCCACCCCAAACGATCCTAAGGGCAAGAGACCCCTAATCGACCCAATCCCCTCCATGATGACCACCACTCAACCAACCCTCACCATTCAAAACCAAGTGGACACCGTGTCCACCCCTCCACCTAGGCCCATGATTGTCACCACCCTCCAATCCAGAAGCTCCCACCAAACCCCTACCCCACAAAACCCCTTGGTCCCCACCACCACCCCTCCCTTGTCCCCGAAAAGGACATTCCCCCCAAAACCAATCAACCCAAGCCACCCCAACCAACCCATCTCCCACTCCCTACCCCAAAAGTCCAAAGTCCTAGGCTTCCACTACTTCCCCTCCCTATCCAAGCCAAAGTTTCCCATCACCCACCACCCCGGGTACACCATGCACCAACCATCATCACCCCACCCCCAATAGACCTTCCCATTCCCTTGAGAAAGGAGACCACAACCATCCACATGGGAGTAGATGAACCCATCCCCATCATTGAGGAAACCCAAGTTCATATCCGTGGTAAGGAAGAATCACAAATGTCCCCTAGCTTGGACCCCCAAGAGCCACAAGCCTTCACAAATAGCACCATAATCATAGATGGGCCCCTAGCTAGATGGCTAAAGGAGAGACCACTTCACCCCATCGTGTCCTATGTTTACCCACCCATGGAGAAAAACCTTCCCATTGCACCCATTAACTCCTATCACACCATAATCCAAACATCCTACCAAGTGGAAACCTTAGAGGATCTTCTTAAGGGCGTAGCATGGTAAATTGAGTTCACTAGCATGTTGACCCCTATGGCCAAACCACCTAGGAGCCTTGGCCTCCTACACCTATGCATAGGGTCTATCACCTCGATTTGCACCATTGGTTGCTACACTAGTGACCTCCTTCTATTCCTCCCTACACCCGATGAGCCCAACCTTCTCCTCGATTTAGAGCTTCTTATCTCGGGTAGAAAGCCTAGTCCTCCATTCATGGCCGACCATCCCACCAAAAACTTTGGCCCGATCACTTTACTAGAGGAGGAGAATCCACCATCAAGGGGTTGTGAGGACCAAAAGGACCTAGGGTTCCTCTCCTTAGGTGACCCTTACCATGACCCCTTCGATCCCTTCCTATACCCACCCATTAAGATCCCAAACACTTTGTTCGGCCAACCCACTAGAAAACTTGGCCCACTTACCTTGGAGGAGGATGACTCACAATTTGGGAACCTTGAAGACATAGAGTGCCTCCCTCTAGGAAGACCTTTCTACGACCCCTTTGATCCCTTCCTATGGGAGTCTAGTTCCCCATGTAACCCAACCATCTTACCCACCACCCACCCTTTCCTACCCTCACCCATCATATTGGGCCAAACCAATCTCATCCATGACCCGGGTTACACCTTGGGAGCCAAGACCTTGGGCCACATATCCCTAGGTAATAAGGTTGTGCCCCACCCCATGATGACCACCTTCTTAGATCCATTCGATCCGTTCCAATGGGAATTCAAAGGTTGTCCCACCCCTATACACATGGAAGTCACTTTTGGGAAAAGTATGCATGTGTCTAGGCTTTCCACACCCCTTGGCATGAACACTATGTTGGGTCCATTCATTCATATCACCCACATGTCAAGTAGAAAGCATGAGTGGTCCAAATTTGGATGTAGTGGTCCACCTTCATTCATCATGGGTCTTAAGCATATCAAAGGCATCTACGGATGTCCGGGTCCCCCGACATGCATCACCACTTTGCATGATAGATTCACATATGGTTGCCCCGGTCCACCTAAGCCCACCAAAGTCTACATGATAACATTGCATGATAAGTCCACATATGGTTACCCCGGCCCACCAAGGCTCATCAAGGTCCATATGGCATCATGGCATAAATGGTCTATATATGGTTGTCCAGGTCCACCCATAACCACTAGAAGGTCAGCACTCACAAAATTGCATGAGGAAATCCGCAAGCACATTAGCATAAAAAATGAGGCTTATAAAAGGTTGGCTGACTCTCACCGGCGTCACTTAGAGTTCCAAGAGGGTGACTTTGTGATGGTAAGGACGGAGAGGCTCTCCCCAGGAGCCAACTCCAAGTTGAGGCCACGTGGGACTGGTCCCTTCCAGGTTTTGAGGCGCATTGATGCAAATGCTTATTGGTTAGATCTCCCTGAGGACTATGGGGTAAGTCCAACATTCAATGTCGCCGACTTAGTGCCATACAAGGGCCCCACGGTGGTACCTAGTGAGGAGATTGAGCCTACTTCTTCCTTTGAGAGAGCACCCACCCGTGAGGAGAGTCCACTAGCCAAGAGAGCTCAGCGCGAACGTATTGAACGAATATTGGATGAGCAGGTCACTACCACCCGGAGCAAGGTATATGAGCGCTATCTCGTCAGGTGGAAGGATCGGCCTCCTTCGGAAGACTCATGGGTGAGTCGGGAGGACCTCCAGCGGTTGGATCCGGACCTCCTCGAGCGGTACCTTAGCCGGATGGACCCTTACTCGACGGAGTCGAGCTCTTCGCGGCCCAGGGGATTTGATGGAGGCATCACCCACGATTTCCTTTGGCTCGGGTCCACTTCTTCACACTCGGGAGCTGGTTGAGTTTTGGCCTCACTCTATTAAGGCCCCTTATCCATGTTGTAGCTTTCCTTTGAGTCATTTTGATGTATTTTCATTTTATTTGAGTCATTTCCCTAGGTCTTGCATTTATTTTCCTAAGATTGTGTGTCATTAGATGATGTAATGTGCTAATTGGGCCCAATTCATTAGACTAGGCCCATGTGCACCCCTTCCACCTTCGGTTATTTGCTATTGAGTCTTTTGTCATGGACTTTTGTTGAAATGTGGGTTTCCTATATATAGGACCCCATTTCCCCCATTTGAAATCAATGAATGAATGAATGAATGAATGAGTTAAACTTGCCATTTGAGTTCAAATTGGAGTGATTCCTCTAGTTTTTGGGTGAGAGACCCTAGGGGAGAGATTCCCCACCCATTCTCCTCTTAATCTCTCTATTTCACCCCTCTTTCTCTCTCCTCCAACCCCAATTTCGAATTTTCTTCTCTCTCCTCCCCTCCCAACCACCTCCACTAGCTACCCACCTCATTTAATACCCCTCCACTTCCCCAAGTTGCCATTACTCCACTCCCATAGTCCCTAGGTGGCATCTTCCCCATTCCAACACCTTTCTCCACCTTCCCACCAAATCTACCCCATTCCAATACAAACTCTCCACTTCCCCACATAATCACCCACCTTCCAAGGCCATTTCAAATTTGAAATTCACACTCCCTCCACCCACTTGTTCCCCCTCACCTTCCCCCCTCTCCCTCCAAGCCCCAAATTCGTAGCTCCTCTCTCACCCACAGAAAACACCCCCTTCCAGCTCCCATTCTATCCCTCCCTCACCTTGAAACACCCCATCCTAGACCCCCTCACAGCCCGGGATTTCCCCACACTCATCCACCCATTTCCTCTCCCATATACCCCATTTCCCCCCCATCATCTTCAACCTACCGTTTCAGCTGACAACCTGCAGAAGTGTACCATCTTACAGCGGCGACCACGGCTTCCTCCCGACGAGTTTGAAGACCCAAGAGGCATCCACGGAAGCGGCTACCTGTCCTCTTCGCAACGATTGAGGTCTCATCTCCATCAGAGATCGGTGCTGCTGTGGAGGTCCGTTCTTCCCCGACCGCGCAGTTCTGCTCTGGCTGAGGATCTGAACCGGACTAAAAGCTCGGCCACGACAAACCTTGGACGAACCAGCCACGAAGCTCTTCTACAAATATCTTCCTCCTCCAGTCTTCGTTCAGGATCAAGAAACGGAACCTCATTTGGCTACCGGAGGAAGGAGTTACAAATTTTCTCCCCCGAGCTCTCCAGTCTTGTCTCCTGCAGTCTGCTCCGACCAGTGCCCACTCTTTAGGGTACACCGACTTCCCTTGACCTCTGATTGCAGCCCCATCACCTCTGGCTGAAAGCTACTTCGACCACAAAGACGTCGCCGCCAGTTTCGTGCTGATCGGAGTTCGGTAGGATGCGTGGTGTCCTCTGCAACCTGCTACCAGAAGTCTGCAACTGCGAGTCAGAAAACCTGATGTCCTTTTCCAACCTCTGCCCCAGTCAACAACGGTCTCAGAAGAAATTTAAGAAAATCTGAAGCGTTCCTGTCCCTGTTAAGAAGCTTTTGCCGCTGGTCTCGCCATCGGAAAAATTCGTGAGAAGGATCTACAGCAACCACACCAACACACTGTCCCTGTTCGTAGACAACCGGCAGATTCGGCAACCTCGCTTAATCGTCGTTCTTTACTTTACTTTCCCCACCCCGCTTGGCCGGCTGAAGGGCCCTCCCTGCGGGAGGTAGTATTGTTGTATTCACATTAACCCCCACCAAGATCCCCCTCCTGCGAGAGGCGTAGTTTTGTACATGGTTTGAGCAGGTCAAGCTTCACCGCCGCGGCGTGTGGGGAACCACCGCCTCCCCGCTCGCCCTCGTCTCCGACCGGGACCAGTTTGTTAGGGTGCTTGGCCCGGATACAGAGGGGGGGTGAATGAATCCTTCTACGAATAATGGCCAAATTTAAAAAACGGATGCTAGATAAAGAAACAGTATAGAACCAATTCTATTCTACTCAAATACAAACCCATTGAGCGCACCTATTCAAGCATTTAGCGGAAGCAAACCAAACAATCAAGCCACTGCTCAAAAGATTTTTTAGGTGGTTCGGTCCTTCAGACCTACACCCCTCACTCCCAACCGGAGTGAGGCTTCACTAGCACATGCTAGAACCAAACAGACTCAGTCTGCAAACAATTGCTGCCACACAGCTTGACCAGGGGAACAACCTCCCCTCTTCCTCCAAACTGGAGGGAACCTCTGGACTTAAATCCACAAGCCCAGAGCCGGAGACAAGTCTCCCTTCCTCCCAACCGGAGGGAACCCACAAGTAGCTCCCAGCTACTTGCAACTGGAGATCAGATCTCCCTTCCTCCTAACCGGAGGGAACCCGACCTCAGACCAGAGGATCGGAAAGCACAGCAAACCAGAAAACAAAGAAAAGATAATAAACGAAAAAATAGCTTCAGCAAACAGAAGCTGAAACACGAGATGCACAATTTGGCTCTCAACGGAGCTGACTGGCCTGGATTTGATCCACGGTCCAGTGAAGACAGATCTTCAGGTAAGCTTCTTTCTTCTTCTCCACGAACTCTCTCATTCACTCTCTCTCTAACTTTCTTTCTCTTAAACTCTCTTCCTCTTTCACACGATCACTATCTCTCTCTCTTTTCTTTTTCTTCTTCTGCTGGATCGAGCTCTCTGTAACACTGCCTTTTCTTTCTTAGCTCTGATCGCCCTTCATCGGTGGGCGAAAGGTTTCTCTTTATAGCCGCAGCAGATGGATAGGGCACTGAACGCGTGTGCCTCCCACGCTCGATCCTAGAACCTTCCTGCCACGTGCCCTCTTTGTATTTGTTCCTTCAGCATCAGATCATGTGCACCCAGACATTGGTGAATGTTCTTCCTCGGACCTGCAACGAGATAAGAGCCATTAATATTGAGTGTCATAAAAACTAGAACTGCATGAGGTTAGTGGACACGACAAGAGGTACTAAACAGAGAACGACACGAGATAAGGTGGTGACACAATGAACATTACTAAGAGAACTTTACGAGGTAGACAGAAAAACAACGCAAAGACACGAAGACAAGAACAGAAACCAACACTAAGTATGGTTTCAATACAAGAAGGTCACGAGGACTAGGAAGAATAAAAACGACACGAAGATACAACAAGACAAATGACACGAAAGTGAAACAGGAAGCAACATGAAGTGCTGCGATGTCCTGTACGCACTAGAACAAACCCGACACGAAGAGACGAAAACAACACGAGGTGAAGACACAAGAAGACAACGACACGAGGTGTAGAAAAACACGACACGAAGTTATGAGAGGAGAAGCGACACGGAGTGTGGTCAATGTGATAAAGACACGAAGTCTAAATAACGAAAGATCAACACGAAGACAGAATACAAAGAAACAACACGAATAAAGAATCAGTGATCAGCACGAGGTGTGATTTCAACATAAGAGAGACACGGACTGACAACGATATGAAGTCGAAACAGTAATTGACACGGGGTAACACGACACGAGGTGAAAAATGACACGAAGACAAAATTGACACATACTGAAAACAACACGAAGTCGAAACAGTAATCGACACGAGTTGAAAACAACACGAAGTCAAAACGATGATCGACACGGGTTGAAAACCACACGAAGTGAAGTTGACATGAAATGAAAAAATAACACTAAGTATGATGAGAACAGAAAATAGACACGGAGTGAAAACAAGGATGACGCAGGAGGACAAAACAACACGGGGTTCACTGGGAAACGACTCGAAGTTCATCAAAACAGAAACCAACACGAAGTGTGGTTTCAACATAAGACAGACACGAAGTGAACTTTGACAGAACCACACACTACACGGAGAATGATACGAAGACGATGAAAACAACACGAAGTAAAGATCAAATGACACGAAAATGTCACTGAATCAAAACAAACACTTCAGAGAAAACGACACGAAGACAAACAGTTCAACACGAGGTGTTATATACAAACATGACGAAGTGCCAATCAACACGAATACAGTCCCTGAAAAATACCTGAAGTGAAATGAAGGTTCATTCTTCAACAAACATGTTCTTTGTTCATTTTTCACAGAAAAAATATTTTTGTTAAATTTTCACATAGACATAATTTTTTGAAGACCACTAAGACTTATAGTGTTGTCATCATCAAAACATGTAAAGATTCAACAAGACTCAACACGGTTTCTTCAAACCGGTCGAGTAAGTGCCTCATCCTAGCTCATTAGTGTTGCTCTTTCAATATTTACTTCATGCACCGCTGAATTTGCGAGGGAGCGCCCGATCCTCAAGTCCATGACTTAAGAGTGATCGCCGTGGGATAGTGTGAACCGGTGCCCTTGTGCACTTTGTCGGCCCCAATTGAATTGGGCATCCAAACCTTGGGAGTCAAACCTTGCCTTGCTGGCCCTCTACCAGCAAGGGCCCTTTCCCATACCTCACACTTGGCATTGCCAAGTCACTCCGGGTATAGAGTGCGACGGGAGAGCGGTGGCCCTTAAGGCCCATTTGAATGCTTAATTGTGCTTGTTTGCCTAAGTCCGAGGTCGTGTCACATCACTTCATTAAACACTCTCTCTCTTAAGAATGAAACTCCGTTCAGGTAAAACCATCAACATGTCAGGCAACGGGTACTCTTATGATGATGAGAATGATAACATATTTGGTCAATATGAGGACCCTCTCCAGGATTCTCTTTATTATGAGGGGAACTACCTTCCTCCTCACCCCCATTACTCACAAGTTCATGTGGTTGATACCACTATTCATGAGGCGGACCCTTCGTCTCAAGTTCCATCTTCCAACACTTCGGGGAACCCTTCCCCATCCATTAATGTCACGGATTTGATCCAGGCTCTCTCCCAGTTGGATGACTCCCAGCGGCAAGCCATTCAGGCCGCTTTAAAAGGGAAGTCGGTTCTTTCTTCTTCTTCTAATCCCCCTCCGGCCGTGAGTGGCCATCAGATTATTAATGACCAGGCGGTCTTGCATCCCCCCTCCTCTCGTCCACAAATACCTACTGCGGCCATGCCGGCCCAGCAGGCGAGCTATTCAGCGGTTAGGCATCAATCCTTCCAACCTCCTCGGATTCTACGAATGCCTATACCGCCTTCTTTTGCTCAGAATCAGGCCCCGGTCGAGCCCGATACCAACACTCTCTTGCTTCAGAAGCTGGCAAGCATGGAGGAGCAGCTCAAGAAGGTTACAGCGACCAAGAATGCTCCGGAAATTTCTCTTCCTACGTTGCCGGTGTTCCATTTACCACCTTCTGAAATGCCGAATTTCTGGCGATATAATGGGACCGGTAACCCATTCATTCATTTAAAGGATTTCCGATATGAGACTTCCTTCTGGCAAGACAATAAGGCCTCCCTGGCCTACTTATTCAGGAGGTCTCTTGAGGGGCCAGCCCTCGAGTGGTTTTGTTCTCTGGAGCCAGCTGATGCCGGCGATTTTGATGCTATTCAAAGAAAATTCTTGCAAAAGTACAGAGACCGGGTGGGACCTTCCCTTTCTGTTACAGATTTAGTTGCCGAGAAAATGAAGCCCGAGGAGGACTTCATTGTATTTGCTGATAGGTGGCGGTCTATGGCCGAGAAATTAAAGGACACATTGTCGGAACAGGAGCAAGTGAAAATGGTCATTTCTAATGCAACCCCCCAATTCTGGCATATTTTGGCCATGAATCGGCTAACAACTATGGAAGAGCTCTATGAAAGAGCTCGTTATATACAAATGCAAATGAAGGACTCGCCCATCATGGGCATGTTTGAGCCGAAGCCTCGGCTACTTAAAAAGAATACAAATGTCAACAGCGGACCCACGACTGAAGGCACTGTCACAAATGAGCAGGTTGGCGTAGTTGGCAACCCCCATAACCAAGCTAACCCACGTCCACCACCACCTCCACGACAGAACCCTCATTTTAACCCTACTCCACCACCCCAATTCGCGCCTCAACGCTCCTTCGCTCCACCGCAAAACCAAGCCCCCCGCATAGATCCTCCAGTTCCACCACAATACCATCAAGTGCCTCCACCAGCCAACTACGGCCAACAACAACAACGGAGACCGCCACTTGGCCCCAAAAAGGACCACTATCCCCCACTTCCTGAAAGTCTCCCCGATATTTTTAATGCCCTGATGGCCGCCAACTTGCTCGCATTACCAAAGGAAAGAACCGTGTGGCCCGCTAATGTTGACACATCCCGTTATTGTGCCTTTCATCGCGGCCCTGGTCACAACCTGGATCGTTGTTTCCACTTCAGAGATTACATCTACGATCTAAATGACCAGGGTGACATCAATTGGGATGAGATGAGACAATTCATAGCTGCTATGAAAGAAAGAAGGGCTTCTCGGCAACAACAAAATCAGCAACAACAGCAGCCAGCTCCGCAACAAGTTCAGCCACAGCAAGCTCCAGCACCCCAGCAAGATATGGGGATCGTCCGTAATCCATTACCGGAGCACGCTCCTAATCAACACGTGAACCCTGTCACGTCTCTCTACGAGGTGGAGAGAGAGCAGGGATGGCACGAAGAAAACGCCTCTGTCGGGGCATTTCACCATGATCCAACTCAAAATCAAACTCCGCGCCTTTTGCGTACACCTCCTTCTTCTTCTATTCTCCTATCGGGACGTCCCCTTTTACGCCCCGTCAATCCTTCTACCTCCACCAATTCCACGGCCTTGCCGGCTCGCTCTCTTCTTACCCGCCTACCACCTCCGCAACCTACCATTCCACCTTCCACCACCAATCCCACACACGCGCCATCCAGGCCACTCCTACTCCGCTCACCGCCAGCACCCGCTACCCCCTCTACCACTCCTACACCGGCAAGAGTTCCTCCGTCATCAGTTCAACCACCTTTTGTGCCACGATCTCTCCTTATTCCACCACCTGCCAATGCTCCTCGCATTCGGATATCCCTCTCTTCTCCCACGCCTCCTGCGAGGACACCTTCATCAAATACTCCTCCCATGCCTCCCGCGGGGGGCATCTTTGTTAAACACCACTACCACGTCTCCTACGGAGGCGCCCCTTTCATTGAATTCCCCTTTGATATCCCCTAGTAGGGTTTCTGCTACCAACCTTCCTTCCTCTTCTTCCAACCCTCCTCCTAATATTGCCCCGACAGAGGCGCGTCAAGGCGTAGCGCCGCTAAGCAGTGGACGGATATTCCACCGTGTTTTCCCACAGAGAGAGCTAGAGCCTGTGCAGGGGCCACAAGAGCAAGAGCAGGAACAAGATTCAGTGCCGGGAACTCAGTATGATTTATTAAAGCACTTGGATCGCACTCCAGCCAGAATCTCCATTCTTTAATTAATCAAGAGGTCCACCACTCATCAGCTGGCCCTGAAGGAATACCTGTAGAAGGTCATGGTCAATGAGGACCTTCCGGTTGAACAGATAATTATAGTCTTGACCCCTGCCAGCAGTCAGCCGGCAATCACATTCCATGAACATGAGTTAGCACCTCTACCGGCAAGAAAATATGCCCTATGTAATACGGTTGATATCAACAAAGTGGCCGTTAAGCAGTGTTTGGTAGACACCGGTGCATCTATCAATGTGTTGCCTCCGAGCACTCTGAAGTTATGCGGTATCCCTGAGAGCCAGATTCGGCCATCTACCATTACTGTCACGGCATATGACAATACAAAGAAACCCCCTCTGGGTATGATTACTCTCAAAGTCAGCTTGGGTCCAGCCACCATTACAGTAGATTTTCATATTCTGGATATGGATCCGACCTTTAATGGCATCCTGGGTCGCCCTTATATTCAGCAGCTTGACGCAGTGCCCTCTACAAACCATCAGTGCCTCAAGTTTCCGCACAAGGGCCGCATTATCAAGGTGACCAGCGTGCCGATCTTGCCAGAGGAAGACATTCATGTAGCTTCATCAGTTCCTTCCATATGGCCTGCCAACAAGCCGTTATTATCTGTGCTGGACGTTCCCCGTCCACGGCCAATGCTATCTGAGACTGTTACCACAGTTGCTATGACACCCCTGCCTTCTAAGGGGAAGAAAAAGAAAAATATGATGAATACCCCCGGCTGGAACATTCTGATAAGAATGGGATATCAAGATGGCAAGGACCTGGGCGCCAAACTCCAGGGCAGGATTAGGCCCATTAAGCCTCAAAAGGTGATTGCACGAGGCGGCTTAGGCTACAAAGCACCGGGCAAGAATGAAGGAGAGCCGTGGGCTGTTATGACGTCCACCTTCAAACCAGACCGCCAGCCGCTCACCTGGACTTTAAAGACACATTTTGTCACCGGTGGCATTCAGAACAATGAGCAGACTACCGTCATTACTTCATTGCTTGATTGTCAAGATGTGCACGCCAGACAGTTTGCTCGTCACATTGCACCACTAGCTACCTACAAAGCCCTGGAGTCTTTAAGGCCAGATAAAAGAAGAAAAATGGGTGATCCGGAATGTGACTGGTACAGGTGGTTTGACATGTATGACATCACGATCTCTCTGAGCCGCCTGTTCATGCCGACAGATCCAGAGTGGCCGCCGCTGATTCAAGAACTGATTGAAATGCCAGCAGTAATCACAGATAAAAGGCAGATGTTAAGTGACTACACAGATACAGGGGAGCCAGATGTCCCCTTTGAAGAAGGATTTTCCGTGGATAGGCTGTGGGCCGGCCTTTTCTCTCTCACTTCTGTGCATCCATCTGTGTTGGCTTCTCTCTATTCCCGTTGATTTGGTCACGTGCCGCGACCGCCACCGATTACCATCAACTTGTCTCCCGATTCAATTCAGATTTCCTTCCCGATTGCTCCTTCGCTCCTCGAGCGATTTTCTAAAATCTCCATCTCGCCCTCGCGTGGGCCATCTTTGATTAAATCTTTCTCCAATCTTGCAATCTCCACTCCTCCTGCTATTCTCCCTTCACATTGCTTTTTACTTGAAGAAGAAAATAAAAACAAAGGAAAAGCTAAAAACGAAAAAAAAAATGCCAAATCTCCAACATTCCAATCCTCCATTTCTATTGAGGAGACCTCCTATTTTTCTCCCGAGTGCGTCCCAACCCAGGGGCCGCTCTTCCAAGATTCCTTGGTAAGTCTTTTCTTTCCCTCTGTATCACCTCCTGTATCCGCTTTTTCATCTTCTTCCCCTGGTCAAGCTAGTTGTTCCTCCTTTCCTTCTAATAATAAAAATCAGGGGATAGTTCCACATAAGAAGGCCAAGGGTAAGCAGATTCCCCGAAGATTTTTGTTGGAGTTGGCTGTCAGATGCCAAGCTTGTTTAGCAATCCCTGAGTTCGTGGAAGAACCGATCATCCTGCCGGAATTAGAATATGAGGATTCTGTTGCTGCTTATGAGGGTTTGGGCGTTTATGAAATCATGAATGATGAAGACCCTATTGAAGAGGGGGAAGAAAGTTATGAAGACTATGAGGACGAGGCTGATGCTTTTGCTAGTGGTATGAGAAGATTCGACGAACCATCAGCCTCCGTAGAAGAGCCAACCAAAGAAATCAATCTGGGTACCGAGGAAGACCCTAGGATTATCCTCATCAGTAAGAATTTACCGCCCTCCGAGGAGGAGGTGCTAATTTTGGTTCTGCAAGAATACAAGGACACGTTCACGTGGAGCTATGAAGATATGCCTGGATTAGACCCTGCGCTCGTTGAACACCGCCTTACACTTAAGCCAGGGTCTGTCCCGGTCAAACAACGGTTGAGGCGTTTCCACCCTAACATGGCTTTGAAGATGAAAGAAGAGGTCGATAAACTCCATAAGGCTAGATTTGTTAGAGTCATCCTCTATCCCCATTGGGTGGCTAACATTGTCCCGGTTATGAAGAAAGATGGAAAAGTTCGAATTTGCATAGATTTCCGGGACCTCAACCGGGCGTGTCCTAAAGATGACTTCCCCCTCCCTCATATTGATGTTCTGATCGACAACACGGCAGGATTTGAAACTCTTTCATTTATGGATGGCTTTTCAGGTTACAATCAAATTCGTCTGTCTGAAGAGGATCAAGAGAAAACCTCATTCACTACACCATGGGGTACATATTGCTATGTGGTCATGCCCTTTGGACTTAAGAATGCTGGAGCCACCTACCAGAGGGCTATGATGGCGATTTTTCATGACATGATTCATATTTACATCGAGGTGTATGTGGATGACCTGGTAGTGAAATCAAGGACAAGGATTGAGCATCCTGGGGTTCTAGCTAAGGTTCTACAGAGATCGCGAGAATATCAATTAAAAATGAACCCCAAGAAGTGCGTATTTGGCGTTTCTTCAGGAAAGTTGCTTGGATTCATTGTCAGTAAGAGGGGAATTGAAGTCGATCCTAACAAGGCGAGAGCCATTAGAGATATGCCTCCTCCCAAGAATTTGAAGGAAGTTCGAGGATTAATAGGGAGGTTGCAATTCATTCGCCGCTTCGTCTCCCAGCATTCACAAAGATGCAGGCCGTTTTATGAGCTTACCAAGCCGGGAGTCAAGTTTAATTGGGATGACAAGTGTCAGGCAGCCTTTGACGGATTGAAGGATTATTTGGCCAATCCCCCTGTCCTGAGGCCGCCAATTCCAGGCAAACCACTTATTCTGTATGTTTCTGTCCTGGATGACTCGATAGGTGCTGTCTTAGCTCAAGTGGATGAAGAAAGTAAGGAGAGGGCAGCATACTACTTGTCTAAACTTCTTAACCCCTGTGAGCAGAGGTACTCAGCTATGGAGAAGACTTGTGCAGCTTTGGTTTGGGTAGTTCAGAAATTAAAACACTATTTCCTAGCTCACGAGGTTCACCTCATTGCACGCATGAATCCAATCAAATTCCTCCTTGAAAAATCTGTCCTCACTGATCGATTAGCATGCTGGTAAAGCTTCCTCTCCCAGTTTGATATCACTTACATTCAGCAAAAAGCTATCAAAGGTTATGCCATCGCCGAACATCTTGCTCATCACCCTCTACCTCATTTTGATCCTGTCAATTCTGAGTTCCCAGATGAAGAATTAATGTCCATTAATCAACCCCTTGATCCTATGTGGACGTTACATTTTGATGGAGCTCTTAATTCTCAAGGAAGAGGGATCGGCATGGTTCTTTTAACACCTGAAGGAGTCACCATTCCATTTGCTGCTCGGCTTACCTTCCCCGTCACCAATAATATAGCCGAGTATGAAGCTCTTTTGGCCGGTCTACAAACCGCTCATCGATATGGTGTCACTCACTTGCGGATTGTCGGTGATAGTCAACTCATTCTGCGCCAGGTGTTGGTCAAGTGCCGCACTATCAATCCTAAGCTTAAACCCTACCAGGAACTCGCTTCAGCTTATGCCAAACTCTTCACTAAATTGATCTTCGTTCATGTGCCTCGCAGTCAGAACATTCTAGCTGACGCTCTTGCTTCTTTAGCTTCTGCTTTAGTCTTCCCCCCTGAGCGTGATTTCCATGTCCCTCTGATTCATCAGCGTGACACTCCAGCTATTAAGGATCGTGCTTTCCTTGATATTAGGGATCAGGTGCTCGAGAAGGCCAAGCAGAAAGAAACTCTTAAAGGCAAAGAGGTCATGCTCTTGGACTGGGAAGAAGAATTGGCTGACGAAGAAAAGCCTTGGTATTATGAGATTGCCAGATACTGTAATGATCAGTCTTATCCCGAGGAAGCCACAGCAGAAGAAAAGAAAGCAATTAGAAGAGTGGCTCAGCGTTATACTTTGGTTGGAGGTGTGCTCTACAGAAGAGGGCTCACCGGTGTTTTATTGAGATGCCTCGATGATGATGAATCTTGGAAAGTCGTGGAAGAGGCGCATTCTGGTGTGTGTGGTGGTCATGTGAACAGCCAAATGCTAGCTAAGAAAATCCTTAGGCTAGGTTTCTATTGGCCAACTCTAGAAGAGGATTGCTCTATCTACGTTCGTAGGTGTGTTAAGTGCCAACTGCACGCCGACAAGATTCATTCTCCTGCTTCTTCACTCCATCCTACGTCCTCCCCATGGCCTTTTTCCATGTGGGCTTTTGACATCATTGGACCTCTTGGTGACTCGAACCTCCTGACCAAGCAAAAATCATTCATTCTCACGGCAACGGAGTACTTCACCAAGTGGGCAGAAGCGGAAGCTTACGTGGAAATTAAAGCATCAACCATTTGCAAATTTATCATGAAGAACATCATCACGAGGTTCGGCATCCCGAGCACCATCGTCACCGACAATGGACCTCAATTTATCTCTCAAGATCTCAAGGATCTCTGCAACAGGTATAACATTGCATTGCATCATTCTTCTCCCTATTATCCGCAGGGCAATGGCCAAGCAGAAGCAACTAACAAAACTTTGATCAAGATCGTTAAAAAGACGTGTGAGGCTAATAAATTTTCGGACTGGCCAGACAAGCTGATTGAAGCTCTTTGGGCCTACCGCACCTCCATTCGCACTCCCACTGGGCAAACCCCTTTCGCCCTCACTTACGGGATGGAGGCAATAGTCCCTTATGAGATTCTTATTCCCTCTCTGCGAGTATAATTGGATGAGGAACTTTCTATTGATGAACGTCGTGATTCACTCCTTGCCCAATTGGAACTCCTAGATGAGAAGCGTCTGGTCGCCGCTGAGCATGCGCGCGTTTATCAAAATAGGCTCTCACGTTTTTACCAAAAGAAAGTAATTGAGAGAAAATTTAAAGTCGGTGAAATGGTAATCAAGAGAATTTTTGTTAAGCCGGGTGGCCCCCATTCAAAACTCCAACCAAATTGGGAGGGACCGTTCGTTATAAAAGAAGTTTTTCCTGGCAATGCTTATAAATTAACTAATGCTGAAGGTGAAGAGTTAACTCACCCGTGGAACGGTTTATACTACCCCTGATTTTCCAAAACAAAAAAAAATGAATATTTTCCCAAAATCCAACAAAAAATGAAAATTTTCCAAAATCCCACAAAACAAAAAAAAATGAATATTTTCCAAATCCAAAAAAAATTAGAATGTTTGCCAAAATCCAAATCCAAAAAAAAAACAAAAAAAAAGAAAAGAGAGAAATTTCAAACAAACAAAAAGGCTTTTGTCATGGCACACAAAAGATCAAGGCCTGAAAGGTCAAAATTCAGAATTCATTTATCAGTCTTGGTAACTTAAAAATGGGGTTGAAACCCGCACACACTACACGCTTTATTCTTGAACTCAAGCAGTGCAAAATCTGATAGAAAGTCAATAAACCTGACTAAAAGTGAAAGACAATACCCGTTCTTTTCTTCTTCGGCCCATAAGGGGGGAAGGGAGACCTTGAGGTAGAGGCGTCGAGCCTGTCCGCCGCCCTAGTAGGTGGAAGTCAAGGCCCAAAAGGGAGCAAATGTCACAAAAGCCCAAGTACAATTAGGTTTATTTTTTTTCATCAATGCAACTCAATTCCAAAGTGAAAGTCATGTTATGAAAAGAAAAGCATGTCAAGAGGGCAAAGTCCCCGCAAGGAAAACCTTGGGCGTATGCATGCATTATAAATGGGCAAAAAGGCAACAATTTCCTACGCCAAAGACCGAACCCCAACAGGCATAGGGCAGGGGAGGTAACTTTACTTTGAGCATCCCAGAACCCCTTATGGGCTTCCCTTATATTTTCTTCCATCCTTTCTATGTGGTAAAGTCACGAACTGGCAGGATGGTCAAGACGAACTTAAGAAATTGCACTGTGCGAAATCTCGAATATAAGTCAACTTTGAGCACGTCGACTCCCTTTTAATTATTCAAGAAAGATTAATGAATCCTAGATGGTGACCGTGTAGGGCCCGCGATCTGGATAGCCTTGTCAATCTTTTTTTGAAAATTCACATAATTCACGCCTCTCACTAAGGCGTTTTTAATTTAACTCACGCCCTCGTGAAGGTCGTCTTTATCAATTTAACGCCCTTGTTCAGGTCGTCTTTTCACCAAATTCCAAAATCCTTTTAAAATGCACGCCGTCTGAGGGGGCGTCTTTCATCCGAGTCACGACCTAATCTAAGGCGCGTTTTTCAGGAAAATAACAAAAAATATATATATAATGCCTTCTTCATTTGTATGCCTGCATTTTGCCTGTGCATATTTTGATTTATTGTTTGCATGTGAGTACTTGCATGATGCATCTCCCCGTTATTGGTTATTTCACTTTACCTTATTTGATTAAAGGCTTGGCCCCTTGACCCGTCATTAAGGTCAGAATATTGCCACCCCTTGCTCATTGGGCAAGGGGCCAAGTCGAACAGATGAATTAACCTGTTTTATTCAAGTGAAAACCGCAGCTACAGATACAGGGCAAAAGTAAAGTAAACATGAAGAACGTGGAGAGAAGAAAAGTATACAAACACAAGCCCACAAACACACAAAGTGCTCAGGTAACAAAAGAAATCTCAATCTCATATATATACATCATGAATGTCTAAGTACAGGTGTGAGGGTGGAGGAGTACAAGTAAGTCTCTCAGCTCTCGCCTCCACCCTCCTCTACTCTCCTACTCTCAACCTCCTCCTCGCCATCCCGAGCTGGTGCTGGTGGAGGAGGCATGGGCCCCCGTGAAGAAGCCGGAACTCGAGCCTGGCCCCCTGCCTCACTCCTCTCTCGAAGAGAAGAACCCGCCACGAAGGTAGAGCTGGTGAAGGAGTACCCCGCAGCCCGCGCTCGCTCACGGCCTCGCTGCAACCGCTCCTCGGACACTCACAGCCGCTCCTGAGAAAGGATCAACTGGGTCCTCGAGTCGGCTAGCTCTCGCTCCCGTGCCGCCAACTGCTCCTGGAACCGAGCACGCTCCGCCTGCTGAAGCTCAAGGAACTGGGCACGCTCCGTCTGGTGCTCCTCTCGCTCTCGGGCACGCTCGCGCCTCTCCAGCTCCAGGGCAACCCGCAGCTCCGCCACGTCCTGGGGAAGCTCCTCCCGACGCCTCGCAGAGCGCTCCAACTCTGTGATCCGCTGCTCGCAGATCGCCAACTCGGTACGCGCCGCTCGCAGCTGTGCACTCTGAAAACAGGCAAACCAATCATCAAAATTCACAATTCAATGAAGCAAATAAACAACACATGGTTGAAGGTAAATCACTCACCTGTGAGGACGTCGCCTGCTGTCCCTCACAGATGCAAGCAATAGCTGCTCGGAGCTCCTCGGTCTGCAAAACATTCTTTTTATCAGTGCTCAATGCTATATTTAATTAATAATTGAATTGACTGAGTTTGAGTTCAGAATTTACCCGTCTGGCGAGGTCGCGCTCTGCTGCCTCAGCCCGTGCAACCGCTCCAGCTAGCTGCTCTGATAGCGCGGTCACCTCCGCACTAGGTCCCCTCGAGCTGGAGGCCTCCCCTGGATCTCTCCTCACTATTCCCTGCTGAGCACGCTGCATTCATTGAGATCGTCAGTGGCTAATCATCAATAATTCAACAAAAAGATTCATTTGCATATAGAAGTAATTTAAACACTCACCAGGGTCTCTAGGTTGGCCCGTGTGGCGGCTAGCTGGTCCTCCGGGCTGTGTAGGTGGGCCTGGGCGTCTATCGCCGCTATGTCCCTCGCATCCTACATCCATTGCATGTTAGTCACATGATAGTCACATAAGCATTTGCATTCAATTTAGAAATAAGTGCATTCATACATACCCCTAAGACCCTCATCTGGGGTCGGCCGGCGTGTACCTCCCAGTAGCGCCGGAGGTACTCGGAGCTGTCAGTCGCTCGGGAGGTGACTCTGGCCCCGCCACGCTGCCAGTTGGCGTACTGCTCCTCGAAACGTACCCGCCAGTCGGTCGTCTTGGTGCGACCGCGGGTCTTCTTTCCTATCCCTCGAGGCTCCCCGACCTCGATCCATTCCTGGTGCAAGCCCAGGGTCCTCATCACCAACCTGAGCCGTAACGGCTCGATCTCACTCAAGCAATGCAGCCACAGCTCACGCCCGAAGCGAGGTCGCCCCGATACGACCCAAGGTTGGCCCTCATCTGTCATCCCCTCGTATGGCCTCCACTGCACCTGCATTCATACATACCATTATCATCATCATAATCAATTCAAATCAATTCAAAAGAAATTCATATCATTCATTCATACATACCAGCGAGGGAGGAAAGTCGCGGAACTCTCTCCGTAGAACCCACAACTCGTAGTCAAGTGGGGCACCGAAGACGACTGGTAACCAGCGTCGCGCCAGAGGAAAGGATCCCTCAGCTCCTGGCCGTGGGTCAACGCGCCCCATCGGCATGTATAGGTGGCTCCACACCTGCATCTATGCATTGCATTAGTAAGGCATTCACATGCATCATAATAAGAGGAAAAGAAAAAGAAAAAAGACATGAAAATGAGAAAATTGCATACCTGAAGAAAAGGTGAGAAGCCACTGACGGTCGTCTCTCACCCCGTCCCCGTGGACAGGTCCGCCAGCAGGTGTGCCAGCAGCGCCGCTCCCCAGGCGTAGGTGCCAACTGTCTCCAGGTCCTCGAGGATCGCTAAGAAGCGGCAGTTGATGACGTCGGCTTTCGTCCACAGCAATAATCTCCCGAGCAGCAGCAGCAGGAACCTCCTCAGGTCTCGATCCGCTCTCTCATGGTCAGTCGGGTCCTGGCAGCATACCGCTCTCACCCCGTCGGTCAGCCTCTGTACAAACTCACCTAAGGTCTCCCCTGACCTGTGCCTGGCATCTCCTAAACCCATCACCGTAGTCAGGTCGGTACGGAAGATGGTCCTGCACTCACTAGGTACCACATAGACCATATCCAGCCCTAGCAGTCTCTGGGCCATCTCCGTGTAGTCAGGATAGGTGAACCCGCTCACAGCCTCACCATCTACCCGCAGACCTGTGATCCTGGCTACATCCTCTAAACTAGGAACCATGTGCCCCCAGGGCATCAAGAAGGACCGGCTCACCCTATCCCAACGCTCCCGTAGAACCTGGATAAGTGCTAGGTCGGGTCTAAATGGCTCAATGGATAGGAAAGCCTCGAACCCCATAGCATCTACCCTAGCCCTCTGGAAGTCGGGGAGACCCTGATATGCTGCCCAGACCATGACCCATGAGATACGGGTCCTCATCAGCCCCTGCACACATTAAAAGAGAAGAATTTTGCTTAATTGTTTGGTTAATCATGTGTAATTGCATTAGGTTTTGCCTGGGCATTGATTTTAATATTTTGGAAGTCACGACCCTCCTCAGGTCGTTTCTTGGTAAATTCACGCCCCTAAAGGGGGCGTTTTTCTAAATGTGGTTTGAAGTAACGTCCTGGGTGAGGGCGTTTTCCATCTCTGAAACGCCTCTGGGTAGGGCGTGAACTTGTGGTTAATTTCTAAAAATCCTAAAATGTTTTTCAAATCACGCCCTCGGTTGGGGCGTTTTCCATTTAGGACCGTTCAGTTTAAAAAGAGAATTAATGAAGAGACGCCCTCTGGTTTGGGCGTTTCCTGTTAAATAACGCCCTGGTGAGGGGCGTGGCTTTCATGATTTTCAGAAAATTTAAATAAAAATGACAGCATGCGAAATAATTCATAAAATATTTTGAAAATTGTTTAATGGGCATGGAATTAATGGAAAATCATAATTTTTGAAGAAACGACATGTTGCAGGGCGTTTTTCATGGAGGTTAATTGATTTTCAGAAAGTAAAAGGAATTTACGCCCTTGGTTAGGGCGTTTCGTTTGTGAATAACGCCCCCGTGGGAGGCGTTTCTTTTCTGAGTTGCAGGTTTCGTGCCCGAGGGCTATGGAAAATCAGGGAAAATAAAATAAAATAAAAAAAAATTGGATTTGGGGAGGGGGAACTTACCTTTTTGTGCTTCTGGGGTTGTGGCCGAGGCAATGGCCGTCTGGGCCGCCGGAGCTGACCCCGGGGAGCGACCGCCGCCGTGGGCGGTGGTCCTTCTTCTTCTCCATCTCCCTCTTCTTCATCTTCTTCTCTTTCTTCTTCTTCTTCTCCACCTTCGTCTTCTCTTCCTTCTTCTGTTGATGCTCCTTCGGCCTCGTCGCCACCGGCAACCACCGCCGGTTCTTCAACCGTCACGATGGCGAGTTCCTCCTCGGCATGGGCGGCCTCCAGATCAACGACCTCTGGGGCGGCTACCCTCTGGCGCTTCTGTCCTCCACCGGCCATGGCTAGGGCTAAGGGGGAGGGAGATTGAGAGAGTGAGAAAGAGAACGAGAGAGAAGCTTTGGGGGGAGCTTCGGTTAGGGTTTGCAGAAGGGGGAAATGAGGACGGAAGGAGGAAGAAGAAGGGGCCTCATGACTTTTGGGTTTCGAAAGGAAGACACGCCCTAAGGGAAGGCGTTTCTAATGGAATTCACGACGAAGCTCTGGGCGTCTCTTGAAGGTAAACGACGATGATTAAGGCGTTAATTTGTTTTGCATGGGGAACGATAACCGTCGTCAGACGCATTGAATGGGCATTGATTGATGTAATGAAAGTCATCATTGCTGGCTTAGAGTAACGCCTCAGTCGAGGGCGTGTTATTTTTAAGGAGTGACTATGGAAACGGCGTTACTTTTGAGGAGTCAACGATTATATTCTTTGGGGTTTGAATCTATTCACGCCTTTCCTGAAGTCGTTATTTAAGTCACGCCCACTGGTGCAGGCGTTAACTGTGGAAGATGGGCCGATTGAGACGCCTTGAGGTAAGGCGTGTATTTTTGAATTCACGGCATTCTTTGAGGCGTTATTTACAACAGAAAGCAGGCTTTGGATGATTTTGATCATAATCACAGTAATAGTGGCTCAATCAGAAAGCAATCTTCATTATTTTGAAAGAAAGAAACTACAATGACTAATGAGCCACTTTGGGCCTTAATTTCCTCAATGCTATCACATAATTTTTCCACTGTTCTTTGGCTTCTTTTAAGTCTTCTACAGGGTGATGAAGCTTGCTTAGTTTCCACAGAGCTTGAATGGTGATTGTCTCCTCTCCATCTTCATTGCTGCCTAGAGCCCTTAATTTGATTGGAGGAAGATGGGAGATGTCTTCTAGCACTTGCCTTGGAAGCCCGAGCTGAGGAAGGCACTGGTGTGCATTGTACAAGACGAGCTCGGATGCGCCAATAAGTCGAAGGTCCGTGCCGATGGAGAATCTTGCGCGAAGTTCCTGCATTTTGAGTATTCCCGGAGTGCAAGTAAAGAGGTTTTTGGGCATTACCTTAAGGTGTTCTCTCCAATCCCCTCTCTTCTTGATTTGAGGAATGCGGTTCGTCACCCTATTGCTTATTCCCAACGAGCCGGTGATATAAGAAAGCGGACTTTTGGAGAAGATCCTTGACGATTGTTGGGCTTCATGGCATGGATCAAACTTAAAGTGGAGGTCCACCCAACTTGAGAAGGCTAGCATACAGCCGTATATGGGCCGCCCCATGGCCGCCGATGTAAGCCCGCTGTAGAGGTAAGCTAGTATGGCCGGTCCAACTCTTTCACCTTCCCATAAGCTCACCACTGCACTTATTTGACTCTCTTCAAGGAAGTCCTCCGTGGATGGAAACAGTAGTGCGCCTGCTATGCACACCACGAAGGCTTTTGTTATTCTTTCTATCTCCTCCTCTTCCTTGGCTTGATCTGCTCTTTTGTATACCCACGAGGCGAGCTTCAAGAGGTTGATTCCCTTAGTGGTTTTGATTTGGTTCACTATATTTGGGCTAGGTATTAACGAGGTTAGCAACTCATGAGAGGAGATTGGCCTTAGCATGGTGGCCATCTTTTCTTCTTCTCCGTGTTTCATCCTTTTCAAGCCTAGGATCATCTCTACTTCTTCCAGCAAGATGGTGGCCTCAAATGTGGAAAATAAGAAAGTATGGGTGGAAGGATGCCATGTTTCAATCAATGCTCCTATGGCAGCCCAATCTATGTGGATTTGATCATAATGCTTGGCATGGGTTATCAACCCCAAAAGATGCCATCTAGCTACATATACCCTCATATCTGAAGTGAATTTGGAGAGGATGAGGGGCAACCATTTGATTTGGACATATCTTCTAGCTCATGGAAGGGTTGGGTAATCCTGTGAGAAGAACAGGACACATGCAGTAATAAGCATAAGTATATGAAATATGAGATGAGAGTTCGGCAGAAGGAACAACACAAAGCAATTAGCAGAAGAAAAGCTTACCTGATTCAAAGCAATTCGATTGCTTATGTGCCCTTGTATTTCAGTAATTCTGGGAGTAAAAATCCTAGGTTTCTTCATCATTCTGTCCATCGCCGCCTGCAGTTGAAGAAGAACAGAAGCAGAACAAAGGCCTGCAGATGAAGAAGGAAAAGAAGCAGTTCGGCTGCAGAGAAAAATTTCGATTGGTTTGTGGAAGAAAGCCTTCTTTTTTATAAGGATTTGAAGAGATTTGAAGAGTCCCGGAGATAGAAGTTTGATTAGGTTAAGGACTGTGCTGTGCTGTTAGGAAACGGAAGTTCGTGCTGAATTAACGACGTTGGTTAGGGCGTCGATTCTTAAATTGACGACCTGACTGACGACGTTTTATATTTAACGCCCTAACATGGGGCGTCTTCTTCTAAGCTTTCGTTATTGGTTACGCCTTTGAGTAGGGCGTGTTTTAAGTGTTTAACGACCTATGGTCCAGGCGTCTTTCATGCTGTTAACGCCCTGTGCTTAGGCGTGTTTTATTGGCCTACGGATTTTTGACCTCTCCATGCTTTGACGCTTTGATGAACTTAAGTGCTGTTATTTTTGTGAAATTGTTTATGATTAAGCACTTATGATCATGTCATGTTCTGAATTAATGGATGAAGGCTAATAAGTTTCAAGTGCAGAAGTTTGCAGGATTCGAGGCATTTGGACCACCCGTGGGAGCAACATCGTGTCACCTTGTATCTGTTTCTTGTAAGCATTGTTATTATATGATATCTACACTATTATAGTATGTCAAGGACCTTGTGGTTCTGACGAACCTGAAATTTGAGTTCCCCTTCATCAAAAATAATGACGATTTCAGGAGAATCTTGATCACACGGATAGGCCGTTGAGTTGTTAAAGGTTTGGGACGATGGTTCCACTTTCTGAGTTGATGCGCGGACAAACGGGCTTCGGCTTAGTGTTAGCTCAGAGATATGGATTCTTGACCAGATCTAAATGGCTTAGCAATATTATCCTTGATTATTTTCTATTTTTAGTTTGTTTTAATCTTTTCTTTTAGCCCAGCATGCATCATGTAGGACTTTGAGTTTCATGCTGAAAATCTTCATATTATGGCAATAATGAAGTTCACTCGCTCTTGATTGAGTTAACATGAGATATTCCACTTCAAATCAAGTACTTCGTTCTATTTGAAGCCGTTCAGGCTGATTCCTTGAAAGTGTCCCTTTTGTTGGATCTCTATCCCAATTCTCTTTACTTTTTTGCAAAATTTACCTTGGTTGTAGCACATCCACGTTGGCTGGTAATCGCTCTCCAATGGTCTTTCCCTGTCGTGCCCACGCGCACATCCCTTTATTTACTTAGTTTAATCTCCATTTATCCAACAAATCGATGTTTCCTTGGAACCACTCAGAGTTGTTTCACTCAGAGTCTTGGAAAGATTTCAAATGCTTAGTGTTCTGAGGCGTGTCACATCACACCTTGGCGTCTCCTTATCAGTTCATTCCACTTCATTTCTTTCGTTACACTTCATTCCATTTCCGTCTCACTCCCTTGCAAAGCAGACGCCAAGGCGGGGCAGCTGTAGACACGCCAAAATTGACGTTTTGTTGATCAAATCTCATGTCATTATGTAAACGCCCCAAGTGGACTTCAATATTCCTATAACATGAAGTTTTTCTATTTTTTGAGAATTTTATGCTTTTTTTTCATCCTTCGTGATTCACGACCTGACGAAGGGCGTTACTTTCGAAAGTAACGACCTGTGATAGGGCGTTTCAAAAGAAAGGACGACCATAGTTGAGGGCGTCAATTCCTAGTATTATCCGTTAATTTCTGGAATTATCTATTTTCAAAATAAAAAGTATTTTCTGTGTAACGTCCTACCTCAGGGCGTGTTTTTAAGAAACGCCGTTATCTTAGGCGTGTTCCATTAATGTCTAAACAAAGAAAGTTTTATTTTCAAATTTAAATCCAGGAAGAAACGCCCTTTCCTAGGTCGTGTTTCAAGAAACGTCTCTGTGAAGGTCATCAATTCCTGATTTGACGCCCTGTCCTAAGTCGTGTTTCACTCCAGAGTCCTTCCTTTTTCCATCTTTCCCTCACAGTTCCCTACCATCCTTGGGACTCTTGCTCGATCTTGATCCTTCCCTGGATGCCTCATTACCCTTTCTTATCATTTCCTTGTTTGATCACATCCGATTGAAGCTATAAAAGAAAATATCGATCGATCGTGTGAGAGGTGAATGACTCAGAAGGTTAAGCACTCTAAGCATTCAAAAGGTTAAGCGTCACGAGCAGAGCCTTCTTCATTCTCTGCATCCTTCGTTGGGCTTCATCCGGTGCTTCATCCGTCTACTTCCATCATACTCATCCGGTTTTCCCTTTACTGTCGCCAGGGACAGCAGGGTTTCTCAGCTTTTCATCTGTTTGTTCTACTTCATTTATACCACTCCATTCATCATATCTATTCATCCTTTGTATTCACACCTTATTGCATTTTTTATCATCATACTCCCCTCTCTTAAGTCTTATTAAGGGGTTTTAAAACCACAAAAAAAGAGGTGCGCACGTTGATGTCTTTTCATCATTTTATGTTAGTTTTGGATTGATACTATTGCACTTTGGCTGATCCCCCTCTCTTTTGTTTGTTTTTCATTGTCCTTTTTTTACAAGGTAATCAACCAAGAAAACCCACTTCATCGGCCGGCCGATTGAAGTTGGAGGAAGAAATCCACATCCATCCCGCATCCCAATTTTCACCAGGTACACGCGATCTCCTTTTCTTCTTATTGAGGTAACCCCTCTGGCGATCACATCATCTCCACTTTAGCACCTCGTGCTATTTTTTATTGCATTCTTTTTGCATTATTTATTTATCTCCTTTTTGTCATATTTTTAATCTCCCCTCAAAAAAGAGCGGATTTTAATCCGATCTGCAATCCATACACATATATCTGCTTCACTGGTCAGCTGAATATTGGCCAAGGATGCAGGGTCACTAAGTAAACCCTTAGCATCATGTTGAGGGTCTAAAAGAACCTCTCTGACAGAAGTCACTGAAGAGTCAGCATTGCTAATTGAAATACTGGCAGAAAGAGAGCCTTTACCAGTCCAATTATCCCTCAGGAAATCTATCTCAGATCCGCAGCCAACAAACCATCTACTTTGCTGTAGAATTATATCCTTCGCCCGTCCAAATATTGCTTTAGGCATTCCAGTAGGAAAAGGCTTGGTACAACAAGTGAAATGAGCTTCAATAAACCTCCTCATAGCATACCAGGACCACAAGGATGACCCATGAAGGATATTCCATAGCATCTTAACTGCCAGAGAAACTTGCACCCATTGCAGATCCCTGATGCCCAGCCCTCCCTCAAGCCTTGGTTTCTGTATGGCAGACCATGCAATCCAATGTCGACGATTAGTATTTAAATCTCCATGCTAAAAGAAATTTGCACATTGGCTCTCAATGAAGTGAAGGACCTTTTTAGGAATATTGTAAGCTGATGCCAGGTAAACTGGTATGCTATGTAAAATAGAATTGATAAGAACCACCCTGCCAACAGCAGATAATAATTTTGACTGCCAACCCTCTAATCGACTCATGCTTGATATCATTCTTGGGTTAGCAAAAGGAAACAAAAAAAAGAGATATAAAAAAAGGAAAATATGATTTTGTGATAATGGGGGAGTACATAGGGTCTTGGAGCCCACTTTTATAATTGAGGTCGCTAGCTAGACTCTTTTTCTCTCGGGGTCAAAAATGGGGGTTTCTATGCCCCAGAGGTCGACCGCTGGCTTCGTGCAGGTCGACCGCCAGCGGTGAACCGACCCGGTTCAGCCGCGTCCGAACCCCATTTTAAGGAGGTTTTCTCCCTCCTTCCCTCATTCTATTGCATTCCCTTCTTTCTCCCTTACTCCATTCTAACCCTAGCACACCTCCCTCCCATCTTCTAAGCCCTAAAAACCCCACATCTCCTCTCTCCGAACACGATCCGGCCGATTGTTCTCCATTTCGGAACAACTCCTCGCCAGCGTTCGTGCGCTCATGTCACCCTTCCCTGAGTTCTAGAGCATGAAGAAGGTGTTCACAGTCCTCCCCGGTGTCTCTCTCTCCATCCCAAGGTAGCGGTTATACCTCTCAAGAGGATCATATCTTCAGCGGGTTTCTTAGTCTAAAATGGCACCGAGAAGGAGTGCTCGGCGTCTTCACCAAGGGGAACCTAGTGCTCGGAGACGTGAAGCTCCGGCCGCACCACCACCACAAGCTCCGGCACCCAGGTTACATCCAAGAACTATCATCGACCCACGTCTTGTCGATTTTGAAGAGATGAATGAAATCCTACCCGACATTTATATAGTTTTCTCAATGCAACCGGGATGGCTTAATTTTGTCACTAGATACAACCGGTACTATCCTTATCTAGTATAGCAGTTCTATGGTAAGTTGGTTGACATAAATGGAAGGTTGTATACAATGGTTCAGGGCATTGAGATCCACATTAATTCAGAACTATTTAATCGTGCCCTAGGTGTTTCTTCCCATGGTGCAGACATGAGTTTTGGGCATGGTGAGGTTGAGGCAAGTTTTATTACCATGAAGAGCTGTGAGTTTGTACGTGGTGTGAGTGACCTAATTGAGCTCAATGCCAACCACTTTCCCGCACTGCAACGGGTTCTCCATCATATGTTTACTACACTCATTTATCCCAAAAGTGGCAGCCAAGATGAAGTGACTGAAGTGCACCGATTCCTGTTCTATCATGTTATGAATGGCAAATTAGTTGATATAGGATGGCTTATGACTCAACTGATAAGTCGATGTCGTACACATTTACGGAGGTCCCTACCCTATGCTTCTCAACTCACTGAAGTTTTCACTTTTGTCGGGGTCCCATTGGAGGGTGAGCAGTTTGTTCTGGTCCGCCATGATGAAATTTATAATGAGCATAAGATTTTCTCCGATATGGGATATTACCATGCTGCAAACGGCAAAATTCATCATGTTGTCCCAGTTTATGGGGAAGAGAATGACAGTGAAGAAGAGCAAGAACAGGACCAACAGCAAGATCACCAAGATGCACCTGCACTAGTCAAGCCCAAGGATGTGCCTCCTCCAGCGTATCTTCCTCCACCACCGTAGTACTTTCATGGGGAGTCTTCCACTCAGGGTGCTGGGCATCCCACTTGGGGGGACTATGAGACTCTAGACATGCATCTTTTAGGCATGGAAACCCGCATTGACTCCTCCCTTGGGCGTTTGGACTCTTTTATGGATACCATGACTGGATGAATGGACTCCTTCACTCATGCTCTGGATGATCTTTCTACGCACATGGCCACTCTCTATGCCAGCCATGAAGATAACCGTGAATCCTTCGGGCTAACCAACCAATCCCTTCTTGTCATCCGTCACCAGCTTCTTCATCATGATGAAACTCTGCATGCCATTGCGGACCGTCTCCCTCGTGCTCCTGCTCCTGCCGGTTCCCCCCATGTTGATGGTGCCCCGGATGGTGTTCATGGCGAGGAAGCTGAGGATCACCCTGCTGTGTAGCTGTTCTCGAGTCACTATTGTCCCTTTTGTCCACTTTTTGTAAAGTAGGCTATTAGGCTTATATATATGCTATGCGTGTTTGCCTGCTTGCATGCATGTCTGTCTCTTGCATTGTAGTTTGAGCATGTTGGTTTCATTTTGGTTGTATTGCATTAGTGGTTTGCATTTAGTGGTTGCATTCCCTCGTGTGTCGAGTCCCTTTTCACCTCTTGCATTCAGTGTACCCTGTATGGATCTAATGAGAATGAATGGAAGAATGCACTCCTTAAATTTACAAGATTGGCTCTCTCCTCTCTCACTTCTTTTCAATGTGGCAAATAAGTATTGAATGGCTGGTATGGATATGTTGAAGTGTTTATGTTGGAAGTGATATGTCATGCTGCAATGGACGTGTTGATCGCCTTCAAATCATGAGTTCAACGTTTCAACCTGATGGATTTCAACTGAATTTCAAATGTGATTGACTTCGTTTTGAAAACTCGCTCAAAGGCACAATGGTTTGAACATGTGAATTTAATGCCTAGTTTTTGTCATCATCAAAAAGGGGGAGATTGTTGAACATATCCGAGTGATTTTGATGATAACAAAACCGAAGACATTTATCTCCTACGGACCTTGTATTAGAACGTAGTTTCATTCTTTAAACCATCAAGTTTCACCCCATTTCAACTTAGTGTTCATGAATCCTTCCATGTCTTAAATCGAGCCTAAACGAACTTGTAATCAACTATAACACAAGCCCATTTCAAGCATCGAACCTATGGACAGTTTCAAGTGGGCTAACACTTGATTTTTACAGGTTGGGAGATTGGCGGTCGACCTGAAATCACAGCATTGAAATGAAGTAACCTGTAAAACTGGCGGTTGACCTCCAGGACCCTAGCGGTTGACCGATTTTTCCAACAGCCAAATGGCTACAGGAATGCTCCTAGCGGTCGACCGCTCGCCTCTGCAGGTCACCCGCTAGCCCCGAGCTGCCCTGTTGAACCCCTGCGTGAATGTTCTATTTGTTGGATTTTGATGATGACCAAACACTATATTAGACTAGAACTATTGTTGGATGAATACATTTAATCAAACTCATTTTGAACTACTTTACTATGTAATTACCTTTTTCTTCTTAGATCATGATCTACTAATGATGTCAGAGGAGGTATTTTTGCAGGATCAAGATCATCTCTCTTTGAGTAAGTGCTTTGAGTTATGTTTGTCAAAGTTTCAATCTAACTCCAATTTTGTGTTTTTACAGTACTCAGGAATGAAGCTCACTTCCTAACTCATTCAAGGATGATTGGTGAGATCCAAACAAAACCTTACCCTTTGATTAGTTGTTTTCCTTCCTAGAAGTCATGGGTTGACCCCAAGGGTTGATCCCTGTTTATAACCAGCACATAGATATGCTTAACATGTTTGATTTCATGGGGTGGATGCCAAGGGTTGACCCCTTGGTGGCGGATAACTCTTTATTTTCTTTGTTTCGTGAAGTAGTTCATGGGTCGACCCCATGGTTCGACCCCTAGGTGCTCCCGAGCCCTTGGGTGTTAGTTTTCAGCAATTCGGTGCATGGGTCGACCCCATGGGTCGACCCTTTTTGGTACCCGAGCCCCTCGGGTTTCTCAGTTTTTACAGGGTGTGCGTAATGGGTCGACCCCTGGAAATTCCCATTCTAGGGCACCCTTGTCCCGTGTTGTAGTGTCTTCATGGGTCGACCCAATGGGTCGACCCCTGGAGTTTCAGACCGCCAGTCCGGTTCGAGATCCATTTCATGGTCGCCGTTTTTGATCCTGTTTTGCCCTAAAGTTGGGAGATCCGAGGCTCCCATCTTGTCACACGTGTCCCCCCGTTCTTGGGACTATAAAACCAATGATTACGGCGACCATATACGGTGAGGAAAGAGGCATATTTGAACTCATCCCTTTTTGTCTTGCAGGAGAAGAAAGTTCGTGGGGAGCCCTTCCATGTGCGAATAGAAGAAGTCTACTTCGAGAATAGGCCGATCCCCTTGCTGATTAGATGCATCCTGAGCAAGGATTGAAGCTTCTCCTCCTTATATGAAGCTGGGCAACATGGATCTCGAGCTGCACATCATCATTCGGGCTTCCTCTTGAAGATCTATCTACATCCTGCATCACCGACCAAGAAATGAAGAACTTCAGCTGGGTCATCGTTTGAAAGGGGGATTTCTGGTGACCTCAAGATCTTTATTGCATATATTCTGTTCATTCTATTTAAGTTCCGAAGGATTATTGTATATCTAAATATTTTTCTTGAACGAAATACTGTGTGTGTGTGTGTTTGTCGGTCGCAGCGCACGTGTGTGTGTGTGGCTGTGTGCTTCACAGCATGTGTGTGTGTGGGTTTTCACTATATAGTGGAAGCAATCCTCACTCTATGAGGGGTGGACGTAGGGGACACTGTTGTGAACCCGAACCACCTAAAATCCTCTTGTTCATTGTGGTTTGCTTCTACCTTCTTTCACGAGTGGGCTTCTTGTCTAGCGGAGTGTTGTTCAAATCTCGTATGTTCAGATTTCTCTATATTTCCGTTGTTCGTGTGTTTGCTTCATCGGGTGAGAAGAGTGTGCTTCATTTATTGTCCTTCCAGTTAATCTTTTGAAAAAGTTCATTGTTGAATTTTTTATTGACAATCAATTCACCCCTCCCCTCTTGATTGCCATCTACCGGGGACAACAATTGGTATCAGAGCCCGGTCTCTGATTATTTATTGATCTCACGATCTAAGAGTAAGATCCAGTAAATGGCAAACAAGGGGCTGATGCCCGAAGGGCACTCTATACATAGACCTCCGTTCTTTGATGGGTCGAATTACTCATATTGGAAGAATCAGATGTATGTATTCCTGAGGGGTCAGGAATTTGAAATTTGGTATGTTATTAGTAATGGTCCATATCAATTGCCTCCTAAAGAGGAAGAGTGGGGAGAAGAACATATCAAGAAGTGCATAGCTAATTTCAAAGCTATGAATATAATTCAATGTGCAATTCATCCAAACGAGTACTCACGAATTTTGATGTGTGCTTTCGCGTAGGAAATGTGGGACAAACTTCGTTTAATGTATGAAGGAACATCGGAAGTGAAGGAGACTAAAGCGAATTTGCTCATCCGAGACTATGAATTATTCATGATGAAGCCGTATGAAAACATTTCAGAGATGTTTGCTAGATTGTTGGAGATCACCAACGGGCTGAAGGCACTTGGGAAGGAATACTCTAACCAAGATCTTGTGAGGAAGGTATTAAGGTCCCTCTCACCACAGTAGCATACTAAGGCCACGGTCATTGAAGACTCAAAGGACCTCAGTACTCTGACGCTTGATGAGCTAATTGGGTCATTAATGACTTATAAGGTGAACATAAAAAGGAATGAGGAAGATGTCAAGAAAAAGAAGCCGATCTCAAGCATGGCTTTGAAGACCAACCTCCAAAGATCGGATGACAGTGAAGATGGATCTGGTTCAAACATTGAGGATGAATAGCTGGTGGCCTTGATAACACAAAGGGCCAAAAAATTCATTAGAAGGTCTAGAAGAGCAGGAGCTCCATTCAGAAGAGCGCCAAGGAAGATGATTCCAAGGAAGGGAGAAAGCAGCAAGAAAAAAGAGATCATTTGTTACGAATGTAAAAAACCAGGGCACATGCGTGGAGAGTGTCCCGAACTTTAGAAAAAACTCAAGAAAGGGAAGTTCAAGAAGCCTAAGGCAATGGTGGCGACTTGGAGCGATGAGGATGACACCGAAGACAAATCGGAAGATGAATTGGACGAGCTTGTCCAAACATTGTGTCTAATGGCGAATGATGAAGACTCTAATGAGGTACATTCTGAAACTGAAGATCTCTCATGTGAACAATGGGAAATTGCTTATGAAGCTTTGTATGAAAAATGTAAAAAGTTGAAGACTGAAAATAGAATGTTAAAGAAAAAGATTGACCAAAATATATCAAATGAATCTCCATGTCTGAAATGTGCTGAATTATCATACAAGCTTGAAACACTATCTTATGACAATGAAATGCTCAATTCCAAAGTCATTTTGTTTGAAGAAGAACTAACATGTTTAAAAGAAGAACAACAAAATGATGAAAAATCTATGAAAGACATTGAAGAAGTGAATGCTAAAGTGCAAGCCTTGGAAAAGGATAAAATAGAACTTGAAGAAGCAAAAGGGGTTTTGATGGCTGAGGTGGAAGATCTGAAAGAATCACTAGCTAGATTTGTCAAAGGAAAGCAAAATCTAGACACCATGCTAGGAATGAGAATGAATTTTAGAAAGGAAGGGCTAGGATATGAGCCATGCAACCAGAAAGCTTATGAAAACAAAACTCATACTTCCTTTGTGAATGCTAATGCTTCATCTTCATCATGCTCTTCACTTAAAAAGAGTGAGAAATACATTCCGGTTCACAAACCATACGTGAATGATTACAAGAAAAGAAATCTTAACAAAAAGGTTGTTTCATGCTTCTACTTTGGAATGTATGGTCACACCATGTATACATGTAGGTTAATGTTGGCTGGTAAGGAACACTTTGCAAGAAAATCAATATGGTTGAATAGATCAAGAACTTCCAACCGATATGGACCCAAGCAAGCTTGGGTACCAAAATCATAGAAGTCTTCTTGTTTTGATGTTTTGTAGGTCTGCATGAAGGCTCAAAGAAACAAATGGTACCTCGATAGTGGATGCTCGCGACACATGTCCGGGAACAAAGAAATCTTTGCAGACCTTAAGGAAAAGGATGGTGGACTTGTTGCCTTCGGGGCAAGGACAAAGGCAAAATCGTTGGAGAAGGTAAGATTGGTAAGGGATCTCCTCATAGTGTGGAAAATATTTTGTTGGTTAAAGGTCTCAATGATAACTTACTTAGTATAAGTCAACTTTGTGATAAAGGGTGCAATGTGATTTTTGACTCCACGCACCGCACTATTGTAAATAAAACCACACAGGAAATAATGTTTATAGGGGTTAGAAAAAATAATGTATATATGATAGACTTAGATGATACATCACACAATAATCTTTGCTTAGTTGCAAATAACTCTGACAATGCTTGGTTGTGGCATCGCCTTCTTGGGCATGCCAGTTTTAATGTTCTTACAAAGTTGTCCAGAAATGATTTAGTTGTTGGGTTGCCAAAGCTAAAGTTTGAACCAGACAAAGTATGTGAGGCATGCAGCATAGGTAAGCAAACAAGAGCCTCTTTCAAAAGCAAGAATGATGTGACTACCACTAGGCCCCTTGAAGTTCTTCATATTGATTTGTTTGGACCTAGTAGAACTCATAGTCTAGGTGGAAAGTTATATGGGTTTGTTATTGTAGATGACTTCTCACGATTCTGTTGGGTGTACTTTTTGTCACATAAAAATGATGCTTTGAAGGAGTTTGAAGGTTTCTGCAGGAAAGTGGAGATTGAGAAAGGATGTTCCATCAAGAGAATTCAAAGTGATCATGGTAAGGAGTTCGAGAACACTGATTTTGATGAATTTTGTAGGAAGCACGGATACTCGCATACATTTTCAGCACCAAGAACTCCAGAACAAAATGGCATCGTGGAGAGAAAGAACAAAACCCTCATTGAGATGGCTCGGACGATGCTAAGCGAGAACAACCTTCCTAGGTATTTTTGGGCGGAAGCCGTTAGCACGGCATGTTACATCATAAACCGAGCTATGGTAAGACCAATCTTGGGAAAAACCCCATATGAACTCTTGAAAGGTAAGAAGCCCAATATCTCTCACTTGAAACCATTTGGATCAATTTGCTATATTCTTAATAATGGAAAATCTGATTTGGGCAAATTCGATGCAAAAAGTGATCGTGGAATTTTTCTTGGGTACTCTCTTGCTTCTAGAGCATATCGGGTTTATAACCTGAGAACTCTTATAGTAGAGGAGAGCCCTCATGTTATTGTAGATGAGTCATGCAATGTGAATGTTGATAAAAGCTCAAAATTGTAGGATGAAGAAGAAGAAACCAGTGAAGAGATCCCACCAAAGACATCGCAAGGTCAAGCAACTCTAGGAGAAGGATCAGAAAGCAAGGATGATGAAAATCAACAAGGACAGCAGCTTCCTCGGTAGTGGACTTTCCACAAAAGCCATCCTCCCAAGAATGTGATTGGTAATGTAGAAGATAAAGTGAAAACTCGATCTTCATCAAGGGAAGTTGATAATTTGGATTATCTTGCATTGTTCTCTCAATTTGAACCGCACTCTATTGATGAAGCCTTAAAGGACAATTCTTGGATCTTAGCTATGCAGGATGAACTACACCAGTTCCAAAGGAACAAAGTGTGGTTCCTTGTGCCACGTCCTAAAAGCCACTCCATAATCGGAACCAAATGAATTTTCCGAAACAAGTTAAATGATCAAGGAGTGGTAATTAGGAATAAGGCCAGGCTAGTAGCCAAAGGCTATAGTCAAGAGATAGGAATTGACTTTGATGAGTCTTTTGCCCCTGTGGCAAGACTTGAGGCAGTGAGAATTCTTTTAGCATTTGCATGCCATCATGATATTAAACCTTTTCAAATGGATGTGAAAAGTGCATTTTTGAATGGTTTCATACAGGAGGATGTGTATGTGGAGCAGCCTCCATGATTTGAAGATCACGCATATCCAGATTATGTTTACAAATTGGACAAGGCGCTTTACGGGTTGAAACAAGCTCCCTGCGCTTGGTACGAGAGGCTGAGTTCTTTCCTTGTCGACAATGGGTTCAAACGTGGTAACATTGATCAAACCTTGTTTACCAAAGTAAATGGTAAGAAAGTTTTAATTGTTCAAGTATATGTCGACGACATAATTTTTGGTTCTATTGATATCACCTTGAGTGAAAAATTTGCCAAACTTATGCAAGTTGAGTTTGAAATGAGTATGATGGGAGAATTGACCTTCTTCATGGGCTTGCAGGTCAAACAAATGGTGGATGGCATTTTCATATGCCAAAGGAAGTATGCTTGAGACTTGCTCACAAAGTACAATTTCAGCAAGGTGAAACCTCAACCCACACCCATGTCAACCTCAATCAAACTCAATCAAGATGAGAAAGGTAAATCCGTGGATCAAAAACTTTTTAGAAGCATGATAGGATCATTGTTGTATTTAACTGTCAGCCGGCCCGACATTCAGTTTGCAGTTTGCTTGTGTGCGAGATTTCAGTCCAATCCGAAAGAAACACACATGTCGGCTGTGAAATGTATTTTTAGATATATTGCTGGTTCAGTACATTTGGGCTTATGGTTTTCGCGTAATTCGAGCTTTGAACTGATTACTTATTCTGACGCCGATTATGCTGGTTGTAAAGTGGACCAAAAAAGTACCAGTGTGTATTGCCAATTTCTTGGGGGATGCATGGTCTCATGGGCCTCCAAGAAACAAAATTCAGTGGCTTTGTTAACCGCCGAAGCCGAATATGTGGCTCTTGGTAGTTGCATTGCCCAGGTGCTTTGGATCCAACAACAAATGATTGACTATAGCATCTCCTTCAAAAACACCTTAATTTTGTGTGATAACACTTCTGCTATAAACTTGTCAAAAAATCCGGTTCATCACTCTAGAATGAAGTATATCGAAATTAGACATCATTTCATTCGAGATCATGTTAGTAAGGGTGATGTTGAAATAAATTTCATTGAAACAAATAATCAAATTGCCGACATATTTACCAAACCACTAAATGAACAAAAATTTACATCTTTTAGGAGAAAGTTAGGGGTTTGTAGAATAGAGGAGTCTGATTGATGAGTCTCTGCACTTTGCATCATACTTAGTGTTGCTAGCATGCATATTTTGCATTTGTGTCATTCATACAGCTGCATTAGATGGGTCTCCTTTTTCATGCATATGCACCATGTTGCTTGAATTGCAATAAATTGAATTGTGTGAAATTTCCACCTTGTATTAATTGCATTTCTTCTATTAAATATGTATGAACCCTTTCATTGCACTCTTCTATGGCCACACTATTTTGAGTTCAATAAGTGCATCTCAATGGAACTGATCAATCCAAATCTGAGTAATGGAGAGCATGGTAAATAAACTTCTAAGGCAATCTATCATTTCCTTGAAATATCCTCCCCAAATGATTCAAACCTCAAAAATATCCTTTTTCCTTGACCTTCATATGTTTTAATCATTGGGGAATCGAGCCTATCCTTCTTGGAACTCCAAATTTCATATAAAAGGAAATCTCCATCTGAATAGGGGATGGGTCGACCCATGGGGTCGACCCCTGTCAGTTTGCTCAAAATGGGGTTCGGGCTATCTCATGGGTCGACCTGTTACGGGCGGTCGCGGTAAAACGCGAACCGTTCCGTTTTAGAAAGGGCGTGAACGCCCTATTCTTCAACCCTAACGCTATATTATAGCCCCAGCTCCCTAGTTAGACCAGCCACCACCTCTTGGAAGCCCTAAAACCCTCTCTTGCAACCCAACGCCGCTCCAGCCCTAAAGGCGAGCTCTAACCGGTGGCTACTCGCGGTTTCTCTCCTTACTACGTCCATAAGCATCCTTCTTCCTCCCAGATCTCCTGAGGTAAGGCCATGGTGTTTGGAGAGTCTTTATTTCTGCGTGAGGGGCTCCTCTTTTCGAACCAACAAGATCTAGGAAGCCTCTATAGATTCTGATTTGTCCGGTGGTTCAGATGGCACCCAAACGGCGGTCTTCTCGTCAGGGGGAGGAATCCAGCCGCTCTGCTTGTCAGTGAGAGAGTTCCAGCCGCACAAGAGAGATACGATCCAAAGAAAAGGAGCTAGAAGCAATGAAATCGCAAGCCTTGGCCTCCCGTAACAAAGCTGAACACAGAAAAGTTCTCCGCCCTCATGCGGTAGATTTTGTGAATTTGGTTGAATACTTGCCAGGCTTAGTGGATATTATTTGTAGTCAACCAAACCTTGATCATTTCATGTCTGCACACCGTCGTGTTTATTACAAGTTAGTGAACCAGTTCTATGGCAATATGTCAATCAAAGCTAACAAGCAGTTTACTGTTGTAAATGGAGAACTGATTACTCTGACACCCGAATTTCTGGGTAATGCTCTTGGTTTACCATGTCATGAAGGTTACACTTTTGGTGATCTTGATTTTGATGAAGAAGAGGTCTATCAAATGATGACCTCTGAGGAAATGGGAGACGGGTCCTCCACCGGTCTGAATGCAAATCGCTTTCCCTCCATGTAGTGCATTCTACACCACATGATGACGACCATTTTGATACCAAAGGGTGGTGGAAGAGACAAAGTTATTGAATTCCATATGTTCCTATTTTTCTGTCTGATGAAGGGTCTCCCTATCAATTTCCCTTCCACTATACTACTTCACATATCCGCATGCTTGCAGCATACAAACCGCACTCTACCATATGCAGCAGCCTTGACAGCAGTCTTTGAATCAGCCGGTATTGATTTGTCCAAAGAACGATATCACACAGTGCGTGAGAATGGCATTTACTCCATCCCCACAATTTTCAAGAAGTTCCTGATGAGGCACTACCTGGTGGGTTTTCTCAGATGATCACTGATAGATTGGATTCCATAGATGGCCGACTAGACAAGTATGGGGAGAGAATGGATGCCCTTATCAATGAAGTAACTGACTTGAGGATTTCCCATGTTGCCCACACTCAGTCCTTCCAAAGGGTCACCTCCTTTCTTGATGCAAACACTATTGCTTTGGACGCCCAAACCAGGATGTTTGAAGAAATGATGAATTTACTTAGAGGGTCTCATGCTCCACACTCTCCACCCTCGGACTAGATTATGAAGCTCCAATGATACAGCACAATTATTAACTTATTCTCCCTCTTCTTTTTGATGATGCCAAACGGGGAGAAATTCAGATATGTGGGTGCTACTATTATATTATAGTATGTGTGGTGTGTGCTTGCTTGCATGTTTGCTTTCATTAGTCTGTCTGTTAGAAATGTTCAATTAGAAATGTTGCATCTCATGGCATTGCTCATGTATGCATTTTTGTAGCTCATGAACTCATACTTTGTAAGTCTTAAAAACTCTGTTGTCGGCTAAAACTATGGATGATGCCTTTGGCTGGTCAATCTTACAGTGCTTGGATGAAGCCTTGTGTTTTATGTTGTGATGCTTCTATAATGTTTCAGCTTGGTGCATGGAAAGAATGTGCATTCAACATTGTGGTTGTGGTTTGATGTAATGTTGGGGTTCCCCTACCTTTGGTTCGTGGCCTTGATTTCATTCAGCTTGTTAAATCCTTTTGAGTTCACATGGTTATGTATATGAAGGCTTTCATGTTAATTTTTTGTTAGTTGAGGTGTTGATTCAAAATTTTGTAAATAAAAGTTTTCTTGTCAATCTTTAAATATAGCATAATATTTCATAGTATTTTGTCATCATCAAAAAGGGGGAGACTGTTGAACCCCTGCGTGAATGTTCTATTTGTTGGATTTTGATGATGACCAAACACTATATTAGACTAGAACTATTGTTGGATGAATAAATTTAATCAAACTCATTTTGAACTGCTTTACTATGTAATTACCTTTTTCTTCTTCGATAATGATCTACTAATGATGTCGGAGGAGGTATTTTTGTAGGATCAAGATCATCTCTCTTTGAGTAAGTGCTTTGAGTTATGTTTGTCAAAGTTTCAATCTAACTCCAATTTTGTGTTTTTATAGTACTCAGGAATGATGCTCACTTCCTAACTCATTCAAGGATGCTTGGTGAGATCCAAACAAAACCTTACCCTTTGATTAGTTGTTTTCCTTCATAGAAGCCATGGGTTGACCCCAAGAGTTGATCCATGTTTATAACCAGCACATAGATATGTTTAACATGTTTGATTTCATGGGGTGGACCCCAAGGGTCGACCCCTTGGTGGCTGATAACTCTTTATTTTCTTTTTGTTATGAAGTAGTTCATGGGTCGACCCCATGGGTCGACCCCTAGGTGCTCCCGAGACCTTGTGTGTTAGTGTTCAGCAATTCAGTGCGTGGGTCGACCCCATGGGTCGACCCTTTTTGGTACCCGAGCCCCTCGGGTTTCTCAGTTTTGCAAGGTGTGCACAATGGGTGGAAATTCCCATTCTAGGGCACCCTTGTCCTGTGTTGTAGTGTCTTCGAGGGTCGACCCAATGGGTCGACCCCTGGAGTTTCAGACCGCCAGTCCGGTTCGAGATCCGTTTCGTGGCCGCCGTTTTTGATCTTGTTTTGCCCTAAAGTTGGGAGATCCGAGGCTCCCATCTTGTCACACGTGTCCCCCCATCCTTGGGACTATAAAACCAATGATTAGGGTGACCATATACGGTGAGGAAAGAGGCATATTTGAACTCATCCCTTTTTGTCTTGTAGGAGAAGAAAGTTCGTGGGGAGCCCTTCCATGTGCGAATAGAAGAAGTCTACTTCGAGAATAGGCCGATCCCCTTGCTGATTAGATGCATCCTAAGCAAGGATTGAAGCTTCTCCTCCTTATATGAAGCTGGGCAACATGGATCTCGAGCTGCACATCATCATCCAGGCTTCCTCTTGAAGATCTATCTACATCCTGCATCACCGACCAAGAAATGAAGAACTTCAGCTGGGTCATCGTTTGAAAGGGGGATTTCTGGCGACCTCAAGATCTTTATTGCATATATTCTATTCATTCTATTTCAGTTCTAAAGGATCATTGTATATCTGAATATTTTTCTTGAACGAAATACTGTGTGTGTGTGCGTTTGCCGGTCGCAGCGCATGTGTATGTGTGTGGCTATGTGCTTCACAGCGTGTGTGTGTGTGGGTTTTCACTATATAGTGGAAGCAATCCTCACTCTGTGAGGGGTGGACGTATGGGACATTGGTCTGAACCCGAACCACCTAAAATCCTCTTGTTCATTGTGGTTTGCTTCTACGTTTTTTCACGAGTGGGCTTCTTGTCTAGCGGAGTGTTGTGTAAATCTCGTATGTTCAGATTTCTCTATATTTCCGCTGTTCGTGTGTTTGCTTCATCGGGTGAGAAGAGTGTGCTTCATTTATTGTCCTTCCAGTTAATCCTTTCAAAAAGTTCGTTGTTGAATTTTTTATTGCCAATCAATTCACCCCTCCCCTCTTGATTGCCATCTACCGGGGACAACACTGCCCATAATTGTTGACTTTTTGTCACTTCGAGAAAAGCCATCCCTCTTGGTATTGTTTAATCCCTAAGCAACCAAACCCTCCATAAATTGTGGATCTGGTCTGGGGGAGTCCATGGACCATTCAAAGTCTATAAAACATATACAAGAGGGTTAAGAAAACCCTAATGCTCAAGGTGGATCAAGGAGGCTACCAAAGAGGAAGAGAAGGGAGCTAGCACTGTAGACGTGAACGGTGCTCCGAGAAGAGTTCTTCATCCATTCAAGTGAAGATCAATCCAAGGGATCAAGCTGCATCCAAAACATTCGTCATCCATTAAGGGGGAGCAAATCAACATTCCTCTCTTGTGTTCTAATCTCATATTTTCTCTTGAGCTTCATTTGTGATTCTTGTAATCGTTAAACATTTCAATGTGTGTGGATCTTCCTAAATCCGTGTGTGTGTGTGTGTTTAATCCATTGTAGTTTTGTGTGTGTTAGGGTGTTCTTACACCTTCGCGGGAGCTCTCTTTCCCAGTGTATGTGTGTGTGTGTCTGATCTTGTAACACTTTACAAGATAGTGTATGGATCCTCACTGTCGGTGAGGGGTGGATGTAGGTTGCCGTTGTGGCATCCGAACCACCTTAAAATCGCTATCTCTTTGTGATTTATTCCTTATCTCCTTTCCCCCTTCTTGCATGCTTGTAGATCTAGATTATGTGATATCTTTCAAAAAAATCTTTCGGTATATCAAAAGCTGGACTCGGACTGACAAGGTTATTCTTGCCGGAAAGATAACAGTTTGTGTGAGTAAATCTACGGATTTGTTAACTCCGCCTAGTACCAAGGGTTATTGCAGTGATTAATTTTGATAGATATAGTTTATCCTGCTCTTGGTTCATCGTGTCCTCACATAATCATAAAATTGAGTATATTTCAGTTCAAATTTTGTTGTCACCCAATTCACCCCCCTCTTGGGTGCCATTGATTGCGGGACTTCAATGGCATGGTGCATAGGTTGCGGAACCCGAAAAATCAAAATCCCTAATTCATTCTTCAGTCTTGATGGTTTAATTTGGGGTCAATACCTGCACGCACTACACGCTTTACTCTTAAACTCAAGCGGCTCAAAATTCAAGGAAGGGCAGAGTAAAACTAAGGGTGTAAAAACTTTGCCTATTCTCTTCTCTTTGGCTCACGAGAGGGAGTACGAGCCAAGGAATGCTAACCAAACCTACCCGCCGCCCTAGTAGGTGGAAGTCAGGGCCCAAAAGGGAACAAAATGCTATAAAACCCAAGTACAATTAGGTTTTTAATTATTTTTACAAAAAAAAAAGAAAAGAAGTGTGAAGGTCACAAAAGAAAAGCATGAAAATTCGGTTTATTTTTCTTGGTTTGTGCTTCCTTTTCAAGGTAATCAAAATAAAGACCCAATTCATTGGCCGGCCGATTAAAAGAGGAAGGAAGAACCTCAATCTCACCCGCTCACCAGGTACTCCTCGCGATCACTCTTCTTTTGAGGGGTATCATACCCTCTGGGGATCACACTCCCTTAGGAGCATCACATGCTCCCTTTCCTCTAGTTGTCATGTGAATTGAATTTCATATTAAAAATGTCTATTTGACACGTTCCACATCCAGTAGACGGATTAGAAGTGAAAATGACTGTTCCCCAGGTATTCCTGCTGGCTCGGATTACAGACAATCAGGACAGAACAGGGTCTGCCTGAGATTGAATTTTGACCGACATAAAAATGATGGATCTAGACTCTGGAAAAATTATGGGTGGAAGAGGGGGATGTGAGGAACACGTATGAATTGTTTGGGATTTTTTGGAATTGACTAAGGGGGCGGGAAAACTACAACAACAGACTACTATCCCACAGATCTGCAAACTGCCAGATTGTTGGGGGAAAACTTAATTACTGGGAAAAATAGTAAAAGAAGGCGGAATGACATGAAATTTGAACTGGGGATGGGGGATGATAGGAAGAACAAACCCTCAAATTTTGAGGTCGAACAGATCTTCTTATTGGGAGATAAAAATCCTACCTTAGCTTGCTATCCAGAGATGGATAGAACTCTGACGAGGTTGCGGTGGTGGTGCGATGGCGGCACGAACGGAGGCGGCGGCGGTGGTGGCTGGAAGTCACATCCAGCGAAGGTGGTAGAGGTGGGAATCACTCCCAGAATTAAGGCTTCACACCTTGAATTTGATGCAACTCTCACAGCTGCAAGAAGGGGAAGAGGGGGCGCCCTTGGGCTCTTGAGCAAAAAATGGGATTTTTCTTCATTAATTACTATGAAATTCACAAAATACAAGGGTTTTATAAGATTAACTAAAAGTCATAAACTACTCTCAGATCTAGGGTTAGGGAGGGGCAAATGGGGGATAGGATATTAATCTCCCATGTGGTCAAAATGCCCAAAATAAAAAAAAAACACATAAAGGAAGGGGGCGCCCTCTCCAAGTGGGCTGATTTGACTTGGTTTGGTCCAAGTTCTACCTTGGATCAAAGACCAACATAAAGGGCCCATGGACCTAGGTGGACCAATGGGAAAGGGGATGGGGGACCCCGCTGGACCTACTGGCCTTTTTACAAAGAAACCCAAAGACTTTTAAGGACTAACACTTTGGCTTATAGTTGCCATACAATTGTAAATCTATTTAACATAAGGGTATAAATGCAAACAAAAGGATATAAATGTAAAAATAAAATGTTAGTACTCGGTGTTGATTCCCATCAGGTGGGGTATACAGAGAGCAAACACTATATATAAAAAAAGAAAGTAAACAGAGAAGGGAGACTATGGGGCTCATATCATCGCCCTTTACATTGTCGGAGTCGAAAGAGAAACAAAAGAAAAGAGCAAGGAGGTAATCAGAGCTCCAGTACGCAATCACAACAGGAACCCACCTATGCTCACGAAAACAGAGTATTGGAAGCTGAGTGATCCCTCCCTGCTCTTCGAGCTCTCCTGGAGAAAAATTGGGATGGCGGCTGCTCACTCTAGGGTTTCTTTTCTCTGGAGAACCCTTTCTTCCAATTGCCTCTCTTTTTTTTTTTTTTGCTCTGATCCCCCTTTCTGTTGTCGAATTGGGTGTTTTTATAGCGAACGAAAGGCCTTCCGGCGCGGGCGATTCCGCGCCGGTTCAACTGCTTGCCGTTTCATCGCTCCTTCAACCTATTTTGCGCGCCGTTTTAGCAAAGATCCGATGGGGCACGCTAGTTTAAGTTGTCTTGCATGCCGGTTTAATAAAGCATCATTTTAGCAGCGACCACACCGTTTTAGCCCCTCTTCTTGGCGATTTGTTCGGACCGGGTCCATTTGTGGACCCCAGACTAATTTCAGAGGTTGTTTCGGGCCAAATATTACCTCGTCCTTACTGAATCATCATGAGGAATGTCTTGGAGGTCATCAAACTTCCGACCAGCGACTTCCGGCACAAGCCGTACATTAATTTGGTCACTCGGGTTTTCCTACTGATACGGCCTTTGGAAACCCATATGGTCGGACCAGAGACGTCTCTTCACCTCGAAAGGTGTTTTCTTCAAGTGGTGGGCCACCAAGGGTACTCTTGTCCTCGTGGACGGGGTTTGTTTGGTATGATTGAGTCGATACCGGCTTGTTGGCCTCGACTTGCCGTTTGGCATTATCAAGCTTGGAGAGATAAGTTGCGGGATCCCTAGTCTTCCATCGGGTATCTTCGTGCTTCAGCAGTTCGAGTGAACCTTCTTTGTTGATTTTCTTTGGCTCTCGTGCATCGGTAGGCCGCATCCTTTCATCGTTTAGGCGCAATTGCCATCCGGTTATATTTCGGGTGCCAACACACACCCACACACTAAATAAACAAAAAAAAATAAAATAAATGAACAAACAAATAAATAAAAGAGATCCCCGAAAGTGTGTCCACAAACCCTTTTGGTATATAGAATGATGATCTATGGAAGGTTGGATTAAGTCTAACTGGAAACTGTCACTATGCGTGAGAGGATCTTCGGATCAAGCTCTCCGCCTGGTATCATGGGTTAAATGCTCATGCAAGTCATAGGTTGCATACTCCCTTGTTAAGTCCCGCAAAGGAATTTTGAAATTCATGCACAAGTTAAGGGGAAGTCAACATAAAAGTCCAGTCTGCATGCTTGCATACTTCCACCTCTGAAGACTCAGGATAATCATGTCAAACATTTGAATTGATTGCATACTCTTAGGGGGAGCTTGATTCATCTTGATAGAATTGTTCATACTTGCTACTATATATCTTCTCTGTATGGCTCTTAAATGAAATGGATCCTTCAAGGAAAAGCCTAAGATTCAAATAAAATGGAAAAGTTTGTTTGAAATTGCCTTCTTGATGTGTAACCATGATTTCAATTGACTTGCAAAATGAAATATCTGCCATGTTTAATTAAAATTTTAAAAAAATGTGTTTGCTGAAATACCTACTCCTTTTGAATGTTCAGTATACTATTTGCCAAATTATGTCGACCCACAGATCTTGTAGAGTCGACCCAGCAGTTGATTCTTCCTGAAACATGCCTTCTGTCTAAGCACTGTGTGTCGACACTTTGAGATGCCTACGTCGACGCACCGGTTCATCTGATGACTTGTTCACCTCTTTCAATTCTCATCTTCAGATTGAACAATGATCACTCTTGTCTGATGAGCATCACCTGCTTTGCTCCCCTTGCAACATGACTATAAGTCATTCTTTGGGGGGGAGACTTTATCTTCCACAAAACTATGGTATCAATGCACAAGAGTGTTCTTGCACTTTCTGCATATCTTGAGTGCTCACTTGCTGTGTTTTTGAGCTCATTTTTGAATCCATCAAAATGTAGCTCTCAATGGTTCTTTTGAAACTCCTGAAAATCTGCCACATGTTCAAATTGCTAGAGCATCATCTACTTGCTCAAATACCTAGCTGCTTGCCCCAAATTCCTTGAATACCTTGAACTCTTGGGAGAATTTCTATCTGTTACTGAGCTCATTTATCAGAGTAAACTTAAAAAGAGGAATCTTCTTTTATGGAGTTCTATGATTGCCCAGGACATGAAAACTGTTGGTTTAAATTTAATGATTTCTTGAACTTCAGAGCTAAATGGTCTTGAAAGTGGTTGTATTCAAACTTAATAGACCTAAACTAGTTTTTCATGTTGTGACATGCTATGCCTTCTTAACTCTGAAAGTTTATTTTAAGTACCAAAGGCATCTTTGTTTGAGGAACTTCATTTAAGTATTATTTTTAAACATCATGAAAATATGAAAAACTTCCTTAAGGGCAGGTCATAATGAAAGCAATGACTTCAGTCACACTGAGTAACTGGGGATACTGGCGTCTGATAAACGTGTATCCTCATGTAAAAAGGTGTGTACTTAAATCAACGCTCTAAGGCAGAGCAATGGCAAAAGTCTCACTGAGAAATCGAGTCCCTTCATCGATGAAGTGGACTGGACGGTGTCATGAAGTGCTTTGCTACCTCTGCTCTAAATGAAGCAGAATGGTGAGCTACACTAAGTAACTAGGGATGCTGGCGTCTGATCAATGTGCATCCTCACGTCAAAAGGTGCATGCTACACCTGAATGCTCTTGCAAAATGGAAAACAAGAAAACATTTGAAAAACAAGTGGTATCAAAAGAAAAATCTGAAAATGGTAGCACCCCATGGATAAAATCAGAAACTTCGCAAGGTGTTTAACCTCAATACTAATGGTAGTTTCTTTTAAAGGGGCTAATGGAATTGAGCGATTAGGATGAAAGGTGGTTAACCTGGTCTTTAATATGTAATATTGGTTTACTTCTATTAACTTTGAATGCAAAAATTTTCAACATTCATAATTAAAAAACTCAGAATTCATCAGATTTAAACTAATCAGAAAGATAAGGGCTTATCATTAGTAGCTCTATAATCGAAGACTCTGAAAAATCACTAACTCTGCATTTATGAACATTGTTTCAGTCTGAAATCCCTCTCAGCCATTTGGTTTTAGGACAGTTCCTCGCTGATATCTGATTGTTCTCCACTTACAGTGATTCCCTACTCAGGTCTGCTTGTTTATTGCCACTTGGTATGTGAAAAATCCATAATCTCAACAAGTGGTATCAGCTTAATGTCTAGCCTTCTCTGCTGGAAAACTTGCTCATGCAATGGCAAGTGTCGACTCCCAGAGTCGACCCTCTCCGGGTCCAGGTCTGTCTAAGACCTTGCTGCTCAGGTGTCGACCCCATGGATCGACCCCTTTTGTCCAGACTATTGTCTGGGATGTCCTGGCTTTTGTCAAAAAGACAATTGGCCTCCCTACTGCTTCCAAAAATTCTACACTCTGCATTGTTAACTTCCTTGCTGCCAGTTCTACCATGGAATGCTTCAGTGAATATCATTTGGCATTAATTGGATTCATCCTCTGGCTGTCAAAGTTTACTTCATCATTTACCAACAAGTGGTACCAATAAGCGTATCTCTTGAATGCTTGAATCATTATCAACTGGTATAAGCTTTCTGGTGTCAACCTTCTAGTCCCAAGACATTCTACCAGTGGTATCTGCTATACTACTCTCCTTAGTGCCAGCTATGCTTTTGAATTCATCAAGTGGTATCATTTGGTATCAGCTTCCTTGGCACCTGAATTTTTAATCCCTTCATACTCTATGTGCTCAAATTCTGACTCTAATTGGCTTTAATCTAAGCCCTCTTTGCTGATGACAAAGGGGGAGAGAATTGTGGAGTCATTGACATTGGAAATAAACGGGAGAGAGTGTTAAAGGGGAGAGAACATTAAGGGAGAGAGTGATAAAGGGGGAGAGAACATTGGATCATGGAAATCTTGGAATCATACTTATCATGTTTAAATGATATGTCATGCCTGCATTGAATGTTGATTTTAATGACATCAATGACCCATAATTGCCATCATCAAAAAGGGGGAGAATTGTTGTATCATATGTTTTGATGATGTCTGATTATGACTCATTGATGAGTCTAATGTGATTTTCATGGTGTAAACATACATTAAGCTCAAATCCAAGACCTCCAATGGTGTGCCAGAAAAGACTAAGTGAAAGCAAGCAAGGCAGTTCGAGAAGGTGTTATTGGCATATCAAGATTTAATCATATGATGGATTAGACTAATAGAAGCCAGCATCTCATAAGCAGAAATGGCAATGCGAGTAAGGAGTGTTGGACGTGCTCAAATAACGGAGCAAAGGGCTTTCCTCTTAATGATATGAAGTTGAAAATGCTTGGGAAGAACATCAAAGGGCAAGGAGCTATGGATTTGATGAAATTCAGTTGCAAAGGATTGAGTAGAAAATCAAGAGAACCATAGGTTGCGTCGACCCTTCTTCTTGTTGTGTCAACTCCTTCTCTCACAACCAAAGGGATATTTGAAGCCACGTTGACCCCACCTTACTACTGCGTCGACTCCAAACCACTTCCAGCAAGGAAGCCTCAAGCGCCCTTCACAGATGCGTCAACTCCATCTCCTCATGGCGTCGACTACGGACAGGCTCCTAAAGAAGACTCAAGCTACATCTTCAGCTGCGTTGACTCCACTTCATTGCTGCGTTGACCTCATCAGCTCCAACAGCAATCTGATAGGAGATCAACGCTAGCTGTGCCAACCCCACAGTCTCAGGGCGTCGACTCCAAGGGCTTCCCAGAAGCCATTTCGAGCACATCTTCAACAGCTGCGTCGACATCACCTTCTCAGAGCATCTACACAAGGGCCTCCCAGAAACCATTTTGGAATGCTTCCTCAATAGCTACGTCGACGCAAGGGCATTGCTGCATCGATGCACTTGAAGCTCCTCAAGCCAAATACTATTAAACTTGCAACTTTCAGAAATCATCCAGAGGCCAAAAAAAAGCGACGTAAACCTCCAAAAACATGCTTTTCAAGGTCTGAAAAAGGTTCCTAGGATAAGGATCCTACCTTTCTATCATAGGACAGTCATAACACCTTTTGAAGGAAGATCTGCCAGTAGACAAATTTGGGAAAAGTCTCTTTTCATGGTACTCTACTTTTTGGCCACAACCAATGAGATTTCAGTCCAAGAAAAGTACCTAGGACAGAGGACCGCCCTTTTCTGTCCCAGGCCAATGAGGAGGAAGATCTGGTAGAGCTCCATGTTCAAGACTATCATTTCTTTTCCAACAAATCAAATGGGAGGATCTTGGAGGGAAAATTGATTTGCCTCTGCTCCTCTATCTACACTAGACCAATCAAGGAAGATGTTTGTGTTGAGTAGTGGATAGCGGATCTAGAGGGGAGGGGTGAATAGATCTGCCCCTCTTTTCATAATGCAACCCTCTTTAAAGCTAGATAAAGATAATAGCAGCGGAATACAACTAGCTTAATGAAGGACACAAATGATTTGCTTAGCAAGATAATTACGCAATATAGATATTGAACCTAAGCAAGCATCTAACACAAAGCAATCGCACAAGCAAACCACAACACACGAGATTTTAAGGTGGTTCGGACTGAATACCCAGCCCTACGTCCACCCCTCACCAAATCCAGTGAGGCTCCACTAGTGCCACGCACTGAACCGTAAATCGAAAAGACCTCCGATTGCCTTCCTACTAACCGCAGGTAGGGACGTCAACACCGCAGATCGGACAACTTCCGATTGCCTTCCTACTAACCACCGGTAGGGACGATCTTCAGTTTCAAATGTTTGAATGAAATGATAAGAGAACAAATATCAAGCTATTCAAACAAGATATGGAATATGTTCAAGAAGAAAAGATCTTGTCTGAGATTGTTGGAGCTTGAATCTGATGCTTCAATGGTGTCTTCTTCCTTGAGATATGATCTTCCTTGAATCTCTTCTAGTTGATGAGGAAGACTATGGATGTAGCTTTGATCTTCCTTTTGATCTACTTGAGTTGATGAAGAGGTTTAAGAATGCAGTTTAGATCACCCTTGAGAGCCTTGATTGCTTCTTGCTTCCTTGGAGGTTGCTTGCTTCAGATCTAAGCTTAAATCACCTTGGAATGGATGAAGAACTCCAGCCCGAAGCACTGTTCACGGAGGTGCTACAATAGCCGCGAATCACCTCCTCTAGCCTCCCTTGATCTCTCTTGTTCCAATTGAAGCATTAGGGTTTCTGACCCCTTATGTGTTGGTTTTATAGACTTTGAATGGTCCTTGGACATCCCCCAGACCAGATCCATAATCCATGGGGATTGGATGACTTTGGGGTTAAACAAATACAAGGAAAGGGGCTCTTCTCGAAGTGGAAAACAAAGTCAACATTGTTGGCTCGGGGCTGGCGGTCAACCTGCAGAAGCTGGCGGTCGACCTGCAAAAGCTGGCGGTCGACCGCTACTGAGAAAGGCTGTAGACGGATGGTCCCTGGAATTTTCGGTCGATCGCTACTGGGCTGGCGGTCGACCGCCACTGAGACTCGTGCAGACTGGGAGCTGCTGGCTGGGGCGGTCGACCGCCCCTGTGCTGGCGGTCGACCGCCAGCTGGGCAGACCCCGGGTTTTCTCGAGTCGGTCCATTAACCTCTTTAGCTCCTTCACTTGAGTCCTTTAGCAGTCTGTTCTCATCTGTGGCATCAACATTGACTGTCTTGAAGATTTCTATTGATTATATCGCTCCTATAATCAAAATTTTGTTCCGGGGGCTTCGCGTGCGAGGGCGCAATCATTGAGCTTTCACTTTTGTCATCTCCACTCCATTCTTTGGCATATCTGTCATGAAAGAACATCAAGTAGTTTAGTCATATAAGAGTGGTAAGATATCAATGCCTTATAGTGTTTAGCCATTATCAAAATCAAGAATATCAAATAACTCAAATGACCACAGGATGATGTCGAATGACCCAAGTGACAACAAGATGACTCAAATGACTACAGGGGCACAAAAGTTTGTCCAAGAACCTTATTTTATTCCAGCCAATCAAGTTGCAGATCTTTGGAGGGAAAATGCTCCACCAGCTCTTTTATATATATATACATGAAGCTTCTGATGAAGTCGTTGTTGCTTCCTCTATTCCTGCTACCTTAGAAGAAGAGAAAAACTATGGAAGAAGAAGAAAGCTTGTGCCTTAGCAGAATATTTGTGAGGAAGAAAAGAGAAGGAAGTGTGCAGCCCAACACTAGGTCCGAACCAGCCCAGTGTTGTGAGAGGAAAAGAAAAGTGAGCATCCTTAGAGCAGCCTTGAAGAGATTCTGAGAAGAGGAAGAAAGAAAGGAGAGCAGCCCTCCTTGCAGCCAGGCTTGAGCGCATTAAGCAGCCTTAAGATCTGACTCTTCAGATCTTCATATATAGCTTCAAGACTCAGCTCTGAAGCCACATTGGTTCTTCCTGGTTTCACCTTTGTGTTTTCCTTTTCAAAAGTTTGTACTTTTAGTGTGTTGTGTTGTTGTTGTAGCTGTGTGTCCGATGCTCTATTTAGAGATCGGAGGTGTTTTGACTGGTCTACAACTGTGTGTGTGCTTGGGACTTTGTTCCCATGTTTTACTGCACTTGCAATGTGATTGTTCTTCTTTGTTTGTGTGTGTGGGGCTCGTCCCAGTGGGGCTTGTCCCCATATGCTGCAGCTCTACAGCATGCGGACTTTGTCCTCGTGAGGAGCTTGCTCCTTGTGTGTGTGTGTGTGTGTGGGGTTCGACCCGGTGTGGTGTTGTGTGCAGCGTCGTGAGGACTTGGTCCTCATAAGGACTCTATCATCGAGTGTGTGTGTTGGGGACTTGTCCATGTGTTGTATTTGTAGCGTGTAGTGAAGCCTCATTTGTTTGGTGAGGGGTGGACGTAGGTTGCGGGTTTGTAACCAAACCACCTTAAAAACATCGTGCAGTGGTTTGTTCCTTGTGGTTTGCTCCATTTCCTCTATCTCCTTCCACAGGGCCTTGCACGTCTGTTTCCACACACACATTAATTTGGTGGCACACTGCATAATCATAATGAGTTGCACACTAACACATTTATCACACATACATCAGGAGGTTGATGAGATCTCTACTCTATAATGCAGCAGATCTTTCTAGCTATTGAACTCACAGTGAGCCTTGGTTCACCCAGCCACTCCCTAAACAAGAATCCTTTGATAGTCTGTGTTTGGTGTCTTAATCTATTGTTTTGAACTATCATTGGTGAAACCACTGTATGTTTTTAATTGGGTATCATCTGCATATCCAGATGAAGACTCAGTCTCAACTAGTTTAGTCTTTTAATTGGTCAAAAGTTTTTAAAAGGGATCTATTCAACCCCCCCTTCTAGATCCGGTTGCACCAAGGGACCCAACAATGTCTAAGTCAGCAACACCCAATTCCTTCGCGTCGGTGCAATCCCAGTACTGACGATTTTATTAACTCGGCGCCCATGGCCTCTTCTGGTCTTAGCCGAGGGGTTATGGCTTCGACCTTACATCTAGGTCAGCAACACCCGATTTCCTTGCGTCAATACGATCCCAGTACCAATGATTTTGTTAACTCGATGCCCATGGCCTTTTGGTCTCAACCGAGGAAGATGGTTTAGACATTCAGTCTATGGCTAGATGAAACCTGAATCCTTGCGTCAGCATAAACCCAATGTTGACGATATCATCACCAGTCCCACCGTGATTTTTGTTACGAGAATCAATACGGCCCAACGGCTTAGACCTTCCGTCTAAGACCGGATTAAACAATTTTCTTACGTTGGCGTATACCCAATGCCAATGATTTCACCTTGGTTGGTGCTTGACTTCTTGTCGGGGCTAACCGCTAAAACCCAACAGTTTAGACCTTCCGTCTAAGACCGGCTTAAACAATTTCCTTGCATTGGCATATACCTAATGCCAATGATTTCACCTTAGTTGGTGCTTGACTTTTTGTTAGGTCTAGCCGCTAAAATCTAACGGTTTAGACCTTCCGTCTAAGATCGGCTTAAACGATTTCCTTGTGTTGGCATATACCCAATGCCAATCATTTCACCTTGGTTTGTGCTTGACTTCTCGTCAGGAACAACCGCTAAAATCCAACGGCTTAGACCTTTACCAAGGTTGATGCTTGACTTCCTGTCAGGACCAGCCGCTAAAACCTAACGGCTTAGACCTTTTGTCTAAGACCGGATTAAACGATTTCCTTGCATTGGCATATACCCAATGCCAATAATTTCATCTTGGTTGGTGCTTGACTTCTCGTCGGGACCAGCCGCTAAAACCTAATGGCTTAGACCTCCCGTCTAAGACTAGCTTAAATGCTTTCTTGCATTGGCATATACCCAATGCCAATGATTTCATCAGGGTTGGTGCTTGACTTTTCGTCGGGACCAGCTGCTAAAACCCAACGGCTTAGACCTTCCATCTAAGACCGGATTAAATGCTATCCTTATGTTGGCATATACCCAATGCCAATGATTTCATCAGGGTTGGTGCTTGACTTCTTGTCGGGGCTAGCCGCTACAGTCTAACGGCTTAGACCTTCCGTCTAAGATCGGCTTAAATGATTTCCTTGCGTTGGCATATACCCAATGCCAATGATTTCATCAGGGTTGGTGCTTGACTTCTTGTCGGGGCCAGCCGCTGAAACCTAATGGCTTAGACCTTCCATCTAAGACCGGCTTAAACGCTTTCTTGTGTTGGCATATACCCAATGCCAATGATTTCACCTCGGCTGGTGCTTGACTTCTTGTCGGGACTAGCCACTGAAACCTAACGGCTTAGACCTTCCGTCTAAGACCGGCTTAAACGATTTCCTTGCGTTGGCATATACCCAATGCCAATGATTTCACCTTGGTTGGTGCTTGACTTCTCATCGGGACCAGCCGCTAAAACCTAACGGCTTAGACCTTCCATCTAAGATCGGCTTAAACGCTTTCTTGCATTGGCATATACCCAATGCCAATGATTTCATCAAGGTCGGTGCTTGACTTTTCGTCGGGACCAGTCGCTAAAACCCAACGGCGTAGACCTTCCATCTAAGACCGGATTAAACGCTATCTTTCCATTGGCATATACCCAATGCCATTGATGTCATCAGGGTTGGACTTTTCGTCGGTACCAGCCGCTAAAACCCAACGATTTAGACCTTTCATCTAAGATCGACTTAAACAATTTCCTTGAAAGGGTGGTGCTTGACTTCTTGTGAGGAACCAGCTGCTATAACCCAACGGCTTAGACCTTCCGTCTCAGATCAGCTTAAACAAAATTCTTGCGTTGGCATATACCCTATGTCGAAGATACCACCATGATTAGCGCCTGACTCTTTATTAGAGTTAGCTAATCTAGTCCCACCGGGGTCCACCCCAATGCCTTATTGCAGGCCTTCTGCCTGATATTATATACAAAACCTCTCTTCCTTGCGTTGGCATATATCTTATGCCAACGATTTCATTAAGGTTGGTGCTTGATCTTTTGTCGGAACCAACCGCTAAAACCTAAACGGCTTAGACATCCCGTCTATGACCGATAACTTGTCTCGATTTTGGGGACTAGGTAGATAAACTGTGGGTAGTCTTCAAAGGTTACTTTGACCTTTCGACAGTCTACCACCTCCGTGTGTGTAGCTAGCCAATTGGCTCCTAGAATGACATCATAGCCTTCCATGTCCATGCAGACTTGGTCGGCAGGTAAGTTATGTCCTTCAATGACTATCTCAGTTTCCGGGTAGTGGTGTGTGATTTCGGAACAAGTACCAATTGGGGTAGTGATCACCAGCTCCGAATCCAACAAAATAGGTTTCATAGATAATGACTTAGCAAATCTTCGAGAGATGAATGAATGTGTTGCGTTGGTATCAAATAAAACTAAGGCAGACTTGGAACATATAGTTAAAGTACCTTCCACGAGCCCGCCTTCATTTTGTTCTTCTTCTTAAAGAGCTTGTAAACGGCCTTGTTTCCTCGCCGGGAGCTTGTCCTCTTTGTTAGTTTGCTCAAGCAACAACGGACAATCGAGAATTCGGTGATTGATGGTGGGAAAATGCACGTCGTTAATACACCCCGCTACCAAATTAAAATATCCGGCTCACATATTAAAATATAATAGTTAAGTGGGGAGACCGAGTCGAATCCACAGGGAGAGAGATAGATTTGAGAATGGAAAACTTTGAGTTTTTTTTTTAGATTGAAAGTCATGAAATTTGAGTTGAAAATTTAATTTTAAAATTGAGAAATTAAGATTGCAAAGTGAAGGAACGATGAAAACTCAAGCTTGAATAGTAATGAGACAAGTGAAAGTAAAATGACAGAATTACAAAATCACTAAACTTTGAACCATAGAAAATAAACGTAAATGAATGAACAAAAGAAATGAACAAGAAGAACAACAATATCAATTTCACGTAATTTGAAAAGATAAAATTAAATAGAGAGCACAAGAAATTCAAAGAGAAATAACAATGAAATAAATTGAAACCTGAAGGGGGCCTCCTGCCCCTCTCCTTTCTCCTTCAAAAACACCAACAAAACTCGAACAAGCTCTCAAAAGAACAAAATCACTAAAAAAATGCATTACAAGAGCTTATTCCCCCTAAACCACTCCCCAGCTCCTTATATAATTTGTAAACTAGTCTCTGTCTCTCTGCACCTCTCTGTTTTTCTGCTCCACTCTCTGCCTACTCTTTGTTCTCTGTCAAAGCCGTAAAGTATTGGCCGTGTGAATGGTCGCAATGGTGTGAAGCCGCGTGAAGTACAAGCTGCATGAAGACCCCCTTTTTACATGGCCCCACGCCTCCCTACGCCTTGGCCGACTTGGCCACGTGAAGCTTTTGCCTTGCGCGAAGTGGAGCCATGCAAAGCCTGCCATACATTGGAAGCCTGCTACCGTGGACTCTGCGTGAAGCCCAGCACGTTGAAGAGGCCACTGCCCACCTGGTCATCGTGAGAACCTACTATATGAAGCCCCCACGTGAGCCTCCACCGTGTGAAGGCCATATGGTTTGAAGGCTTGTGAAGCCTTAGTGCATGGGCCATGCATAGCTTGCCTTGGCCAGTTTGTGCCTTTGTTGCATGTTGAAGCCTTTGCATGTAGCCCACGTGAAGACCCTTCCTTGCCATAAAGCCATTGAATCCCTGTTGCACATTAATTGTGAAGCCCACGTTGACAGCAATAAGCTACCTGCATGAGTGGTGCTATATACTATATATATAGATGTGTATGCCATGTATAATATATGCTATACCTATAAACTATATATATATATATACTATGTATATAACAATATATATATATACACTATATATGCTATATTGAGAAGCCTTACGTGAAGACATTGAGAAATCTTACGTGAAGCCTTACTATATATCATGTATATATATATATATATATATATAATGTATGTATATATAATGCATATATATATATATCATATATCTATCAAGTATATTATATAATGTATGTATATATATAATGCATATATATATATATCATATATCTATCAAGTATATATATATCTATATATATATATCAAAAATTTATATATATATATCATATATGTATCAAGTATATATATATATCATATATTAATATATATATATATATATATCATATATATATCTATATATAAACAATTATTTTACCTTTTCTATTTTTTCTTTTATCTTTGTTTTATTTGAATTTGAACTAAGATTGGGTTTGGTCGGTCATGGACTTTGGCTCATTTTTGCGCAGACTTGTGGAGTTCTTGTCGAGTGCCTGCAAAATAACATATTTTATTACTCAAATTATAATAATTTCATCAAACTAAGAATTTTGATTAAAAATTGATATTAAGTGTGATAAGTGCATAATTACTAACATTAAAGCTCATAAAAAGTATGAATATCATAACTTATCTCATATAAATGCACATTTATCACACCCCCAACTTACTCATTGTTAGTCTCTTAGCAATGCAAACAATTTTAAATTTAGGACCAACAAGAGTTTAAAATATTCATGCCTCATTTTCAGATCATCTTTCATAGAGTTAACTAAAGATTTGGAATCTGGAAACATTAACACACACTAGCCCTAGATTTGAAAATTAAGATACATGATCAAGAAGTCAACTCAAAGTTCAATAGCACTTGTGCATGTGTAATACTAAATTCACAACGTAGACAATTGTGTCCCCCATTTGCTATTCTAAGTAAGTGCCCTTCAACCCTGCACTTCTTAATCAGAGCATTAATCATAATAGCTTTTTTGTCTGCCTTATTGTTTTATCCCTTTGGGATCTCTTTTTCTTTTTTTTTCTTTCTATTCTATACGCACATGATGTTGCACTACCCTTCACTGTTTTACGCGAACCTCAACACGTCTTAGGTGAAGCAGGCTCGGTTACACAGATCAAGGTTCCATTATCCTTTTGACGTAAACCTCAACACGTCTTAGGTGAAGTAGGCCCGGTTACTCAGAATCGGAGCATTTTTCATGGTGCCTTTTTCTCAATTTTGTTCAATAGATAACATGCCAGAAAGCTTATAAAAGATCTCTTCCTCAAAAAGTGTAGAATATCAGGCAGTATATCCAAAATAGCAGAAGGCTTGTCCTACTTGTTTCATTAGCATGTAAAGTGATTTTCATTTTTCTAAAGTGCACATGAACTTTAAAAAGATTTTTATATCAGTTTTCCATGGCTAGATTAAATAATCTTTCATCATCCTTATCCAGTCATCTCTATTCCAGAATTACTTTCAATGGAAGCATGAATCATAAAACTCAAATGGGATTTTAGGTTCATAAAAAATAATTAGGCAAAATTAGGTTGTAAAAAATAACATGATTTCTGTCCCCCCAACTTAAATGACATTGTCCTCAATGGCACGAACAATATAGAATAATGAAAAATGTAAACATGAAATTTTGTGAAGGAACGGGACAACCTGATGTGTACTTCGACGGCCTTGGCGGTTGACGGCTTGGCAGAGGTATAAGCAATCTTCTCTCTCCCCCCAACTTATCCTTTATCCAAACCTATAAAATAAACACAAACCACAAAAAAAACTTGGGTTGCCTCCTAAGAAGCCATTTATTCTCACACGAAACTATTAAAGGTTTGGGTTACCTCCCAAAAAGCGCTACGTTTAACGTCGTCAGCCAGACACATTACAGTTCACTAACCAACGGGTGGCATTCAAAATGAGCTACCAAGTGATCTAATCCTTCGATAAATTTCAGCCCTTGTACCATTGGAGGAAAAGATTATATGCATGTGCATGTGGGCTAGAATCATGCCAAGGTGGGTCTAAGAATTTGGATGGACCCCCTCGGTCAGAGAATGCCAGAGGAATTATCATATCTTCAATCACAAAATATTCTTCTGTACACTGAAGGTCTTTATAAGTGTTAAACACATCGATACGGACCTTAATGTCCCTTAGCTTTTCTCCTTTATCCTCAATTGGAAAATTATCAAGCACAATGTTGAGGTGAGGAAGAATAGGAGTGGGAGGAGTTCTGAAGGATTCCATGAAAGGGATAGTGTCGAGAAGACAAGGGGTAGTGAAAGAGACGTGCTCCTTAACACACGGATGATCGTGAAGCTCAAGTGGAATCGACCGATCGGCTAGTTACAGGATGTAGGGGATTTGTATAGAAGTGCCGAGGCCAGGAACAGGTAAAAGATCGAGATCCTCCCCAAAATCAAGAGATATCCAATCAAAGTAAATTTCAAGCGGAGCACCCGGTTCCTCAGGTACCAAAGAAGAATGACTTATGGCCACACTCAATTCTCTCTCCATACTCACATTTTCTTCGTCATTCACTTGGAAGGAAGATTCATCAAATTCAGAAAGGAAAAGTAATGGAATTTGATCATTGACTTGCAAATCCTCTTCTTCTCCCCCCAACTCAAAATCATCAGATTCATCATAATCCTCTTCACAAACGGAGTTGGGTGTATGCATCTTAGGATGCTCTTCCTTTAAGTCCTCCTCATAAGACTCTTCCATGATCCTCTCAAGATCAAAAGGGATATGAGTGTTAGACTGGGAAATCATGGATTGATCATATGTACTTTTATTATCATCAAATGCAGGAAGTTGGTCCTCAAGACTTGTAGTGGAGTTGCTAGGCATTTGGTCCACTTCCAATTCTATGATGGTTTGAGTAACCCTACTCACTTGGGCCTCAAAGTTTTGTAGTTGTTCCTAGAAGGCTTGTTGTTGAGTTTGGAATAGTCATGTCAATTGATCAAATATCTTCTCCTTATTCAAAGTGGGCTGAGAGTCAGACTGTGATGGATAGTAGTTTGAAGGGCACTCAGTCTGAGAATGAGGGGGTGGAGACTGTATGGGTTGTTCCCCATAATAGAGTTGATTGTATGAATCATTTGAGTATAGAGCCCAATTTGAAAAATCTTGTTCTTGAGGACTTTGGGATTCATCCTGGTAAGACTCCCAAGAGGAATCATGTTGATCTCTCCAACCAGAATTAAAGTTGTTTGGACATGGGTCAAAATAAGGTGTGGAGAGGTCTTGAGACATGCGGGTTTGTCTCGCTTGGTCCATCCAAGAGATTGTTGGTTGATCTTCCCAGCTAGAGTTATAAGTATCTGAAGGTGATTCATAATCGGGCTGAAAAAATCGTTGATCATATTGGACTTGCTCCGGGATGAAAGGTAGAGCATGCCCCCCTTGAAAGAAATGAGTGGTTGGAGCCTGATCTTGGGTAAATAACGGAAACTGGGCCATCATAGGTGACGGGATCTCATTTTGGGCCGACCACGAATATGGACTTTCATAATAGGTCGGGCTGTTTTGGGTGACAAATGAGTGTGGATTTTGACAACCACCTACATAAGGGGCCGGGTTAGCCCACATGTGATCATCGTCATGGTGACTAGGTGGTATGAAGTGGTCTTGATCCATGGCTAGAAATTGATCAAATTTATGAGCCAATTAGTCAAACATGTCTAATTGGTGTGCCCAATCCATGGATGAAAATTATGATCTCATCATTTTTTTGTATTTTATTTTTTTGATTTGTTTGATTTTTTTGATTTTTAAGACCACTCTAAAGCATGAAAATGATTTACATATTGAAAGTGAAAATAAAGAAATGAAATCTATGGAAAGTGGGTAAGAGTACTGACCTTAATCGCATTCCCTCGTTCTTTATTTGACAAATAAAAAATAATGAGAGTAGAAGATAAAGAAGACGTACCTCGGGGAGACACAACATTTGTGTTTTGTATTTTCAAAATTGTCTATTTTTTTACTTTTGATGATTTTTCTGCAAAGATCAGAATGAGCAGCAATATATATACAAAATAAAGTAAAAAGTTATCAACTTCTAATTCAAACCCTTCCCGGCAACGGCGCCAAAATTGATGGCGGGAAAACGCACGTCGTTAATACGCCCCGATACCAAATTAAAATATCCGGCCCACATATTAAAATATAATAGTTAAGTGGTGAGACCGAGTCGAATCCATAGGGAGAGAGATTTAAGAATTGAAAACTTTGAGTTTTTTTTTAGATTGAAAGTCATGAAATTTGAGTTGAAAATTTAATTTTAAAATTGAGAAATTAAGATTGCAAAGTGAAGGAACGACGAAAACTCAAGCTTGAATAGTAATGAGACAAGTGAAAGTAAAATGACAGAATTACAAAATCACTAAACTTTGAACCATAGAAAATAAACGTAAATTAATGAACAAAAGAAATGAACAAGAAGAACAACAATATCAATTTCGCGTAATTTGAAAAGACAAAATTAAATAGAGAGCACAAGAAATTCAAAGATAAATAACAATGAAATAAAGTGAAACCTGAAGGGGCCTCCTGCCCCTCTCCTTTCTCCTTCAAAAACACTAACAAAACTCGAACAAGCTCTCAAAAGAACAAAATCACTAAAAAAAATGCATTACAAGAGCTTATTCCCCCTAAATCACTCCCCAGCTCCTTATATAGTTTGTAAACTAGTCTCTGTCTCTCTGCACCTCTCTATTTTTCTGCTCCACTCTCTGCCTGCTCTCTGTTCTCTGTCAAAGCCGCAAAGTATTGGCCGTGTGAATGGCCGCAATGGTGTGAAGTCGCGTGAAGTACAAGCCGCATGAACACCCCCTTTTTACATGGCCCCACACCTCCTTACGCCTTGGCCGACTTGGCCACGTGAAGCTTTTGCCTTGCGCGAAGTGGAGCCATGCAAAGCCTGCCATACATTGGAAGCCTGCTACCGTGGTGAAGCCCAGCACGTTGAAGAGGCCACTGGCCACCTGGTCATCATGAGAACCTGCCATATGAAGCCCCCACGTGAGCCTCCACTGTGTGAAGGCCATATGGTTTGAAGGCTTGTGAAGCCTTAGTGCATGGGCCATGCATAACCTGCCTTGGCCCGTTTGTGCCTTTGTTGCATGTTCAAGCCTTTGCATGTGGCCCACGTGAGGACCCTTCCTTGCCATGAAGCCATTGAATCCCTGTTGCACATTAATTGTGAAGCCCACATTGACAGCAATAAGCTACCTGCATGAGTGGTGCTATATACTATATATATATATATATGTATGCCATGTATAATATATGCTATACCTATAAACTATATATATATATATATACTATGTATGTAACAATATATATATATACACTATATATGCTATATTGAGAAGCCTTACGTGAAGACATTGAGAAGTCTTACGTGAAGCCTTACTATATATCATGTATATATATATATATATATATAATGTATGTATATATAATGTATGTATATATATAATGCATATATATATATATCATATGTCTATCAAGTATATATATCTATATATATATCAAATATATATATATATATATATCATATATGTATCAAATACATATATATCATATATCAATATATATATATATATATCAAATATATATATATATCTAATATATATAAAAATAATTATTTTACTTTTTTTATTTTTTATTTTGTTTTTGTTTTATTTGAATTTGAACTAAGATTGGGCTTGGTCGGTCATGAACTTTGGCTCATTTTTGCGCAGAGTTGTGGAGTTCTTGTCGATTGCCTGCAAAATAACATATTTTTTTACTCAAATTATAATAATTTCATCAAACTAAGAATTTTGATTGAAAATTGATATTAAGTGTGATAAGTGCATAATTACTAACATTAAAGCTCATAAAAAGTGTGAATATCATAACTTATCTCATATAAATGCACACTTATCAGTGATCCAGACTCCCGCAACGGTGACATGCTCCCAACCTTCTCCAGCACTCCTCGGCCTTATGGCCGACCTTGTCACAATGTTTGTACACCTCTTTGGAAGGTGTGGTAGTAATAGAAAATTGCTTATTATTCTTCTTAAACTTCTTCTCTTGGGAAGAATCTCCTCCATTGCTTGACTTTTTCTTATTGAAGGTCGGCTTGAATGAGCTGGAGCTTGTAACTTGCTCCTTTTTGTCTTTCCCACAGATCCGGTCGGACAGCTCCATGGCATCCTCTAGCAGTTGGGCTCTCCGCACCATCTCCGAATAGACTTGAATGTCCATCAGCACCAGTTGAGTTATATATTGTGGCCGAAGCCCATTAACAAATCTTCGAGCCTTCATCATCTCAGTACACACTAGGTGCAGTGCATACCTTAATAGCCTAGAGAATTGGGCCTCATACTCGGCCACTAAGAGAGTCCTTTGCTTCAATGCAGTAAAATTTGTGGCTTTCTTCTCTTATATCCTATCAGAAAAATATTTTCTATTAAAGTATTCCACAAACTCGCCCCATGTGATATTATCATGAGGCAATGTAGCTTCTACCGATTCCCACCAGAATGGGGCATCCCGTTCTAATTGGAAGGTTGCTAACAACACTTTCTCTTCATCTGTGCACTGCATTATTTGGAATATCCTATCAATCTCCTTGATCTAATTCTCGGCGTCGTCTAGGTACAAAGAGCCAATGAACTTTGGCGGGTTCAAGTTGCGAAAGCTACGGTGGAGATCTCTCACTCCATGATTTGCTCTGCCCTGTGCCACTTGTTGTAGCGCCTGGGTAAGGCCTTGTACGGTACGTTGCATATCACGCCATTGCACACGTTCGGCAGCCATGATCAAACAAGATTTAAGTAACTATATTAATATATGATTAACCAAGGGTCCTACTCCCTAAGTTAACTTAATCCATGGCTCTACCCATCTCACTGGATAAAAGGTATAAACCTATCCTTGGACTTGGTTTCCTAGGAATTGAATATCCTAGGCTCTGATATCACAAAAATTGTCACTCCTCGAGTGCGGAAGGAACCCGGTACGCGTGACGAGTTTATATCGATCATGTCAATAAGAACATAAGGAATTCGACACATAGACAGAGTGTGCAAAAGTAGAGATAATAAATCAAATCCTTTACTTCATTAAAACTCCAAAGATAATTCAATTACATACTCTTCATTATCAAATAAAGGTACTAGACTCAACTAAAGGAAAATACAATAATGACTCAAGAAAGATGAAAAGACATGACTAGATAACGGCTTCAACAAGCGGACAACTCTACGCTCTTCACTCGTGTCCATTCCCATCCGAATGATCTTCATCATCGGAATTACCTAAAAAATAGGGGAAAAACTAGGGTGAGCGAACGCTCAGTAGGAATTATATCTCAAGATCAAGTTTACTTTAAGTAAATTACATGTTACATGAACTATGCAAGTATAGTGATGCATGAACGCAAGATAATAATGAGAGTAGAGTATCAAGAAATGATATAGATGAACTAGCAAGATTTCAAGATAATCATGTGAAGTATATCAAGATTGTCAAGCATATAAATAACAAGTCATGTCATGTGAATTGGCTATTAGAATTTCAAGCAAGTAAATACCCATTCTGGGCCACGCAAGTCATGTCAAGTCAAGTCAAGCACAAAATTTGTAGAATGCCAAAATTAAGTAAGTCATGCACTTCGGTGTAATGCCACACCATGATCAATATAGCTCCCATAGACATAAGTACTTTCGGGTGCTCCTCTCAGGACCAGATCGGACCCTATATGCACTGACATTGAGTCATATATATATTTTTAGACATCCACTATATTTTTATAGCCAATATAGAGTTCCAAAGAAATAAGCCATTGTAGGATGAAAGGGTAGATTTTACGGAATTATGAGTTCAAGGACAGAACTTAAACAAGGATGACATACCGATAAATCGCATGAAAAACCATGACATATCATGAAACTGGATAATTGGGGTTCACTCAGGCAGCCATCAATAATAGAAATAGTGTCCACTATGGTGGTCGCTCATTCCTGTGAACAGTACATACACGAAGAATTAGCGTCCATATCACGGTCGCTAAATCAGTAATCTGTGCCCACTAGCTGCTCACCAATTCCTTTTGGCGTCCAAGTCATTTTCGCAGTTTCCAGACAGAAACAAACTTCTCAAAAGAGGCCAGAAACAGCACTGTATGAGGGCAAAGCATCACGTTTCTTCAGAGTGACATGACAAGTAAGGGTTCCAGGATTTTTAGGGTACAACTTGCTCGGCTACCTTGAGGGAATCCAAGGCTAGCGTAGACTTACGGAGGTCTCAATGAAGAAAGCACCAGTCCAAAGGAAGGAATATCCCACGGAGGGTCCAATCATCACCAAGAGTTAGTGTGTAATAGATAGAAAACAAAACAGGGACTCCATCTACAGACGTGAGATGAGAGTACCAAGAAGACCCGCGGTATGGACTAGAAATGCGATGAAAATTGAGAGAGAAGAATTAGCGTTCATTTAGACGGGCGCTCAATCTTAATTGGGCATCTGTGTTAAATGTTGCTTAATCAATATTTCACAAAATTCCAGGAAAAACACTAAGAATTCGCGACACTGTACACGGGCGCTAATTCCAGAATTTTCCAGAAATTAAAAGAATTTAATTATAATTGGCGACCATATGCAACGGTGCCCAATCTTTAAATAACGTCCATGATTGTGTCGTAGATTCATGATTTTTCATATATTTTCTATTTTTACTGAATCTTTACAAAATAACGCCTCCCTCAAGGGGCACTTATTCATGAATTGGCGACTGTGTGACAGTCGTCCATTCTTTTACTGCTACGCATCGGCCAGGAATGTTTACAGGCACAAAATACTATTCATTTCTCTTAAATTACACATGAACAGTAACACTTTGTTGTTTACATGGAATTCTAAGAAACTAAAGGCATGAATAGTTACAGAAAAAATATGGAGGATCCAAAAACATGCTCATGCGAGATTTTTATCTTCAGGTTTGATAGATATTAATTTTTAAACATGTGCTATTTATTAATTACATAAAAAAAATTAGCGACAACGGTGTGGTCGGTCATTAATTTACAACCGGAAGACCATCGCAAATTCAGAATTTGCGACCTTCTACTTGGTCGTTCATTAATAGGCGGCCACTGTTCGGTCGTTATTTTCAGGCAGACAGAAAACTTACAAAAACTACGTAAAACTGTATAATAGAGCCATGGAAACGAGGTATTAAGCAGGCTATCATGGTTTATATGCATGCAGTACATATTACTATAATCTTAGGCTTTAGTTCTTGAGAAAACTTACCTCTTTTAGGGTTTTGTATGACAGACAAAGAAGAAAATAAAATAACAAGAGCAACTGCAGCAACAATAGCTCGTGATCAGGAAGAAGAGCTTGCTACGGCAGCAACTGTAGCCGCTACCCGCACCACAGAGGAAGAAGTAGTCCACGCTCGAAACTACAAGGAAAGAAGAAGCTCGTCCTTATGTTCACGGCAGTAGGATGCAGATGCAGCAGTAGGTCGACGTCGATGAGCAGCAGCAACAGGCTTATGCCAGCTGAAAGGGGTCTTATTTATAAGGGTTGGGTTCATGGCATCCTAATGGGTTTTAACTTCCCACGTAGCAATACTAGTGGGTTTAAAGCTTCCCATGTAATTCCCTTCCTTACCAAATACTCAGCCGCTTTCCCTGCTAGGAATCAGAACCCTAATCTCCCACGCAGAAGTTCGAACGTGGTGAGGCTTTTGGGTTTTATAATAACCCTTCAATATATATATATATATATATATATTTATATATATATCCCATGGACCTCCTGGCGTGGGAAAGTTTATGGGCTAAAGGCCCACTTTATATATTTCTTAAACCCTTCTTTTAAAGCCCTTTGCCCTATCAGACTATCGGTTAATCCCCCTTTAGTTCTCACGTAAGTGAGGTCCATTTATATATATTAAGGCCTTAATGGTACTTGGGTTGGGTTGGCTTTAAGATTTTTGTTTAATTTGGGCCCTTTTTGTCTTGCTTAATTATTATATTTAATTGATTTAGGAAATTTTTATTCCTATATTTTATCCGGGTTGCTACATCCTCCCCCACTCAAAAGAATTTGGTCCCAAAATTCAATTCATATAGACATGGAGAGCGTAGGGTACTTACAATTTTGGAATAAATTCGGGAATCTTTTCTTCATCGATTCTTCAGTCTCCTAAGTGGCTTCTCGTTCGTGATTCTTGTTCTATTGAATCTTCACCATAGGGATCGTCTTGTTCCTTAGCGTGCGAATCTCGCAATCAAGGATCCTTAATGGTCTTTGTTCATAAGTCAGATCCATTTGTATTACTAGATCATCATGTTCTATGACGTGTGATGGATCATGAACATATTTCTAGAGCATAGACAAATGGAACACATTGTGGACTCCGGATAACTGTGGTGGCAAGGCAATCTGGTAGGCAACCTCGCCAACTCTTTCCAGCACTTTAAAGGGACCGATATACCTTGGTGTAAGCTTTCCCTTAACATCAAATCTTCTAATGCCTCGTCTTGGGGAAACCTTAAGAAAGACGTGATCTCCAATTTGGAACTTGAGGTCTCTCCTTCTAGTATCGGCGTAAGTCTTTTATCTAGACTGAGCCATCTGAAGTCTTTCTCTAATGATTTGAATCTTCTCGATAGTATCCCTTACCATGTCCGGGCCTAGAAGTTACTTTTCCCCAACTTCATCCCAGCATATTGGTGAGCGACAACTCCTTACGTATAATACCTCGAAGGGTGCTATTTGAATACTTGCCTAGTAACTGTTGTTATATGCAAACTTGACCAGGGGTAGATGATCATGCCAGCTTCCGCCAAAATCAATCACACAAGCCCATAGCATGTCTTCCACGACTTGATTGGTTCTCTCGGTCTGACCATCCGTTTGAGGATGAAAAGTAGTATTAAAGTTGAGTCTTGTCCCCAACGAATGTTGTTGACCCTTCCAAAAATGAGAAGTGAAGCACGGGTCTCGATCAGACATAATCGAAATGTGAACTCCATGCAATCTAATAACTTCTTTGATGTACAAGGCCGCTAGAACATCAACCGACCATCAGCACTTTATAGGCAAGAAGTGTGCCAACTTGGTCAATCGATCTATGATAACCCATATTCCATCATGTCCACCTTTAGATTTAAACAAGCCCATGATAAAATCCATGCCGATATCTTCCCACTTCCACTTGGGAATGTCTAGACGATGTAACTTACTATCAGGCTTTTGGTGTTGTGCCTTGACTTGTTGGCATGTGAGTCAGTGAGAAACAAAGTCTGCTACCTCCCTTTTCATGTTGGGCCACCAAAAAGTCCATTTCAAGTCTTGGTACATCTTGGTCGCTCCAGGATGAATTGTGTACCTTGATCGGTGAGCTTCGTCTAAGATTTTATTCTTCAACTCCAGGCAATCCGGTACACATGTGCTTTCTCGGAACAATAATCTTCCATCTGTTGCTAGCTTGAAATCAGGTTGTTCTTCTAGCTTGCCCTTTATTTCCACTAACATCGCGTCGTTGTCTTGAAGTTTCTTGATCTCGGAGAGTAAATCCGGTTGTATCCTCATGTGTGATAGAGTAATACACCATTTCTCCTTGTCCATGCTTATATCAAGCTTGGAAAATTGTTCCAGCATCTTCCATTCTTGGATCATACAGTTGGCCAATAACACTCTCGGCTTTTGACTGAGGGCATCAGCTACGGAATTACCCTTTCCAGGATGATATTGTATAGTAAAGTTGAAGTCCTTGAGATACTCTAGCCAACATCTTTGTCTCATGTTTAATTCCTTTTGGGAGAATAAGTACTTGAGACTCTTGTGATCGGATTACACGGTGAATTATTCTCAATAGAGGTAGTGTCTCCAGATCTTTAAAGCAAATACTACCGCGGCTAGCTCTAGGTCATGCACTGGGTAGTTCTCCTCATGCTTCTTTAACTGTCGGGAAGAGTAAGCAATGACTCTCCCTTGTTGCATTAGCACGCATCCGAGGCCAATACCCGAAGCATCGGTATATACCTCGAATTTCTCCCCTTCTATTGGTAGTGCTAAGACTGGAGCAATTGTTAGATGGTCTTTCAAGGCTTGGAAGCTTCTTTCACAATCTTCATTCCACTTATAAGGAATCTCCTTGCGGGTTAGCCTAGTAAGAGGAACAACGATCTTGGAGAAGTCCTTAATAAATCGCCGGTAATAGCCAGCCAGACCCAAGAAACTTCGGATCTCGATTGCATTTGTCGGCCTTTCCCAATTCTTTACATCCTTGACCTTTGATGGATCCACAGATATGCCATTCTTTGAAATCACATGCCCTAAGAAGGATACTTCCTCGAGCTAGAAATCACACTTCCTAAGCTTGGCATAGAGTTGATTCTTCCTTAATATTTGTAATGCAGTCCCTAAATGCTCTTCGTGATCTTCCTCGGTCTTTGAATAAATCAATATATCATCAATGAAGACCACAACAAATTGGTCTAGATGAGGTCTGAATATGTTGTTCATCAACTGCATAAAGGTTGCAAGGGCATTTGTTAGTCCAAAAGGCATAACAGTAAATTCGTAATGCCCGTACCTACTTCAAAATGTCGTTTTATGAATGTCCTCATCCTTGATTCTTAATTGATGATATCCTGACCTGAGATCAATCTTTGAGAAATATTTGGCTCTGGATATTTGATCAAATAACTCATCGATCCTTGGGAGGGGATACCTGTTCTTGATATTAAGGTGGTTCAACTTTCGATAATCGATGCAGAGTCTCATCGATCCATCTTTCTTCTTGATAAAGAGCACAAGTGCTCCCCACGGGGAAGTACTCGGCCTAATAAATCCTTTCTTCTAAAGCTCCATCAATTATTCTTGGAGAGGGGAAATCTAACCGCCCATACGGAGAGGCCAAACGAGGTCTGACCCGACCCAACGAGGCCCAGCTCCTTGAACTGGTATCCCCCGGGCCCACTAAAGATAAGCCTAATAACTCACTCGGAACAAGCACTTCCTAGGCGGCCTTCGGGTTTGGAAGTCTGAGCATCAGTTCGATCGGGAGAGCTCCATCGGAGCCCCGTATTCTCTGCCTAGACCATGCACTCATCGCTCGGGAAGACATCTCCTGAGCCAGTGCCTCATGCTCGGGCCAACTGATGGAAGCTTATCTATATGGCCGTTACGTGTCCCTTAAAAGCTGGGAGCTCAAGGGGATAGGGGAGATCAGGAGTCCGTGTGCTATAAAGAGCCCGCAAGGAGGACATAACCCCCCCAGAAACTCCTCAGCTTACTGGGATCATTCACTCAACGAGCCATTATTTAAACTGGAAGAACTCTCCTGTGAGAAGGTAAGCCAAGAACCTTGAGCAGGAACCACTTCACCTTTTGGTGGAGAGGGATCTCGCGCTCCCATCTTCCTCCTAACTCCTCCCTTCGCATCAGTGCTCTACTACAGTCGCTGACTTAAGCATCAGAGGGTCTTCCCCAGGGATTCATCCCTGGGCACCTCTGACTTGTTTCCCTTCTTGCAGTTCATACTTCAAGGATACGTGGTTATCTTCCTCCCCGCTCAAGAGTAGCGCGAGATCGCCCCTCTTCATCTGGCGCCGTCTGTGGGAAACGAACAAAGAGCCATCATGGTACGAAGAAGTTCTGGCAGGAGGACTACCGGCAATAAGGGAAAAGCCCTGGCGACGGAAGAAGGTGCACCTTCCCTCCCCATAGAGAATTCCCCGTCAGGCAACCACGCCAATGAAATATCTCCGTCGGTGGCAGGGGAACAGCTTCCCGATGGGAGTACCGACGCCCTCCAAACCCTCAACACAAAACTGGATGTCCTCGTGGATCTCATGAGGGCCCAGGCGGCCAGGGAGGAGAAGTTGCATCTCCCCCGGAAGAGCCCTCCCCGTAGAGACGCCACCCAGCAAACCGCTGGAGGCTGTTTTACCCTCCGGGGGTGGCGCCCCATCCGTAACTTGTTAGGAGGACCATCCCATGCCCCTCCCCCGGAGCAGGAAGCCTCCTCTACCCCGAGGAGGGAGAAGTCTGGAGCACACCGACAGTTCCTAGAGACCGAGGTCCCTGAGGAGTGCCGGGACCGCATGCAAGTGCGCCCCCCCAGCCCTTTGGGCCAACGACAACCGAAACTGTCCCTCCGGCTGCCAGACTTTGAGAGGCGTTTCGCAGAGCAAGAGCGCGCCCTCCGCGCCTTACAGAAGACCTCTCCTGCAGAGGATGAGGAGTGATCCCTATTCTTCGACTATATCCTAAAGGTCGAGATCTCCCCCAGGATCTCACTTCTGACCTTCAAGTCGTATGACGGCCAGGGAGCCCCGGCCGATCATTACGACAGCTTCGACACCCTGATAACCTTGCATGGGGTGTCAGATGTGATCAAGTGCCAAGCGTTCATGACCACTCTGGTCTAAGGTGCTCAGGCATGGTTCAGGGCCCTTTCCCCCAGTAGCATTCACAACTTCAAGCAGTTCGGGCAAGGAAAGCTTCGCCGACAGCGCTCCACCCCGGTCAGTAGCGAGATTACTGGCCCTCAAGCAGGAACAGAGGGAGAAGTTGCGGGCTTATATCAATCGATTTAAATCGGAAGCCCTACGCATCCCCCGCCTGGATGTTGCCTCGGCCATCACCTCATTGACCGAGGGTACCCGTGACGAGAACCTGCGGTGCGAGCTAGTGCTTCATCCTCCAACCTCCCTCGCCGAGCTAGTGACCCTGGCACTGCGCCACGTAGAGTGTGAGGAAGTCCTCAGCGTCTGCCGAGGCACGACAGGCTCGGGTTGGGAGGGGGACAAGAAGCGACCGTCTGAATAAGGGACGGGCCAAGGAAAAAGGTAGAACCAGGACGGAGACCGCAAAGAGCCGTCCCGGAAGTATGAGCGGTATACCCCCCTTACCACTCTCGTCTACGAAATCTACGAAGACATCAAAGGCTCGGGTCTCCTCCACCAGCCCGAGCCTATGAAGGCCAAGCACCACAATCGCCGCAAGCATTGCATGTTCCACAGCGATCACGGGCATCACACCAGTGATTGCCATCAACTTCAAGATGAGATTGAGTGCCTCGTCCGCCAGGGACACCTATCCCGATACGTGGCCAGGCAGAAAGAAGATCGAGGCACCCCCGAAGAAATTGACAATGCCCCCCGCGGAGTCCACATCAACGTCATCGCGGGCGGCGTAGCATCAGGCGGAGATAGTAGTCGAGGAAGAAAGCGTCACGCCGAGCGAGCGAGCCGAGCCTCTGTAGAGCACCCTACGGCCCCGCAGGCGAGTGAACCGCAGGCCCTGGTATTCTCCGACCAGGACCTGGAAGGGTTAACCACCCTGCATGACAACGCTATCGTTGTATCAACTACAATAAACCATTGTGGAACGTGGATCTTATCTTGTTTCATTGTATTATTTATTTATATTTTTTATTTTTTTATTTAGATTTTTTAATTTATTGATTTATTAGGCGTGCCAGTCACGTGTGTGACGATTTTATTGTGCGCTCGATCTGACTTGGTCAGTCGATTGTGAAGTCCGAGTCGGGACCAGAAGTCCGTCATACCATAAAGGCTATGACGTTAATTACGCCCTTCCAAGGAAGGACAACCCTTGATTAAACGCCAAAATAGGATGAAAGCAGCGGTGAAGATAAGGCTCAGAAGAGACGGGGTTGATTTATTTGCAGAATGCTAAATGGACTAGACAAAGCAGGGGGGTTATTAAGTACGGGACAAATCCGACGGCATATCCCCGCCATCTTGGACTATGCCAAGTGGGAATAGGAAACCACCCATGCAGCGGCAGGGTAGGATCCATAAAAGATCGGGTATAATAGACCCGGAGTCCGAATAGGGACCGGCGCAACATGGCACGTCCCATGTGGGTGCGGTGCCGCATCTATATCCCCCTTCGAGGGACCATCGGAGAGCGTGCAAGGACATAACTCCGTGGGCCGGCGGGGCTGGGAGAGAATATCACATTTACCCGGTAGGGTATGTATGAATTTCGGCAGCATGTCCCCTCAACTTGGATTATGCCAAGAGAGAATAGGTCATCATCCACGGGATGCCGGGATGACGACCAGATAAGAAGGGCACCGGGCCCGGGGATGTTACTTGCGTCTATCTCATTGGTTAATATTCCCTTGGAACCCATCAGAACGCATATAATAACATGGCTCTTTGAGTTCGTAAGGTAGCAGTGAAATCCAGATCGGAAATGAGGGCTGTAGGGGAGGTCTTCCCCATTACTGTATCTTCTCAGGGCACATATGATGGTCTCCGAACATCCCCTAGACAGGTGTGTAGGGAGACTAAAGGATTGAAGGATGACAGTGCAGAGGAGGGCCTCGGACTAGGTTTCATTGGCCAAAGAAGGAGAGCTCTCGGCATGGTTTTAATGGCAAAAAAAAGGGGGGGAAGCTCCCGGCGTGAGGCTTCTCGGCGCGCTCCTCGCCGCGCCGGGAACCCGGCACCGGGAGGCCACAGGCCGGGAAGGCTGTGAAGGAACAGGGGTTTAACCGGGGGGTTTGTCGGTTTGCTGAAGGGGAAGGAAGAGGGAGGCCTCTCGGCGGCGTAGCTCTCGGCGTGGAAATTAGCACGCCGGGAAGGTGAAAGGGTTAAGGGTTTCAGGGCTTGATTACGGTACTCTGTTCGGGAATTTTCTGAGTTTTCTGGCTCGGATCGAGACCGAATGTGGAGTGCAGGAGGGGGTTTCTTGGATAGCTCTGTTTGAAGGATGCCAAGGGAATTGGAAGGTCGAATCAGTAGGGGAAAAGAGACCATCGTCTATATCCTGTGAAGGGTTTCATCTGTTTGTTGCAGGCCGTCTGGGGGATCAAGAGATGACTGTCTCTGATCCCCTAGACGAGCCCAACTGCATCGAAAAATCGGCGACGGAGGAACTCTTAGCGCCGAAACTCCAGACCCTAATCATTCAAGGGTTAGAATGGAGGGTCGAGAGACTAAGGTCATCGCTTTTTAGAATCTCGCGGGATGGCATTAACCTGCAGAGCAGACATATCTTTGTACAGCCAGCAGTTCAGGGAACCAAGAGATTGATGTCTCTGGTTCCTGAACAGCACAAGTGCTCGAGAGAAAACTCGGACTATATGCGGAGGATCTGCCATTGAGACAGGAGGGGAGAAGAAAGTGGAACCCAATAACCCATTAGATAGGGGTAGGGGTCCTATCTTCATCCCTCCTCGAAGAACAGATTCATTCAATCGGCTCTGAAACTCGAAGAGTCTAGGCTACTAGACTTTTCAGCCGAGAACTATGTACATGGAGAGAGACGGAGAGCAGATATCTCAATCAATCGATGCCCAAATGGGCCATGTTGATACTTCATTGCGTTGTATCGAAGACTTACACAGATCGTAAAAGAGAAATGCAAAGCAGAGAGGTGGAAATCAAGACCGGAACTCTCCGGCTACATTTGATAAATCGAGAAAAGACTCGCTAGATTACATCAAAGAAAAGAAAAGAAAGTATGGGGGAGGGCGGAGCATTGACTCCTCTCCCTCCCCGGAGCAGCCCACCTGGATCTTCTTCTTCTTCCTCTCTTCTCAGATATCTCTTCGCTTCTTCGAGTCACTTTTCTTGGGGCTCTCTTTTTCCTTTGGTTTCTGGCTCTCCTCTCGATCTCCCCCCCCCTCTTTTTTTTATCGAAGGGAAGGGGTTTTATATCTGTCTCCCCCCCTTCTCGGCAGGCCTCATCACGGTGCGCCTCAGCTGGGGCTTCCCGGCGCGCAGGCATTCAACCTCTCGGCGCCACCTTCACACAGGCCCACTTGCATCATCACCCAAAAGGGCCCTCCATTGGTGACACAGCTTCCATTGATATCATTGATATGTTTTCATCAGTCCGTAGACAGGGGTTTCATCAGTATTGCCATCTGAATGATGACAAAACCGGGTATCATTTTATCGATATCGTCACCTGAATGGTGACGAGATCGGACATCAGCCTTAGTCTGGGAAGACCTCAGCCGGGCGTATAATCTGTGGAGACGATTCTTCTTCATTGATCTGACTTTGCAAAAGCCTTTACAATCTTCATCTACCGGTACCGGCTTCATCTTTATCTCATATCACATCTGTCAATAAGCCGACATCTGACTTACCCTGACATGTCATCTGTGGATTCTTGGATGAGGCAGTAGTACAGCTCTCATTAAAGTGTGCTAGGAGGTCCCATCAGTCGAGTGACTACTGCTTTATCAGTGTTGCCGTCTGAATGATATCGGCACCGGGCATCAGCTTGGCCGACAAAGGCTTCAGCCGGGTAAATGGTTGGCGGGCTTCATCATTGGTCTTTCACTGTTGGTCTGATCCTCTTTTCAATTGTGCTTTCACCCTTGTTCATTTTCAAGGTGTCAACAAATGCCCCCCACCAGCGGGCGGCGTAAGCGCAGAATGGGCGGCACGGGGCCTGCAGGTGACGTTCATTATTCGAGGGCATCTTCCTCAATTTCTCTTCAATCCGGTTCTCAGACCTGATCATCTCGTTGCAACAATATTCTGCACACGTATTCTTCATTTTCACTTTTTTCCATCTTCATATCTTTTTTATTTTCAGCATTTTGGAGCTTCTCGGCACGGGGCCAGGGGCTTCTCGGCGCACGAAGACCTCCCGGCGCGGAGCTTCTCGGCGCGCATAGCTTCCCGGCGCGCTTGGCCGAAGGGGGCTCTCGGCCTGGGGATCTCGGCGCGCCCTTTTGGCCCAAGGGGGCTTTCGGCCTGGGGGGGTTCTCGGCGCGCGTTTCACCGCGCCGAGACCCTGGTCGCTCGGGCCCCTATTTAGGGTGCCGAGGCCATTTCTCTTCTCATTCTCACCCTTCCTTTATCTTTCTTCAGCTTCTCTTCTCTCCATTTCTTTTCTTCGGCGCGAGCCGTTTTCATCCTCTCGGCGGTGGCCGCGAGTTCTTCCCGTCCCGGGTATGACGTTTTTTGGGGATTTAATCCCTTTTACTTCCGGGATCACCCCCTCTTGGTTGGTGACTCCCTATTCTTTTTGGGCAGACCCCGAATAAGGGGAGATGCTGCCCAAATTTTCATAGGGTCTCATGTTACAATCTTTATAAGACTGACTTTTATTTTAGGACTTTTAATTCACATTTCTTCTTCGACTGCAGACACTGCAATGGCTTCCGGCTCTGCTGCTACATCTTCTGGAGCCGTCGGAATAGGTTCGTCAGCCCAACCAGATATATCACGGGCCACAGTAAACTGGCTGAATGTGCACAGCCTCGACTTCGGATACGACAAGATCGCTTCCGTTGATGAATCATCCGATTCTGATACCGATACGGTGTCAACATCCCGGGTATACTCCACTGCCATGGAAACATGTTTCAGACGGGGCATTGATTATCGCCCGGATTTCCTGAAGGACAAACACTTGCTGCCGTTTATCCGGACCTTCACCGTGGGTGGAATGCGGAACTACCGAATAGCTCGTACAGTTGAAGCCGCAATCCTGGTTGAGAGAGACAGCCTGAAAGATTCAGTATATCGCGGAAAGGCTATATATCTTCCCGGGGAGAAGCGTGACTGGGATGCAGTCCTTGGCATATCGGAGCTGGAGCCGGAAAAGAAAATGTTGACCCGGGCCCCGGAGTTCACACCTGCTCGGTGGGATAATGCCAGTGGCCGAGTCAATAGGGAGAAGCCCGGCTATGGTCTCTTCCTGGTGCCAGTGAAGTGGGGGTACCGCGAAGAGCCTTTTGTGCTGAATTGTTCGGCCATTCAGTTCAAGTATCATTTGGCCGCTGGTTGGTTTGGGGATACCAAGATCACTGACGCCCACCTATTTCAAGCAGGAGCCGTGGAATTTACTGAGTTTGTTCTGAAGGAATATGCCCATCTGCTGATCAGAGCCGGGGTATATCATAGTGTTTTTGCTTCCCGATTTCGGTATCCTATATCCCGAGGGTTATGCTGTGGGATGTTCGAGGTCTTCTGCCCCTTATTCAACATATTCTATACAGCAGAGGGTGAGACATCTCTTGACCTCTGGAGTCCGTCACAGCTTTCCGGACTGCCTATTGACGGCGAGCCATATGAAGAAGTCTGCTTGGCAGATTCTGAGAAGGATAGCTCCGATGGTGAAGGCAGATATTCCATTGGCTTCTCATACCGGTACCTGATGAAGGCATATCGCTCCATTTGTCTGGCGTATAGTAGAGGGTCCTCCAAAGGTTATCATCCCCGAGAGAAGGGCAGCAAGCTGCGGATCCGGGTAGGGCAGTGGATTCAGTACTTCTTTGACGCCCCCCTGAAATATGCAGACTTCCCTTCTGTGGGTCCGACTGCTAGCAAGCAGGTAAGGGCTCCCCGTTATAAGTCGGTGCTGCCATCTTCATTGCGCCGTGCAGGCAGCGGTGGTCCCAACCCAGCAGGCGTAGACCCCATCACACATTGTGCGGCTTATTTCACATTCTGGTTGTGCACTTTCGCTCTCCCTCAAGGGGACGAGACAATCATCCGGCCAGAAGCTATATATCCGGCATGTCAGATGGCCTGGGGAATGAGGCTGTCGCTCTGCCGTGTGGCCCTGTGTCTGATATACAAGTCTTTGGGGGGTCTGTACAAGCACCGGACTCCCCGTTCTTTGAGGACCGTGGGTCCTTTTCATTTCTTCAACGCCTGGGTCTGCAGTTTATTTCCTGAGTTGGCTCCCAGAACTTTGCAGGCAGACACAGTACTGCCCAGAATGATTTAGTTTGCCAGTGCTGAACCTGGTCCTTTCTATGATCAGCTGTTCAAAATAAGGGGTCGACTGATAAAGGTGCCGGTGGATGCCCCTGGCAGCATTCATTTCTGGAGCTTGGCGGCAGGTTCAGCTCCTTTGATTGATCCTCAGAGAGAGTGCAAGCTGGAAGAGGTAGAGACATATATCCATCCTGTCTCAGGGGTTAACACTGCCCGGCCAATCCTGGAGCCGGAGCTGGTCAGATGGGCCATGGCCATCCGTCCTAGTGTCTTAGTTTTCAGAAAGGGTGGCCTGCTCCTTCTAGAACCATACTATCCATTCCGCTTTGGGCGGAACTTTGGTTATGACCAGCATATCCCCATAACGGTTGCTCAATTTCCCCTGGATAGCCGGGCTAAGCATGGGTCCACCATTGTTGGCGATGGCCGGTTGTGGTGGGATTTCTACCATCGCCAGGACGGTGCAGTTTTCAGAGTTCCCATAGTTTCTAACCGTGTTCCCCGGGTAACATCAGAATATATCAAATGGTGGAACATTCGAACCAGCTTCTACAGGGATAGTAGAGGTGCATTCTGCGACGTGGCCAAGCGTTCCTTTATGAAACAACAGCCCGGGCCAGTGTTTGACATCCCCGAGGCCCACCTGAGAAGGCTTTATTCACAGCACCAGAGGGAGGCTGAGAACTATCTGGCCCAGCGTCGGGCTTTGAAGGAAAAGGATTCTGACCCGCCTGCTCCTGTCTTCGCTGCTATCAATGAGGACACTTTCATGCAGAACTTGAAACATTTGAGCCGTGTAGGGGACGCTCGTTTGGAGGTGCAACAATATCCATTTCCTGTCGAAGAGCCGCTCTTGGCAGTAGTTTCTTGGAGGGGTCCGACAGATAGATTTCACCCGTATAGGACGTTTATGCGCCGGGAAGATAGAACCCAGACGTACTACAAGCAGACGTCTTGGTTGTTTATTTTGCTGAATTTACACGGGTTATCTGTAGAAAACCCGATAGCCGGTCATATTGAACAAGCTGTTGTTTATCTCTTTTCATTATGTCGACGGCTAGGGTATGGACCACCTCGACTTGTTTCGATGTCTTGACCTTCATGGTCATAGTGACCTGGCAGCTTTAGTGGAGAAGTGCCAGGTACTTGGCGATGTATGCTGGCTTATCAAGGAGGCTGCTTCACGCTCCAAGGAGGTAGCTTATCTGTACTGGCCGCTCTCTATCTTTTACGACGGCCCAGCAGGTATGATCTCTTCTTTCCTGACTGCAGTGATTTCTGCTCAGTATTCACACTTTGCATCCACTGATCACATTACCTCTCTGACATCTTCAACAGATAGGCCTGATATAAAGCGACAGGGGCTTTATAGAAAAATCATTGCGCAGGCTGAGAAGCCTACTTATTTTGAAATCCCTGCAGCAGCACCGACTACTACTCCCCTGCCTCCTGGCAAGAAGAGAAAGGCTTCCGTAGTTAAGGCTGCAGTTGGGAAGGCCAGGAAGGCCAAGAAGGTTTATGCTCAGCAATCGGCTTCGGTAGCTATGGACATCGGGACCCCTCTCCCTGATATTCCCTCATTTGATGAGTTTGAATCTGAAAGGGAGGCTGCTCAGACATCGATTCAGGGTAACATCAATAGCCTGCAATTGCATTCCTCATTCTCTTTCGCTGGATTTCAAAGAAGTCCTTGAATCTGACCCCTTCCTTTTGCACAGCCCAAGAGCGAGTTGTAGCACCTTTTGTGTTGGAGACCAGGTTGCCTTCTCCCACGCCGGCTAGTGAGGCGGAGGGTAAGTGTGTTTTTTCTTATCTGTTTCATACTTGCATTGTCTTCTTTGCTATATTCCTCAGAGGTCCCTTTTGCAGCAGTGGCAGGCGAAGAGCAGACTGAAGCTATGATGACAAAAGAATTGCTTCAACCACAGGAGGGTCACAAGACTCAGTCGAAGCAGAGTACTGTTCCGGCCAGGCGCATAATTACCCGGTCTACATCCCGACATGTTTTAGAGGTGGCCCCACAGCGTGTAGCTAGTGTGGAAATATCCTCAGGCAGTTCTAAGACCGTCTCTGATGAGGAGGAAGCGACTTTCAGCGGCAGTGAGGGGGATGCTCCTGAATCAGAGGCCCCGCTTGTATTTGCAAAAGGTGCTCTGTCTTTTCAGCCTGCTAAGCTGCTAGTGCTATCTTCTGAGGAGGAGTTGCAAGAGGAGTTTGCCAGGCTCGACACCGAGATTGACATAACTCCACCATTTGTTACTCCGACTACGGAGCTTCCTTCTCTTTCACCCCACTTCGAGGGTGTGGACCCTGCTTCAAAGGTGGGTTCCTTTTCATATTTGTTGCTTCATCTGTTTCTTTCACCTAGTGCTGAAAGTTGCTTTGCTTTGGTCTTAGGGCATTGTCACTGCTAGCTCAGACACAACCGCAGCTATCACGGATATTTCTTCTACGAACTGGGCTATTGTCCCTTTTCTGCCTTTAACTTGCATGGGAGTTCCTGAGATCATTCGCCCTGTGCCAGTGCGGATACAGTCTTCGACAGATTTAGCATCGTTGGACTTAGGGGCCTCAGGAGAGAGTTGCATTCCTATCAGGGCTTCAGATTTCAAAGCCGAAGCCGATCCATCTAGAAGCTCCGCTTTTATACCGGCCTCAGTAATGTCAATTGCGCCCGAGTCAGCAGTCCCTGCCATAGTGGCTATAGAGACTGGACTTCTGCCTTTTCCGCCTATAGCAGCTCCTTCCCTGTCACCAGAAAGAGCAGCTGAAGATGAAGCCCCTATTCAAGAGACTCATGAAGAGGCAGCTCCATCCTTCATCGATTCTCCCCCTGCGGATGTTCAAGCTATAGCTTCCGATCTAGCGATAGGGGAGGAATCTTCAGCTCAGCAGGAGAGCACAGAAAAGGACTGGCCAGCCCTTACAGCAGATCTGCCGTCTTCGTCCTCTCAGCCGGACATTGCATTGTGGGAAGATATCGATGGCGAGGTGACCTTTGAAGTCGTCCCCTCTGCCTCCTTCGGCTTCGCTTCCTCTGACAATTTTATCTGGCAGCATCTGGACATGCTACGTCAGCTGGTAGAATCCCAGGCTGGCTTGACGTATCTGCAACTGAAGGAAATCGCCAATCGCTTCACCACTGGCTTGCAGGCCATGGGCTGCCCTTTGGACATATGGGTTCAGTGGGTGCTGCTTCTACTGAAATTCGTGCATCGGAGAGACTTCCTAGCACGGACCATGGTTGATAAGCTAACGGCGTTGAAGCTGCAGAGGTCAGAATATAAATCTGAGCTGGGGAAGCTGACGCTTATGCTTGATGAACGCCGAGCCGAGCTACAAGGTGCTATTCAGCGGGAAGAAGCTGTGCGGGACCGGATGGCCCTCTTGGAGACGGAGCTCTTTGGACTTCGAGCCGAACTGCAGCAATTATCCTTTATCTGACCGCGGTCCGAAGAGGAGGTAGCCTCGCTGGAGGGACGAGTGATGTCTTTCCAAGACATGTCCATTGGACTTCAGGAGGAGGAGGCGCGCCTTCATGAGCTGGGGGCCGCTCCTTATGTGGGTCTTCTGGCCTTCGAGGATATATTCCGGCGGCCATAAATTGTCTATCCCTTCTTTTTCTTTTTGTTCTCTTTTGTGATATGGTGTCCCCTCGGGGCCCTTTATGTACTCCCTTTTTAATGGAAAGGAATCTCTTGGCTTCATGCGTCTCCATCTTATTCTGCATGTGGTTTTATCACTTTGGAAGGTGGGGTAGCGGTTTTGACAATCCCTCGTGCGAATGGCTCGTACCTTGGCAGGAGAGCGTCCACCCCTTCAGAGAAAGGATGGGGAACTCGCTCCACCGCGTGATGGCATCCGAGGAGGTGCTTGAACCGAATTTTGTTGGTGGCGGCAAACGTCTTATTGGCCATGTGTGCCGTAAGGGAGACGATTTGCCGGAATACAAATGAAGAGGTCTCATCAGAGTAGACGTATGGTCTAGGCTGGGTAGAGACTATTGCAGGTGGGACATTGAAAAGGATATGTGGTTCTCATCAGAACGGACATAAAGTACGAACTGGACAGATTGTATCATTGGCCGGGCGATGTACCGATCAGCCAACGGTTGACTTCATCATCGATATTGAGCTTATATCGATGCAAGGGAAATTTTAGAATAGACGTAAGGTCTAAATTGGGTAGGGTTTCATCATTGATCGGGCGAGGTGCCGGTCGATCAATAGCGGGTTTCATCATCGATATTGGGTTTATATCGACGTAAAGGGATTTCATGAGTTTCATCAGAATAGACGTAAGGTCTAAACTGGATAGGGTATTATCATTGATCGGGCAAGGTGCCAATCGATCAACAGTTGGTTTCATCATCGATATTGGGTTTATATCGATGCAAAGGGATTTCATGAGTTTCATCAGAATAGACGTAAGGTCTAAACCGGACAAAGGATTTCATCATTGATCGGGCGAGGTGCCGGTCGATCAACGGTGGGACGTACGTGACGGTGTAGGTCTCGTCAGGACATACGTAAGGTCTATTCCAACAGGTTTTATCGCAGGTGGGGATTGCCAAGAAATGCGTAGGCTTCATCAGGACAGACGTGAGGTCTGAGCTGGACAGGCTTCATCAGAATGGTGATGGGTTTCATTGTCGGTGGGACGTTTGAAAGAGGGTATGTAGATTTCATCAGGGAAAACGTAAGGTCTACCCCGGAAGGGTTTTATCATCGGTGGGGAATGGAGCCAACTGACCGACGGAAGGTTTCATCAGTGAAGGGGAGGTAAAGGTAGCGTGCCAGTTGGCATGGAACTTCGAATTACCACATTACTGACCCAAGCGCCCTTTCGGATTTTCACCGGAGCCAGCCCCCTCTTGCTTTTGCCCACGCGCCCTTTCGGGTTTTCACGTGGCGGGGTACCCGATTTTGCCTGCAGTGCCCTTTCGGGTTTTCACCACAGCTGGGTTTTGGCCATTTTTGCCCTTGTTCAGAATGTCCGAACAAGTCTGGCGGGGTATCTCTATTTTTAACCCCATCTTTTTTATTATATATATATATATATATATATATATATATATATATATATATATTTTGAACTGGGATTTTTAGCACAGATCAGGCGATGTGCTGCTTCATCAGCGGCTGCTCTTATCATCGGTATTGGGTATATACCGATGCAAGGATTTCATAGGCTTCATCAGGATAGACGTAAGGTCTAAACTGGATAGGTTTCATCATTGATCGGGCAGGATGCCGACCGATCAACAGCAGGTTTCATCATCGGTATTGGGTTTATACCAATGCAAAGATTTCATATGTTTCATCAGGATAGACGTAGGGTCTAGCCCGGACAGGTTTCATCGCTGATCGGGCGGGATGCCGACCGATCAACAGCAGATTTCATCATCGGTATTGGGTTTATACCAATGCAAATATTTCATATGTTTCATCAGGATAGACGTAGGGTCTAGCCTGGATAGGTTTCATCATTGATCGGGCAGTGTGCCACTCGATCGGCAGCGAGTTTCATCATCGGTATTGGGTTTATACCAATGCAAGGATTTCATAGGTTTCATCAGGATAGACGTAAGGTCTAAACCGGACAGGTTTTATCATTGATCGGGCAGTGCGCCAATCGATCAACATCAGGTTTCATCATCGGTATTGGGTTTATACCAATGCAAAGATTTCATGTGTTTCATCAGGATAGACGTAGGGTCTAGCCCGGACAGGTTTCATCGCTGATTGGGTAGTGTGCCAGTCGATCGGCAGCGAGTTTCATCATCGGTATTGGGTTTATACCAGTGCAAGGATTTCATAGGTTTCATCAGGATAGACGTAAGTTCTAAACCGGACAGGTTTTATCATTGATCGGACAGTGCGCCAATCGATCAACAGCAGGTTTCATCATCGGTATTGGGTTTATACCAATGCAAAGATTTCATATGTTTCATCAGGATAGACGTAAGGTCTAAACTGGATAGGTTTCATCGCTGATCGGGCAGTGCACCAATCGATCAACAGTAGGTTTCATCGTCGGTATTGGGTTTATACCAACGCAAAGATTTCATATGTTTCATCAGGATAGACGTAGGGTCTAAACTGGACAGGTTTCATCATTGATCGGGCAGGATGCCGATCGATCAACGGTGAACTTCACCATGGTGGGACTTTGGACAAGGTATGGGGGTTTTATCAGGACAGACGTAGGGTCTATACTGGGCGGGTTTGATCGTTGATCGGGCAAGGTGCCGGTCGATTGACGAGAGGTTTATGGTGGGAGGTGAGGCTTCTTTAGGATCACCATGTTACTGACTCAAGCGCCCTTTCGGGTTTTCACGGGGGCCAGCCCCCTCTTGCTTTTTCCCACGCGCCCTTTCGGGTTTTCACGTGACGGGGTACCCGATTTTGCCTGAAGTGCCCTTTCAGGTTTTCACCACAGCTGGGTTTTAGCCATTTTTGCCCTTGCTCAGAGAACCTGAACAAGACCGGCGGGGTATCTCTATTTTTAACCCCATCTTTTTTATTTATTTATTTATTTTCATTCTTTTATTCTCTCTTCCCCTCTTTTTTGGGAGGGTGACAAGTCGGAATGCCATTAGATCATGATGAGGGATGGCTTGGTTAGGGCGGAGTGCCGCTATACCAAGAAAGGGTGTAGCTCGGCTAGGGCGGGGGGCCGCTAGACCAAGGAAAGGGTATATCTCGGCTAGGGCTAGATGCCACTAAGCCAAGGAAAGGTGGCTTGGTTAGGGTGGAGTGCCACTAATCCAAGGAAAGGGTGTATCTCGGCTAGGGCGGGATGCCACTAAGTCAAGGAAAGGGTGTATCTCGGCTAGGGCGGGATGCCACTAAGCCAAGAAAAGGGTGTATCTCGGCTAGGGCTGGATCCCGCTAGACCAAGGAAAAGGTGGCTTGGCTAGGGCGGAGTGCCACTAGGCCAAGGAAGGGTAGCTCGATCAGGGCGGAGTGCCACTAGACCAAGGAGAGGTAGCTTGGTTAGGGTGGAGTGCCACTAATCCAAGGAAAGGGTGTATCTCGGCTAGGGCGGGATGCCACTAAGTCAAGGAAAGGGTGTATCTCGGCTAGGGCGGGATGCCACTAAGCCAAGGAAAGGGTGTATCTCGGCTAGGGCGGGATGCCACTAAGCCAAGGAAAGGGTGTTTTGGCCCGATTACTCGGGGAATATTGGTTGTGCAGCATGATACAGCTTGAGGTGTTTACCGTTGAGTGGCGAGAACTGAATTTCCCCTCGATGGTTAACAACTATGTAGGCCCCTCTTTCGTAGACCCTTTGTATCACATAAGGACCTTCCCAATTAGCATTCAGCTTTCCCTTTGGGTTGGACGCCATGACTTCTTTTTTCTTGACCATGACGAGGTCACCTTTCTTGAATTCTCGTCCTCTTACGAGTTTATTGAATGCAGTGGCCATGCGGGCCTGATACATTTGGATATTCTTCTGAGCTTGGAGGCGCTTCCCTTCCAATTCAGTCAGTTCTTCTAACCTTCTTTCAGCATTTGTTTGTTCGCCACGGGCCAGGCCATATTGGATTGACACTCTGAGTGACGGGACTTCCAGCTCTAGTGGAACCACTGCCTCCGAGCCGTATACCAATGAGTATGGTGAGCACCCTGTAGGTGTCTTAAAGACGGTGCGGTATGCCCACAGAGCTTCATACATCTTTTCTTCCCAGTCCTTTTTATTAGAACTGACAACCTTGGCTAGCAAGGTGCACAAAGTCTTGTTGAAAGCTTCTGCCAATCCGTTTGCCTGGGGATTGTAGGGAGTGGAGGTTCTCCATTCAATCTTATACTTCTCGGCAAGTCGATAGATTTTCTGATTTCTGAAATGACTTCCATTATCAGATATTATTCGGTTGGGGATCCCGAACCGGAAGATAATATTCTGCTTGATAAATCTGGCGACCAGTTCACCAGTCACTTCTCTTAATGCTACAGCTTCCGCCCATCGGGAGAAGTAATCTGTCATGGCCAATATGTACTTATGACCGGCCGAGGAAGTCGGCAGTGGCCCGACTACATCAGTTCCCCATTGTGCAAATGGCCAGCTAGGAACTGTAGGGTGCAGAGTTGTAGGTGGCCTTCTAGGCACGGTAGCATGTTCCTGACACTTCTGGCATGACTTTGCAAATTTACAGCAGTCTTCAAACATGGTAGGCCAATAGTAGCCCAGCTTTTTGATTTCTATCTTCATTTTGGGGCCAGCCTGGTGGGCGCCTGCTGTCCCAGCGTGTATTTCTTTCATCGCTTGCCAAGCTTCCTCAGTGGACAGGCAGCGGAGTAGAATCTTTTTGCGTGCATCCGCCATTATTCGGAATAAAGTTCCATTTCTGAATTCATAGGAATCTTTGATTCTCAGGAGTTTCATCTTTTCCTCCCTTTTCTGTGGCAGCTGTTGGTGCAGAAACCACTGTAGCAAATGCTGTCTCCAATCAGACGCCTGTACTGCGCTGATAGTGGCAACTTCTTCCTCTTCGGGGCACCCTTCTAGCATACTGGGGACTTGCCGCCGGTTCATAACAACAATGTTCAGTGTTTCATCTGGCGGGACTGCTAGCGAGCTGGCCAGCTTTGCCAGCGCATCAGCCTGGGCATTATGTCCACGGCCCACATGTTTGAGTTCAATATGATAGAACTTTGCCATGAGGCGTACAGCTTTCTGGTGATAGGGATTTAGTTCTGGCTTCCGCACTTCGAACTCCCCTTGGACTTGTTTTATTATCAACATCGAATCCCCGAATACCTGAAGCATTTGGATACCCATGTTGAGGCTGATATTGAGTCCGATTATCAGAGCTTCATATTCGGCTTCATTATTGGTGCATGGCTTGTTTATAGAACAGGAAGTATGCACAACCTCCCCCTCTGGTGATTTCAGCACAATACCGGCTCCAGCCCGTATTCTGGTCTTTCCATCGGAATCTGTCTCCGTTCTGGATGCTCCATCAAAGAACAGTTGCCACATAACTGGCTGAGCTTGACAGGCCTCGAGTGTTTCATCATCGGGTAACTCAGTCCCCAACATATCATTCTCCGGCACAGGGTGCTCCGCGAAGAAATCAGCCACGGCCTGTCCTTTTATTGCCCTCTGGGGTATATATGTGATATCGAATTCCATCAGAATTACTGCCCATTTGCCCAACCGGCCTTTCAGTACTGGCTGAGTCAATATGTATCTGAGTGGATCTGCTGCAGATATCAATCTGATTTCATGTGACAACATGTAGTGTCGGAGCTTTTTGACAGCAAAGACTAGTGCCAAGCAGGTCTTCTCTATGTAGCTGTAGCTTTCTTCAGTTCTCATCAGCCTCCTACTTAGGTAGTACAGGGCTTGTTCTTTGCCTTCCTCATTTATCTGTGCCAGCATTGCCCCCAGGGAACAGTATGTGGCTGCGATATACAGTATCAAGGGCCTGCCCTTAATGGGTGCCCCCAGCACCGGAGGGGTCTTGAGGTATTCCTTCAGCTTCTCAAAGGCTTCCTGACAGCCATCGTCCCAGAGGAACGGCACATCTTTCATCATGAGTTTGTGAAAGGGGTGGCATCTTCCCGATAGATTTGATATAAATCGTCGGATGTAGGCCAGACGCCCTTGCAGGGATCTCAACTCGTGCAGATTCCTTGGTGGAGGGAGCTCCTGGATAGCTTTAATCTTGGATGGATCAATTTCAATACCCCTATGTCGGACAATAAATCCGAGGAATTTCCCACTGGACACGCCAAAGGCGCATTTCATAGGATTCATCTTGAGTTCATATCTGCGCAACCTCTGGAATACTATCCTTAGGTCTTGCAAATGATCTTCTCTTCTGCTGGTTTTTACCACCAGATCATCAATGTAGCACTCTACCTTTTTGAAGAGCAGGTCATCAAAGATCTTTGTCATAGCTCTTTGGTAAGTAGCGCCGGCATTCTTGAGGCCGAACGGCATCCTTTTGTAGTGAAATATCCCCTTCGGAGTGCGGAATGCAGTGTGTACTCTGTCTTCTTCAGCAATCCAGATCTGATTGTATCCGGATGACCCATCCATAAATGATAGGGCCTCATGGCCAGTAGTTGCATCGATCATCACCTCAGTGATTGGCACCGGGAAATCATCTTTCGGGCAGGCCTTATTAAGGTCCCGGAAGTCGACACATATTCTGATCTGCCCGTTCTTCTTCTTTACGGGCACTATATTGGCCAGCCATGTAGTATACTGGTTTTCTTCGACAAAGCCTACCTCAATCAGCTTGTCAACTTCTTTGTTAATCTGATTTATCAATTCAGGACGCATTCTCCTGGAAGGCTGCTTTACAGGGTTAGCCTCTGGGTTTATTGCCAATCGGTGCTGTGCCACATCAGAGCTCAGTCCTGGCATTTCATCATATGTCCATGCAAAACAGTCTCGAATTCTTTCAAGAACTGTATATATTGTTCCCTGACATCTGGCTCCAGCAGTGCGCTGAGGAATGTTGGCCTTGGCTCATCTGCGGACCCTAAATTTATTTCTATCAGCTCATCGACGGTGGCTTGGCCTCCGTCTTCGACTTCGGGCGGGGCTCCTTGCAAATCAATAAAGCCTCCCGGGATATAATCTTCTTCAGTTTCATGCTCCTCTGCTTCATCATACTGGTCATCAGCGGATGCTGGCGCATCATATAGGGCCAATACTACCGGATCCTGTTCAGTCTGCTCCGAGGGCGAGACTGGTTCAGCAGGAAATTCAGAAGTGGACCCCTCCGTCCTTAGAGGCTCTTCTAATGTGGGCTCCCCTGAAAGGTCATCATTCTGTAGAGCCCGGAATTCCTCTAGGATGCGCCCGAACTCCAGACACTCCTCCAGCTCTCTGGCTATTTGATCTTCATCCGGGGTTCCCGTATCAAATTTTGCTTCAGCCTGGAACAGATCCTCTTTGGAAGATAGGTCCTCCCAGTACCAAGCTTTCTTTGTCTCATCAGATGTCTCTGTTTCTGGCAGGTTGTCTGAGGCTTCATTGCTTATTATGGATTGATAAATGATTTCTTCATCTTCCGAGGGGTATTTGTCATATCCTACCTCGGGAGGATCGTCATGCTGGTAGGAGACAGATATGACGTCTACCTCAGCCTCATAGTATTCTTGGAGGGTATAACCCAATCCTGGGTGTTGAGTGATCTTCCTCATTTCTTTACTATCTCGAGGCGGATCCCACAGTTCCTTGAATGCCTTCTTCTGAGCAGCAGGCTGCATTGATGGCATTTGCATCTTGGAGAACATTTGTGAAACCCGTTGGGTAGTATAATCCAAGCCTGTAATCGGTACCATCCGGTTTGCGGCTTCTTCAGGGGCCATACAGTCTTGATCATCTTCTTCGACTGGCTCCCCGGTGTAGAATATAATAGGAGGCTCGCAGAAGCGAGGGATTTCCATAGTCTTCAGTGGTAGCACCGTTTGGTACTCAAGGCTGACGATGGGTTTAAATAAACCCTGCGGCACCTCCACCTGAGTGTACTTTTGCTTCATTTCTTCATCGGCATTATCCGGGTGGACGCTAGGAGGGGTAACCCGAGCAAAGTCACCGGCATAAGAGATGTGAGATACATTATGCTTTTTAACATAGCCCTTTGGTGGCGGTGGAGACCAATTCCTTGCCTCTGTCGCGGGCTTTTTCTGGCTGACCACAGCCTCTTTCCTTTCGCAGTTTTGCGACACCTCGGTATAGTAGGATGCATCGAGCATATGGCACTCGAACACTTCGAAAGGATGCAGATCCGCAAACACCCTCTCTTCTTTTCCTTCATGGCAGTATTTGATGCACTGATGTAGCGTGGATGGCACTATTTGATATTCATGCAGCCACGGTCTCCCCAGCAGGGCTTTATACGTGGTGTTGGAGTCGATCACATAGAATCGTACCACTGTAGTGAGGTCTCCCAATGTGAGGTTGAAATCAGCTACCCCAAGAGGTGTCTCACACTTTTGGTTGAATCCTGCAATCTTCATGTCTCTGACCTTGGTGAGCTGCAGATCAAAGTAATATTTCTGATAGATGCGGTATGGGAGAATGTTCACAGCAGCCCCGGGATCTATCAGTATTCTGCTTATCGGCTGACAGTTCAGGGAACCCCTCATATACAGCGGTCTGTTATGGCCGGAATTTGGGATTAGCATATCATCCTCTGTGAATGTGACTGATGGACCAGAATTCACTTCTGTCAAGAGTGCTTCATACTGTGCTGGCGACTGCAAGGCATCAATAATGGCTTGGCGAGCCTCTTCACTCAGAGAGAGGATTTCCCAGATGGAGAACCTGGTAGGGAGCTTCTTCAGCATTTTCATGATCCGGCTGCCCACCCGGACGTTAGACAGTCTCATCTCCTCCACCCAACGGGGTCTTGGAGGTTCATGTGGTGCCTGTGGCCTTTGCTGCCCAGTGCCGGTTTTACCCTCTTGATCGGTTTCCCGGGAGGCTTCTTCCGTAGTAACGACCCCTGTTTCTGCTAGAGGGTTACTTCCTTTATTTTCTTCATGCCGCTTCTGCTTTCTAACTGCAGTCTGCTGGCATTTATTGTTTTCAGCTGAAGCAGTGTGAGCCAGCTGCTCATTTTCCAAACTGGACAAGAATTCCAGGAATGAAGGAGCCTCTTCTTTTTCTTGGTACAAGCTGGCAGGGGGAGGAACCTGGACACCTCGTACCTCTGGCTCGGGGATCTGATAGGGTTGCTCCCCTCTGAATATAATATTATGATTGGCTGGTGGCGGGCGCCCCCATCTTTTCCCAGAACGTGTTGCATGGGCTGAGGTAGAGGCCTCAGCATGGTTGGCTTCTAGCGGGGCATTTGATGCTTCATCCTCATCATTCTCCCCGGGCAAGGAAAAGAGTACCGACAGGGTGTTGCATTGTACTGTCGTGACTTTCTTTCCCCTCTTGGACTTGGGCCGTCTCTTCTTCTTCTGGGAATTTGGCTTTGCTGGCTCCTGCCCCCAGAAGGGCTCATTTTCAGCTTTTTCTTGTTCTGCCTCTGGTTGCTCTTTCATTTTCAATTCTTCGAGCTGCTCCCAGAGTATACAATCTTTTACCAGCAGGTTTTTGGGCTTTTTCTGCTCATATTCATCGAGCTCATTGATATACTGCTGTAGACGCCTGGCTGCAGGACTTACTTCTTTATGTGCAGGTAGGGGAGTTTGTCTCCTCCGGTTGTGAGTAGGGATCCGGATGACTGGCCCGGTCTCAGCTGTATGCCATACTGGCTTTACTGGAGGTGGCTCAGGCCTTGGGGTGACACCCCGAATAGTTGCCCCACTGGTGCTGGCTGCAAGAGTGTTTTTCCTGTTCTTTATGGGCTTCGTCTGCCATCCTTCCTGATCTTTCAGTGGGGTGAGGAGGCAAGCTTCATAAGTATGCCTGGTACATTCTTCAACGGCTTCCTCAGGCAGCTGCTGATAGACTGAAATCATATTGGCGGCCATCCTCCAGGGCGGAGGCTCATGCGGATGAGGTGGCTTCACCTGGTAATCACCCAACTGTAGCTCACCCTTTTTGACCATTCCTTCCATAATATCCTTGAAGACATAACAATCTTCAATTGCGTGCCCCAGCGCACGGTGAAATGGACAGAACAGCGGATCATCTTTCTTTGTCGCATCCGCAGGTCTCTTCGGTTCGGGCAATGTTACCTTGTTGAACTTATATGCCCAGTTAAATAGTGCTGATGTCTTATCTTTGGGAAAGAGTAAGCCCTTCTCATTCTGTCTCTCAGAGAGACCTTATCTTTTCTTTCTGTTGCACCCTCAGGCGGGGGAGCTTCGTCTGCCTCCTTTTTCCCTTTCTGTTGCTCAAAGGTTCTAAAATCGACGGCGTTAGCCTCAGTATGTGATGGCCGTCGGTCATTGGTTTTACCCTTCGAATAGTGGGAGCATTGGCGGTCGGACGCTTGGACAAGAACGTCTCGACTTCCGCCACTATGTTGTTCAGCCGGTCAAATGTCCTGACATCTGCACCGATCATCTTTTCTAGCACCTCTCTCTTGAGGCTCTGTTTACATATCTGCACTGCATCTTCCTGATGAGGAGGTCTTCGGCATCTCATGGCTAAGTTTCTCCACCTTTTGATGTAGTCCAGTGCTGTTTCATCCTGCCTTTGCTTGGTTGCATATAGCTCCGCTATTGTAATTTCTCTTTCAGTGACATGAAATCTATCGCGGAATTTTCTTTGCATATCAGGCCAATCCACCACTGATCCAGCGGGCAGGCTTGAATACCATTCAAAGGCTATCCCAGTGAGGGACGAGCCAAAGAACTTAAGCAGATAGGCTTCATCAGCTGCCAAGTCGCCCATAATTGTGGTATAGTAAGCAATGTGCTCCCTGGGAGAGCCCTGGCCGTTGAATTTCTCAAATTTCGGCGGCTTACTGACGCCTGGGGGTAGTCTTTTAGCAGCATACTGGGGAGGATACGGTACTTTGTACACGTCATAGGTACTTACACCATCACCGGTCTTTTCAGACAGCTTCATCTCCACAATTCTTTCAATCATCAGCTTGTGGGCCAGGGCTGGATCTATCTCTTCTGGGAAGAAGTGAGCTTGCTGCTGGCTGTAGGGAGTCGTCATCACAGTTGCGCGCAAGGTGGGCGCGGCGGGCTGCGTCTGAGATGTAGAGGGCTGAGCTGCTGCTTGCTGCAGAACAGGCTGGCTCGGAGCTTTGCCCTTATCAGCTGGAAGGGGATTAGTTGGGACAGCCATTTCTGCTGAGCTGGAAGTCTGCCCCACAGGTTCGGCTTGCTTGGAGATCGGTGTGGCTTCATGCCTCTCATTTAGCTGTCTTCTGAGAGCACTGATCTCCTGTTGATATCTTCTAAACATCATCTGGATCATGGGATCCAGAGTCGATGGGATCTGTATATCTTCTGAAGTCCCTTCAGCATCATCAACGAAGGGATTGTCTTCTTCTTCTGTTGTCACCACATTGACTGTCATGGTGGTGATCTTGCGGGTTTCCTCATCATTCTTCATCTTATCTTTTGCAGCCTGACCTCTTCTTGTGACGGGGCCTGGTCTGGTAGCCAGCCTGAGCAGTTCATCTGGCTGAGTTGGTAGCATATTCTGCCCCCTGGCGATTCCAGCCATGTTACAGGCGAAGATTTGCATTCTTCCCTTCTGCCTGCAAACTTTTCTTTTTGCCTGGTCAGGGTATTTGAGTCGGTCGAAGACCGATACTCTTTCTTCAGCTTCTTCCCTATACAGGTCTTCTTTATCATATCCGGCCTTGCGGCCTTCTTCATAATCATTTGAATCGGAGGAGGAGACTCCGAGCATCACTTCTTGAAGGGCTTCTCCTTCTTCTTCATCCACGGTGCCCAGAGCACGGGATAATCTTTGCTGACCGAGGGCAGAGTTCCCCAGGTAATGGAAGTAGTCTTGGACCACTTGTTTCATCTCCTCTGGATCGTGCCTTCGCGGCTCTGGTCGGAGTATCAATCTTTCCTGGCTTTTCTGCTGATGAGCCAGTCTTGTCATCTGAGCATTCAAATGCTCGGCTTTGGAATATTTGAATATGTCAGCCTGTCTGGCACAGGCTCTTGGTCTTCTTGGAATGGCAACCGTGACTGGTTCGCTCATTCCCATGTCGCCATCTTGGCAGCAGTTGGCAGTGTCATCATAGTTCTTCCTTTGCCATCTTTTGCCTTTGGCCCTGGGATGGGTGATAGTAAGGTCTTCATTCTTTTGATATCTTTTGCCCTTCATCACGGGGCGAGTAGTAGTCAGATTCCTTCCTTCATCATTTTTTTCATCTCTCCTCCCCCGAGCCTTGGGGTAAGCAGCAACATCATCTCTTCTGTAGTTTCTTTCTTCTCTTCTGCTTCCTGCCCTGAAGCGGGTAACAGCATCCTCAGTAGCCTTCTTCTCATATCGAGCTGGGGCCCAGCTCTGAATCTTCTTTGGTCGCCAGACCTGTTTATATTTTGCTGGCTTGGGCGCCAGCGGCTTCCTTTCATTAGCTTCCCAGTTGGCCCTCCTAGCGGCCAGGACGCGGAACCTGTTGTCGGTCTGGACAGTCGGGACAATCCTGTCCGGCCGGACTTCTCTGGGGCGACCGTTGAGGTTCACCCTAACATCTCCCATCATCATTGTCTTCCCAGAATTGGAAAGACGACGCTCAGCAGCAGCATACCGGCTTCTCCGGTTATTTCTCTTTCCCCTCTGGGCAGCAGCGGGAACCGTGTCCCTCCTTTGAACTTGGTGTACATAGCAGGCGACGGCCGTCGAGGTCGTCTTCTCCGGTAAGCCAGCCTTCTTACCAGCAGTCTTCATAGGGGCACCTGCAGCGGTGCCTTGCTCGTCGTTGTTGACCTGCAGAAGGTCGGTGAAGACGAGGCCCAGACAGTTGGGCAGCCCGACAGCAGGGGGCATTGCTCCGAATGACAGGGGTACCGCCAGGTAACCCTCTCGCACATGCATATCGATCGGTTGTTGGCCGAAGCGTACAGACATAAGTCCAGTAGTCATCTTCCTGAAAATAAGGAAAGCGCACAGGATCAGAAATTTGAGGGGGGCCCGCTGGGCCTCCTATTTTGGCATAGAGATGAAGGGAGACTATGTCCCACCGGGCGTGCCAGCTTGTGGAACGTGGATCTTATCTTGTTTCATTGTATTATTTATTTATATTTTTTATTTTTTTATTTGGATTTTTGATTTATTGATTTATTAGGCGTGCCAGTCACGTGTGTGACGATTTTATTGTGCGCTCGATCTGACTTGGTCAGTCGATTGTGAAGTCCGAGTCGGGACCAGAAGTCCGTCATACCATAAAGGCTATGACGTTAATTACGCCCTTCCAAGGAAGGACAACCCTTGATTAAACGCCAAAATAGGAGGAAAGCAGCGGTGAAGATAAGGCTCAGAAGAGACGGGGTTGATTTATTTGCAGAATGCTAAATGGACTAGACAAAGCAGGGGGGTTATTAAGTACGGGACAAATCCGACGGCATATCCCCGCCATCTTGGACTATGCCAAGTGGGAATAGGAAACCACCCATGCAGCGGCAGGGTAGGATCCGTAAAAGATCGGGTATAATAGACCCGGAGTCCGAATAGGGACCGGCGCGACATGGCACGTCCCATGTGGGTGCGGTGCCGCATCTATATCCCCCTTCGAGGGACCATCGGAGAGCGTGCAAGGACATAACTCCGTGGGCCGGCGGGGCTGGGAGAGAATATCACATTTACCCGGTAGGGTATGTATGAATTTCGGCAGCATGTCCCCTCAACTTGGATTATGCCAAGAGAGAATAGGTCATCATCCACGGGATGCCGGGATGACGACCAGATAAGAAGGGCACCGGGCCCGGGGATGTTACTTGCGTCTATCTCATTGGTTAATATTCCCTTGGAACCCATCAGAACGCATATAATAACATGGCTCTTTGAGTTCGTAAGGTAGCAGTGAAATCCGGATCGGAAATGAGGGCTGTAGGGGAGGTCTTCCCCATTACTGTATCTTCTCAGGGCACATATGATGGTCTCCGAACATCCCCTAGACAGGTGTGTAGGGAGACTAAAGGATTGAAGGATGACAGTGCAGAGGAGGGCCTCGGACTAGGTTTCATTGGCCAAAGAAGGAGGGTCTCGGCGTGGGTTTCTATTGGCCAAAGGGAGAGCTCTCGGCATGGCTTTAATGGCAAAAAAAAGGGGGGAAGCTCCCGGCGTGAGGCTTCTCGGCGCGCTCCTCGCCGCGCCGGGAACCCGGCGCCGGGAGGCCACAGGCCGGGAAGGCTGTGAAGGAACAGGGGTTTAACCGGGGGGGTTTGTCGGTTTGCTGAAGGGGAAGGAAGAGGGAGGCCTCTCGGCGGCGTAGCTCTCGGCGTGGAAATTAGCACGCCGGGAAGGTGAAAGGGTTAAGGGTTTCAGGGCTTGATTACGGTACTCTGTTCGGGAATTTTCTGAGTTTTCTGGCTCGGATCGAGACCGAATGTGGAGTGCAGGAGGGGGTTTCGTGGATAGCTCTGTTTGAAGGATGCCAAGGGAATTGGAAGGCCGAATCAGTAGGGGAAAAGAGACCATCGTCTATATCCTGTGAAGGGTTTCATCTGTTTGTTGCAGGCCGTCTGGGGGATCAAGAGATGACTGTCTCTGATCCCCTAGACGAGCCCAACTGCATCGAAAAACCGGCGACGGAGGAACTCTTAGCGCCGAAACTCCAGACCCTAATCATTCAAGGGTTAGAATGGAGGGTCGAGAGACTGAGGTCATCGCTTGTTAGAATCTCGCGGGATGGCATTAACCTGCAGAGCAGACATATCTTTGTACAGCCAGCAGTTCAGGGAACCAAGAGATTGATGTCTCTGGTTCCTGAACAGCACAAGGGCTCGAGAGAAAACTCGGACTATATGCGGAGGATCTGCCATTGAGACAGGAGGGGAGAAGAAAGTGGAACCCAATAACCCATTAGATAGGGGTAGGGGTCCTATCTTCATCCCTCCTCGAAGAACAGATTCATTCAATCGGCTCTGAAACTCGAAGAGTCTAGGCTACTGGACTTTTCAGCCGAGAACTATGTACATGGAGAGAGACGGAGAGCAGATATCTCAATCAATCGATGCCCAAATGGGCCATGTTGATACTTCATTGCGTTGTATCGAAGACTTACACAGATCGTAAAAGAGAAATGCAAAGCAGAGAGGTGGAAATCAAGACCGGAACTCTCCGGCTACATTTGATAAATCGAGAAAAGACTCGCTAGATTACATCAAAGAAAAGAAAAGAAAGTATGGGGGAGGGCGGAGCATTGACTCCTCTCCCTCCCCGGAGCAGCCCACCTGGAGCTTCTTCTTCCTCCTCTCTTCTCAGATATCTCTTCGCTTCTTCGAGTCACTTTTCTTGGGGCTCTCTTTTTCCTTTGGTTTCTGGCTATCCTCTCGATCTCCCCCCTCTTTTTTTATCGAAGGGAAGGGGTTTTATATCTGTCTCCCCCCCTTCTCGGCAGGCCTCATCACGGCGCGCCTCAGCTGGGGCTTCCCGGCGCGCAGGCATTCAACCTCTCGGCGCCACCTTCACACAGGCCCACTTGGGTCTTTAGCCACTTTCACAGGCCCACTTGCATCATCACCCAAAAGGGCCCTCCATTGGTGACACAGCTTCCATTGATATCATTGATATGTTTTCATCAGTCCGTAGACAGGGGTTTCATCAGTATTGCCATCTGAATGATGACAAAATCGGGTATCATTTTATCGATATCGTCACCTGAATGGTGACGAGATCGGACATCAGCCTTAGTCTGGGAAGACCTCAGCCGGGCGTATAATCTGTGGAGACGATTCTTCTTCATTGATCTGACTTTGCAAAAGCCTTTACAATCTTCATCTACCGGTACCGGCTTCATCTTTATCTCATATCACATCTGTCAATAAGCCGACATCTGACTTACCCTGACATGTCATCTGTGGATTCTTGGATGAGGCAGTAGTACAGCTCTCATTAAAGTGTGCTAGGAGGTCCCATCAGTCGAGTGACTACTGCTTTATCATTGTTGCCGTCTGAATGATATCGGCACCAGGCATCAGCTTGGCCGACAAAGGCTTCAGCCGGGTAAATGGTTGACGGGCTTCATCATTGGTCTTTCACTGTTGGTCTGATCCTCTTTTCAATTGTGCTTTCACCCTTGTTCATTTTCAAGGTGTCAACAGCAGGCCCTGGTATTCTCCGACCAGGACCTGGAAGGGTTAACCACCCTGCATGACAACGCTATCGTTGTATCAACTACAATAAACCATTGTAACGTAGATATGATCTTAGTTGACAATGGTAGTGCCCCTGATGTATTATTTTATTAATTTTTCCTCAATATGGGAGAGAATCCATTTAAACTTCGCCCGATCCGAACCCCCCTATGTGGGTTCAACGGCCAGGCAGCTTATGCCGAGGGAGCCCTGAGCCTGCCAGTTATTGTCGGCACCCCGCCCAAAATCGGTACGGTTATAGTGGACTTCATCATAATTAAGGGGATGACGGCATATAACGCCATCTTCGGCCGAGGTATCCTCAGCCGAATGAAAGTGGTGCCCTCTACCTTTCACCAAAGAATGAAGTTCCCTACCAAGTATGGCGTGGGAGAGGTCCGGGGTAACCAGGCATTGGCTAGACGGTGCTATATAATCTCGGTTGAAGCCACTAGGTCGGAAAGGAAAAACAAAGGAGTAAAGGGAGCCGAGGAGGGACCGGCAACATCTGAGCCCGGTGGCGAGTTGCTAACAGTCTTCCTCAACGGTGACCCGACTCTAGGAGTCAAGATCGGAGCCGATCTACCACTTGAGGAACAACAAAAATATAAAGATTTCCTTGCCCAGTACATCCAAGTCTTTGCATGGTCTGACGAGCACCTTCCCGGGATTCCGGGAGACGTGGTGACACACAAGCTCAACCTCGACCCAACGATGAAGCCTGTCCAGCAACGCAGGAGTAGCGCGAGATCACCCCTCTTTAGTTCGCTTAATTCCTTTAGCTCGGTGGGGGACATTCTATAAGGTGCCTTAGAAACCAGGTCAGCACCAAAGACAAGGTCGATGGTGAAGGCCACTTCTCTTTGTGGGGGTAATCCAGGCAAATATTCCAGAAACACATCAAAAAACTCCCGAACCACGCGGATGTCTTCAATCTTTGACTCCTCAACTTCCGTGGCAGACATAAATGCTATGAAAGCCACACACCCCTTTCTTAAGAGCTTACTAGCCTAGAGGGCCGAAATAAGGAGTGTTGATGGGAATCGACACCGAGCCAGTACCTTTTCATATTGCATTTATATCCTTTAGTTTATTTTTATATCCACGGGAAAGTATACGCGCAATTGTACGGCTTTATCAGCCAATGCGTCATTCCCACGGATTGTTTGGGTTTCTATGTAATTTGTCAGTAGGACCAGCAAGGGGGCCCTCAGCCCTTTCCCATTGGTCCATGTCATCTTGTGGGGCTGGTCAACCATCCTAGGTGGACATCTAGAAGGTTGGACTAGTCATATGCCACATGGGTAGACAAGTGGCCCATTTTGTCCAAGGTAGGCCACCTACCATTCACCTACCCATTCAACCTTACTTGTAGTCAAGGGGGCGCCCCATTCCACTTGCCTTAGTTTAATATTTTTTGTGTGTGATTCACACTTAATCCCAGCCCTTGATTCCCCTTCCCTAGATCCAAGGGTCCACATTGCATTTGATGTAAACCATATATAAGCTTGTATTTTCATGAGAAATTCAATGAAAAATCAGAAAATTTTGTGAAACCCAAGGAGCTTCTTGCGCCCCAGCCCCTCTCCCTCTGGTTCCTCTCCTCCAACCTCAAGTTCTAGAGTGATTCTACCTTCTATCTTCTCCTCTCAACCTCCGGTGATCGTCTGTGCCGCCGCCGCCGCCGTTCGTGCCGCCATCGAGCCGCCTCTGCAGTTCTATCTTCGTCCGACCACAGTAGCTTCCACGAATTGTCTGTCTCAGCCACGAGCTTGGATGAATCTGAATTTTTTATGGTGTGTTCAACCCTTGCATCCCAAGATCCACCTAAATTTTCACGCTAACATTCCATCGTTTAGTATTTTTACATTTTCGTCCAACCTGTCATCCCAGATCTGCCAGGTTTCTATCTACAGTGATAGAACCTCTGAGTTCTCCCACTCCGACTATCTTTTTGATTTGTCCAAACCCTCCCAATTTTACTGGGATTTCTGTCCATCACCCCCTACCTCCACAAATGTTCTTACTTTTTTATCAGCCTTCTATCTATTTTTAGAAATTCGTGTTCTTCCTCTGAAACAGTGTTTTTAGTCAGATCCCAGATCCGACCACCCTCCACTTCCAAAATCAGAACAAATCACCATCACCTCCAAATCCATATCCAAAATAGTTCTGGTTTCCTTGTTCGATTTCCTACAACCTTGCTGAAGAACACATCTTCAAATTCGGACATCTACTTCACGGTCAAAGGCAATCAACAGGAAAGCTCTCTGCAGATCTGAGTCTTCGGTTACTGTACAACAGCAGCATATAAAATTCGCCAACACAAAGTACAAATCTGGTGAATTTTTCTGAAGGCCACTAGATTGTAGTACTTCGAAGCAGCTTTCCAACGGCTCTGATCTCGTCGCATTCCGACACCGGTGCTGATCGCAGCGTCCGTTCTCGCCGGAACGCGTGCTGAAATACAGAACCGGCAGATTTCCGATCGGTTTTTCCGACCGGTGCCGAATGGAGCCGCCCGGCCTCCGGCCTGCGAACCAGCGTGCCGCCAGCCCGGGGAGCGCTTCTCCAAGTGTCTCCACTACAGTGATACCACCGGGTCCCACACGGCCCCTCCGGACAGCACGTGGGCCCCACGGTCGTGAACACGCGTGTAGCCGAATCAACACACGAAGCTGCCCGTCAACCCGAATTCAGTCCTCCCGGGCCCATTTGTATAGCCCTTTACCTCCCTGCGTGGAGTGGGCATGTTCCCGTTGCTGTAATTATTGTGTGTTAAGTTTCCCGGGAGTACGAGTTTTCGGCCGGGTCCGTCTTCCCCACGCCGAGCGCGTGGAGGTATCGTTCTCGCTCCCTACACTCGGCATTTGCTTATTTTCATATACACTTGTTTATGCCGCTGCTAGAGAGCATGCTTTAGGTCCGTTAGCTCGCTATATTATCATTCACCGTTGCTACGAGAGAGAGCGTGACCGTCCCGTGACCCGATCCGGGCACGAAAGTGCGAGCCGACCACCCTAGCTCATGCCGGTTTCTCAACCGCGCACGTCCGACGCTTCTCTCGTTAAGGGGCAATTGCGAGCTTGTCGTGTCCGTGTCTCGTCCCGCATCAAGTGCCTTGTTTTGACTCCGAGGACTAGTGTAGACATGTTCTGGGAATTCCTTAAAAGTTACTTTGCCGTTTCGGCAATCTATAACTGCCTTGTGTGTGGATAGCCAATCGGCTCCTAGTATGACATCATACCCATCCATATCTAGGCATATCAGGTCGGCAGGTATATTTTCCCCTTTTACCATAACATCACAATTTGGGTAATGGTGTGAAATCTCGGATTCATTTCCGAGAGGAGTGGAAATAACTAAATCTATCCATTCCGGTTCCATTGGTAATGGATCAACAAATCTTTTAGAAATGAAAAAATGAGTCACGTCGGTATCAAATAAGACACGAGCAGACTTAGAACAAATCTTTAATGTACCTTCCATCATTCCACCTTCATCTTGCTCCGCCTCTTAAAGAGCTTGGAGACGGCCGTGCTTCCTTGCCGGGCACTTCTCATCGTTGGCTTGATCATCGAGTAAGGGACAATCGGGAATCCAGTGATCACGGCTCCCGCATCGAAGACATGCTCCCAATCTTTTTTTTATATAAAAGACCCTACCTAGTGGTGAGTAGGAGAGTGCTTCCCAATCCAGAATACACTTTCCACCTCACACCTAGGGGGGTATATTATTGATCACTCAAAAAAAGATATAAAGATAACATTACATCAATCGAATGCTAGGCATGCCTAACTTATCTAACCTAGCAGTACCCTTTGCCATAATGGGAAGTTCATGCTGCGAATTGAAGAAAGAATTACAATTAGAAAGGCAAGAAAAATTGGCTAATGAATCAGCGACTGTGTTGGCTTCTCTAAAAATGTGGGAAATGTTCAAAGATTGGGGGATGCTGCTCCAGATTTCTCTAACAAAGGGTAGGATCTCACACGGGCAAGCAGCCTTCCTATTAAGCACTTGCACCAGAAGAAGAGAATCACTCTCGATCACTGCCGGCTAATAGGAGATGGTATGAAGATACTTGACTCCATCCATCAATGCCTGGGCTTCTGTAACAAGGCTATTGCAATGCTCATAGCAGTGAGAGAAAGCCAGTAAAATGTTCCCCTGGAAGTCTCGGATGACACCACCACCACCAGATGATCCAGAATTCTTACATGCTCCACCAGTATTGAGCTTAAGATGAGGCCAAGGGGGGCATGACCATTTTACAATTTTCACCAATGGAGGGCCCCGAGCAGTTGCTTTGATGCCAAAGCCAACCAAAATATTTCGCCTACATAATTGACCTTCCCAGAGATGAGCATTGTTAAGAGCCTGCTTGACTTGTGAGAGTACCTTGTGGAGAATGCTATGAGAAGATATGGACTTTTCTTCGTGTAGTGCAGCATTCCTGGCTAACCATAACTCCCACAGACCATAGGCGAGGGCAGCAAGCTTGAATAAACCAAACAGAGATTTGACTTTGATATCCTGAATAGTATTATGTATCAAGGATCTAGCAGAGTTGCCCCATATCTGACATCCATTTCTTTGAAAAAAAGACCAAAGAGAGGAGGCCCACTCACTTTTAACAAATAAATGGTTAATATCCTCCTCATGTGGATTTTTGCAGCAATGGCATTTGGAAGGAAGGAGGATGCCCAGGGATTTGACCCTTGTATCAGTCGGGAGGCAGTTATATAACACTTTCCAGATGTGAACAGATAGCTTAGTGGGAATCCATTTAGACCAAATCCGATCACATGAGATAGAATTCAGAGCAGGTACATGACTACAAGTTCCTTTATAAGTAGATGAAATCGAGCACTCACCCGAAGAGGAAAGGCTCCACACCTCCTTATCATGGTCTTGACTTAAGGTGGTATGCCAGATTGCTATTCTGATAGCAGGTGGGAGCATTCTGTCAATTATGGAAATATCTTCATGTGAGGGATGCATGATCACATCCCTAACAGTAGCCTTCGGATTTGGTATGTTAATACTAGATATATAAGAGGCCAAAGGTTGGTTGCCAATCCAAACATCCATCCCCAACTATAATTCTTTTGTGCTGTAGAATTAGTTTCTTCGCCTGTGTCCATCTCCTCCTGGTGTGCCCATTCATCTCCTTGAAGTCAACCTCAGAAATGTGTCTGCCTCTAATATATTTAGCTCTGAAGAATTCAACCCAGATTGAGTGGGAGTGTATAGCCTTCCACAACATCTTAACTCTAAATGCCAATTCCATCTGCCTAAGAGATAAAATTCCAAGCCCACCACAGTTAACTGGTTTGCATATGGCCTTCCAAGATTTCCAGTGCCGTTTGTTCCCTTGCTTGGAAAAACCCCATAAAAAGTTAGCAAATGAACGGTCTAATATTTGATGAACTCCAATATGCAGTGGAGAGGAAGCTAATGAGTAAATAGGAATGGAGGTAAGGATATGCTTCAGTAGAATAACTCTGGCTCCCTGAGATAAATAACTAGCATACCAGCCTTCAATGCGCTCTTGAATAGAGGAAATAATACCAGCAAAGTGAACTTTCTTAGACCTGCCACAAACCAAAGGGAAACCCAAGTACTTGTGAGGAAAAGAATGGTTTGTGAAACCAGTAATATCCTCGATCCTCTTAATAGTTGAAGCCTTAGCCTTGGGATGGGTAAAGAATCCACTCTTTCCAACATTAACTAATTGCTCGTATGCTATTTCATATGTTCTCAGAATCTCCCTCAGGTTTCTGATTGATCCAACTGTGGCCTTGCTGAAAACCAAGGTGTCATCAGCGAATAAAAGATGGGATATATTGGGGCATCTCCGGGGGCCAACAAACAAGTCCACCCAACCCTCAGACTGGGCTTTACGGATGGATCTGCTGAGTGCTTCCTCTGCAATAATGAATAGAGCTGGCACCATAGGATCTCCATGACGAAGTCCCCTGGAAGACTTGAAAAATCCTGCTGAGTCACCATTCAGAAGAATAGAGAACCAACAATTTCCAATCATAGATTGTATATGATCTATAAAATGATCACTTAAACCAAACTTGGATAAGACTGCATAAAGAAAATCCCACTCAAGACGATCATAGGCCTTGGCCATATCCAATTTGAAAACAACATTTCCTCCTCTGGTTTTCCTGCCCGGCTCATGGATCAGTTCTTGAGCAAGGGCAATATTCTCCACAATAAGTCTCCCTTTCACAAATGTTGATTGCTCCAAAGAAATAATATAAGGCAGGATGGTGGCAAGCATGTTACTGATGATTTTGGAGATAATCTTGTAAACAAAATTACAAAGACTAATAGGCCGGTACTCAGAAATATTTGTAGCATTCCTCACTTTGGGAATAAGTGTAATGAGGGTAGCAGTCAAGAACCTGGGTAGCATTTTTCGAGAAGAGAAAAATTCCTGAATCGCACTAACAACCACACCTGTAATGATTTTCCAAGTTTTTTGGAAGAAGACCAGCGAAAAACCATCCGAGCCAGGAGCACTATCATGTGACATTTGGAAGACAACATCCTGAATTTCTGACTCAGTAGGAATGGCACACAGTTGATCATTTTCAGTTGGAGACACCAACTGAGGAATATTTTTGAGAAACCTCTCTTCAATATGGTGATACTAAGATGTAAAGGCTTTCTGGAAGTGGGCAACAGCAAGAACCTTCATCTCCTCATGATCTAAGGTAAGGTTTCCAGTTAAATTCCGCAGGTGAGGAATCAAATTCCTCTTTCTGTTAGCAGCAGTTTTCATATAAAAGAATTTAGTATTCTTGTCTCCTTCAGCAAGCCATCTAACTCTGGATTTCTGTCTCCAGAAGCATTCTTGTTGGATCAGTCTGTTAGCCAGGTCAGACTTAGCAACCTCTAGCAAATCAAAGTTGGCCTGAGTTGGAATAACATCATATTGATATTCAGCCTTCAAAATAGAATCTTCAGCTGCCATTAAATTCGTGTGAAGATTGCCAAAAACCTGCTTATTCCACACTTGAAACATTTTTGTCATATGCTTGAGCTTCAGGTAAAGAGTAGATATGGCAGAAGAAGCCAGAGGACTGTTGCGCCAGTCTACTTCCACATCTCTCAGAAATTTGTCATGTGTGGACCGCATTTATTGGTAACAGAACCTACTCCGTGGTCAAACCCCTTGCTTGATCCATGGATTTCTCTATGGATTTTTAGTCAAATTGAGCGCCATTTGATCTTGATAAAACTTGGGAGTATTATCTCCATTTTATTCAACATAATCCAAGTCTAATTCCCGCCCAAAAACCCTTCATTCGAGCTAGGTTCTAGGGTTTCAAGGGTCTATAAATAGAACCCTTGAGTCATGGCTGAAGGGGGGGGGGAGATCTAAGTCCACGTCAAAGTGCTGCCGCATTCTTGAGAAAAATCCAGCCAGGGAGAAAGGCTTTCTACATCCTCCAAGCCTTTGGTTCATGGAGTAGTCCATTTCCTTCATGTGTTGAGTCATAGCTTAAGTTCTTTTTTTGCCATTGTTTTTAGTCATTTCTTCATCCTTCTCCCTCGTTTTCTCTGTGTTTTTCACTGGCATTCTGTCAATTCCACAACCTCCTATTGTTTTCACGCCCCATAGGGGTTAAAAACCCAACCCCCCAGGTATTTCCTCGGCCTTATGGCCAGCCTTGTCATAATGTGTGCACACCTCTTTGGAAGGTGTGGTAGTAATAGAAAAGGGCTTGTTACTCTTCTTAAACTTCTTCTCTTGGGAAGAATCTTCTTCATTGCTTGACCTCTTCTTATTGAAGGTCGGCTTGAATGAGTCGGAGCTTGTAACTTGCTCATTTTTATCTTTCCCACAGATCCGGTCGGATAGCTCCGTGGCGTCCTCCAGAAGCTGGGCTCTCCGCACCATCTCCAAATAGACTTGAATGTCCTTCGGTGCTAGTTGAGTTATATATTGCAGCCGAATCCCATTAATAAATCTTCGAGTCTTTATCTTCTCAGTACACAGTAGGTGCGGTGCATACCTTGATAGCCTAGAGAATTGGGCCTCATACTCGGCCACTAAGAGAGTCCTTTGCTTCAATGCAGTAAAATCTGTGGCTTACTTCTCTTGTATCCTATCAGAAAAATGCTTGCTATTGAAGTATTCCACAAACTCGCCCCATGTGATATGATCATGAGGCAATATAGCTTCTATCGATTCCCACCAGAATCGGGCATCCCATTCTAATTAAAAGGTTGCTAACAACACTTTCTCTTCATCCATGCATTGCATTATACGGAGTATCCTCTCAATCTTCTTGATCCAATTCTCGACGTCGTCCAGGTTGGAAGAGCCAGTGAACTTTGGCGGGTTCATGTTGCGAAAGCTATGGTGGAGATCTCCCGCTCCACGATTTGCTCCACCCTGCGCCACTTGTTGTAACGCCCGGGTAAGGCCTTGTACGGTATGTTGCATATTGCGCCATTGCACACGCTCGGCAACCATGATTCTACAAGATTTAAGTAACTATATTAATATACAATTAACCAAGGGTCTTACTCCCTAAGTTAACTTAACCCATGGCTCTACCCATCTCACCGGGTAAAAGGTATAAACCTATCCTTGGACTTGGTTTCCTAGGAATTGAATATCCTAGACTCTGATACCACAAAAATTGTCACTCTCCGAGCGTGGAAGGAACCCGGTACGCGTGACGAGTTTATATCGATCATGTCAATCAGAGCATAAGAAATTCGACACATAGACAGAGCGCGCAGAAGTAGAGATAATAAACCAAATCCTTTACTTCATTAATAACTCCAAATATAATTCAATTACATACTCTTCATTACCAAATAAAGGTACTAGACTCAATGACTCAAGAAAGATGAAAAGACATGACTAGATAACGGCTTCAACAAGCGGGCAGCTCTACGCTCTTCACTCGTGTCCATTCCCATCCGAATGATCTTCATCATCGGAATTACCTAAAAAATAGGGGAAAAACTAGGGTGAGCGAACGCTCAGTAGGAATTATATCTCAAGATCAAGTTTGCTTTAAGTAAATTACATGTTACATGAACTATGCAAGTATAGTGATGCATGAACGCAAGATAATGACGAGAGTGGAGTATCAAAAAATGATATTGATGAGGTAGCAAGATTTCAAGATAATCATGTGAAGTATATCAAGATTGTCAAGCATGTAAATAACAAGTCATATCATGTGAATTGGCTATTATAATTTCAAGCAAGTAAATACCCATTCCGGGCTACGCAAGTCATATCAAGTCAAGTCAAGCACGAAATTTGTGAAATGCCAAAATCAAGCAAGTCATGTACTTCGGTGTAATGTCACACTGTGATCAATATAGCTCTCATAGGCACAAGTACTTTCGAGTGCTCCTCTCAGGACTAGATCGGACCCTATATGCACTAGCGTTGAGTCATGTATATATTTTTAGACATCCATTATAGTTTTATAGCCAATATAGAGTTCCAAAGGAATAAACCATTGTAGAACGATAGGGTAGATTTCGTGAAATTATGAGTTCAAGGACAAAACTTAAAGAAGGATGACATACCGATAAATCGCATGAAAAACCATGACATATCATGAAACTGGGTAATTGGTGTCCACTCAGACAGCCATCAATTACAGAAATAGCGTCCACTGTGGTGGTCGCTCATTCATGTGAATAGTACAGGCATGAAGAATTTGTGTCCATATCACGGCCGCTAAATCAGTAATCTGCGCCCACTGGCTAGTCGCCAATTCCTTTTGGCGTCCAAGTCATTTTCGCAGTTTTCAGACAAAAATAGACTTCTCAAAAGAAGCTAGAAATAGCACTCTATGAGGGCTAAGCATCACGTTTCTTCAGAGTGATGTGACAAGTAAGGGTTCCAGGATTTTTAGGGTACAACATACTCGACTGCCTTGAGGGAATCCAAGGCTAGCGTAGACTTACGGAGGTCTCAATGAAGAAAGCATCAATCCGAAGGAAGGAATATCCCGCAGAGGATCCAATCATCACCAAGAGTTAGTGTATAAGCAATAGCAAACAAAACAGGGACTTCGTCTACGGACGGGAGATGGGAGTACCAAGAAAACCCACGGAATGGACCAGAAACACGATGAAAATTGAGAGAGAAAAATTAGCGTCCATTTAGATGGGCGCTCAATCTTAATTGGGCATCTGTGTTAAATGTCACTTAATCAATCTTTCACAAAATTCCAGGAAAAACACTAAGAATTAGCGACACTGTATACGGGCGCTAATTCCATAATTTTTCAGAAATCAATAGAATTTAATTATAATTGGCGACCGTATGTAACGACGCCCAATCTTGAAATAACGTCCATGATTGTGTCGCAGATTCATGATTTTTCATATATTTTCTATTTTTATTGAATCTTTACAAAACAACGCCTCCCTAAAGGGGCGCTTATTCATGAATTGACGACTGTGTGATAGTCATCCTTTCTTTTACTGCTACGCATTGGCCAGGAACGTTTATAGGCACAAAATACTATTCATTTCTCTTAAATTACACATGAACAGTAACACTTTACTATTTACATGGAATTCTAAGAAACTAAAGACATGAATAGTTAGAGAAAAATATGGAGGATCCAAAAACATGCTCATGCAAGATTTTTAACGTCAGGTTTGATAGATATTAATTTTTAAACATGTGGTATTTATTAATTGCATTATAAAAATTAGCGACAGAGGTGTGGTCGCTCATTAATTTGTGACCGGAAGACCGTCGCAGATTCAGAATTTGTGACCTTCTACTCTGTCGTTCATTAATAGGCGGCCACTGTTCGGTCGCTATTTTCAAGTAAACAGAAAACTTACAAAAACTACATAAAACTATATAACAGAGCCATGGAAACGAGGTATTAAGTAGGCTATCATGGTTTATGTGCATGCAGTACCTATTACTATAATCTTAGGCTTTAGTTCTTGAGAGAACCTACCTCTTTTGGGATTTTGTACGACGGACAGAGAAGAAAATAAAATAACAAGAGCAACTGTAGCAACAACAGCTCACGATCAGGAAGAAGAGTTTTCTATGGCAACAACTGCAAGGAAAGAAGAAGCTCTTCCTTCTGTTCACTGTAGTAGGATGCAGATGCAGTAGCAGGTCGACGTCGATGAGCAGCAGTAACAGGTTTCTGCCAGCCAAAAGGGGTCTTATTTATAAGGGTTGGGTTCCTGACATCCTAATGGGTTTTAACTTCCCACGTAGCAATCCTAGTGGGTTTAAAATTTCCCATGCAATTCCCTTCCTTACCAAATATAACGTGGTGAGTCTTTTGGGTTTTATAATAACCCTTCAATATATATATATTTATATATATATCCCATGGACCTCCTGGCACGGGAAAGTTTATGGGCTAAAGCCCCACTTTATATATTTCTTAAACCCTTCTTTTAAATCCCTTTGGCACATCAGACTATCGGTTAAGCCCCCTTTAGTTCTCACGTAAGTAAGGTCTATTTATATATATTAAGGCCTTAATGGTACATGGGTTGGGTTGGCTTTAAGATTTTTGTTTAATTTGGGCCCTTTTTGTCTTGCTTAATTATTATGTTTAATTGATTTAGGAAATTTTTATTCCTAATTGGGTTACTACAAGGGTTATAGGATCAAGCAGGGTTAACGGCTGTGATAAAGGCAGTGGAAGGATTAACATAGGAAATTTTAACCCCACTAGGATTCTAAATACAAGTGGGACTCTTAAACCCATCACCCAATAAATATACCCCCTGCGAACCGGCAGAGCCTGGCTGTTGCTGCCATTCGAGGGACTTCATCTTCCGTCCACGATTGCCTTCTTCCTCCTGTGGTTGCTGCGTTGGAGACGTGGTGTGGGGGGGAGGCTTCTTCCTCTTCTTCGTGTCGTGGGTGCGCCCGTTACTGCTGTGGTACAGGACGTGTTGCATCCCCTGCCTCCCCTTCATCCTTCTTTTCCTCTTCTGATCAACCATTCCATCATCAGGTAGGTGTTTTCTCTCAAAGCAAAACTTGTTAATCTTGCATGATCTCCGCATAGCATGTTTCATGTTTAGTTACGTAGGTTATCTCAATATTTGCATGCATGATTTCCGGTTTGAAGTTCTGTGAAGTTTCACGTAAGGTTAACACATGATAAAGAATTTTATAAAGGTCTAACCATATATCTAAAATTCTGGACGAATATATGTTTAAAGTCCCATTAATTTTCTCTTATTTTCCATGTAGTTAGATCCATGAAAAGCGGGTTAATCCAAAAGTAGCACTGTTCTTGTAATTAGATTTCGTACCCCCCTTTAAAGATTTTTATCTTTTTGACCAGATAAAATAAAATTATGATTTTTCATGGTTAAACACCTTAGATTTTTCTCTTAATTATCATATAATTTGTTTTGTTAAATTCTTGTTAAATAAAAGTGACACTGTTCATACTTCAATGAGCAGTAACGTTTAAAATGAATAGTAACCGTGCCTTATGATCGTCTCTTGAGAATTGGCGTCACCCTGTAAAGACCCCAATTAAACAATCAGTGCCTTCCTACAAGGACTCTATTTCATGCAAATAAAATATATAAAGAATTGTTGTCTCTGTATAGAGATGTAGATTCTTGAAATTTTGATTTAACATAAAATAAATAAAGAATTTACTTCCCTTCACACGGATGCCAATTGGTATAAATTTTACTTAACTATAGTTAATTCTAGAATTTACGCCCCTTTTAATGGACGTGAATTCTTTAATTAACACCCTCTTGAATGAACGTAAATTCATGTTCTCACAGTTTTATCGAGTTTTGACCCATACCGCGGGTTCATTGGCACTGCTATCTCATATCCGAGACGGAGTCCCTGTTTCACGAGGTTTCACGTGTACACCCTAATTCTTGGAGATTGAATGACCCTCCACCGGATATTTCTTCCTCCAGATTGAAAATTCTTTCTCTAATGCCTCTATAAGTTTTCGCTAGCCTTGGAATCCCTCATGGCAGCCAAGCTAGTTATACCCAAAAAAATCATGGAACCCATGATTGTCATGTCACTCTAAAGAAACATGACACCCCAGCCATCATAGAGCGGTGTTCTGGTGTTCTGTGATAGTCCTGATTCTGCATGGAATTGGCGTCTTGAGTAGACGTCGCTATTTTATGAATAAGCGTCCAGACCAGGTGACACTAATTTGTTTCTGCAGAATTGGCCCCCACTATAGTGGATGTGAATTCTTTAATTAGCGGCATCCATAGTGGACGCAAATTTCCCATATTTTTGTGTCTTCCGGATTTTTATGATCGATTTCTACCCAAGTTATCCCTACACATTATTTAGTCCTTGAACTCCATTATATCATATATCTTCCTTATTATCATATGCATTAGATATGACATGTTAATTTGTCCCTTTCGACAAATTCCCTGTCAATATTTCTGGAACATAACCCTTTGACTCTATATTGTCCATATATGTAAATTCTTAAATATTAAGGGCTGTGGGTCCGCGACAACCAATGCCAGGTAGGACGAAAGTCTATTTTGTAAACAATGGGAATTCTGGGTGTGACATTGCACCAAAGTTTGTAAATCTGTAAAATTATGTTATATCTGTTATTTGCAAATTATGTTATTTGGTTATTTGGTTATTCTGTTCATTCTGATAATTTAGGTATTCTGCTAGACTGATTATTTCTGATTATTATTATTAAAATTTTGATATATTCTGGTCAAATCTTAAAAGTTATGTTAATCTGAAGCATCTGCCTTTATTTTTCATACTAGCATCTTGTCCTTGGTTCTACATGGAAATTATTTTCCTTTTCTCTTGAGCTTATATTTGTCCTTGGTTTTGATGTTCGTTAATGATCATCCTTTCTGCTAGATCGAGTGTCATGTTATATCATTCATGCTTCGCATGCTCATGTACACTATTAATTGGCTAATCACTAATATCCTACTTGATGAGAGATGTAATTCCTACTGAGCTTTTCGCTCATCCAGCCTATTTAACATTTTTCAGGTAATAATGCCGAAGACTATCAATCAGATAGGGAAGGGCAAGAGTGATGAGTGCTCTGGAGAATCGAGTCGGTGTCTTTTATTTTCTTGAGTCTTATCCTATCTTGCGTCTTATTCTCTAGTAAGTGTAATATTGAGTCTTTCTCTTTTACTTATGTAAGTTGAGTCGGGAGATGTAACTTTGACATTTGACTATTAATAAGATTTATATTTTTGTCGACATTATCTGGCCTTGTATTTGCATCTTATGGTTTGCTCTGATTGTTCACGACTGTTCACTGCCACATTCCGAGCAATGCGTTCCGCTGCTATCGGTTCGGGACGTGACAGAATTGGTATCAAAGCCTAGGTTTATAAACCCCTAGGTCCTGACTATATGTAGCTATAAGTTATAAGTTCAATCCTATTATTACCTGGTGAGATTGGGTAGAACCATGGGTTAAGTGTTAAAAATTGGCTTATAAAAAAATCGGCTTATAAAAATGGCTTAACAACTTTCATGAGAATAAATTGCTAATCTTGTATGGTTTGTTTTGTAGGGCTAGATAGCTAGCAATGGAGGCTGAGCGAGCGCAATGGCGGGAGATGCAAAGGACGGTTCAGGGTTGGACTCAGGCTCTTCAGCAGGTAGCCCAGGGTGGAGCAAATCATGGAGCTGGAGAGTTGCATCGTGAGTTTCGAAGTCTCAATCCCCCTAGGTTTAATGGAACCCCTGATCCTGATATGGCTGAAGATTGGACTAAGGAGATGGAGAGAATCTTCGGGGTAATGTAATGTTCAAACCAAGATAAGATCCTTTTAACAACATTCCGATTAGAGAAAGATGCGAGGGCTTGGTGGGAGTCCGTGGAAGCCACTTTGCCGAGTGTTCACGTAACTTGGGTAGAATTCTTAGAGCACTTTAATGAGAAGTCTTTCTCGGAGAGAGTTCAAAAGAGAAAGGCAGGAGAATTTTCCTCACTTAAGCAAAGGAGTATATCCGTAGCGAAATATGAAACCCAGTTTTCTAGATTATCCCGATATGCGCCTCATTTAATATTGACGGACAAAATGAAGGCCAAGCGATTTTTGAACAGGTTGAGATTGCAATACATACCCCAATTGGCATCGATAGATATTCAATTGTATGCCGAGATGATTAAGAGAGCTCAGTTATTGGAGGATGCTATGGAGTTGTCCAACAAGGTCAAAGCGAGAATGGAGAAGAAGCTGCTTAATGGCAACAAGAGGCCCAATGAGGGGAATGGCGTTTCAAACGGCAAGAAGCCTAAGGAAGAGAAGTGCAAGTATTGTGGGAATGACGGTCATCGATCCGAGAAGTGTCGCTGGAAGACCGGAGCTTATTTTCGCTGTGGAAGCAGAAAGCATAAGGTAGTTGACTGTCCCCTTCCCAAAGACCAACCTCCGCAAATAAAGGATTGTAATGAGGCACAACGTCAAGGACGGTTGCAAGCAATACGACAAGTCGAGCCAGCTGACAATGAAGTAGCTAGAGGTACCCCTTAACCTTAACCTAGTTTCCTTCCTTAGATTGTAGATTATTTTGCTAGCATGCTTATATGATCTCGTTTGATGTATGGAAAATAGGACTAGGTACCCCACAAGTATTTGGGAAATAAATTTTCATGTGAATTTAAGGACCAAATTCTTTTAAGTGGGGGAGGGTGTAGCACCCCCATAAATTACAAGAAATAAAATCCCTGCATAAATCAAAAATAATAAATTGTAACCCAAGGATAATCCACTATAAATAAATTCTCGATAGTTGGAAGCCCAACCTAATTAATATTAAGATAAAAAAGAAAAAAAGCCTTAAGCTAAAAATAGACCTTGGAGGTTTTACCTTAACAAATACAACTAGCTATAAATAATTGGCTTTAAAGAAACCGAAGGCTAATGGGCCATATTAGGTTCCTGTAAGATGCAAATGGGCCTTAAGGAGGCTACGTCTAACACCTAAGATGGGTTATGTATATATAAATATATTAATAAAAGATTTTTCTCATAAGGCCAAACCCTTTCCATGTTGAAGCATGCATGGGAGGCCTTAGGGTTATAAGATCAAGTAGGGTTAGCTGCTGTAATAAAGGCAGTGGAAGGAATAACATAGGAAATTTTAACCCCACTAGGATTCTAAATACAAGTGGGACTCTCAAAACCCATCAACCTATAAATATATCCCCTGCGAATCGGTAGAGCCTGGCTGATACTGCCATTCGAGGGACTTCATCTTCTATCCACGATTGCTTCTTCCTCCTGCAGTTGCTGCATTTGAGACGTGCTGTGGGGGGAGGCTTCTTCCTATTGTGGGTGTGCCTGTTACTGCTGCGGTGTAGGACGTGTTGCATCCCCTGCTTCCCCTTCATCCATCTTTTCTTCTTCCGATCAACCTTTTCATAATCAGATAGGTGTTCTCTCTCAAGACAAAACTTGTTAATCTTGCATGATCTCTACATAGAATGTTTCATGTTTAGTTACGTAGGTTATCTCAATATTTACATGCATGATTTCCAATTTGTAGTTTTGTGAAGTTTCACGTAAGGTTAACACATGATAAAGAATTTTATAAAGGTGTAACCATATATCTAAAATTCTGAACAAATATATTTTTTAAGTCCCCATAATTTTCTCTTATTTTTCATGTAATTAGATCCATAAAAAGCGGGTTAATCCAAAAGTGGCACTGTTTATGTAATTAGATTCCGTACCCCCTTTAAAGATTTTTATCTTTTTGACTAGATAAAATAAAATTATGATTTTTCATGGTTAAACACCTTAGATTTTTTTCTTAATTATCATATAATTTGTTTTACTAAATTCTTGTTAAATAAAAGTGGCACTGTTCATGCTTAAATGAACGGTAACGTTTAAAATGAACAGTAACGGTGCCTTATGATCATCTCTTGAGAATTGGCGTCAACCTGTAAAGACGCCAATTAAACAATCAATGCCTTCTTACAAGGATGCTATTTCTTGTAAATAAAATATATAAAGAATTGGCATCTCTGTATAGAGACGCAGATTCTTGAAAATTTGATTTAACATAAATAAATAAAGAATTTACGTCTCTTCACATGGACGCTATTTGGTATAAAATTTACTTAACTATAGTTAATTCTAAAATTGGCGCCTCTTTTAATGGATGCGAATTCTTTAATTAACGCCCTCTTGAACGAACACGAATTAATGTTCTCATAGTTTTATCGAGTTTTGACCCATACTACCTATCCATTGGCACTGCTGTCTCATATCCGAGACGGAGTCCCTGTTTCACGAGGTTCACGTTTGCACCCTAATTCTTGGAGATTGAATGACCCTCCGCTGGATATTCCTTCCGTCAGATTAGAAATTCTTCCTCTAAGGCCTTCGTAAATCTTCGCTAGCCTTGGAATCTCTCAAGGCAGCCAAGCTAGTTGTATCCTAAAAAATCCTGGAACCCATGATTGTCATATGACTCTGAAGAAACATGACGCCCCAGCCATCATAGATCATTGTTCTGGTGTTATGTGAGAGTCCTGATTCTGCATGGAATTGGCGTCTTGAGTAGACGTCGCTATTTTATGAATTAGTGTCCAAACCAGGTGACGCTAATTCGCTTCTGTAGAATTGGTGCCCACTACAGTGGACGTGAATTCTTTAATTAGCGGCATCCTTAGTGGACGCCAATTTCCCAGATTTATGTGTCTTCCGGATTTTTATGACCGATTTCTACCCAAGTTATCCCTACACATTATTTAGTCCTTAAACTCCATTATATCATATATCTTCCTGATTATCATCTGCATTAGATATGACATGTTAATTTGTCCCTTTCGACAAATTCCTTGTCAATATTTCTGGAACATAACCCTTTGACTCTATATTGGCCATATATGCAAATTCTAAAATATTAAACATTGTGGGTTTGCGACAACTAATGCTAGGTAGGACGGAAGTCCATTTTGTAAACCATGGGAATTCTGGGTGTGGCATTGCACCAAAGTCTATAAATCTGTAAAATTATGTTATACCTGTTATCTGTAAATTCTGTTATTTGGTTATTCGATTATTCTGTTCATTCTGATAATTTAGATATTCCGCTAAACTGATTATTTCTGCTTATTATTATTGAAATTCTGATATATTCTGGCCAAATTCTAAAAGTTATGTTCATCTGAAGCATCTGCCTTTGTTTTTCATACTAGCATCTTGTCATTGGTTCTACATGGAAATTATTTTCCTTTTCTCTTGAGCTTATATTTATCCTTGGTTTTGATGTTCGTTAATGATCATCCTTTCTGCTAGATCGAGTGTCATGTTATATCATTCATGCATCACATGCTCACGTACACAATTAATTGGCTAATCACTTATATCCTGCTTGATGAGAGATGTAATTCCTACTGAGCTTTTCGGTCATCCAGCCTATTTAACATTTTTCAGGTAATAATGTCGAAGAAAATCAATCAGATAGGGAAGGGCAAGAGTGCTGAGTGCTCTGGAGAATCGAGTCGGTGTCTTTTATTTTCTTGAGTCTTGTCCTATCTTGCGTCTTATTCTTTTAGTAAGTGTAATATTAAATCTTTCTCTTTTACTTATGTAAGTTGAGTCGGGAGATGTAACTTTGACATTTGACTATTAATAAGAATCATATTTTTGTCGACATTATCTAGCCTTATATTTGCATCTTATGGTTTGCTCTGATTGTTCATGACTGTTCGCTGCCATGTTCCGAGCAATGCGTTCCGCTTCTATCAGTTCGGGGCGTGACAACGGGGTAGCCATTCTTTGTTTGCCCTGATTTTAGGGGCCATCTCGGAATCTCCGTGGATGTGCTTCCAATTTTCACCCCCCAAATGCTCTGGTCTAGGGGCGGTGCTGCCCATTTTTTTCCAGAACTGTGGACTTAATAAAAAATGGGCTAATGATGGAGATATGAGTAGAACATATAAAGAACAATGCTGAAAGAGTAGGTTTGAATGAGGAAGATGACCAAATGCAAATGCTGTTTTGGCAGTAGAAACAAAGAAAATATAATTTGCTTTAAAGAAATAAAAAGAAGAAAGAAAAGAATAAAACAAATAAGTGACAATCAATGAAATGGCCAAACAGATAAAAAGATTCATTTCACATGAAGAGAGTGCATTACACATACACACTTGCATGATTTTCTGAACGCAGGACAACTTGGGACCTGCTGGGGGTGGAGTCGACTCTCATAGTCGACTCCCTTTTGTCCGGGCTCTGCCCGCTGTCTGAGGCCACAGATCTGACCTAGGAGTCGACTCCCCCTAGTCTGGCCATTGTCTAGTAATTGTATTCCGCTAAGGAATAAACCAAACACCTTGAAGTGCATGATTAAACTCATAGTAACTCTTGCCGGATCTTCATGAGCATAATCAAACTCATTCCCCCATGCACTCCTTGGCATTGAGCAGTTCATTAATATCCCAGTGGATCATGCATGCATCATGTGTATGAGTTGAACCCACTGCATGTGCCGACTTCAAATTTTGGTCGACCAATCTACAATTTCGGTCGACCGAGTGTGTGGACGCGGATCTTATCTTATTTCATTATATTATTTATTTATATTTTTATTTAGATTTTTGATTTATTAGGCGTGCCAGTCACCGGGGTGACAATTTTATTATGCGCTCGACTTGACTTGGTCAGCCGATTGTGAGGTCCGAATCGGGACCAGAAGTCCGTCATACCATAAAGGCTATGACGTTAATTACGTTCTTCCAAGGAAGGACAACCCTTGATTAAACGCCAAAATAGGAGGCCTCGAGAGGCAAACATGTATTCATGTGCGCAAAATGGAACTTCATACCAGAGCCAGGAAGGCGGGCAAGATAACAACATCAGCTGTAGAAGCAGACGGTATCGTTAAGTCAGCGGCTCAGAGACGATATCGTTAAGTCAGCGGTTCAAAGACTGAGCCGTGGCCATGATGGAGGTTTAAAGCATCGATCAGTATTTCGACAGCATTTCCCCTTTATCTGGATTATGCCCAGGGGGAAATAGGCTATCACCCACGGAGTGCCGGGATGAAAGCCGAGAGAAAGAGAGAGGCCAAACCTCCCTACATATATATATATGCCATGGGGCAATGTTTGATTTTCCCTTAGGGAAGCCGGCGGGACTCATGCAGTGACATAGCCCTCCCGAGCTAAAGGGGTTACTCATAAATCCGATGCGGGATGACGGAATGTAAGTGAACGCTCAATGTTGCGCCCTCGCACGCGGATCGACCTGCGTGGTCAGGTCGCGGGGATCGACCTGCCCGGTCAGGTCGCGGGGGTCAAGGGGGCAGCGCCCCTTGCAGGGGTTTCCGGGGGCGGAGCCCCCGGAACAAAATTTGGATTGAAGACTCAGTAACACAATTTGAGTAGGTTATCGGTGCAGTTCAACCGTGCATAGGTTCCCGGCGCAAAGGCAAGATGGCCAAGGTTCCCGGCGCAGGAAGGGGAGTTCCCGGCGCGCCCAGGAGATGGGGTTCCCGGCACGCCGGAGAGATGGGGTTCTCGGCGCGCCCAAGAGATGGTTCTCGGCGCAAAGGGAAGCCAAAAGGGGGGTTTTCAGCGCAAGGGCCAAACGGCCAGGGGTTCCCGGCACGCTAATAGCAGGGCTCTCGGCAGGAGGCCAAGGAGGTGGGCTTCTCGGCATGGGGTTCCCGGCGCGGGCCGCGCCGGGAGCTATGGCGCCGGCAAGGTTTGATGATATTGGGTTGGCTGGCAGGTCAGGGGATTTCCTGGAGATCCAGGTCAAAGTAGATGGGCCCTGGGTGATCAAAATGCATCTATTCATCGGGCCTCAACTGATTTTGGTTTGTGCTTCAAAAGAAGGCCAGATGTTGAGAGGAACTGAGGAAGACCAATCCAGCATAGAGGACCTCTTTCACCATTGATGTGCAGAGTCCCGGGGACAGTTCAATACTGTCTTTCATCATCCCGGGAGAATTTTGGCAGCACCTCCTCTGGACTTAGCATTTGCCAGGGAATGATATAGGCTGACATCCACGGAGTGCCGGGATGAAAGCCGGAAGGTGAGGGAGCACTAAGGCTCAAAGAGACTGTACATGTCTCTAGCATCGGTCACTATTCCCCTTCTCGGAGACCGACGAAACCCTTGTAAAGACAAGGTCCACCGAACCCGCGGGGTTGCCTGTGAATCCAATTCGGGACATAGGAATGTAGGGGAGGTCCTCCCCATTACTGTACCTCCTCGGGGCGTATGTGATGGTCTCTGAACATCCTCTGGACAGATGTGTGGAGAGATTAAAGGGATTGGGGGGTGATGGTGTGAAGGTGGATCTTGGCCTGGGTTTTATTGGCCAAAGAAGGAACCTCGGCGTGGGTTTTATTGGCCGGGGGGAAGCTCTCGGCGTGGCTTTTATCGGCCAAGGGGTTCTCGGCGTGGCTTTTATTGGCCAAGGGGGGTTCTCGGTGCAGGGGTTCTCGGCGCGCTCGTCACCGCGCCGGGAACCTGGCGCAGGGAGGCCCCCGGGCCGGGAAGGCTGTATTGCAAAGGTTTTCTTGGAAAATGAATAGGATTGAGGGTTTTGTCAACATACTGGAGGGAAGAGGGGGAAGCCCTCTCGGCCGCATAGCTCTCGGCGTGGCAACGGCCGCGCCGGGAAGGTGAAAGGGCTCAAGGCCAGAATGGGTTTATGGCTTGATTACGGCACTCTGTTCTAGAGATTTCTAGGATTACATGAAGATTTCTGCTGGAGGGGTGCCAAGGGAATTGGAAGGCGAAGTCGGTAGATGAAATAAGACCCTCTTACAATGTCCTGTGGAAATTTTTATCTGTTTGCCGCCAGCCGTCCGAGGAGATCAAGGGATGACTGCCTCTGATCACCTGGACGAGCCCAATGGCATCGAGGAAACAAACCAGCGATGGAGGAACGACACAACCCTCGGCACTGGAATTCTAGGCCCTAATCATTCACGGGTTAGAATGGAGGGCCCAGGGGTCGAGGTCATCACGTATCATAACCTCGTGGGGTTGCATTCATCTGCAGATTAAGCATATATCTCATAACCAGCAGTTCAGGGAACCGAGAAATCGATGTATCTGGTTCCTGAACGGCATAAAGGGGGGAGCCTCGAAGGAAAACTCAAATGTATATCGGGGATCTGCCATCGAGACAGGAGGGGAGAAGGAAACAGAACCCAATAACCCATTAGATGAGGGTAGGGGCCCTATCTTCATTCCTCTTCGAAGAACAGACTCATAGAAACGACTCTGAAACCCGAATCGTCTGGACATTTAAATAAAAGATGTATGCATAGAAAGACAGAGGGCAGAGCTTTGGTTGAGATAAAAATGAAAACATATAAAGGAAAGACATGGCAGCAGACTGAGAGATAGCCGGCAGATACTTCAATCACCCAGTGCCCAAACGGGCCATTGGAGCGTTTCATTCATAATATCCTTCCAAGACTCAGACCAATTACAAGGAGGGAGTGAGGGAAAGGAGATAAAACAGAGGCCGGGATGTCCCGGTTACATCCGATGCATCGAGATAAAACTTGTATAATTACATGAAGAAGAAAAGAAAACATGGGGGAGGGTGGAGCATTGACTCCTCTCCCTCCCCAGCTGCCTGCCCACCTGGAGCTTCTTCTTCTTCTCCTTCTCTTCTGATTGATCTCTTCTCTCTTTTCTCAGCGGAGGAGGCTCTCTCTCTCTGTTGGTCTCTTTATCTGGCTATCCTTTTCTTTTTCTTTCTTTTCAATCCTCCTCCCCTCTTCTCGTGGGAGAAAAAGGGGTTATATAACCCTGTCCATCGCAAGTGATTCTCGGCGCGCCTATAGTAGGGGTTCCCGGCGCGCTCCCATGGAGGGGCTTCCCGGCGCGCCTGTGGCCATGGGGAGGTTCTCGGCGCGAGGGGTATCAGGCCCATCCTCAATAGCATGTTAACAGGCCCATTCAACAGGCCCATTTTTAAAGCCCATATTCTGTTCAGCCTTATTGATTTCCTAAAACATATCAGAATCGACGAAGGCCCCTTTCTTATGGTGACATGATCTCCCCGGAAACAAATCCAAGGTTCTCAGCGCTTCATTAGTATCGTCGTCTGGATGACGATAACACCGCACATCAGCCAGGCCTGAGAAGGTCTTGGCCGGGCAATTAGTCGGTAGTGAGGGTCCTCCCTCAATCCTGACTTTGCAGGCATCTTCCAGTCTTCGTTGCTGGTCTGGTCCCATCTTTATCTTTGTTCATATTTTAGCTGTCAACAGAGTGCTAAGTGCGTCGACGCACCCGTTTACTAACCTGCTAACTGCCTTCTGGCAGCTTCCTCCTGATTACCCTTCCTCCTATGCTATGTGCATATGTGTGCACACACCACCCATGCATGCCACGACCTATAGTATATCAAATGGTGGGTTGAGGATGATTGGGTTATGCCCAATTGGATACTCCCACTATGCGCGAGTACATAACTCCACCTTGTACCAAACTCTCACTTCATAAATGCATCGATAAAACCATGCATGCTGCCATGTAGATGTTTGCAAAAGCATTCCCTACGTCCCTTGCATAAACAGATCATGCATTGATGCATGGTATACACAAAGAAGAAAGAAAAGAAAGAAAATTTAAAGAATAAAGAAAGGAACTAAAGAAAGAAAACCATAAAGGTGAAACAAGAAAAGAAAACTGGAGTTTAACACCCCTTGAGCTTCCAGGATAAATTTATAATATGAATAAAGCAAACAAACAACAAATAATTAATGAAGAGAAGGGTGGAGTGGGCGCTAGCATCAGTTGCGTCGACGCAGCTTTCAGGTGTAGTAGGCGCTGGCATCAGTTGCGTCGACACAGCCTGAAAAGCTGCGTCGACGCAGCCTTCAATATGCTTCCCTCGTGCGTTGACGCTGCCCTTCATGGCGGCGATGCGATAGTCGCGCTAGCCCCTAGTGGGCCTTGTGCGTCGACGTAGTGCCTTCCTGCGTCGACGCAATAGCTTATGCCAGCCCCCTGGATGGGCGTGGTGCGTCGGTGCAGTGAAGCCCTGCGTCGACGCAATGCCTTGGTAGCTCCCCTGTGCCAGCTCTTGCATCGACGCGGCCTAAACCATGCATCGACGCAATGGCCTTTGGCCCATTCTGTACATCAAAAGAAATAAAGAAAAAGAAAGAAATGATAATAACAAAAAATAAATACAAATAAATTATAAATTATAAATAAGATAAAAAACAATAATAATGGTGGCATAAAACCTGATTAAAAGGAAATAATAATAATAATACATAGATAACAAAAATAAGAAAAGGAAAGAAAAGAACTAACAAACATACAACACAACAAAAAATATAATAATAAAGCTCTCACCTCCCTTAGATCCTATGAAAGGGGACATCAATGAGGCCTCTGCAGGTCACGCTTGAACCTTGGGGTCACCCCATCATGGTCATGGCTTGACTTTACTCTAGGCCAATATCCCGCTACGTCTAATATGTTTCTATTGGGATCCACTCCCGAATATCAAACTTGTCATACTCTTGGCAGGCATTGGATTCATAAACTGGGACTCTTGTCCAAATATGAATTGGTCAATTAATGACCGGCTTTGCTCAAATATTTTGCCCTCAGTGGGGGGATGTTTTCACTAAAATTCAGAAGTCTCATTCCTTTCTTTAATTAATATCAGTTTTAGGCCCGAGGGCCCCTTCTCCTAGCATTTAATCAAAGATTTTCTCCCCTCCGGGGAGATGTAATTAACGCCGTGACCTTTATGGCATGACGGGTTTTAGTCTCGACCCGATACCCACATTGTCTGGTTGGTCAGATGGAGCGCACTAGTGGTTCAGGACCACCTTGATCATCGGAACCCGAATAGATCGTCACTTTGGTGACTGGCACGCCCATGCAGTTAATAAAACCAAATAAACCCAAGAACAAAAAGAATGAATATGATTGGGACATCTGCCCCAATTCCCTCTCACTCGAGACTCGGATGATCATTGGCAACAAGAATTCGAGTTCATGGTCACATTATGTATTTTTCTTCATTTTTTCAGAGTCATATCCATGTAATTTTTGCTTTTATTGAGTCAAGTACCTAGGTTAGGGAGTTATTTATGTAAGTTCTATGTCAATTGGGCCTTAGTCCATTAGTTATGCCTATAATCTACTCTATAGGATAGGCTTGGTCTTTGTTTAAATGTCAGGGACAGTTTGGTCATGTAAAGAGTTGAGCTCCTATAAATAGGACCCAACTCCCCCCATTTGAAACTAATCTTGCATGAATGAAAAATTGGGAGTTTTCTCTTGTGTTTCTTATTGGTAGATGCCAATAGCCTAGGGTGGATTCCCTAGTGGGAGTGGATTCTCCCTTGCGAGTGGATTCTCCCACTTATCTCACTTTCCCTCTCTACTTTTTCTCTCTAGCTCACCCCCACTCTCTCTAACCCATCCTCCCCCCTCCTAGCACCTCCATAGCCCCTCCACATCAGCCCTAGCCTGCCACCTCACCCACCATGTCACCCGTTTGACCGCCACCTCATCGTGACTCTTCAAATCCACAAACACCCATTCAATTCTCCATTAAGACATCACAGCCCCCTAGACACCTCTCCACTCCCCAACCCACCCCTCCCCCTTCCCAAGCTAACTCTTCACTATCCTAGGCACCCATCCCCTTCCCTAGACACCCCTTGGCATACCCAAGACCCCCACCTTCAATTCCCCCCCAAACCACCACCAACAAGGCTGCCACCACCTCTCTCTCCCTACCCCTCCACCAAGCTGCGACCCTTACACCCATTCCTCTCTACCCCATCTCCATCTCCATCTCCCAAGCTCTCCTAGACCACATCACACTCACCCCTCCCTCACAGCCACCCCCCTCCGCACTCCCAGCAGCAACTGCCCACTCCTTCCTCCCTCTTTTCTCCGTCCTTCTCTCCCCATTTCCCATAGGCTGTCCAGACAGCAACAGAGCTATCTGTCTAGTTGCAGTGCCGCACTGACCCACCCTGTGAAGCTTCTGATGACAAGCTTAGTCCTGGTGGATTCCTCTCCAAACTAGCTTTGTAACGTGAGTTAGAGTGCCCTCATCCGACGTCAGAGCTGTTCGGGAGAGCTGATTCCGTCCGACTACGCAGATTGACTCTGGCGAGCGACCAGAGACGAGTTGTAGAGACTCCCACGACCTCCACACCGAGCTTCTGGACAAACTTTCAACCGAGGTGTTTCCCTACAAGTCCTCTTCCAGCACCAGGAAGAAGGATTCCATTTGGCCACCGGAGCACCCCAGATCGATCATTTTCCACGGCGTGCGTAGACTACTCGCCCCCTACTCAGATTGGACTACTCCCTACCTTTGGGTCTTTTGCTGCAACCTCCATCCCCAAACTGGATCGTCCCTCATATCGCATATAGAAGACACGTCCATGATCAGTTCTATCCCGGTCCTGCCCCTTTCTGCGATCGGAGGGGTGGACGGCTACCCCGACATCGCCTTGCTATCCTACAGACCCAAATAGCGCACCCAGCACAAAACAGTGATCGGAGCACTAGTAGCAGCCCCGCCAGATCACAGAGGGGCCTGCCCTTCCTTCAGTACACCCTAGCCACGTCCACGGACAGTTCTACACTGGCCCCGCCCCCAATAGTGACTGGAGGAGTGGACGGCTACCCCGACATCGCCTTGCTATCCTACAGAACCAAACCATATAGAATCGGACCAGTTCATGGCTCCCGACCCACAGTGACCCAGGCCGACCCTCAGACTACCCGCAAATCCTATAGCAAGATTCAAACATGTCCCCGGTCAGTTCCACACCAACCCTGCTTTCTGTAGCATTTAGAGAACCCCGTGGCACCCCCGACACCGACTTGTTGGCAGTCAGGACCATACAGGACAGAACTAGTTCTCCGGCACCTTCCCCTCCCCTCACCTGGCTGGCTGAAAGCCCCTCCTTGCGTGGAGGTCAATTTTGGTTGTATTAATCTAATTCCCCCACCCCTGAGTCAACCCTCCTGTGTGAGGTGTAGTGCTGTACTCAGAGTTATTACAGGGGAAGCTCCATCGGTGGAACCTGCCGGCATCCCACGCTTCCCCGCTCACCCTCGTCTCTGGCCCGGGATTGGTGTCTTCAAGCAGATTAGGTATACGCTGAAACCCTCCCTGGTACTGTTCCATTCTTTTAGTATCATTTCTGAGCTCTGCCAGTGAGGAAGACAGCGCCCGGCCCCGGCTAACCAGCTTCGTTGAGTGGCCATCACGGGAGAGAGTGTTAGTGTTATCCGTGCCCCCAAGGCGTGTGGTCTGCCCCATTGATATGGGAGCTTCAAATCTAAGGGTGGGTTCCATCTCAGCCTTGCCATTATCCCCAACCTACAAGGGTCTGGTCCCCGGACTCGACCTTCCATCCCTGAGTCACCCCTAGAAGCGGGACACGCCGAGTGAACTAGTCCACCAAAATCGAGTCTGTGCCCTTGCTAGTGTGCTTGCAACGATAGGTCCGAGGGTCCCCGTGTCATCCCCGCTGCTCCCCTTGGTCGTGTCACGTCAGAATAAAATGATTAAAAAGATGAATAGGTATCAAGAGTGCATCCAACATTCATTCATGCATTCCTCAGCATTGAGCAATTCATCAAAATCCACGAGGAATCTTGCATGCATCACACGTATGAAGTGAACTCCATGCATGCGTTGCCTATGCATGCTTGAATGTCATGACTTGTAGTATATTAAATGTTGGGCTGAAGAAAGTTGGGTTATGCCCAACTGGATACTCCCACTATGCGTGAGTACGTAACTCCGCCCTGTACTAAAGTCTCACTGCATAAACACACTATTTGAGCCCTGCTTACAGCAGTGATATGGGTTACACTATTCTTGATTTTGCTATGGCCTATGATCTAGCAATCGCTAATACCTTCTTTAAGAAGAGGGATGAACACTTAATAACATACAAGAGTGGAACACATATAAGTCAAATTGACTATTTTCTCATTAGGAAGGTCGATAGAGTTTTATGTAAATATTGTAAAGTTATTCCTGGTGAGAGTCTAGCCCCTCAACATAGGTTGTTAGTAATAGATGTCACTATCCCTAAATTCAAAAGAAAGATAATTATAAATAATTATTTCAAGATTAAATGGTGAAATTTAAAAGGTAAAAGTTTAGAAACATTTAAAAATCATCTATTAAAGAAAAATATTTAGAATTCAGAACAAGAAACTAATGTAATGTGGAATAATATTAAAAATTGTATAATGAGAGTTGCAAAATAACTCTTAGGCGAATCTAAAGGTAAAAAGAATTTAGAAAAAGAGACTTGGTGGTGGAGTGAGGAAATCTAAAATACCATTAGAGTAAAAAAGGAATGCTTTAAAGTTTGGCAAACTAACAAAAATGATCAAACCCAAGAAGCCTATAAAATCGCTAAAAAGAGAGCTAAGAAAATAGTTAGCGAAGCTAAATCAAAGGCATTTGAAGATTTATATAATAAACTAGGAATCCGAGAGGGTGAAAAGGACATATTTAAACTTGCTAAATTAAAAGAAAGGAAAACCAGAGATTTAGATCATGTTCGGTGCATTAAAGGTGAAGCTCAATGGGTTTTAACTAAGGATCTTGAGATTAAAGGGAGGTGGCATAGCTATTTTCAGAAGTTACTTAATGGAGATTGCGTCAAGGATATATCTTTAGAAGGTACCCAAGAGTCCACAATATTTGATAAATATCAATATTTCAGGCGTATTAAGATGTCAGAAGTGGAGGATGCTTTAAGGAAAATGAAAGTGAGCAAGGCCTTAGGACTAGATGGCTTACCTATTGAAGTATGGTAAGGCCTAGGAGATATTGGTATTTAGTGGCTAACAAAATTTTTTAATAAAATTTTAAGGGAACGGAGAATGTCAGAAGTTTAGAGAAAAAGTGCTGTAGTTCCTTTCTATAAAAACAAAGGAGATATTCAAAGTTGTAATAATTATCGTGGAATTAAGCTTATGAGTCATACTATGAAACTTTGGGAAAGAGTAATTGAAAAACACCTCCGATGTATGACTACTGTATCGAAAAATCAGTTTGGTTTTATGCCGAATAGATCTACTACAGAAACTATTTTCTTACTACGACAACTAATGGAGAAGTATAGAGAGATGAGAAAAGATTTGTATATAGTTTTTCTTGATTTAGAGAAGGCGTATGATCGAGTGCCGAGAGAATTGATTTGGGGGACATTAAGAAAGAAAGGAATCTCTCAAGGATATGTTGATTTGATTAAGGATATGTACGACGGTTCTATTACTAGTGTTCAAACTATTGTTGGGGAGACTGGTGAATTTCTCATTTCTATAGGTTTGCATCAAGGTTCTGCACTAAGTCCGTATCTCTTTGCCTTAGTGATGGATGAAGTAACTAAACAATTACATGAGGACATCCCTTGGTGTATGCTATTTGTAGATGATATTGTTTTAATTGATGAGAGTATTGATGCTCTAAATGCTAAGTTAGAGTGTTAGAGACTTGCCTTGGAGTCTAAAGGTTTTAAAATTAGTAGGAGTAAGTTAGAGTTTATGCATTGTAATTTTAGTAATGGGAGAGTGGTTCAGGAAGACATGGTTCTAATTGATGGACATAACATTCCGAAGAATAGTAGCTTTCGATACTTAGGGTCTATCATACAAGAGAATGAGAAGATTTATGATGACATTACACATAGGATTAAGGCAGGCTGGTTAAGATAGAGAAGTGCATCAGGAGTCCTTTATGATCGTCGTATGCCTGTGAAACTCAAAGGGAGGTTCTATAGAATGGTAGTGAGACCTGCTTTGTTATATGGTACCAAGTGTTGGGCAATACGAAAGGAACACATCCACAAAATGTGTGTAGTAGAGATGAAGATGTTAAGATGGATGTGTGGCAAGACTAAGAAAGACAAGATTAGGAATGAGCACATCCGTAAGGACTTAGGGATAACCCCAATTGATAGTAAAATGAGAGAAAATAGACTAAGGTGGTTTGGACATGTGTTTTGTCGCCTTAACTCAGAGCCGGTTAAAAGATGTGACCGAATCTTAGTGGGTGCTAGTAAAAGAGCTCGAGGAAGGCCTAAAATGAGATGGTGCGATGTTATTAGGAAGGATATTAGTTTCTTGGGTTTAAATATGAATATTACACTTGATAGAAATCTTTGGCGGAATATGATTCATGTAGTCGACCCCAAATAACTGGGATAAGGCTCTGATGATGATGATGATGATGATGATGATGATGATGATAATACAGCCATGTAGATGCTTGCAAAATCATTTCATGCATTTTCAAAGGGGCCTGCCCTCCTTGCTAAGCGAGTCATTCAGTAATTCATTCTATATACAAAGAAAGAAAATTCAAAAGAATGATGTTTGAAACTTTAAAGAGATGGAAGAGTGGCGGGAATGCAGGTGGGGAATGGTGGTGGGACGGTTCAAAGGGGAAGAAAGGGGCACAACTGGGGCCTCACGCCCACTCCTGTGTCAAGAGTGATGTAGACGGACCCTCCCTTCACCTCTGAACTATAGGAGACGGCGGTGACAATGATGTTTGAAGTCGAGTGTCGGCGGTGAAGGTGTAGGTGAGCGGCGGCAGTAGACGGTGAAGGAAGGCGACCATGGGCTTTGGATGGGGCCTCTTGTCCGCTCCCTTCTCAAGAACGGTACACCCAAAGCTTCAGATCTTCCTCCATGGCAGGTGGCAGACGTGGGTTTTGGGCCTCTCACCCGTGGGGTTCAAAAAATTGGAGATAACATAACAACATAGCCATTGCTAAAAACTCATTTCTATTCCATTGCATTTCATAACAAGAAAGGGGATACATATAGGGGGTGAGGGAAGATGAAAGGGGCGAGTTACATTGAAGAAAACTTGGGAATAACGCAGGAATTGAAGCCCTCAGTCGTTGAAGCATTAGTAGTTGGAAGTTCGCAGGCGGGGTTTACTACACTGAGGTATCGATCCTCTGGGAACTGCCATCTTTAGGTAGCGGCCCTCAGAGGATCGCTATCTTCTAATCTTCTGCTGCTACCTGTCACTTCAGCTTCTTCAGGTAGTGGTTCCCAGGGGACCACTATCTTCAGGTCGCGGTCCTCAGGGGACCGCTATCTACCTGATGTCTGCTGCCAATTGCCGCTTCTCGATCCAATCACACCATACAAGTAACCAAGAACAAAGAACAAGGACTAGCTAGGGTCGTGCTCGTCAGCGCAGGTCTGTAGCCCCCAACCACGTGTGCACACATAGACTATGTGCTCTAAGTCGGGTCCTCTAACTGGTTTCTCCCCCAGCCCAGACTCAGGTTGCAAAGATGAGGGGCCCTATAGTAACCAGCCTAAAAATCATCTCTCTCGGGTGTAGCTCTCCACCTACTCCCTAGTAGTTAAGCACATGCGTGCCTAGGCAAGCTATGACTAGTGGGAGGTCACTAAACGTGAACACTCTCCATAGAGAGAAAACACTGAAGTACCGAAGGTCACGCACGCACCCGTCACAAGTAACACGAAGTATCGGGTGGCTCGGTGCCTCCAGACTCATGGACGGCTAGCTAGACCTACAAATCCAACGATCCTTGAGTCACAAGACTCAGGTCAAGACCTTCGTACAACACGTCATCATGCCGTCAATCTGCCCTACCCCTAGGGTCAGAAACCACGGTCCATAATAATTCTTAATACGGCTTATAACTGTCAAGTTCATCCCCATTCCAAGTGAAGCCCAAGAAACCTCTAGCCCCAGGGTGGTTCACAGAACTCACAATTCATGCGCCATACGCATGGCCTACACGGAAACTGCTTTCCAAGGAAGCCAACGCTATGTAAGAATAGCCCTCCCCACTCATACCAATCCACGGTGACTCGATCTAGTGAAACTGGAAAGCCCAGAACACATGGGGTCACTCGGACCCTCAAAACCATATGGGCATGCTAATCGAGATAACACGGCACCTCCGAACACCCAAAAACATAGTCACGGTACCCACGGGGTGTCCGGGACATCCACAGGGCCATAGGTCAACCAAAGGGTCACAACCGGGTCGACCAGGGGCCAAAACGGGCCAAAATAGGGCATTTCGATCGACCAAACCCCTGTGGTCGGTCGACCAACAGGGGTAGGTCGACCTACCCCACGGGGTGGGTCAACCCACCCGCGACCAGGCTGAAAACAGCCTGGTTGGTTGACTGGCCAAAGGGCGTGGTCGACTGACCAGAACGCGGTCGGTCGCCTGACCTCGACCGCCCTAAAACTTCTCTGTGGCGAATGCCTGATCGGTCGACCGAACCGCCTAGGTCGGTCGATCGAAAATGGCAGAAAACCCTTAGAACCCCGCCTAGGGGTCCGATTCCATGCCCCAATCATCCCCGGGTGATGAGGAAAACATGGGGAACCCATTCCCCAGCCTCTGGACCACCAAGAGGCGCCATTCAAACCCCAAAAAGTAGATCAAAATGAAGAATCTGCCGCTCACCCTAAAATCATGCTTTTAACCCCCGGTGTAAAATAAACCCACACTCGGCCTCGCCTCGGCCTACAAAAGTATGGGAAAGGAAGTACAAGGGCCAGGGATCCATCCCCCTACCTCCACCGAAGATTTCACATGCTGAGGACGTCATTTCCTCGTGAAAACGCCGCGCGAACCACCGCTGGGTCCCGAAATCCACGGACGAGCTCCCTCACCGCGTCACCACATCGATCCTTACTCCATCCTCGTCGCTCCTCGCCCTCGTGCCATCTCCACCTCGCCCACCTCCACCTCCGTCGGCCGCCGAGAGAAGAGAGGGAGAGAAGAGAGAACGAGAGAGAAGAGAGCGGGAGAGAATGAGAAGTGAGGAGAGAGCGGGGGGTGTGGTGGTTTATTTATAGAAAACAATTTGGGATTTTTAAAATCTGGAAAATATAAAATTTTGGAAAAATAATTCCTACGATCCTCGAAAAATGCACAACGTGCCTGCAACTTCTCGAAACTCGAAAACACGTAAGTCCACTCTACATAGGGGTCCGAAGGCTAAACAGCCAAAAATCCGATTAAATCGTAAAACACGATCCGGGACTCACAAAGTTTCTCCGAAACCCACAGATTCCTGATCCCAAAAAAATTCGGGGCATGACAGACTTCCCCCCTTACAAAAATTTCATCCTCAAAATTTGAAGCAACGATCATCTCACAGGGGAATAACACTTATCCAGCTGGCAACACTCCCAGAGCTCCAGCTAAAACCTCGATTCTCGCAAAACCACCTCTGTCGAGGGATACATCCAAACTATGATCACAAGCAAAACATCTCGCTCCACAACCCAACACACACCGATTCTTAGAGTGAGCATAACACACAAAATGATATAAGTCTGGCATCACCTCAGGCACAACAGAGATCCAACCATGGCATCGCTACCACCATCTCGCTCACCAAGGAGACGCAACCCGCTTCACAAAAACCTGCCATCGATCCAATCCCATGCTTGGTGGACCAACCAAACATCAGCTTTACAACCTGCTGACTAACCTGACACCCTGCACATGGGACAACCATCACAGAGCATCAACCAGTCCACATAGCAATCTCAACTGACTGCCACAAATCCGTCGGCTCAACGCCATGAACCATCCCACACCTGGCAAGCCAAACGCCAACAACAACACTGGACCAGCTCTGGTCCGAACACAAACCCTCAACAAATCCTAGATCCAATTTTGGGAAAAAGGTATATCTTATAACCGGCCACCCAAGGCCTCGCTGGCACACGGCTTTTGCCATTCTTGATTTTCTACAACCGGCATCTTCTGTCTATGAAAATCCATTCGCCGGTCACCAATTACTCATCAACGGGAAACCCGTTTTAGCTCAACTTCCTCTTTCCTGCTCCTTCATTAGGCCCGATAAGAACAATCCAAACCTTGACAGGCCATCCGTTGACTCCTACACTGGCCATTACTGCATCTCGAGCCGACCTCACTCGGACACCGCGTCCGATCTCAATCCTCACGCCAACTCTACCCTCTCAGGGGAGCACGACAAAACAAATTAACAAGATTCCACAATCCTTGACCCATAGCAGCACTAGACTCAGGCTTACAGGGAAATCCTCCCATGCTAGTCACAGACCAAGGCTCTCCATTGGACAACATCCCTCGAGGGACTTCCAAACTCAGGCATCGTCCATTACATAGTCTCATCACAGACTACATCTCCATTATTCCAAATGGACACCTACCAATCCTCAACTCCGCTCTCGCTACAGAGCCACAGGACAGAACCTAAACAAATCATAGCACATATCTCTAGGGCAAAAAAGTGCCACCTACTACCACAACAACCTAGTCGACGACGCTGTGACCAATGCACACGGATCCCCAACCGTCACAGATCCTTACCACAGTTGACCACTCGGCTAGCCTCACCAGCCGCTCATAGCTACCAATTGGGACCCACAAACTCTCAAAGATCACATCTCCATGACCATGATTCCATCCCGAGGACATAGCTTCCAACACGAGTCGAGCACAAAGCTTACTAACTCTGACCATCACATCTTCGACCTCTGTCAGGCGATTCCTTAACAACCCCATCCGGGTCTACCACCAAACACCTGACACGGCTTCCAACCAAATGAATAGGAAACTCATGCGACCCACTTGCCGTCATATTTCCCCAACTCTCCATCCTAGGTGCCACAAACCACAATGCCTCAAGCAATGGCACGACAAACGGCATGGCTCACATAGCCAGAGACAATCTCACATCGAGGAACCAATCCTCCGATGCTCTTTTAATCCTCGAAAATCCACCCGTAGTGACCAACGCTATGATCTTGGACATGTGGGTTATGCGCCCATCAGGCTTACGCTGCGCACTCTGATCCACGCGCACAAACATCACAGATGACTCAGGATCCGCCATCCCGACAATCCTTAACTCGGCTGGCTAACTCCGAAAAATACGGTGAGAAAAGCTCAAATACCTCAAACCCCGAGCACAGATTCTCTCTCCTGATCTGGCAATCCTCCTGCAACTCTATAGGCTCTGATCCACAACACGTCGTGAATCACAACACCAGCCATGAATTCTCGCAAGCACAGCCCAACTGGCATTCATCCGTCTGGAATGATGCCAACGCACCCTTACACATCAAGGGATGGGCATCGCTTCTAACAGGCAACCACACTGCCAAAACACAGAACACGTCTCGCATGGACTTCATGGCACAGAAGAGGAGGCCAACCAATCTGAACACACAATGCAAGACGATGGAACTTAGCAAAATGCGATTCTCTTCGACCAAGGAGAAACCAATATACCTCCTACGAAATGGGAGATCTCTATGCTTGACCTGATCTCGAACCTCGTGCATGCTAGGAATTGCACCTTCCAGCACTAAAAAAACCATCACTTTGTCAGCTCAGCTCCTCCTACAACACTCGCCAAGTGTCCCGTCGGACCACATTCACAGCATCTCTCGGCACACCATTGCAATTCCCTGAACTGCAACTTACGACACCTCGAGCACTGACTCTGCTAATTGCCAACCATATTCTGCCATAGCAGTTCAGCTAGCCGCTGCCACATGCTCCCTACCTAAGCCTGCCTCTGATCCTGGAACCAATAACATGCCAAAACACTTACCGAGGAGCGAAGAAACCACATAAGACGCCAAGCTAGAAGGCTGCCACATTAATGACCACAGGACATTATTCCCTCGAATCTGTCCTTTCGTACACCAATCCATTCTTAATTCTTGAGTCCTCAAAATATCCATCTCCTGAGTTGCCACCGTGCGGACCACCACGCCAAGAGCCACAATACGAACCATGATCGGCACCTGCCAACGCTCATCCTCCAATCTCGAATCTACCGTGGAACCTTCACATCTCACCTGTCGCCTCGCATGGCGCATCTAATGCTATGCATAATGGCTTTAAATTCCACAATATGGGCCATGAACCAAGACACGCCTCACAATCTCAAACCAAATCCAGGACTAACACAGCCCATACACACGCAGAAGTGTAGAACTTAGAACTCACTTGGGCACCTCTACCCAATCCTGCCTCGAGATCTGCAAAAATAATCAGGACTGAAATGTCATCTCCGACGCCACAGAGTATGATGAGAAAATCAGACTCAACAATCAGCAGCTCATCCAAAAGATCCTCCACTCGTCCGAGGACATCTCTCGATCAGAACATCCGATATATCACCTCAAACCATGACCTTGACACCTCAGGGGCTGGCTAAACCTCAAGCCGAGATGGCCAAAATGAAATTAAGACCTCTGGGGCACACTCATGGCCACCCAGCCACAAGCAATCCTCTCCAGCCGCCTGACCTCGCCACAGACTCCTCAAACGCTGCACCACAACCTCGCTCCTGCCTGTAAAACTCTGCCCAGCGCAGCACAACTGGGGTAACCACCTCTTGGGGAATAAAGCTCTATATCTCATTTCTCAGGCCCCACGCCGGCACTCTGATGAAAACATCAACCACCTTTACAGCACCAACACAGTGCACTCTAGCTCTCACGTGAGAAACAAAGTGGAAAAGAAACAAGAAACCCTATGCCAACTACCGACTGTACTGGACCTTATGGACTCTGATCACTGCAATCATCTCAAATTCCCATGTACGTTCACAACCACTGCTCCAATACCATTTGTCATGACCCAAGATCTGAATATCGGGAATAACTCAATATCATTTAATCCTGGCCAGCCACCTACGAATCGGAGGGCTCTGAAGGGTTAAGAGGAGTGTGGAGGTACATTAAAATTTGAAATAAAGCAGGTAACAACTATATAATTAACAAAAATAAAATTATATTTTTAATTAAATATCTAACTACAGAGTCCAATCTAATAAAAGAACAGTCTACAGGGAAAGAAACGTACTCTCATGCCGAGTGAACACTTGGCGCAGTGAGCTGGCAACTACGAACCTCCGTGCTGCACCTCCAAACCTTGAGGAGGAACTGCTACACCTGAAAAGACAGTGGTGAGCCTCATCTTATTGGCTCAGTAGGGGTCCCGCGGAACCCTACCATAAAACAACGGCAGTAAAGAATAGTGCAAGCACGAACAACAACCACAACAATAGTAACGACGGAAAGGACAACTATAATAGTAAACACGGTAGCCGATGGAACCTCGGCTCTATAAACTACTCCTAATGGCACAGAAAACAAACCCCGATCTCACAGCTAGGGGACCATCGGAATAACAGAAAACCCTAGCTACACTGCCATAAGAAACACAAAGACACCTTTGTCGTGGAGGCCCGTCCTCATAGATGAAGGCCCAACCCAAGGCCACGCGGTCCGGGGAAAACAGTCACAACCACGCAGTCGTGAACCCTACATCGTCTATGGGTGAAACCTCGATAACTCTACCGGGAACCCTAGACCTCAACATCGGGAAAGCACGAGGAAGCTACCCAAAAAGCCACGTCTCACAGACGGGAAACCAAAACTCGAGTCATGAGAGTCACATGTCACGTGACGGGAGTACCTGCCCACCAGAAGCAAGGCCGGATGCATCCACTGACGACGTAATCCACAGTCTCAGGTGTCTCCCTACACGCCCCAGGCGGACACTGAGACATCGTACAAGTAACCAAGAACATAGAACAAGGAATAGCTGGGGTCGCGCTCGTCAGTGCTGGTCTATAGCCCTCAACCACGTGTGCACACACATACTATGCACTCTAAGTCGGGTCCTCTAGCTGGTTTTTCCCCCAGCCCAGACTCAGGCTACAAAGATGAGGGGCCCTACGGTAACCAGCCTAAAATCCGTCTCTCTCGGGTGTAGCTCTCCACCTACTCCCTGGTAGGTAAGCACACACGTGCCCAGGCAAGCTACGACTAGTGGGGGGTCACTGAACGTGAACACTCTTCGTAGAGAGGAAACATCGAAGTATCTATAATGCCCCAAAATTATATATATATAATATTTCAGAATTTTCTAGAATTTTCCTCAAATTTTCTAAGATTTTTCTAGAAATAAATAGATTATTAAATGAATTTGGATTAATTAAAGCAAAATATTAAGACTCAATATTTATTGATTGATCGGGCCTTTTTAAATAAGCCCAAATGACCCAGATCCAAGCCCACAAGACTTGGCCCATATTCTAGAAGCTTAAAATAGGCTATTTTTAAAATTTAGGGGATAAATATACCAATTATTGGATAAAGCAACGAATAAATAACAAAGAGTTTGAAATAGTTCAAATTCGACGCCAAGGGATAAAAACGATCTATCGAGGGACCGCTTCAGGTATAAAACGGTCTCCACATGACCGCTATTATCTGTCCGATCGCGAATGGTTTAGAAACGTTGAAATCTAGGTTTTCTTCAAGCCTAATCACTAGGGATCGATGTTATCTACTAGTTGGATGAGTCTAGAATGCTTGAAGATCGAATTGAAACTCTAATTAGGACTCTAGGTTCGTTCAAATCCTCAAAACCCTAGCTAACCCTATAAATAGACCTTAAGTTTTAACTGTGCGACCCTTACTTTAGGCTCGCGTGGAACTAAAGTAAGGAGACATTATTTCAGGTAAGTTCTTTAGAGTATTTTGTTCATAATAGTAGGGTCTAACTGCCCTCGAAATTTCATCTTAGGAGATCAAGCCATCAGGAAGAAAGAAGCATCCAAAGTCGCTAGTTCGGTATAAGCAACCCAGGAACCTGTGCGACCTGGCCAGTTTGAGCAGCAAATTAGAAGCCCTAAATAAGGTAATTAGATATGGGTTCTTTAGAATTATTTGTTCCTTTTAGTACCATTTTCTTACTCTTAAAAGTTCATGGTCATAGGTGACGAGGATCAAAGGTTAGAAGGCCACGAAGTTGCTGGTTCAGTTCAGGACGAGCAGAAACTAGGGTCGACTTCCAACCCTAAATTCGACGTTTAAAGCCCAGTCCAGAGGTAGGTTATCTCATGAATGGCTTAACCTTGATGCTAGGAGTAAAAGCCCTCAAACTCCAGTCATTTTTATTCATTGTACGTGGAGTATTTTACGTTTTATTGAGACTGCACAGTAAGTTCATTTTTCATGCATGAGCCTAACCCTTTAATGAAAAATATGTAATTCTTGTTTAAATTACACTTTTCTATGCATATTCTTGGCCCAATATTCTTCTAGCATGCGTTACTACGTGTTTTACATCGTTTTCATGCATAACATGACCTAGATTAGCACTTAATTTTATGATTTCATGGCTTCTATCTGAAGACAAAAGGCGGCCTTACAGGAACCACAAGGGTAATCATGCAGTCATTTAGAGGACCATTTTTTCTTAGTTCCTGCGGTCTATCGCGTGATCGTTTTGACTGTTCTGGCGGCCGATTCATGACCGTTTTATGCCAAATCCAAACTTAATAGAATTTCTTATGTTATTTACATTATATTTATAACTCTCTTATGTTTAATTTTCTGTAAATATCATGTTTCACTGTAAGCATGTTTAAACCTTATTTTTCATTAATGTGTAATTTTATGCCAAAGTTATATTTTTGTAATTAAATGATTTCCCCATTATGGTCATATTTCATGTGGTATTAGTATGGTGATTGTTATCATTGATTTTGATCGTTCACTCTAATCTCACAGTCTTTCATAAGTACATGGCGTTTACTCTAGTATGCGACCATTAGTTACACTTTGCACTTATAGCACACTCTCTTGGACTTGTGAATCTCTCCGCCGGATATTCCTTCTGTCGGACTAGGGGATCATGTTTCAAGGCCTCCGTAAGACTCCGCGAGCCTGGGATTCCCACTAGGACGCCAAACTGGTTGTACCTTTAAAATCCAAATTATCTAGAAAGCACTCACATGAACAGTGTTTTATTTTCTGTACTCTGGTTAATTGCGGCCTATAGGAGACCGTCTCTGTTACTTAGCGATTTTACTCAGATTGTTTTGTTCATAAAATGGCCCCCTTAGAGACCGTTATTATCCAAAATTCTTCAAGTGTCGACTTTCTTTTCATTCTGGTTGACACAGTTTAAATGCGGCCTTCACTGGACCATTATTATCGGTTAAGCGGCCTATCTGTGACCGTTTTCTTCTTGAAATGGCCCATTAAATGACCGTTTATTTATGTCTGGTTCTTAATCCGAGGTTTGACCTAGGGGTTGTCTAAGTTTTGTTCTTGGATGATCTTAGGGTTATCCGGATTCCAAACTTATGTATAACAAGTTAATGTTAAGATACGGAACTCAATTAATGTATCGTTATACTGTCGGAATGTTGCTGTAGCATAATGTTCTTTTAATTCTTCTTTGAAATCATATATCATTTTTGAAACGTTCTATTCTTTAGTTACTTGGTGATAAAACCTATGATTTGAAATTGAAATTATTGGCCGAAATTATTGTTATCTCGTGGAATTAGCTTGATCTGTAACTTGAAGATGCAAGAGCGGGCACAGACTGTGTCCAAGGGCTCGACACTAGCCCCTATGGCCAATGGCCGGAAACGTGCTGAAAACCATGGGGTACGATGAATACTGGCGTCGCATTGCACCGAGAGTGCATTTTTTATAGATGAGTGAAGAACCACGAGGCTCAAAATGGAAATTACATATGTGTTAATGACTTTCTAGTACATAGCCTTTACAATGTTGTGTAAGTACTTTCTCGTTATATGCTCGTACTTTCTTGTTCATGAAAGGCCAAGTTTACATCTACGTGATTAAATCTTGCTTGTTCATATACTCGACCATGTCTAATTGTTCAGTTATCTAATGACTCTATATTCTTGGTTATTTGGTTTATGGCGTATGATTTATCGCATTCTCATTTTTACCTTAATTCTAGAGCTAAAGCATTAAGCACTTAAATATTGTCCTTATGTTGATACAAAGATACCTACTGGGCAAGTGTGCTCATACCTATTTATTTATCTTTTTTAAGAAATACTAGTGATTCGGATTCGGATTATGCGAGTAGCGGGTCCGGAGTGATTGAAGGTCAATTGGAAATGAGAGAAGCCCTAGTTGACAAGTGTTTAGTCGAGTCGGATTGTAATTTTTGATTTTTCTTGAGCCATAGTGTTGAAAGGATGTCAAGTAGTGACTTTATGTAATTCTGACTATGATTATGAAATAAAGTTGAAGTTTTAAAGAAGTTACTTATGCAATTACTTTTATGTGATTCTCTTACGCTCTGATTACTTGGTTGCAAGAGGCTTACCATGCCGGCTATTCACGTTCCCGAAATTTATTTCGCTGTATTAAAAAGCTCGAGGCGTGATAGTATCGAAGGTCACGCACGCACCCGTCGCAAGTAACATGAAGTATCGGGTGGCTCGGTGTCACCAGACTCTGGACGGCTAGCTAGACCTACAAATCCAACGGTCCTTGAGTCACAAGACTCAGGTCAAGACTGTCGTACAACACGGCATCATGCCGTCAATCTGCCCTACCCCTATGGTCAGAAACCACGGTCCACAATAATTCTTAAGATGGCTTATAACCATCAAGTTCATCCCCATTCCAAAAGAAGCCCGAGGAAACTCCAGCCCCAGGCTGGGTCAAAGAACTCACAATTCATGGGCCATACACATTGCCCACATGAAAACCACTTTTCAAGGAAGCCAATGCCGTGCGAGAACATCCCTCCGCACTCATACCGATCCACGGTGACTCGATCTAGCGAACCAGGAAAGCTCGGAACACATGAGGTCACCCAGACCTTCAAAAGTATACGTGCACGCTAATCAAGATAACACAGCACCTCTGGACACCCAAAAACATAGTCACGGCCCATGGGGTGTCTGGGAGATCCACGGGGTCATAGGTCGACCAAAGGGTCACAACCGGGTTGATTGGGGGCCAAAACGGACCAAAACAGGGCATTTCTGTCGACCAAACCCCTAGGGTAGGTCAACCAACAGGGGTAGGTCGACCTACCCCACGGGGTGGGGTGACCCACCTGCGAACAGACTGAAAATAGCCTGGTCGGTCGACCGGCCAAAGGGCGCGATCGACTGACCAGAACGTGGTCGGACGGCCGACCGCGTTCTCAAGAACGCGATCGGTCGCCCGACCGCTAATAGACTAGAACAACAGATATAGAAGGGGGAGGATGAATATATCTGTTCCCAAAGGTTAGCAGATAAAAACTCTAAGAGCAATGCAAGCAAATACTCTAACAATAACACTGGTATAAACGCAAGCACGGATCAGACAAATCAACAACGATTATGTGTGCAGAGAAAAGTGTTGAGAATACAACACATGCAAACAAAGGAGATCGACAGATGCAGCTCACACTCAGCAGCCTAGCATGCTCATAGCGACTGACATCGGTACACGGCGGAGGTTTGATCCATGGATCACCTCACGCAAGGAGCAGCATTCCAGATAGACCTGACCCATCCTTTCAGCTACTTCTTTTGATATACCGATTAGACAACGTAGTGCATACTAAAAGCTAAACAATTCAAACCATGCAATGGACAATAAGTATTTTTAGGTGGTTCGATTGCGGTCCGCAATCTACGTCCACCCCTCACTCACCCAGAGTAAGGCTTCCTTGCTAAAAGCAAACCAACAAGCAGACCTAGTCTGCGACAACGGTTGATACCACAGCTTCACTCCCAAGGGAGACAAATCCCTTGACCTTCAATCCTAGTCCCAGTAGAGATCGAACCACACTGCGCAATGCAGTAATGGGAGGATAATTTTCCCTTCTTCTGTCTTCACAGAAGGAACCCCGTGAACTGAATCCCTCAGCTCACACCACCAGAGGTCGGAGACCTCTCTTCCTCTAAACCTACAGAGGGGACTCCGGAGATTGCTCTTCCTTCCTCTGAACACACTCAGAGGGAACTAGAACAAATGTGAATAGAAGAACAAAATGAAAAAATAACAGAAGTGAAGAATTTGATCGATGGAAAACCAATAAGAACAATGTAGCTTCCGATGAAGCAATCTCTTGCGGAGATAGCTTGGCTACTCTCGAATCTCTCTTCTTCTCAAGGTAGTTCACCCTTTCTTTTTCTTCTAGAAGAGCTCTCTCTGAAATTTCTATCTCAACGACGCTAGCAGCTTCTGCACCTCTCTTGAACGGAGCGGCTTTATAGCAGAGAGTAGAGGATCATCTTCCTCTTTCTTCCACTTCAAGATTCTGATCAGCCAATAATCTATTGGTCCACGTGGAAAGGAATATTCTAATTGTTATATGATTCTTCCAGAAGCCCGCCACGTGGGTTCATTATTTGCCCGCCAAAAAGTTCCATGATCGTAGTCATGTGATATCCTTGAGTTCATCACGTGCTCTGATATCTTCATGCTTTCAGATCCATGATTTGCCAAGGCAAGCTAAGTTTTGATCCTTAATAATGCATTAAGACTTAATGCTCTTAAGTTTGTTGCCCGTACAAAAATTCTTGATGGAATCGGTCGACCGTTCCCCTATTTTGATCGGCCGAAATAAATAGCATCAGAAGCTTCTTTCAGGAGGTCGATGCAGCTTCCTTGTTGCGTCAATGCAGTGTTGCTAAGGAGGGATGTAAGTGGTTGGCTTCGAATTAATAGCTCTTGATGCATCGATGCATAGCATCACCAGTTCAAGGCAGAGTGTAACAATACATATCTTGAACGCTGATGCGTCGGATCAACAGCTTGCGGCTTTGACCTGCCCTTGTTACTGATCTAATTTCTCCTTCTGGTGCTTCGACGTTGTTGTCTTCAATTTGCAAGTTCTGAGGTGAGTGCATCGATGCACTCCTCAGATGCATCGAGGCAATGTGAGGACAACTTCTTCGAACATCTGTCTTCTTACTTAGCTTCCGACTTGGCGCGTCAATGCATCAACCTTGATGCGTCGATGTAGTGTGACATTATAGCAAATTTGTTCGAGGTACATCAGTGCACTTCTTTGATATGTCGATGCAGCTCTTCTGAAGGACTCTTCCGTGATTGTGATTGCATCGAGGCAGTGTTGAACTTGGTCATTTCTCAGAACTTCCTCACTTACTTTGATGTGGCTCTAGTAGTCAGGCCACCTACAAATAAGATTTATTGTGTTAGCTATTTAACCATATTTCATTGACATCTTCAAAACACTCAGAATACAACATTCTCCCCCTTTTTGATGATGGCAACAATATGAGTTCTTAAGTTTTATTAATGCAAAAAGAGGAACTGTTCATCTTCGTTGAACATTAAGAGATTTGAAAGGAATAGACTAAATTTACAGAAGGAGTGGTTTATTTGAGCTGCCAAGATAAACATACATGATACCTATCAGACACAATCAGACATGATACCAATCAAGACAGAAACAGACACTTTCCCCCTTTAACATACTTATCTTATCAACTTACTCTCCCCCCTTTCCCTTATTCTCCCCCTTTGATATCATCAAAAAAATGGGCAGAGAAAATGAAGAACAACATGAAAGAGCAAAAGATTTCAGATATAGTAAGTTCACAGATTTACAATGTGTCAGACCCATTTCTTAAGAGATTAAGTGAGAACTAAAAAATTGCTTAGATGTTTCAGACTGATGATCCAGAGAGATATAGAATAGAAAATCTTGAAAATTATCTTTGTACAGGAATAAAGAGAGGGAGCAATTTTCATATAGATGCCTTGAATAAGTTGTCTAAAAGCTATACTTGTTAAATTTTCAGAGACTTCTCAAGTGCAAAGGGTCCAGTAGTATTGAAAACAAGTAGATCACACCAAATTTTACATTTGGGGGCTTTGATTAGACTCAACATTTTGCTAAATAAGTTTATGTTCCATTGAGCAAAGTGATTTAACCTACACCTTTGTGTGAGGAGACACATTGGTTAGATGCAGGAATCCCCAATTACTCAGTATGATAATTTTAATGCCTCTCTTTTGAGAGAAGAGTTAGCAGTAGAGATATCTTTTTACATGAGGCACAACACGTCTTAGGTGAAGTGACCCAGTTACTTAACATTCTGTGCCATTGCTCTGCCATGATTTCATAGGCATAGCCTTTTTAATCATAGATAATCTAGCACTTCATGACTCAACTTGGCTCTACTTCATGGTGAAAGAGTTGGTTTCTCAGTGAGCCGGATCATTGCTCTAAAGCAATTTTACCCCTTTTTACTTTATTAAAGTGGAATGTTTGAGAACAATACTCAAGTGGACAGATTTTTTAGCTAGAGTTGCCTTCTTGTGTTTAATGTAGCACCCTCAGAAATAATTAAATAACATAAAGGGTAATAACTGAGAAAATAGTTATTTTTTAATTGAAAATCCTTTTTAATAAAATTTTAACTAATTTATAAAAATCTAAAAAATTCATAATCACGTAGAGGACTAAAAGTTTAGAAGAATTGTCTTCTTTGTCAAACCCTAAATAAAATTTTAACCCAGTCGAATTGATGGAATTAGGGTTAAAATCGAGTTTAATTTAATCTAATCTTAGACCGTCCAATTCAAGCTCAAATCTCGATCAATTAAGCTCAGATCGGACCCATTTGAACGACCTAGATGTATAGCACATTTCCCCTCTGGTAGCCCGTTGAAACCCTAACCCTAGGAATCTAATTTCGATAGTGTTGGCGGTGCAACTTGGTCAATCTGTGATTCCCACGCGCGACGAGTAGTGGGACTCTATTCGGCCCTCTTATTCACTCCCAGTTCGATTTACCACTTTAAAGCCAACCCTTACCTGACCTAGTAACCCCTTTTTGCTGCGGCGGCCGGCGAGGAGTTCGCTTGAGGGAGAATTCCGGCGTGTTCTTGGAGGGTTTTCTTATCGCGACCGGCGATCGTCGTCCCCTTTCTTCTTTGATTAAGGTAGGTTCTAGTAGACCCAACCTCAAGTAAAATATACCATTGGATTCGTCTTCGAGTCCTCATTCTTTTGATAGTAAAAGCCCCAAATTTTATTCTGTATAGCCTTCGTATTGCTAGCTTTAGTCGGAGCATGTCAATTAGGGCACCGATCATGTTACCCCCTTTCTATCTCGATTGAATGTTACGTTAGCAAGCTTTAAAACTTAATTAATCATGCTATATTGTGCATTTCATTGTCCTCTTTCTAGTGATAACTTTTTGCCCAATTTTTATGCACCATATCGAGTGAATTTAGTGTTGCAATCGAGGTCTATCGGAGTTCGCCGGAGGCCGGACATGGCGTTCCTTATGCGGTCGTAACATAAACCGCTTATGACCCTGGCGGCCCCACGATAGACCTTTTTTCCCCTTTGCATGTTTAAATCTCTTTAGGTCTAAACGGCCCCTCGATAGATCGCAAGGTCTGGGGTTACGGCCTGTCCCTGACCGTTTCTAAACCCCAGCGGCCATGTAAGCGACCGTTTCTGCATACTATTTTAGTTACATTTTTCCTTATTTCATCTTGTTTACATATCATGAGTAGGGTAGAAACTCACTAATTAAATGGAGCATATGGGTAATACTGATAATTTTCAACTGTGATCATGGTTGTCTATATCCTTTTTATCCCCCTTTTCATCCAATTGCATCATCTTGATTATTCCTCGAATTCTAAATAAATGTCTTAAATTGGAAATTATTATCCTTTGATTAATTTTTAGGTTTACTTGACAGTGACTCCACTCCGGTGGTACTGACTGAGCGCTACACATTTTTTTTTCGATGGTTAATTAGCCTAAATTCTTGTAATAGTTGGGACTCTCTGGCGGATATTCCTTCCATCAGACTAGGACCCCTATTATGAGACCTCCGTAAGCCCCCGCGAGCCTAGGATTCTCACTAGGACGCCGGGCGGGTTGTACCCACAAAGCCTGAACCTTTCAACTCATTCGAATCGCTTGTTTTGCCCGAGCCCAGAGTCGGGATTGCCCTATTTATTGCGGCCCTCTGAGACGGTTTCTGTCAGTATGCGGTCTAGTCATGACCGCCAGACTGTTTAAACGGACCTACTGTGACCGCATTCAACCGGCTGTGCGTCAACCTTAGTCCTCTGGACTCAGTGTTGTATGCGATCAGTAGTGGACCGTTTACCTCTTCAAGCGGCCCCTTGGTGACCGCATTTATCTGGCTATGCCAAGACTTGTGCGTCGACCTTCTTGACTGTGCGTCGACCTTAGTTTGGAAGCGGCCCAGCTAGGACTGTCTAGTCCTGCTTGCGGCCCATATTGGACCGTTTCTACTCTTTCACTCTGTGCTTGGACCCTTTGGCCCATCTAGCCTTTTGCGGTCCAGCCTAGACCATTTTCTCATCTAGGCGGCCTGATCATGACCGCATCTATCCAGAACTTGTTTTCATGTGTTTCATGCTTGTTTTATACTCCTAAATCTCTTGACTTCTCAGTCAATCATTGAAATACCACTTGATCTTAGTTGGTAAGTTACATAGCTTAACCTTGAAATTCTGTCCGATTCTAAATGAATGTCTAAGATGGTTACTTGGGATCTTGGATCCACCAAATCAATGCCAACGCATCATAAGGGCCCGGTCTGGTCCTGGGAGGAGCGCCCGAAAAGTACTAGTGTCCCGGGGAGTTGTAATGACATGGTGAGACATTGCACCGAGTGTATGACTTGCGTGACATCTATGACATTTGTTCATTCTGATATTCTTGGAATTCCTACATGGAATTAATTCTACTTGACTTGCTTGATCGACCAAGTACATGGAAATGATATATCTCAGTTCTATTTTATTCTCATTCCATTCCTGCTTATGTTAGTTGTTTATCGCCATTTATTTTATTCACATGACATTAAATTAAATTGTTAATTACTTAAACCCCGCATGCTATTACCTACTGAGCGTTCGCTCACCCAGTTTTTCTCCCATTTCAGGTAGCTCCGATGAGGATACGCAAACAGATGGGGATGGGCAGGAGTGAAGACCAGAGTAGACATGATAGTCATGAACCGTGTCATGTCCCGAGCGCGGAAGGAACCCGGAGACGTGGCGAGTTTATATCAATCATGTCAATCAGAGCGTTAGTGTATTAGACACAAAGACAGAGCACGCACAAGTAAAGATAACCCAATCCTTTATTTAATCATAAATTCCAAATTACTTCTATTACATCCACTTAATGAAAGTGCTAAGACTCAGTAAAATGAAAAGTACAATGTTTGACTCAAGAATGTAGAAAAGACAAGACTAGATAACACTTGGATAGACGGAGTAGCTCTAATCTCATCACTCTTGACTTTCCCCATCCGATTGAGTTTCGTCCCCGGACTTACCTCAAAGATAAGGGAAAACACTATGTGAGCGAGCGCTCAATAGGGATTATATCTCAAGAGCTAGCTTGCTTTAAGTAGATTACATGTTACATGAAATGCAATAAGCTATGCATGCTTGCATAAAACGTGTAACAAGAGAGAATGCATATCAAGAGATAATGAGTGAACTAGCAAGTCTTTTCAAGAACTCATGTCAATATAGCAAGATAATCAAGCACGTATATTTATTATATCAAGTGATCAAGTCATATCAAGAATTGGCTATCATGTTTCAAGCAAGTAAATACCCTTTTTGGGTCACGCGAATCATGTCATGTCAAGTCAAGTAGGAGATTGTGAAAATGTCTAATCAAGCTAGTCATGCACTACGGTGCAATGCCACACCGTGATCATTAAAACTCCCATAGGCACAAGTACTTTCGGGTGCTCCTCCCAGGACCAGATCGGGCCCTATATGCGCAGGCATTGATCATGTATTTTTGACATCCACTATAGTTATAGCCAATATGGAATTTTAAAGGAATATACTTATAGGAACTTTAAGGTAGATCTTGTAGAATAGAATCACAAGGACTAAACATGATATGTAGGAACAATAATAACAGTACAATCACGATTGACGATAAAACTAGGTGGAATCGGCTCCCTAACTGGGTGCCATGATATTAAGAATAAGCGCTCATATAGAGATGGTCGCTCGTTCTTGGACATGATAAGCTAGATAGATTGAGGTCCATAAGTATGGCACATAATTCGTAAGAACACTAATGGCATGGTTTCCCATTCCATTAAATCTTAAGGATATTCTTATGACATCCAAATAGCATGTCATGAGGGCCGGTATACCATGTTTCTTTAGAGTGACATGGCAATCAAGTAGTGTCATAGGTTTTAATGGTACAACCTGTTCGGCTGCCTTGAGGGAATCCAAGGCTAGCGGAGTCTTACGGAGGTCTCTTTGATAAAGTCACCGGTCCGGAGGAACGGAATGTCCCGCGGAGGGTTCATCTATCACCGAGAAATAGTGGGTAATCGATAAAACAACGTGAAACATGGGACTTTATTCACGGAATGGAATATAGTGCCAATGCACATAACCCATTATCAAGGGTTACGGAAAAACCACAAAATCAGGAATCAGTCAATTAGCGCTTGAGCTTAAGTCTTCATTTTCTGAATTGGCGCCCTTGTTAGGGTCATCAATTCAGTAAAATGATGACTATTCACTCAATCGTTACATCCAGATTACTGTTGCTAATAAAATATGTAAATATTCTAAATTTTCAGTTATTATGTAAATGGCGACTCCGCTCAAGTCTTCAATTTCGTAAATAGCGCCCTGATCAGGGGCGTTATATATAAAAATGATGTTGTTGTACATGTCCTTATTTCAATTTTGCAATCAGTTTAGAAATAAATTCAAAAATTCTATATTATCACTAAATATCACCCGAGTGTAGGGCGTTCCTTCAATTGACGACCTAGAAGCGGTCGTTATTTATTTGTCATATGATATGCACCGGCCAGGTACAATCACAGACACATGAATTTTGGAGTAGTTCCAATCAAGAAACTAGAGACATGGGCAGATAGAGAAAATAACAGGAATTTTCTGGTATGATCATGCATTAGTTAACATGTGAAAGTTCTCAGTTATTAAATTTTGAACATTTGTGAAATTATTAATTAACTAGACAATTGACGATTGTCTATACGGTCGTTAAATCAAATAGCGCCCTAGCTTGGGTCGCTATTTACTGTAAATGCAGAAATCATAAAAGCTGATATCGGTAAATCTTTCTACTGATCACTGTCAACCTATATGCATGCAGAGACTTTTTATTAACTTTGTTTTGCATAGAACTTGAGAAAACCTACCTTTTTCATACTTTGGATGATCCTGATTTAGCTAAGAATATGTGAAGATACGATACTCTATTTTCAATAGAGTAACTAGGTAGCCAACAAGAGCAGCAGCTCTCCAACAATTGCAACAGTAGCACCCCTTCGGAGAAGCTGCAGGACGGTGTTATGAAGATAAGGGAGTTTGGCTTCAGCAGCGCAGTAGGAACAAGGAAGAATAAGATGATTCTTCCACGTTCCCAACAGGAAGAAGGCGACAAGAACAGCAACGCAGCAGCCTCTTTGGTCCAAAGAAATAGAGAAGCAGAAGGCTTCCCTCGAATCCCCAAAACCTTCAGAAGAAGAAGCTTTATGCTTCTTCACAGCAATACGTGAAGAACTGTCGAAGAAGCAGAAGATGGCTTCCTCCCTTCATAGTATCGGCAGCAAGAGGAAGAGGAAGAAGACAAAGAAGTACTTCCACGGCAGTGGAGTAGCAGCAGGACGTCTTTGAACAATAGTGTCAATAAGGTTCGATGGAAGGGTTGGTATTTATAGGAGAAGGAAATCCTAATGGGTTCTAGGAGTTTGATTAGAACTAAAACTTCCTATGTAGAATCCCGTTTAAACTGAGATATCCACGTATTGATCCTTTTCCTAATCAGAACTTACTCAGTTAACATCCCTATTCGAACCAAACACTAACGGGTCATGTTTGGAAATGACGCCTAAGGTTGGGGCGTTATTTCAATAATTGACGCCAATCTATGTGGTCTTCAATTCAGGATATAGCGCCTGTCAAGGGGGCGTCAATTCTTTAATTAGCGCATGCTTGAACAGTCTTCAATTAAATGATGACCTGACAGGAGGTGTTATTCATCTTGTCCTAGTTGTTATATGTATAGGGTTTGGGCCTTTATCATAGGTTTAATCTTTTAATCTATTTGCGATTTTTTTTTCTTTAATTTACCAGGGTTGCTACACCCTCCCCCACTTATAAGAATTTTGTCCCCAAATTCAATTGCACATATTTACGGAGGGTGCATGATACATACCTTTTAGAATAAATCTGGGAATCACTTTCTCATGGACTCCTCAGTCTCCCATGTGGCTTCGTGCTCTGAGCATTTACTCCATTGCACCTTTATCATGGGAATCGTTTTGTTCCTTAGAGTACGAACCTCACGATCGAGGATCTTCACCGACTTTTGCTCATATGTGAGATCCTTTTGAATCACCAGATCTCCGTGATCGATGACATGTGACGGATCGTACACATACTTCTTCAGCATGGATATGTGGAATACATTATGGACGTCAGACAATTGAGGAGGCAAAGCGATGCGATAAGCAACCTCGCCCACTCTTTCTAGTACCTCAAAAGGTCTGATAAACCTTGGTGTAAGCTTGCCCTTAACACCAAATCTCAATATTCCACGTCCAGGTGATATTTTGAGAAATACGTGATCTCTGACTTGGAATTCGAGATCTCTTCTTCTTGTGTCAGCATAAGCCTTCTGTCTAGACTGCGCAACTTGAAGTCTCTCTCTAATCAACTGAATATTTTCAGTGGTATCCCTTACCATGTCTGGGCCTAATAGTTGTTTCTCGCCAACTTCATCCCAGCACAAGGGTGATCGGTAACTCCTTCTGTATAAGGCTTCGAAAGGTGCCATCTATATACTTGCCTGGTAGCTGTTGTTGTATGCAAATTCAACCAAAGACAAGTGATCATGCCAGCTTCCACAAAAATCAATGATGCAAGCTCTGAGCATATCTTCTACTACCTGGTTTGTTCTCTCTGTCTGGCCATCCGTCTGAGGATGAAAAGCAGTACTAAAGTTGATTCTTGTCCCCATCGAATGTTGTAGACCCTTCCAAAAATGAGAAGTAAAATGAGGGTCTCGATCAGACACGATTGAAATAGGAATGCCGTGTAGTCTAACTATTTCCTTGATGTATAATGCGGCAAGAACATCTATTGACCATCGACTTTTGATTGGCAAGAAATGTGCCGACTTGGTCAGATGGTCTATGATGACCCAAATTCCATCATGTCCTCCTCTAGATTTAGATAGTCTCAAAATGAAGTCCATACCAATATCCTCCCACTTCCACTTGGGAATATCAAGAGGATGTAGCTTACCGGTAGGCTTTTGGTGTTCTACCTTGACTTGTTGGCAAGTGAGACAGTGAGACACAAAGTCTGCTACTTCTCTTTTCATATTGGGCCACCAAAAGGTTCTTTTCAAATCTTGGTACATCTTGGTAGATCCTGGATGAATCGTGTACCTTGATCTGTGAGCTTCATCTTCTTCTTTAGCTCTGGACAATCTGGTATACAAGATCTATTCCTGAATAATAACCTTCCATCTGAGGCCATCTTGAAATCAGGTTGTTTCTCTATTTTGCCCTTGATTTCCATTAATATGGGGTCATTATCTTGAAGTCCTCATATTTCAGAGAGTAATTCAGGCTGTATGCTCATATGTGATAGTATAACACACCGGCTTTCCATGTCCATGCTTATATTAAGTTTAGAGAATTGTTCTAGCAATTTCCACTCCTGAATCATACAATTGGCTAATATTACTCTTGGCTTACGACTGAGGGCATCAGCTACAGGATTACCCTTTCCAGGATGATATTGTATTATGAAGTCGTAGTCCTTGAGATATTCTAGCCAACGTCTTTGCCTCATATTCAATTCATTCTGAGAGAAAAGATACTTGAGACTCTTGTGATCGGAGTATACTGTGAACCGCACTCCGTATAAGTAATGTCTCCAGATCTTCAATGCAAACACTACCACAGCCAATTCTAGATCATGTACTGGGTAGTTCTCTTCATGCTTCTTTAGCTATCGAGATGAGTAAGCTATGACTCTCCCTTGTTGCATTAAGACACATCCAAGGCTAATGCCAGATGCATCGGTGTATATCTTGAATTTCTTGCCTTCAATTGGTAAAGCTAAAACCGGGGCAGTAGTTAGGTGATCCTTGAGGGCTTGGAAGCTTCTTTCACATTCCTCGCTCCATTCATAATGGATCTCCTTGCGAGTTAGTCTAGTGAGTGGTACGACGATCTTGGAGAAATCCTTGATGAATCGTCGGTAATAGCCCGCAAGACCCAAGAAACTACGGATCTCGCTAGCATTGGTTGGTCTTTCCCAATTCTTTACAGCTTCAACCTTCAATGGATCTATGGATAATCCGTCCTTTGATATAACATGTCCTAGGAAAGATACTTCTTCCAGCCAGAATTTACATTTACTGAGCTTTGCATATAATTGATTTGTCCTCAATATCTGTAATGCAATCCGCAAATGCTCCTCATGCTCTTCCTTGGTCTTTGAATAAATTAATATATCATCAATGAAAACCACCACGAACTGATCTAGATGAGGCCTGAATATACTATTCATCAACTGTATAAAGGTAGCATGGCATTTGTTAGTCCAAAAGGCATAACAACAAATTCATAGTGCCCATACCTGCTCCTGAACGCGGTCTTATGAATGTCCTCATCTTTGATCCTTAGTTGGTGATATCCCGACCTAAGATCAATCTTTGAGAAATACTTGGATCCATATATTTGATCAAATAACTCATCGATTCTCGGTAGTGGATACTTATTCTTGATAGTGATATAATTCAACTGTCGATAGTCGATGCATAACCTCATGGATCCATCCTTCTTCTTTGCAAATAATACGGGTGCTCCCCACGGGGAAGTACTTGGCCTAATAAATCCCTTTTTAAGAAGCTCCATCAATTGTTCCTTTAACTCTTTGAGTTCGGCAGGGGACATCCTATAGGGTGCCTTAGAAACTGGACCAGCACTAGGGACCAAGTCGATGGTGAAGGCCACTTCTCTTTGTGGGGGTAATCCAGGCAAATCTTCCGGAAACACATCCGGGAATTCTCGTACAACTGGGATGTCTTCTATCTTAGACTCCTTAGTCTCCTTCATGGTGACAAAAGCAAGGAAAGGTACACATCCTTTCCTTATTAGTTTGCTGGCTCGAAGAGCCGATATAAGAGGTGACTTGTTCTGACTCTTAGGGCTAGTATAAACTAGTTCCGGAAACTCCTTGAAAGTAACCTTGCTGTTACGGCAATCAACAGTTGCCTGGTACTTGGATAACCAATCAGCTCCTAATATGATATCATAGTCCTTCATATCTAGACATATGAGGTCGATAGGGAGGTTTCTTCCTTTAACCAAGACTTCACAGTTTTGGTAATGGTGAGCAATATCGGCCTCGTTTCCAAGAGGAGTTGAGCTAACTAATTTTATCCACTCCGGTTCCATAGGTAGCGGGTCAGCAAACTTCTTGGAGACAAAAGAATGCGATGTACCAGTATCAAATAAGACATATGCAGACTTGGAACAAACTTACAGCGTACCTTCTACTAGTCCACCCTCGTCTTGATCTGCCTCCTTAATAGCTTGGAGATGTTCATTCTTCGTCACCGGGCGTTTTCCATCACCGGCTTGATCATTAAGCAACGGGTAGTCGAGAATCCGATGATCACGGCTCCCACAGCGGAGACAAGCTCCAAGTTTTCTCCAACATTCTTCGGCCTTATGTCTGGCCTTGTCACAATGTTTACATATCACTTTAGAAGGTGCGGTGGTGATGGAGAATGGCTTGGTCTTCTTGAACTTCTGCTCTAGGGAGGGAGTTCCTCCATTACTTGGCCTCTTCTTATTGAAATTGGGTTTGAAGGAACTAGAATTAGTGACATGTTCCATCTTATCTCTCCCACGAATCCTATCAGATAGTTCCGTGGCATCTTCTAATAACTGGGCTCGTCATACCATCTCCGAATAGACTTGTATGTCCATCGATGCCAGTTGTGTGATATATTGGGGCCTGAGCCCATTAAGAAATCTCCTAGCTTTCATCTTCTCAGTATTGACTAGATGTTTAGCATACCGGGACAACCTAGAGCATTGTGCCTCGTACTCTACTATCGATAAAAATCGTTGCTTAAGTGCGGCGAACTCAATAGCTTTCTTCTCTTGGACTCGGTCTGAAAAATACTTATTGTTAAAATATTCCACAAATTCTTCCCAAGTAACTTGGCCTTGCTCTAAGGTGGCTTCTACTGACTCCCACCAGCATCGGGCATCTCTCTCCAGTTGAAACGTAGCTAATAAGACCTTCTCTTGGTCCGTGCATTGCATAACTCTAAAGATACGCTCAGTCTCTCGGATCCAGTGCTCGGCGTCATCCGGATCAGTGGATCCCATGAACTTAGGAGGGTTCATGTTTCTGAAACTTTGATGGAGATTTCCCGCCCCACGGTGTGCACCTCCTTGTGCCACCTGTTGAAGTGCCTGCGTCATGCCATGAATAGTACGTTGCATGTTACGCCACTGAGCACGTTCGGCAGCCATTATTCTTCAAGGATTTTAGATAACTAATTAATATGAGATTCGACCAAGAATTGATTATCTAGATTACCTTAACCCATGGTTCTACCCAATCTCACCGGTTAAAGGTTTAAACCTATCCTTGAACTTGGGTTTCCTAGGAATTGAATATCCTAGGCTCTGATACCACAAAAACTGTCACGTCCCGAGCGCGGAAGGAATCCGGAGACGTGGCGAGTTTATATCAATCATGTCAATCAGAGCGTTAGTGTATTAGACATAAAGACAGAGCGCGTACAAGTAAAGATAATCCAATCCTTTATTTAATCATAAATTCCAAAGTACTTATATTACATCCACTTAATGAAAGTGCTAAGACTCAGTAAAATGAAAAGTACAATGTTTGACTCAGAATGTAGAAAAGACAAGACTAGATAACGCTTGGATAGACGTAGTAGCTCTAATCTCATCACTCTTGACTTTCCCCATCCGATTGAGTTTCGCCCTCGGACTTACCTCAAAGATAAGGAAAAACACTATGTGAGCGAGCGCTCAGTAGGGATTATATCTCAAGAGCTAGCTTGCTTTAAGTAGATTACATGTTACATGAAATGCAATAAGCTATGCATGCTCACATAAAACGTGTAACAAGAGAGAATGCATATCAAGAGATAATGAGTGAACTAGAAAGTCTTTTCAAGAACTCATGTCAATATAGCAAGATAATCAAGCACGTATATTCATTATGTCAAGTGATCAAGTCAAGTCAAGAATTGGCTATCATGTTTCAAGCAAGTAAATACCCTTTTCGGGTCACGCGAATCATGTCATGTCAAGTCAAGTAGGAGATTATGGAAATGTCTAATCAAGCTAGTCATGCACTTTAGTGCAATGCCACACCATGATCATTAAAACTCCCATTGGCACAAGTACTTTCGGGTGCTCCTCCCAGGACAAGATCGGGCCCTATATGCGCAGGCATTGATCATGTATTTTCAACATCCACTATTGTTATAGCCAATATGGAATTTTAAAGGAATATGCTTGTAGGAACTTTAAGGTAGATCTTGTAGAATAGAATCACAAGGACTAAACATGATATGTAAGAACGATAATAACGGTACAATCACGATTGACGATAAAACTAGGTTGAATCGGCACCCTAACTGGGTGCTTTGATATTAAGAATAAGCGCTCATATAGAGATGGTCGCTCGTTCTTGGAAATGATAAGCTAGATAGAATTGAGGTCCACAAGTATGGCACATAATTCGTAAGAACACTAATGTCATGGTTTCCCATTCCATTAAATCTTAAGGATATTCTTATGACATCCAAATAGCATGTCATGAGGGCCGGTATACCATGTTTCTTTAGAGTGACATGGCAATCAAGTAGTGTCATAGGTTTTAATGGTACAACCTGCTCGGCTGCCTTGAGGGAATCCAAGGCTAGCAGAGTCTTACGGAGGTCTCTTTGATAAAGTCACCGGTCCGGGAGAACGGAATGTCCCGTGGAGGGTTCATCTATCACCGAGAAATAGTGGGTAATCGATAAAAAAATGTGAAACATGGGACTATATTCACGGAATGGAATATAGTGCCAGTGCACATAACCCATTGTCAAGGGTTACGGAAAAACCACAAAATCAAGAATCAGTCAATTGGCGCCTGAGCTTAAGTGTTCATTTTCTGAATTAGCGCCCTTGTCAGGGTCATAAGTTCAGTAAATGATGACTATTAACTCAGTCGTTACATCCAGATTACTATTGCTAATAAAATCTGTAAATATTCTAAATTTTCAATTATTATATAAATGGCGACTCCGCTCAAGTCTTCAATTTCATAAACAGCGCCCTGATCAGGGGCGTTATATATAAAAATGATGGCGTGGTACATGTCGTTATTTCAATTTTGTAATAAGTTCAGAAATAAATTCAAAATTTCCAGATTATCACTAAATAGCGCACGTGTGTAGGGGCGTTCCTTCAATTGACGACCTAGAAGCGATCGTTATTTCTTTCTCCTATGATTTGCACCGGTCAGGTACAATCACAGATACATGAATTTTGGAGTATTTCCAATCAAGAAACTAGAGACATGGGCAGATAGAGAAAAATAACAGGAATTTTCTGGTATGATCATGCATTAGTTTACATGTGAAAGTTCTCAGTTATTAAAATTTGAACATTTGTGAAATTATTAATTAACTAGACAATTGACGACTGTCTATATGGTCGTTAAATCAAATAGCACCCTAGCTTGGGTCGCTATTTACTGTAAATGCAGAAATCATAAAAGCTGATACCGGTAAATCTTTCTACTGATCACTGTCAACCTATATGCATGCAGAGACTTTTTATTAACTTGGTTTTGCATAGAACTTGAGAAAACCTACCTTTTTCATACTTTGGATGATCCTGGTTTAGCTAAGAATATGTGAAGATCTGATACTCTATTTTCAATAGAGTAACTAGGTAGCCAACAAGAGCAGCAGCTCTCCAACAATTGCAATAGTAGCACCCCTTCGGAGAAGCTACAGGACGGTGTTATCAAGATAAGGGAGTGTGGCTTCAGCAGCGCAGTAGGAACAAGGAAGAAGAAGATGATTCTTCCACGTTCCCGACAGGAAGAAGGTGGCAAGAACAACAACGCAGCAACCTCTTTGGTCCAAAGAAATAGAGAAGCAGAAGGCTTCCCTCGAATCCCCAAAACCTTCAGAAGAAGAAGCTTTATGCTTCTTCACAGCAATACGTGAAAAACTGCCGAAGAAGCAGAAGATGCCTTCCCCCCTTCACAGTATCGGAAGCAAGAGGAAGAGGAAGAAGACGAAGAAGAACTTCCTTGGCAGAGGAGTAGCAGCAGGACGTCTTTGAACAATAGTGTCAATAAGGTTCGATGGAAGGGTTGGTAATTATAGGAGAAGGAAATCCTAATGGGTTTTTAAAGTTTGATTAGAACTAAAACTTCCTATGTAGAATCCCGTTTAAACTGAGATATCCACGTATTGATCCTTTTCCTAATCAGAACTTACTCAGTTAACATCCCTGTTCGAACAAAACACTAACAGGTCCCGTTTGGAAATGACGCCTAAGGTTGGGGCGTTATTTCAATAATTGACGCCTATCTATGTGGTCTTCAATTCAGAATATAGCGCCTGTCAAGGGAGTGTCAATTCTTTAATTAGCGCATACTTGAACAGTCTTCAATTAAATGACGACCTGACAGGAGGCGTTATTCATCTTGTCCTAGTTGTTATATGTATAGGGTTTGGGCCTTTATCATTGGTTTAATCTTTTAATCTATTTGGGATTTTATTTCTTTAATTTACCAGGGTTGCTACAAATCGAGAGTTGTCTTAGTGGTTTTGTTGAGTTTTGTTAAGTCCTTGTTTAGTCCAGTCACTGAGAGTGACCACTCAGAGTTGTAATTTTCTTGATTTTCTTCTTTTCGAGTCGTGAGGTTGGATATCAACATGTTGTTGGATATTGATGGAGGTTGTTGGATATTGATGGAGGTTGTTGGACAAGTCATTTTGATTGTTGAATTAAATTGGTATTTTGGAGCTATTCGTTCCCTTCCAATTATATTCTTTTAAATTTTACTAATTGCTCTGTTATATCATGAATGTATAACTGCTGCGTTCCGATATTCCGCGTCGGGGCGTGAAAGTTTTGTGATATCAGAGCCTAGGTTTTCTAAAGTCCCTAGGTTTCTAAGTGATGTCGTAGAACCCGTGACTTTGGTACAGTCTCAGAATCCAACCCGGTGAGATTGGGTAGAAACTTGGGTTGAGTTAAATAATAAACTCTTAAAGATGTCCGCTAGGTTGTTCTAATTAATCTTTCGACGTGTAGGAATCTATTTCAATGGCAGTTGAGCGTGCATAATGGAGGGATATGCAATGCACGGTTCAGGGCTTGACTCAAGCTCTCCAGCAAGTGGCGTAAGGTGGAGCGGCTCACCATGGAGCAAGTGATCTTCACAGAAATTTTCGTGGGTTGAATCCCCCACGTTTTGGTGGTTCAGCGGACCCCGATGAAGCCGAGAACTGGCTGAAGGAGATGAAGCGAATCTTTAGAGTGATGTAGTGCAGTGACTAGGACCAAGTCCTTTTGGCGACTTTCTAGCTAGAATGCGATGCTCGTGCATGGTGGGAAGCAGTTGAAGCTACGCGCGGTAATAGGCATACGTCGTGGGATGAATTTAAGGAGCATTTCAACAGTAAATATTTCTCGGATCGAGTACAAGAGAAGAAGGCGGTGGAGTTTGCTTCGCTGAAACATAGAAACTTATCCGTTGCTGAGTATGAGGCACAGTTCGCCAGATTATCCCGTTATGCTACACACTTGGTATCCACTAAGAAGATGAAGGCCAAGTGATTTCTGAATGGATTGCAGCTCCATTACATTAACCAGTTGGCACCTTTGGAGATTCAGACTTATGCAGAGATGGTGAGAAAGGCTCAAGTTCTCGAAGATACCATAGAGATGATTGAGAGGACCCTAGGAAGGAACACCAAGAAAGAGCAGACCACTAGTTCTGGGAGTTTCAAACCCAACAATGGCAAGAAGAGGCCCACTGGCGGGTCTTGTTCGTGGAAAGATAAGAAGCCGAGAAGTGATGATAAGAAGTTAGGTCCAGTTGCATCATCTAAGGCCCTTTGCAAGTATTGTGATCGTACAGGTCACAAGATGGAGGAGTGCTGGAGCAAGCTAGGCGCCTCTTTGCGTTGTGGGAGCAGGGACCACCGTATCCCTGAGTGTCCTCTTCTATCGGATCAAGCTACACCGAACAAGTCGCAAGGAGGCCAGAAGTGGCAGGGCAAGCTCCAAGCCCTACAAGAGACCGAGATAGAAGCCACCAAGGAGGGTGGATTGGTTGAAGGTACACTTATTGTTTTTGACAAGCTAGCATTTGTTCTCTTTGATACAGGTGCTACAAATTCTTTTATTTCTAAAAATTTTGCTAAGTCCTTATCTGTGAAACCGGTATTGATGAATTCTCAACTGGAAATATCAACCCCTATTGGTTCGAGTTCTGCAATTAAGTATTATTACCCCTCTAGTAAGGTCATGATTGGTGATCAGATTATGCCAGTTGATTTGGTCTGTATGAAGATGAAGGATTATGATGTAATCCTAGGAGCAGATTGGTTAGCTTGATATGAGGCTAGCGTTCATTGTAAGTCTGGCACTGTGTCTTTTTCTAGGCACCCCAAGCTTTCTTTTATCGGGGTTAGGCATTCTAAGTCTATGCCACTCATATCAGCACTTCGGGCTGATAAGTTGTTGAGGAAAGGATGTCAGGCATTTTTGGGGTTGGTTTCTTTGACCGACAAGAAGGAGTTGATATTGAAGGACATTCCGATTGCCCAGGATTTTCCAGAAGTGTTTCCTGAAGATTTGCCAGGACTTCCACCTGAGAGAGAGATAGTCTTCTCCATTGATCTAGTCCCTGGCACGACTACAGTTTCTAAAGATCCGTATCATATGTCTCCTACGGAGTTAAGGGAATTGAAAGAGCAATTAATGGAGTTGCTAGAGAAAGGGTTTATTCGTCCAAGTACATCCCCATGGGGAGCCCCAGTGTTGTTTGTAAGAAAGAAGGACGGCTCTCTGAGACTGTGTATTGATTATCGCCAGCTTAACCAGTTTACTGTCAAGAATAAGTACCCGTTATCGAGAATAGATGAGTTGTTCGATCAGATAGCGGGAGCACAATATTTTTCCAAGATTGATCTGTGATCGGGGTATCATCAGTTGCCGATCAAGGATGAAGATATTTTTAAAACGGCATTCCGTAGCAGGTACGGGCATTTTGAGTTTGTCGTAATGCCTTTTGGTCAAACGAATGCTCATGTAGCTTTTATGCAACTAATGAACAGTGTTTTCTGGCCCTACTTAGATCAGGGGGTTTTCATTGATGATATTTTGATACTCCAAGAGTAAGGAGGAGCATGCAGAACACTTGAAGATGGCGTTGCAGATATTGAAGGACCATCAATTGTACGCCAAGTTTAGTAAGTGTGAATTTTGGTTGCAAGAAGTTTCTTTTCTGGGGCTCATTATTTCTAAAGAAGGAATCTCTGTAGATCCCTCTAAGGTTGAGGTAGTGAGAAACTGGGATAGGCCTATGAATGTAACTAAAGTGAGAAGCTTTCTAGGGCTAGCAGGTTACTATTGGAGATTTATTAAGGATTTCTCCAAGATTGCGGTACCTTTAACTAGATTGACTTGCAAGGAGAATTGGTTTGAGTGGTCGAAAGACTGTGAGCGAAGTTTTCAGACCTTGAAAGAACTTCTGACCACTGCCCCTACTTTGGCCTTGCCTTCAGGAGAAGGAGGGTTTGAAGTTTACACTGATGCCTCGGGCATTGGCTTGGGTTGTGTGCTGATGCAGTAGGGAAAAGTGATATCCTATTCTTCCAGACAGTTGAGGAAGCATGAAGAGAATTATCCTATCTATGATTTGGAACTTGCTGCCGTGGTGTTTTCCTTGAAGATTTGGAGGCACTACTTGTATGGAGAGACTTTTACGGTATTCTCTGATCACAAGAGCTTAAAGTATCTATTTTCTCAGAAGGAGCTTAATATGAGGCAAAGTAGGTGACTCGAGTATTTGAAGGATTTTGACTTCTCTATAGAGTATCACCTTGGGAAAGGTAATGTAGTGACTGATGCTTTGAGCTGCAAGCCGATAAGGAAGTTGTCTAGTCTCATGTTGCAAGAGTGGAAATTGCTGGAGCAGTTAGCTAGTTTAGACCTTAATGTTAGTAAGGATTGGGTCATGATTGCTTAGATTCAGGTTCGCCCCGAGCTGTTGATGGAAATTAAGACCATGTAAAATAATGATCCAGTATTAGTAGAGATCAAGGGAAATCTAAGCAACAGACCAGATTTTATGTTAGCCGATGATGGCAGATTGTTATTCAAGGGAAGGACATGCATCCCTGATATAGCCGAGATAAAGAGCAAGATCTTTGATGAAGCCCACAGGTCCAAGTATACTATCCATCCTGGAGCCACGAAGATGTACCGAGATTTAATGAGAACCTTTTGGTGGCCAAATATGAAACGGGAAGTGGCAGAGTTTGTAAGTAGATGCCCGGTATGCCAACAAGTGAAGGCCGAGTATTTTAGACCTCCCGGGAAATTAAAACCTCTCGATATACCACAGTGGAAGTGGGAGAGCATCGACATGAATTTCATAATGGGCTTACCAAGAACCCATGGAGGCTTCGATGCAATATGGGTAATTGTGGATCAATTGACTAAATCTACGCATTTCTTGTCCATTAAGTCAAAGTGGATAGTGGATGCTTTGGCTGCGTTGTACATAAAGGGAGTGGTAAGACTCCATGGAGTTCCTGTGAACATTGTGTCAGATAGGGATCCCAGATTTACTTCACATTTTTGGAAAGGATTGCAAGAATTCTTGGGAACCCGGTTAAACTTCAGTACTGTATTTCATCCTCAGACTGATGGCCAGACTGAGAGAACAAATCAGATAGTTGAGGATATGTTAAGAGCTTGCATGATTGATTTTGGAGGTAGTTGGCATGAGCATTTGGCTTTAATAGAATTTGCCTACAATAACAGTTATCAGTCTAGTATCCAGATGGCACCGTTCGAAGCACTTTATGGAAGGAGTTGCCGATCACCTTTGTGCTGGGATGAGGTAGGCGAGAAGTAATGGCTAGGACCAGATCTCATTTCAAAATCATCTAAGAATATCTAGGCTATCCAAAATCGTCTACAAGTTGCACAATCATGAAAATACTGTAACGTCTCGAGCCTTTATTACAACGGAAGACTGGCTCGAGGAACGCGAACAGCTGGCATGATAAGCCTCTTGCAAGCAAGAATGATCAGAGCGCAAGACAATCACACATAAGAATAATGCAATTGCACAATGATTAACTCAAACTCCAACTTTTATTTCATTAATACTCAAATATTCAAATACAACCACTAATTATCTCTTTCATCATACTAGACTCAAGAATAAGAAAAATTACATAGACTCAATCTAAACAATATAGACTTCCTAAGTCTTCGCTCATTCTTCATTCACTCTCGGATCCACTACTTGAATACTCCGAATCCGAACCCGACTCACTTCCATCTCCTGAAAAGATTAGAAATAGGTAATGAGCACACTTGCCCAGTAGGTATCTTCACATCAACATGATTAGCATTATTAAAGTGATTAACTTTTTAGCTCTAGAAGAATAAGGTAAAATCATGCGAAATGCGATCAATCATGTGAATAACCAAAGTAACAGAGATAATAGAATGAACAAGTAAGAACTAGCAAGAATGTCACAATAACATGATATGGCATTTCATGAACAAGAGTGTAACGAGAATGTACTAGCAATACCACGTAGTCATCATCCAAACATCTTTTGCTTATGAGCAAGTATTTGGTGAATTTCTGTGGAATATCATGTAGCAAGCAAGAAAGTCATGTACACGTATTTTTCACGATTACGTGGATTTTCACTTATTTATAGAGAAAGTACTCCCAGCGCAATGCGACGCCAGTAGTATCATACCCCATGGTTTATAATAGTATGTTTCCGGCAATCAGCCGAGGGGACTAGCATAGAGCCCTTGAACACAATCAGTGCTCGATTGCATCTTCAAGTATAAATCAAGCTATTTCCTTGTTTCAAGTAATAAAATATGGCCAAGAATGTACAATTCCAATAAGTTCATGATAATAATAATTCAATTGAATGAATGCTTCAATGAAGAAATGCGAGGTCAAGAATGACTTAAAACAAGGTTATGCTTATGGAAATAATTTGATAGCATAACAGTACATTTCTTAACGTTAATAATTTAAATTAAGTATCTTTAGACAATATGAAAAGTCCTAGACTATCAATAATACATCTACGAACTTTAGAATATTAACCCTTTGGTCAAACCTTGGTTAATGTACTCAAGAACTATGACGGTCTTATACTGGGCCGTTACATAACGTGACGCTCCAGTATCGGGCCGTTACAATGATCTGAATCCCGAAACAAAGAAATTGGACTCAGTACAATGTGACGGTCGTTTATTAGGCCGTTAGATGAGCCTGACGGTCCAACATTGATCCGTTACATATCTAAAAACCAGAAACCATCGATAGTGTTTTCTAATGATTGGGCTTTCAGGGTACAACCAACTCGGCGTCCTAGTGGGAATCCTAGGCTCGCAGAGAATTACAGAGGCCTTGAAACAAGATTTCTTAGTCTATTGGAAGGAATATCCAATAGAGAGGTCCTCATGTTCAAGAATATGTTCCTATAGTGCAAAGTGTAAACTAATGGCCATATACTGGAATATATGCCATGTACTTAAAGAAAATGACTCTATAGATAGGAAAGACTGTGAAATGATGTGAAACTCCGTCAATACATCATTTGAAATCATACTTTAAGTACAAACTATTAGAGTTTAGCCAATGAAATTAACATAACTTAAAATACTTGTAATCATGCAATTCCTATCATAAACTCAAGGTCATGATATCAGGTCAAAACTTAGATAACTAGGCTTATTTATAAATAGACTTGACTAATTTCCATTCCGTCTCGAGTTGACAGAAAATAGTGTTCTAACGGTCTAGCATAGGCGTGTTATAGCCCGTGTGATGATTTGTCGAGGGGCCGTTACAGTATTGTAACGCTCCTGCTATGGTGCGTCAGAGACAAAAGAACAATTTAAACACAACAGAGAGTGTGACGGGTTATCGTAAGGCCATTTCAGTCATGTGACGGTCCTACCCTAATCCGTCAGAGCTTCTGCTGAGAGTAAAGATAAGGAGCTATGTCCATGCAAGAAGAATCATAATCACTAACTAGTCTAGTCATGATAAACGAAGTAAAGGCCAGATACATGCATAGGTTGCAGTGAATGATCAAGATGATATCTTTTATCTTTGGTTAGACTAAAGGTATGCATGTATACATGAACTTACTAAAACATGAAATTCTTATTCTATAATGCATGAAATCAAGTTAAATCAGAGGGCTTTTATCCCTAACGATATCTTTTTGTTGTTCATGAGATGACCTACCTCTTAACTGGGCTTTAGACTTCTAATTTGGTCTTCAAGATATGCCCTAGTTCTTCCCTTCCTGAGATTTTTCAGCAACTTCACGTCGCTCTAACTCCTTAGTCTCTTGACCTAAGGACGTGAAATTTGGAGGTTAGGAAGATGAAACTATTGGGAACAAAAAGTTCTAAAGCATCTAACTCTAATTACCTCGTTTAGTTTCTCTAATTACCTGATCTTCAGCACCCCGTTGCACAGTTTCCTGGGTTGGCGTGATGTAACCAGCAACTTTAGAAGATCCTAACACCTTGGATACTCGACCTCCTATCATGAAAATTTGAGAGTAGTTAGTCTAAAGTATTAATAATAAAATACTCTAAAGAACTTACCCGAGATTCTATCTCCTTACCTTGTTTCTTCACGAGCAAAAAGTAAGGGTCGCTCAGTTTAGAACTGGGTCATATTTATAGGTTTTTGGCTAAGGTTTAAGGATTAGATCGATTCTAGAGTCCTTAGTTCGCCAAAATTTGATCCCTAAGAGTCCCTAGTAACCTTACACATCTTTCTAATTAGGTCTCTAGTAGATAGGATCCCAAAGTTCCAATCTTTTTGCAAGTTCTTCAACTTACGGAATCAGCAGGGTGTAACGGTCGTGTCTAGGTGCGTTGCACCACTGTAGCGGTCGCCTGATAAACCGTTACATCCAACGTGTGCAGAGTTTCAATTTAATAAAACTCTTTTATTCATTTTATCTATATAATTTTCTATAAAAACAGTATTTATCTTTAAAATTCGTGAATATGCTAAATAACCTTCTAGAATATGGGCCACACTTAATGGGCTAGGTCCTTAAACCTTTTGGGTCTTACTTAAATAGGTTAGATTAATTATTTAAAATTGGGCCTCATAAATGACTTCTTAATTCATTAATCCATTTATTATTCTATTTAGCCCTTATAAATTCTTGATAAATTCTAGAAAATTCCATAAATAATCTAAAAATTATTTATATAAATTTTGGGGCACTACATCCTCCCCCACTTAGAAGAATTTTATCCCCAAATTTAATACATGGATCATGGAGAGTGTACTTACAATTAAATAATTCTGGAAATCTTTTTCGCATAGCTTCTTCGGTTTCCCATGTTGCTTCATATGGCCATGTTTTTTTCAATTGAATCATGACCATAGGAATAGCTTTATTCCTTAGTTGACGCACTTCTCATTCCAGAATCTTTATTGGTGTTTGCTCGTACATCATGTCCTTCTGAATTTCCAATTTATCATAGGTGATAATATGGTCAGGATCATATACATACCTTTTCAGCATAGATACGTGAAATACGTCTTGAACTCCTGCTAATTGTGGAGGTAAAGCCAGTCTATAAGCCACTTCACCGACCCTTTCGAGAATTTCAAATGGGCCAATGAACCTTGGAGTTAGCTTACCTTTGATGCCAAATCTTCGAATACCACGACCCGGAGAAACCTTCAGATATACATGATCTCCAACCTGAAACTCCAAGTCGCGCCTTCGATTATCAGCATAAGACTTTTACCTATCTTGTGTCATCTGCAGTCTTTCTCGTATGAGCTTAATTTTCTCTGTAGAATCCCTGATAAGGTCGGGGCCTAGAAATTGCTTTTCCCCTGTCTCACTCCAACATATTGGTGATCTACAGCTTTTTGCATACAAAGCTTCAAAGGGTGCCATCTATATGCTGGCCTGATAACTGTTGTTATATGCAAATTCTACCAGAGGCAAGTGATCATGCCAACTTCCTCCAAAGTCCATAGCACACGCCCTGAGCATATCTTCTACTACCTGATTTGTCCATTCAGTTTGGCCATCAGTTTGTGGATGAAAGGCTGTGCTAAAGTTCAATCTAGTCCCTAGTGAATGTTGTAGACGCTTCCAGAACTGCGATGTAAATCGAGGATCTCTATCAGATATAATAGTAATGGGGACACCATGTAATTTAACAATTTCTTTTATGTATAAAGCTACTAGAATATCACAGACCATCGAATTTTTATTGGTATGAAATTTGCAGACTTAGTCAATCGATTTATGATCACCCATATACCATCGTGGCCTCCTCTGGTCTTAGGTAAACCCATGATGAAATCCATCCATATACTTTCCCATTTCCATTCGGGAATATTCAAAGGATGTAATTTACCTGCGGGTCTAAAATGCTCTACTTTTACTTGTTGGCAGGTGAGACAACGGGACACGAAATTAGCTATTTCTCTCTTCATATTGGGCCACCAGAAGTTTCTTTTAAGATCTTGATACATTTTTGTACCTCCTGGATGAATAGTGTACTTGGAATTATGTGCTTCTTCTAGGATCAGTTTCTTCGTATCCTCATGATCTGGTACACACACTCGGCCCTTGAATAGCAATCTTCCGTCATTGGAAACAGAGAAATCCGACCTCTGATCTATGCTAGCTTTAATCTCTAGTAACGCGGGATCATCATTTTGCAGCTTGACCAGATCCTCTATCAATGTAGGTTGAGCTAGGATATTAGCTATGAAACAATCTTCTTCCTTCCTGTCAATATCTAGATTCAACTGAGCAAATTGAGGAATAAGATTAGTCATACTAATCATAAGACTTGATAGCATTCTTATTGGTTTTCTGCTGAGTGCATCTGCTACAGCATTCGCCTTGCCAGGATGATATTAAATAGCAAAATCAAAGTCTTTGAGATATTCTAACCATCTCCTCTGCCTCATATTTAGCTCTTTTTGAGAGAATACGTATTTCAAGCTCTTGTGGTCCGAGTAGAGCGTGAACTTTTCTCCATAGAGATAATGACGCCAAATTTTTAAGGCGAAAATAACTGCTGCCAATTCTAAATCATGCACGGGGTAATTTTCCTCGTGACCTTTCAATTGTCTTGAAGAATAGCATATTACCTTTCCATTCTGCATAAGGACACATCCTAAGCCAATACCAGATGCATCCGTATATACTTCGAATCTACCGCCTTCTACTGGTAGTGATAGAATAGGAGCCGTAGTAAGATGGTTCTTAAAAGTTTGAAAACTCTTTTCACATTCCTTGGACCAAATAAAAGGATTTTCTTTTCTTGTGAGTCTTGTTAAAGGAACTGCAATCTTTGAGAAGTCCTTAATGAACCTTCTATAGTAACCAGTTAAACCCAGAAAGTTGCGTACTTCTGATACAGTCGTTGGTCGGCTCCAATTTCTGACAGCTTCCACTTTCGAAGGATCCATATCGATACCTTTCTTGGAAATAATGTGGCCTAGGAATGAAACTTCCTTGAGCCAGAATTCACATTTGTTAAGCTTTGCATAAAGTTTATGTTCTCTAAGTGTTTACAGAGTTATCCTCAGATGTTTATCATGTTCCTCTTTTGTCTTGGAGTATATCAAGATGTCATTAATGAAGACGACGATGAACTGGTCCAGATATGGTTGGAAAATATTGTTCATAAGTTGCATAAATGTTGCTATGGCATTAGTTAACCCGAATGGCATTACCATAAATTTATAGTGGCCATAACGACTCCAAAAGGCCGATTTATAGATGTATTCTTCTTTAATTCTAAGCTGATGATAACCTGATCTGAGGTCAATCTTGGAGAAATACTCTGATCCCGAAAGTTGATCAAAGAGCTCATCAATACGCGGAAACAGATACTTGTTTTTGATTGTAAGTTGATTCAGTCAACGGTAGTCGATGCTTAGCCTGAGAGAGCCATCCTTCTTCTTGACAAATAGCACCGGCGCACCCCAAGGGGATGTGCTAGGTCTAATGAAACCCTTGTCTAGTAGTTCCTGCAACTGCCTTTTTAGTTCCTTGAGTTCTGTGGGGGACATCCTGTAAGGGGCTATAGAAACAGGTGTTGCTCCTGGAATGAGTTCAATAGTGAAGTTCACTTCCCTCTCGGGTGGTAAACTGGGTAATTCGGATGGGAATATATAGGGGAATTCATTTACAGTGGGAATGTCTGCTAGGATAATCTCCTTGGATTCGGTAACAATGACAGAAGCAAGAAAAGCTTCACATCCTTGCGAGATAAGTTTGCAAGCGTGAAGAGAAGATATGATAGTGGGGTGTTTCTTATATTTAATGCCAAGGAAAGAGAATCTTAGAAGACCTGATTTCCGGAAGGATATAATCCTATTTCGACAGTTAATATCAGCATCATGGTCTAGAAGCCAATCTACCCCTAAAATGGCATCATAACCTTTCATATCAAGGCATACTAAGTTTGCGGGGAGATTGCGACCTTCCACTATCACCTCACTATCAGGGTAATACTCGGTAAGCTTTGTTTCAGAACCTAGAGCTGTGGTTATAGCAAGATCTGAAGGTAGGGGAACTTATGCAATTGGTAATGTTTTGGCAAATGTAGTGGAGATAAAAGAATGAGAGGCACCATTATCAAATAGCACAAATGCAGGACGAGAACAAATTTGAAGAGTACCTTCCATAAGTCCACCATCCCTGGGTGCTTCCTCTTCGTCTAGAACGGCATTGAGGCGAGCCTGCCTCCTGCGTCCACCACCAGATGATTTGTCCTTCATAAGGGGGCAATCCGGCATGCGATGCTCCCTGCTTCCACAGCGTAAACAAGTGCCAAGGCGCTTCTAGCACTCTTCAGCCGAATGGCCTAACTTTTCACAAAAAGGGCAAGCCGTGGCGACTTGTTCCTCCTCCTTAATCTTCTTATCCTTCTGGGAACTTCCACCGTTCCCACTCCTGGATCGCTTCTTACCATCACGGCTTTTGTGAGGCTCCGTGATACTGAATTTTTCTTTCTTATAACGCCGATCAGATCGTCGGCTGGACTCTTCTCCTTTTCCTTTCAATTTTTTGACCTTTTCTAAGGTCCTTTCACATATGTATGCCCGCTGAACCATCTCCGCATAAGTATGGATGTTTTGGGTCCCGAGCTGCTGAATGAAACCAGGACGTAACCCGTCCATAAATCGATTGGCTTTCAATAGATCGGTGCTGATTAAATGTTGTGCATAAGGTGCTAGCCTGGATAACTGAAGTTCATATTCCGCAACTATCATCATTCCTTGTCGAAGAGAGGCGAACTCCATACCCTTTCTTTTTTTTACATGCTCAGAAAAGTACTTTGCACGGAACAAGGTGAGAAAACCATCCCATGTATGAGGTGCTTGGGCCGGAGGTGCCGGAACCGACTTCCACCATGTACGGGCATCCTTGTTGAGTTAGAAAGTTGCAAGACACACCTTCTCTTGATCGGTGCACTGGATGACGTCAAATATACGGTTCATCTCGTCAATCCAGTTTTCTGCTTCGTCCGGATTAGAAGAGCCATAGAAACATGGAGGGTTTAAACTCCGAAAATTGCAATGTAAGTCGCCAGCCCTTGCCCCTGCACCTGCCTAGGCCATAGTTTGCAATGCCTGTGTAAGGCCGGCAACAGTTTGTTGCATGCCATTCCAATCAACACGATGAGCCATTTGTAAAATAAGGTACCTGAGAGAAATATAACAACTTGTTATTTCTCATGGAATTGGAAGAAAATCAATCTTAAAGTTAATTAATTATCTCATCCCTGGCTCTACCCAATTCTCACATGGGTATGGAAATTTCTTCCTTAGTTCATAGGTAGGGGTCCTTAACTTTGGACTTATCCTATGACATGGTTCTTCTCCCTAAGTCCTGAGACTTAGGCTCTGATACCAACTTAACTGTCACGCCCCGAGCCTTTATTACAGCGGAAGACTCGCTCGAGGAACATGAACAGCCGGCATGGTAAGCCTCTTGCAAGCAAGAACGATCAGAGCACAAGACAATAACACATAAGAATAATGCAATTGCATAATGATTAACTCAAACTCCAACTTTTATTTCATTAATAATCAAATATTCAAATACAACCACTAATTATCTCTTTCATCATACTAGACTCAAGAATAAGAAAAATTACATAGACTCAATCTAAACAATATAGACTTCCTAAGTCTTCCCTCATTCTTCATTCACTCCCGGATCTGCTACTTGAATACTCCGAATCCGAACCTGACTCACTTCCATCTCCTGAAAAGATTGGAAATAGGTAATGATCACACTTGTCCAATAGGTATCTTCGCATCAACATGATTAACATTATTAAAGTGATTAACTTTTTAGCTCTAGAAGAATAAGGTAAAATCATGCGAAATACGATCAATCATGTGAATAACCAAAGTAACAGAGATGATAGAATGAACAAGTAAGAACTAGCAAGAACGTCACAAGAACATGATATGGCCTTTCATGAACAAGAGTGTAACGAGAATGTACTAGCAATACCACGTAGTCATCATCCAAACATCTTTTGCTTATGAGCAAGTATTTGGTGAATTTCTGTGGAATATCATGTAACAAGCAAGAAAGTCATGTACACGTATTTTTCACGATTCCGTGGATTTTCACTTATTTATAGAGAAAGTACTCCCAACGTAATGCGACGCCAGTAGCATCATACCCCATGGTTTATAATAGTATGTTTCCGACAATCAGCCGAAGGGACTAGCATAGAGCCCTTGAACACAATCAGTGCTCGATCGCATCTTCAAGTATAAATCAAGCTATTTCCACGTTTCAAGTAATAAAATATGGTCAAGAATGTACAATTCCAATAAGTTCATGATAACACTAATTCAATTGAATGAATGCTTCAATGAAGAAATGCAAGGTCAAGAATGACTTAAAATAAGGTTATGCATATGGAAATAATTCGACAGCATAACAATACATTTCTTAACTTTCATAATTTAAATTAAGTTTCTTTAGACAATATGACAAGTCCTTGACCATCAATAATCCATCTAAGAACTTTAGAATATTAACCCTTTGGTCAAACCTTGGTTAATGTACTCAAGAACTGTGACGGTCTTATACTGGGCCGTTACATAACGTGACGCTCTAGTATCAGGCCGTTACAATGATCTGAATCCCGAAACAAAGAAATTGGACTCAATACAATGTGACAGTCGTTTATTGGGCCGTTAGATGAGCCTGACGGTCCAACATTGATCTGTTAGATATCCAAAAACCAGAAACCATCAATAGTGTTTTCTAATGATTGGACTTTCATGGTACGACCAACTCGGCATCCTAGTGAGAATCCCAGGCTCGCAGAGAATTACGGAGGCCTTGAAACAAGATTTCCTAGTTCATTGGAAGGAATATCCAATAAACAGGTCCTCATGTTCAAGAATGTGTTCCTATAGTGCAAAGTGTAAACTAATGGCCATATACTGGAATATATGCCATGTACTTAAAGTAAATGACTATATAGATAGGAAAGACTGTGAAACGATGTGAATCTCCGTAAATACATCATTTGAAATCATACTTTAAGTACAAACTATTAGAGTTTAGCCAATGAAATTAACATAACTTAAAATGCTTGTAATCATGCAATTCCTATCATAAACTCAAGGTCATGATATCAGGTTAAAACTTAGATAACTAGGCTTATTTATAAATAGACTTGACTAATTTCCATTCCGTCTCGAGTTGATAGAAAATAGTGTTCTAACGGTCTAGCATAGGCGCGTTATAGCCCGTGTGACGATTTGTCGAGGGGCCGTTACAGTATTGTAACGCTCCTGCTATGGTGCGTCAGAGACAAAAGAACAATTTAAACACAACAGAGAGTGTGACGGGTTATCGTAAGGCCGTTACAGTCATGTGACGGTCCTACCCTAATCCGTTAGAGCTTTTGCTGAGAGTAAAGATAACGAACTATGTCCATGCAAGAAGAATCATAATCACTAACTAGTCTAGTCATGATAAACGAAGTAAAGGCCAGATACATGCATAGGTTGCAGTGAATGATCAAAGATGATATCTTTTATCTTTGGTTAGGCTAAAGGTATGCATGTATATATGAACTTACTAAAACATGAAATTCCTATTCTATAATGCATGAAATCAAGTTAAATTAGAGGGCTTTTATCCCTAACGAGATCTTTTTGCTATTCATGAGATGACCTACCTCTTAACTGGACTTTAGACTTCCAATTTGGTTTTCAAGATACGCCCTAGTTCTTCCCTTCCTGAGATTTTTCAGCAACTTCACGTCGCTCTAACTCCTCAGTCTCTTGACCTAAGGACGTGAAATTTGGAGGTTAGGAAGATGAAACTATTGGGAACAAAAAGTTCTAAAGCATCTAACTCTAATTACCTCATTTAGTTTCTCTAACTTCCTGATCTTCAGCACCCCGTTGCACAGTTTCCTAGGTTGGCGTGATGAAACCAGTAACTTTAGAAGATCCTAACTCCTTGGATACTCAACCTCCTATCATGAAATTCTGAGAGTAGTTAGTCTAAAGTATTAAGAATAAAATACTCTAAAGAACTTACCCGAGATTCTATCTCCTTACCTTGTTTCTTCACAAGTCAAAAGTAGGGGTCGCTCAGTTCAGAACTGGGTCCTATTTATAGGTTTTTGGCTAGTGTTTGAGGATTAGATCGATTCTAGAGTCCTTAGTTTGCCAAAACCTGATCCCTAAGAGTCCCTAGTAACCTTACACATCCTTCTAATTAGGTCTCTAGTAGATAGGATCTCAAAGTTCTAATCTTTTTGCAAGTTCTTCAACTTACGGAAACAGCAGGGTGTAACGGTCGTGTCTAGGTGCGTTACACCATTGTAGCGGTCTCCCGATAGACAGTTACATCCAACGTGTGCAGAGTTTCAATTTAATAAAACTCTTTTATTCATTTTATCTATATAATTTTCTATAAAAATAGTATTTATCTTTAAAATTCGTGAATAGGCTAAATAACCTTCTAGAATATGGGCCAAACTTAATGGGCTAGGTCCTTAAACCTTTTGGGTCTTACATAAATAGGTTAGATTAATTGTTTAACATAATTGGGCCTCATAAATGACTTATTAATTCATTAATCCATTTATTAATCTATTTATCCCTTATAAATTCTTGATAAATTCCAGAAAATTCCATAAATAATCTAGAAATTATGTATATAAATTTTGGGGCACTACAAGATAGTTGAGGATATGTTAAGAGCTTGCATGATTGATTTTGGGGGTAGTTGGCATGAGCATTTGGCTTTAATAGAATTTGCCTATAATAACAGTTATCAGTCTAGTATCCAGATGGCACCGTTTGAAGTTCTTTATGGAAGGAGTTGCCGATCACCTTTGTGCTAGGATGAGGTAGGCGAGAAGTAATGGCTAGGACCGAATCTCATTTCAAAATCATCCAAGAATATCCAGGTTATCCGAAATCATATACAAGTTGCACAATTAAGACAGACAAGTTATGTAGATAACAGAAGGAGAGGCTTGGAATTTCTAGTAGGCGAGCATGTATTTTTGAAAGTTTCACCTATGAGAGGAGTTCGAAGGTTTGGCATTCACGTCAAGCTAAGTCCGAGATACATTGGCCCGTTTGAGATTCTGGAGAGAGTTGGGGATGTTGCCTATAGATCGGCTTTACCACCCCAGTTATCTGGAGTGCATAATGTTTTCCACGTGTCTATGTTGTGGAAGTATGTTTATGACCCCTCGTACATCATTCAACATGTGGATCTAGAGCTGAAAGAAGATTTGACTTATGAGTTGAAACCCATCAAGATTTTGGACAGAAAACTACAACAACTCAGGAATCGGTCTATACCAATGGTCAATGTTCAGTGGAGCCGACGTGGGATCGAGGAAGCTACTTGGTAGTCCGAAGAGACTATCCGGAAACAACATCCTGAATTATTTTGAGGTCAGTAACCTCGATTTTTCCCAATTAGTCAGTGCAGTGAATTTGGAGGATCAAATTCCTTAAAGTGGGGGAGGGTGTAGCACCCCGAGAAATAATTAAATAACATAAAGGGTAATAACTGAGAAAATAGTTATTTTTAATTGAAAATCCTTTTAAATGAAATTTCAACTAATTTATAAAAATTTAGAAAATTCATAATCACGTAGAGGACTAAAAGTTTAGAAGAATTATTTTCTTGGTCAAACCCTAAATAAAAATTTAACCAAACCGAATTGATGGAATTAAGGTTAAAATCGAGTTTAATTTAATCCAATCTTAGACCGTCCAATTCAAGCTCAAATTTCGATCAATTAAGCTCAGATCGGACCCATTTGAACGGCCTAGATGTATAGCATGTTTCCCCTCTGGCAGCCCATTGAAACCCTAACCCTAGGAGGCTAATTTCGAGAGTGTTGGCAGTGCAACTTGGTCAATCCGAGATTCCCGTGTGCGACGAGTAGTGGGACTCTATACGGCCCTCTCGCTCGCTCCCAGTTCGATTTACCACTTTAAGGGCAACCCTTACCTGACCTAGTAACCCCTTTTTGCTGCGGCGGCCGGCGAGGAGTTCGCTTGAGGGAGAATCCCGACATGTTCTTGGAGGGTTTTCTTATCGCTACTGGCGACCGTCGTCCCCTTTCTTCTTTAATTAAGGTAGGTTCTAGTAGACTCAACCTCAAGTAAAATATACCTTTGGATTCATCTTCGAGTCCTCGTTCTTTTGATAGTAAAAGTCCCAAATTTTATTTTATATAGCCTTCGTATTGCTAGCTTTAGTCGGAGCATGTCAATTAGGGCACCGATCATGCTACCCCCTTTTTGTCTCGATTGAATGTTAGGTTAGCATGCTTTAGAACTTAATTAATCATGATATATTGTGCGTTTCGTTGTCCTCTTTATAGTGATAGCTTTTTGCCCAATTTTTATGCACTATACTGAGTGAATTTAGTGTTGCAATCGAGGTCTATCGGAGTTCGCCGGAGGCTGGACATGGCATTCCTTATGCGGTCGTAACATAAACCGCTTATGACCCTGGCGGCCCCGCGATAGACCGTTTTTCCCATTTATATGTTTGAATCTCTTTAGGTCAAAACGGCCCCTCGATAGACCGTAAGGTCAGGGGTTACAGCCTGTCCCTGACCGTTTCTAAACCCCAGCAGCCATGTAAGTGACCATTTCTGCATACTGTTTTAGTTACGTTTTTCCTTATTTCATCTTGTTTAGATATCATGAGTAGGGTAGAAACTCACTAATTAAATGGAGCATATGGGTAATACTTATAATTTCCAATTGTGATCATGGCTGTCTGCATCCTTTTTATCCCCCTTTTCATCTAATTGCATCATCTTGATTATTCCTCAAATTCTAAATAAATGGCTTAAATTGGAAATTATTATCCTTTGATTAATTGTTAGGATTGCTTGACAGTCACTCCAACCCGGTGGTGCTGACCGACCGCTACACATTCATTTTCCGATGGTTAATTAGCCTAAATTCTTATAATAGTTGGGACTCTCCGCCGGATATTCCCTCCGTCAGACTAGGACCTCTATTATGAGACCTCCGTAAGCCCTCGCGAGCTTGGGATTCCCACTAGGATGCCGGACTTAAAATTTTTAAGAGAGTTCTGAATGTCAAGATATGTGAAAGGACTATATGAGATTCTCAATGAACACAGTATAGTCTGACTGACTCTAGAAAATAGACAACACCCCCTCACAATTTGACTCAATGGACCAAAAAGGAATTTGACCGTACCAAAGAAAGAATCTCCCCCTGACTACATGAATCAATTAGCCTTGGTACTTGGCTGAGAACTTAGGTCAAGGACCACCTCAAGCATAGTGCTAGTTTTCAGACAGACATAATCTGCCCTTCTCTTAACACCATTTTATATACCAAGGATGGCTGAACAAAAGCAGAAAATGATGAACAACACAGAGATGTATAGATGCATCGACCTGGTGTCATGATGCATCGACACAGTGACTATAGCAAATGAAGTATATGAATCGACAGGTCGAGGTGGTGACAACATTGCATCGAGGCAGTTACAGACTCATAAAATTTATAGACAGAAATGACTTTGGATTTCAGAAAACCGCATGGAATTCAAGAAAATTTGAACATGCCCACCTCTCTCCTCAAAGTAGGGAACTTCTCATTATCTAAGGGCTTAGTGAATATATCTGCAATTTGATTTGTTGTGCCTACATGGATTAATTCAAAGTTACCCTTAAGTACTTCATCTCTTATATAGTGATGCATGATTTCTATATGCTTGGATTGTGAATGTAGTACAGGATTCTTAGACAGGTTTATTGCACTGGTGTTGTCCCAGTATATAGGTACCGTGTGCAGCCGAGGTCTACATTGTAGTCCTTGAGCTGGTGCTTTACGCAGATGATTTGTGTACCACAGCTCCCTGCAGCTACGTACTCAGCCTCTATAGTCGAGAGGGCTATAGAATGTTATTTCTTGGAAGCCCAAGAAACTAAACACCCACCTAAGAATTGACAAAACCCACTTGTGCTCTTCCTATCTAACTTGCAGCCAGCATAGTCTGCATCAGTGTATGAAGTTAAATCTAGTGTGTGTGCAGCAAGAAACCATAGACCTAGATTATGTGTGCCTGTAATATATCTAAATATCCTTTTAACAGTAGCAAGATGTAATTTGGTAGGCCTAGATTGAAATCTAGCACACATGCACACACTGAATTGAATATCAGGTCTAGAGGCAGTTAAATATTGTAAGGAGCCAATCATACCTCGGTATAGTTTTGCATCTACTTATTTACCTGACTCATCAGCATCTAAGGAGGCATTTGTACCCATGGGAGTGTCTATGTGCTTCAATTTGTCCATTCCAAATCTTTTCAATATCTCCAATGTGTATTTTGTTTGACTGATAAAACAACCATCCTTCATCTACTAAACCTGTAAGCCAATAAAATATTTCAGTTCTCCAACCAAGCTCATCTCAAATTCATTTGACATTAAGTTTGCAAACTCATCACATAGTTCGGTGCAAGTTGAACCAAAAATAATATCATCCACGTATACCTGAACTATGATAAGATGATTATTTAGATTTTTGTAAATAGGGTCTGATCCACCTTACCTCTACAGTAGCCCTTATTGAGCAGAAATTCTGTCAGTCTGTCATACCAAGCCCGTGGGGCCTGTTTCAGTCCATACAGGGCTTTTTTTAACATGAAGACATGGTTAGGTAGCACAGATAACTCAAATCCAGGGGGTTGCTCCACATAAACCTCCTCTTTAATAAAACCATTCAAGAAGGCATTTTTTACGTCCATTTGATGAAGTTTAATGTTATTTGAGCATGCAAATGCCAACAATATTCTAATTGCTTCCATCCTAGCAACTGGTGCATAGGATTCATCGAAGTGCACCCCAAATTCCTGACAGTAGCCTTTGGCTACCAGTCTGGCTTTATTTCTAGATATTATTCCTTCTTCATTTCTCTTATTCCTAAAGATCCACTTGGTTCCTATGACAGACACATTTTCAAGTCTAGGAACTAGGTTCCAAACTTTATTCCTTTCAGATTGACCCAATTCTTCATTCATGGCATTTATCCAAGATTCATCATTTAAAGCCTCTTCTATGGTTTTGGGTTCAATTTGGGACACAAGTGCTATTAGATCTTCATTGTTAACTTCTCTATGAAAGGACCTGGTCCTTGGGGGATCATGAAGATTTCCTATTATGTTTTCAACAGGATGATTTTTCAGAAATCTTATATTGTTAGAAAGCTCACCTTGTTCGATAGACCGACCTTGTTCTGCAGCAGGTGGTGCAGGTTGTTCAACCGAGTCCTTATTTAGCTTATCATCCAAGAATTCTCCATCTTCTCTTGACTTCTTGTCATCATCATTGTTGTCAGCAGAATTAAGACTTTCATCAAAAATCACATGAGGGGATTCTTCTACAGTTTGATCATGAATGTTAAATACCCTATAGGCTCTTGACATTTTAGAATACCCCAAGAAAATCCATGGATTAATTTTCACTTCAAATTTATCTAGGTCCTGTTTGTCATTATTATGGATAAAACAGTTGGAACCAAAGATTTTAAAATATGCCAGGTTGGGTCTCTTACCTTTCAACAACTCGTAAGAGGTTTTCTTTTGGACAGGTCTTACCATGACCCTATTAATGATATAACATGTTGTGTTTGCAGCCTCTGCCCAAAATTTCCTTGGGAGTTGGCTTTCGATCAGCATGGTCCTTACCATCTCCACAATTGTTCTGTTTCTTCTTTCTACCACCCCATTCTGCTCTTGAGTCCTAGGAGAGGAAAATTTGTGAGTGACTACTCCTTTATTGCAGAATTTAGAGAATAATGAATTGTCAAACTCTCCCCCATGATTAGATTGTGGAAAGCAAATTTTATGCCTATCCTACTATTTTATTTTGTTGAAGAATTTTTGAAATTAATCAAATGTTTCATTTTTGTGGGCTAGGAAGAAAATCCATGCAAACCTAGTGAAGTCATCTACAATGACATAGCCAAACCTTTTTGTTGTACCCCTATGGTTTTGATGATGTCAAACACTATGACTCATCTAAGCATGATGTCATATGTCATAATGTTGATGCTTGATAATTTTGATGATGGCATTGTTGGGAATGTGTGTAACATGCCTTGTTGTATATTGGTTTTGATGATGTCTAAATATGACTCATTATGACTCATTACTGATTTGATGCTCTATACCATGACTCATTGACATAATGCCTAATTCACACTTAAGTCTATGGTTTTGATGATGTATAATCAGGCAAGCACAGGCATGAAAATAGTTTCATGAAGATGGGCAGAATGTTGGGCATGATAGCATAAGCATGAGAAGGCCTCATACAAAGGATCAAGTCAACCAAGCATGGTGCACAGAGATCAAGGCCTTTGGCTGCACAAAAAATCAAGGCAGATCTCACCAAGGAATGGTGTTCCAAGAGACAAAGAAGACTTGGGCAGATAAAGTGAAAAAAGAGGCTGAAATATCAAGTTTGCCAAGGTACAGGTTGACCTCTCAAATTGAAGAGTCGACCTCATCTACAAGTTGCCAAGAGTTGCCTCGACCTCAAGGAACGGCTGCCTCAACCTCAGTGGACAACTTGGCAGAATTTACAATAAAAGAGTCGACCTGCCATCTTGAAGTGTCGACTCCACAGCTCAATCAGCCAGCAGACTAGTGAAGACTGCATGAAGAAGTGTCGACACTTTGTCTCAGAAGAGTTGACCTGTCTGCCATCCAGAGAGCGTTATAAATGCTATTTTGTTGAGAAGTGTCGACCTGCCTCTCTCAAAGTGCCGACACTTCAGTCTTCCAGAAGCTGTTATAAAGGAACCAGTCATCAGAAGTGTCAACCTGCCTCTCTCAGAGTGTCGACACTTCAGTCTTCCAGAAGCCGTTATAAAGGAACTTTTCATCAGAAGTGTCAGCCTGCCTCTCCCAAAGTGTCGACACTTCTGTCTTCCAGAAGCAGTTATAAAAGGGTTTCCAACAGAAGTGTCGACACTCTGCACAGAAGTGTCGACACCACAGTGCTCATCTCAGAAAATTGAAGGGTGATCTAGAGAGAGAAAAAGGTTATAGAAAATCATTAAAATAAAGGTTTTTGGGGTCTGGGCCAAGTCCTAAGGATTGACTTTTGCTTTGCCATCTTTTCACTCACATGTCTACTTTTTGGAGATGGCTTTGTCAGAAAAGGACAGATGGAAAAGGACTTGTCTCTGCTGCCATCATGTGGTCCCTGTCCAAGCTGACTTCTACAAAACAGAAACAATTGCTCAACCAATAAGAAGATAGCAGGCAAGCAGGGTCATTTAATGTGAAGATTTCCAAGCATCTAAAAGAGAAGATTAAGCCACTTCTTCCTCCTGCTGCCACCGTTGCACATGCCACCTGCTAAAGACACCCATTACTCTAACATCACCTGGCGCATGCTTCAAGGGAGATTTGGAGGGAAAATTTCACTAGTGTAATGGTCCAACAAAAGACATTTTGGCACAAATTTTCCCTGGCTTTTCACCTGGGTTTTCTTATATATACCTAGCTTCCTCAACTGGAGAAGCTGCTGCAGCTGCTATTGAGAGAAAAGCCACGCCCTTGAGTTGTGAAGAATAAGAAATCTGTGAAGAAGAAAGAGAAAGGGAGTGAGAGTAGCCCAGCATCTGCGACCTTAGTCCAGTGCTGTGAAAGAGAAGAAAGAGAGAAGAGAAGCCAAGAGGAGAGCATCCATCCTCATGTCCAGATCGTGCCAAGGAAGAGAGTAGATCAGACCCTTGTTCTGATCGATCCAAGAGCTTTAAGAACAATGTCACTCCCCGAACCGATTGCAGCGGGAAGCGATGCTCGGAACGTGGCAGTTAACAGTCATGATAACAAGAGTGAAAATAAATAACCACAATTAAACACATGGAGGCCATACACACATATGAAAAATACGAGCTCTTATTAATATTCAAAGTATAATTTTGACCCACTCTTACAATATTAGATTCAAATTAAAGGAGGAAATAACAAAAAGAAATAACAAGACTCACGACACTAGGTAGACTCAAGAAGGTAAAAAGATAGACTCCGATCTCTAGGTTCCAGGTTCACTCGTTAACACTGATCCGATTCCCATTTGCAACGTACCGAATACTGCGTTACCTGAAAAGGATTGGAAGTAGGGGTGAGCAAGAAGCTCAGTAGGAATTATACTCTATCTTCAAGCATAGTTTAAGTGATTAACCAATTAATGAATATGCATGATTAACGCGATAAACTAAGCAGAACTAAATAATCACTAAGATAGAAAGAGTAACGATAATTAAATGGAAGAAATAATTGCATGTCGAGATATCAAGCAAGATTAACAAGATTTTCTAGTGAATGGCCATTTACAAGTCAATTTCAAGTCATGTCAAGCAAGCAAGCAAGTACTTCATACTTTAAGCATGACTAATAAGTTTCACAATAATGTGGAATGTCATAGACCCAACACACTAGATAGTACCGGTGCCAAATGCCACACCTAGTCATTCACCTCCCTGGGGATCAAGTACTTTTCGGGTGCTCCTCCTAGACCAGACTGGGCCCTTCATTTATTTGCCTTGGCATTGATTTCTTTTTGGATCGTAGATCCCACGAGACTAGACATCCACAATATTTAATGGCCAAGAGTTCCAAGGTCAAGTTCATGTAGACAAGGTAAAGGACATAAGAATAATGATTCTTTAAGAGTCCAAATAATAAGTTCCATAATCGAGAAGAATAATTGTCCCAAAGGACTATAATTGATGATCAATAGATCTAACAATAGGTCAAATCAAAAAAACCATAGCCTACATAGGCTTGGTTAGCTCACATAATTCGAAATTCATGAAATAATCACTTTTCAGAAAATTGTCATATAAACGGTCAGACAAGGGCCGCTCAAGGTGTATATACGGTTAATACTGAGCCGCGCATGTCTAGAAGACATTAAGACCCATAAACAAGATATATGGACCATACAGGGCCGTATTAAAGATATGCGGTCGTTATAGGGCCGCCTATAAGGATATGTGGTCCACTACTGGCCGCACATGCCTATTTAGCCCTATTCGATCCAAGACTTAAAACCAGCGGTTCAGTCACGTAAAACAAAGTTACTGGAGGTCCAAATGGTTTCTAGCAGGATATAAAAAGATCCCAAGATGATGGTAAGTCCGCCGGATAGAGTGTCCGGGGGTAAAATCAAGACTAGCTCAACTAGAAGGCTAATGACTTACTAGAAGTCAGCGAATAGGTCACACCATTCTACTGGAATAGAATGGCTATCCAGCAACCTAAAGTTTATTATAAACCTAATTTCATGCCAAATTACTAAGGATTATAATTTACATTAAGTCAAATTGCCAAAATATGAATCAAGATGATAAGGGGAATGAACAAGATCGCGTAGGAATGAACATCATGCATTTAACAGAAATTTACTTGCATAATTAACCACTTATCATGTGTGTTTCTAATTTACTAATTAAACATTAAGACACTAATATGAATCATATAGAACTAGTACTAAGTCACTTTCTGCCTAGATAAACGGTTCTAGAAGAACCTTACATCTACTGGACTAACAGGGGGCTGAACGGGGTTATACTGCAATGCAGGGAGTTGGGCGGCCATGTCTAGACCACCCAAGTGGTTGGGCGGCTCCCAGAGAACCGCCCAAGGGGTTGGGCGGTCAGGTAGGAACCGCCCATCTCCTGGGTTCTGGGTTATGTGGTCCTTCAGGGGCCGTTTATCCTGCCCAGGGTTATGTGGTCACTTCGGGACCGTTCAACTAGATATGTGGTTAGTTTGGAACCGTTCATCCCAGGATGTGTGGTTCCTGAGAAACCATTTAACTAAGGCTATACTAGGGTCAAAGTCTAGGCTTGAGTTGTGCGGTCTATCATAAGACCGTCCATCTCTGTGTGTATACCGGTCATCCCTTCCACGTCCGATGAACGCCGGGAAGTTGAGGGTTGATATGGTTTGATTAAAAACGCTAAATTCTCATGCAAACGGACTTGAAACAAGGGGCTTTTGGTACCATTGGAAAGGTTATGAAAAATGCTATCTAACAGCAAGGTCAATTTCATAATTACTTCCTGAAATCATGATTTATAATGGCAGGAACACTAAAAACCCTAATCTGGACATGTTGTTACTAAATCGTGAAATTCTCACAATATACACAATGAAAATAAGGGCTTTATATATCAAAAGAAAGCTTACTTGATGCTGATTCCAACCATATATGACATGCTTTATGGGGATCAAGATTAACAACTCAAAATCATAACTTAACTCAAAAGAACACATCAAAAACCAAGTCTAGACATGTTCTTACTCAGATCAGAAATTCTCTAAACATGATCCATAAAATTTAGAGCTTTTATAATCAATGGAAAGAGCACGAAAAACTCTACAAGATGCATGGATCAATTTAAGATTTACAGCCTGAAATTGCTACTGAAATCAAAGGGGAACATGTTCTTCCCTAATTCTGACATGCCTCTACTAAACCATTAAATTCGCACAGAATACCTAATAGAATTTAGGGCTTCATATACCAAAAGAAAGAGGACTGGATGCTGAACATTTTGATATAATACTTGCGGTTTGAGCCCAAGAGAACCTACCTCAATCAGGGAAGAAAAGAAGAAGAAAGGAGGAAGAACGGATGCCGACACATCACCACTAAACACCAGAGATCTCCCTTGATCGATCTCCACTGCGACCGCCGCCACTACCAAAGGATTCTAGGGTTGCATAGCTTCATTTTTATAGCTCATACACCTTCTAGAGCCTTCGGTGCTAGGAGAATTCGTTGAAGCAAGTTGGGTGTTTGAAAACGGCGCCGCCATGGTTGACCTCACCAAAGCTCGACCGACACCACGTTTTAGGGCTGGGGTTTCCATCAATTAACAGAGAGAAAATGATCCTTAGATCGTGGCCTTTCATTTGCCACCAATTTGGGCTCATTAGGTGGAGTATTAAACTCTAATTTCGCGTTTTAAGTTAAGGTTAGGTAAGTGTTAGGTAAGTGTGCACTTTTGGGCTTAATCCACTAATTAGACCTAGTCGCGGATTTTTGTTGGGTCGGCCACAGAAGATAAAGTTGTTAAATAAATCATCCTTTACCATTTTACCATTTTTATAGATTTTTATAAGATAGTCAAAATTTCACTAGTTCTATTTACTAAGTAATTAAATATTAATTTCTGAAATTCATTCATTTCAATTAAATTTCAGATTTTTAAAACCGGGGTATTACATCCTCCCCCACTTTAAGGAATTTGGTCCCCAAATTCGTCGGGTGTTACCAATTATTTGAATATTTGAACTAAGATGATCTTATTTATCAAAATAACATGATAATTATACAATTAATGACGAACGAATTTAGCTATAGCTAGGGATAAAAGAGAACGATATCATATATAATTCTTCATTCGATAGAAGTTGGTTCCGATCCTTCTTATATTTTTGCTTGAGGGAGTAACTGAGGACAGGTAGCCATTTTACGATCCTGATCTCCGCAATGCAGACACGCTCCGCTCCTTCGCCAGCACCCCTTTGCGAGATGACCAAGTTTATGACAGTACAAACATTTCATTTGCGTAATATTACTCTTCTTCTTATTATTACTTCGGGTTCCCTTACGACGGACTCGCCAGCCTCTAGCGGAACCTAATCCCAGATTACCCATGGACCCACTCGCTTTCATTTTAAAAAAATGACTTAGAGACCTGCAAAATAGTTATATGGTTAACTTTTTCATTACCCTTACGCGTAACACAACGCAATCTTGCATATATTTTATTACTTAACCCAAGATACTACCCAATCTCACCAGGTTACAAGGGATGACACGGGTCTTAAGACTTAGGGTAACTTATACTCTTGGACAAAATCCAAGGACTCGGGCAACGGAGGCTCTGATACCACCTCTGTCACACCCCGAATCGATAGTAGCGGGAAGCGATGCTCGGAACGTGGCAGTTAACAGTCATGATAACAAGAGTGAAAATAAATAACCACAATTAAACACATGGAGGCCATACACACATATGAAAAATACGAGCTCTTATTAATATTAAAAGTATAATTTTGACCCACTCTTACAATATTAGATTCAAATTAAAGGAGGAAATAACAAAAAGAAATAACTAGACTCACGACACTAGGTAGACTCAAGAAGGTAAAAAGACAAACTCCGATCTCTAGGTTCCAGGTTCACTCGTTAACACTGATCCGATTCCCATTTGCAACGTACCGAATACTGCGTTACCTGAAAAGGATTGGAAGTAGGGGTGAGCAAGAAGCTCAGTAGGAATTATACTCTATCGTCAGGCATAGTTTAAGTGATTAACTAATTAATGAATATGCATGATTAACGTGATAAAATAAGCAGAACTAAATAATCACTAAGATAGAAAGAGTAACGATAATTAAATGGAAGAAATAATTGCATGTCGAGATATCAAGTAAGATTAACAAGATTTTCTAGTGAATGGCAATTTACAAGTCAATTTCAAGTCATGTCAAGCAAGCAAGCAAGTACTTCATACTTTAAGCATGACTAATAAGTTTCACGAGAATGTGGAATGTCATAGACCCAACACGCTAGATAGTACCGGTGCCAAATGCCACACCTAGTCATTGACCTCCCCGGGGATCAAGTACATTTCGGGTGCTCCTCCCAGGACCAGACTGGGCCCTTCATTTGTTTTCCTTGGCATTGATTTCTTTTTGGATCGTAGATCCCACGAGACTAGACATCCACAATATTTAATGGCCAAGAGTTCCAAGGTCAAGTTCATGTAGACAAGGTAAAGGACATAAGAATAATTATTCTTTAAGAGTCCAAACAATAAGTTCCATAATCGAGAAGAATAATTGTCCCAAAGGACTATAATTGATGATCAATAGATCTAACAATAGGTCAAATCAAAAAAACCATAGCCTACATAGGCTTGGTTAGCTCACATAATTCGAAATTCATGAAATAATCACTTTTCGAAAAACTATCATATAAACGGTCAGACAAGGGCAGCTCAAGGGTATATACGGTTAATACTGAGCCGCGCATGTCTAGAAGACATTAAGACCCATAAACAAGATATACGGACCATACAGGGCCGTATTAAAGATATGCGGTCGTTATAGGGCCGCCTATAAGGATATGCGGTCCACTATTGGCAGCACGTGCCTGTTTAGCCCTATTCGATCCAAGACTTAAAACCAGCGGTTCAGTCACGTAAAACAAAGTTACTGGAGGTCCAAAAGGTTTCTAGCAGGGATATAAAAAGATCCCAAGATGATGGTAAGTTCGCCGGATGGAGTGTCCGGGGGTAAAATCAAGACTAGCTCAACTAGAAGGCTAATGACTTATTAGAAGTCAGCGAATAGGTCACACCATTCTACTGGAATAGAATGGCTATCCAGCAACCTAAAGTTCATTATAAACCTAATTTCATGCCAAATTACTAAGGATTATAATTTACATTAAGTCAAATTACCAAAAGATGAATCAAGATGATAAGGAGAATGAACAAGATCGCGTATGAATGAACAGCATGCATTTAACAGAAATTTACTTGCATAATTAACCACTTATCATGTGGGTTTATAATTTACTAATTAACCATTAAGACACTAATATGAATCATATAGAACTAGTACTAATTCACTTTTTGTCTAGATAAACGGTTCTAGAAGAACCTTACATCTACTGGACTAACAGGGGGCTGAACGGGGTTATACTACAATGCAGGGAGTTGGGCGGCCATGTCTGGACCGCCCAAGTGGTTGGGCGGCTCCCAGAGAACCTCCCAAGGGGTTGGGCAGTCAGGTAGGAACCGCCCATCCCCTGGGTTCTGGGTTATGTGGTCCTTCAGGGGCCGTTTATCCTGCACAGGGTTATGTGGTCACTTCGGGACCGTTCAACTAGATATGTGGTTAGTTTGGAACCGTTCATCCCAGGATGTGTGGTTCCTGAGAAACCGTTTAACTAAGGCTATACTAGGGTCAAAGTCTGGGCTTGAGTTGTGCGGTCTATCGTAAGACCGTCCATCTCTGGGTGTATACCGGTCATCCCTTCCACGTCCGATGAACACCGGGAAGTTGAGGGTTGATAGGGTTTGATTAAAAATGCTAAATTCTCATGCAAATGGACTTGAAACAAGGGGCTTTTGGTACCGTTGGAAAGGTTATGAAAAATTCTATCTAACAGCAAGGTCAATTTCATAATTACTTCTGAAATCATGATTTATAATGGCAGGAACACAAAAAACCCTAATCTGGACATGCTGTTACTAAATCACGAAATTCTCACAATATACACAATCAAAATTGGGGCTTTATATATCAAAAGAAAGCTTACTCGATGCTGATTCCAACCATATATGACATGCTTTATGGGTATCAAGATTAACAACTCGAAGTCATAACTTAACTCAAAAGAACACATCAAAAACCAAGTCTAGACATGTTCTTACTCAGATCAGAAATTCTCTAAATATGATCCATAAAATTTAGGGCTTTTATAATCAATGGAAAGAGTACGAAAAACTCTACAAGATGCATGGATCAATTTAAGATTTACAGCCTGAAATCGCTACTGAAATAAAAGGGGAACATGTTCTGCCATAATTCTGACATGCCTCTACTAAACCATTAAATTCGCACAGAATACCTAATAGAATTTAGGGCTTCATATACCAAAAGAAAGAGGGCTGGATGCTGAACATTTTGATATATTACTTGCGGTTTGAGCCTGAGAGAACCTACCTCAATCGGGGAAGAAAAGAAGAAGAAGGAGGAAGAACGGACGCCGACACGTCACCACTAAACACCAGAGATCTCCCTTGATCGATCTCCACTGCGACCGCCGCTGCTACCAAAGGATTCTAGGGTTGCATAGCTTCATTTTTATAGCTCATACACCTTCTGGAGCCTTTGGTGCTAGGAGAATTCGTTGAAGCAAGTTGGGTGTTTGAAAACGGCGCCGCCATGGTTGACCTCACCAAAGCTCGGCCGACACCACGTTTTAAGGCTGGGGTTTCGATCAATTAACAGAGGGGAAATGATCCTTAGATCGTGGCCTTTCATTTGCCATCGATTTGGGCTCATTAGGTGGAGTATTAAGCTCTAATTTTACGTTTGAAGTTAAGGTTAGGTAAGTGTTAGGTAAGTGTGCACTTTTGGGCTTAATCCACTAATTAAACCTAGTCACGGATTTTTGTTGGGTCGGCCACAGATGACAAAGTTGTTAAATAAATCATCCTTTACCATTTTACTATTTTTATAGATTTTGATAAGATAGTCAAAATTTTACTAGTTCTATTTACTAAGTAATTAAATATTAATTTCCGAAATTCATTCATTTCAATTAAATTTCAGATTTTTAAAACCGGGGTATTACATCCTCCCCCACTTTAAGGAATTTGGTCCCCAAATTCGTCGGGTGTTACCAATTATTTGAATATTTGAACTAAGATGATCGTATTTATCAAAATAACATGATAATTATACAATTAATGACGAAAGAATTTAGGTATAGCTAGGGATAAAAGAGAACGATACCATATATAATTCTTCATTCGATAGAAGTTGGTTCCGATCCTTCTTATATTTTTGCTCGTGGGAGTAACTTAGGACAATTAGCCATTTTATGATCCTGATCTCCGCAACGCAGACACGCTCCGCTCCTTCGCCAACACTCCTTTGCGAGATGACCAAGTTTGTGACAGTACAAACACTTCATTTGCGTAATATTGCTCTTCTTCTTCTTATTACTTTGGGTTCCCTTACGATGGACTCGCCAGCCTCTAGCGGAACCGAATCCTACCTTACCCATGGTCCCACTCGCTTTCATTTTAAAAAAATGACTTAGAGACCTGCAAAATAGTTATATGGTTAACTTTTTCATTACCCTTATGCGTAACACAACACAATCTTGCATATATTTTATTACTTAACCCAAGATACTACCCAATCTCACCAGGTTACAAGGGATGACACGGGTCTTAAGACTTAGGGTAACCTATACTCTTGGACAAAATCCAAGGACTCAGGCAACGGAGGCTCAGATACCACCTCTGTCATGCCCCGAATTGATAGCAGCGGGAAGCGATGCTCGGAACGTGGCAGGTAACAGTCATGATAACAAGAGTGAAAATAAATAACCACAATTAAACACATGGAGGCCATACACATATATGAAAAATACGAGCTCTTATTAATATTAAAAGTATAATTTTGACCCACTCTTACAATATTAGATTCAAATTAAAGGAGGAAATAACAAAAAGAAATAACTAGACTCACAACACTAGGTAGACTCAAGAAGGTAAAAAGACAGACTCCGATCTCTAGGTTCCAGGTTCACTCGTTTACACTGATCCGATTCCCATTTGCAACGTACCGAATACTGCGTTACCTGAAAAGGATTGGAAGTAGGGTTGAGCAAGAAGCTCAGTAGGAATTATACTCTATCGTCAGGCATAGTTTAAGTGATTAACCAATTAATGAATATGCATGATTAACACGATAAAATAAGTAGAACTAAATAATCACTAAGATAGAAAGAGTAACGATAATTAAATGGAAGAAATAATTGCATGTCGAGATATCAAGTAAGATTAATAAGATTTTCTAGTGAATGGCCATTTACAAGTCAATTTCAAGTCATGTCAAGCAAGCAAGCAAGTACTTCATACTTTAAGCATGAATAATAAGTTTCACGAGAATGTGGAATGTCATAGACCCAACACGCTAGATAGTACCGGTGCCAAATGCCACACCTAGTCATTCACCTCCCCGGGGATCAAGTACTTTTTGGGTGCTCCTCCCAGGACCAGACTGGGCCCTTCATTTATTTGCCTTGGCATTGATTTCTTTTTGGATCGTAGATCCCACGAGACTAGACATCCACAATATTTAATGGCCAAGAGTTCCAAGGTCAAGTTCATGTAGACAAGGTAAATGACATAAGAATAATGATTCTTTAAGAGTCCAAACAATAAGTTCCATAATCGAGAAGAATAATTGTCCCAAAGGACTATAATTGATGATCAATAGATCTAACAATAGGTTAAATCAAAAAAACCATAGCCTACATAGGCTTGGTTAGCTCACATAATTCGAAATTCATGAAATAATCACTTTTCAGAAAACTGTCATATAAACGGTCAGACAAGGGCCGCTCAAGGGCATATACGGTTAATACTGAGCCGCGCATGTCCAGAAGACATTAAGACCCATAAACAAGATATACGGACCATACATGGCCGTATTAAAGATATGCGGTCGTTATAGGGCCGCCTATAAGGATATGCGGTCCACTACTGGCCGCACATGCCTGTTTAGCCCTATTCGATCCAAGACTTAAAATCAGCAGTTCAGTCACGTAAAACAAAGTTACTGGAGGTCCAAAAGGTTTCTAGCAGGGATATAAAAAGATCCCAAGATGATGGTAAGTCCGCCGGATGGAGTGTCTAGGGGTAAAATCAAGACTAGCTAAACTACAAGGCTAATGACTTACTAGAAGTCAGCGAATAGGTCACACCATTCTACTGGAATACAATGGCTATCCAGCAACCTAATGTTCACTATAAACCTAATTTCATGCCAAATTACTAAGGATTATAATTTACATTAAGTCAAATTGCCAAAAGATGAATCAAGATGATAAGGGGAATGAACAAGATCGCGTAGGAATGAATAACATGCATTTAACAGAAATTTACTTGCATAATTAACCACTTATTATGTTGGTTTCTAATTTACTAATTAACCATTAAGACACTAATATGAATCATATAGAACTAGTACTAAGTCACTTTCTGTCTAGATAAACGGTTCTAGAAGAACCTTACATCTACTGGACTAACAGGGGGCTGAACGGGGTTATACTGCAATGCAGGGAGTTGGGCGGCCATGTCTGGACCACCCAAGTGGTTGGGCGGCTCCCAGAGAACCGCCCAAGGGGTTGGGCGGTCAGGTAGGAACCGCCCATCCCCTGGGTTCTGGGTTATGTGGTCCTTCAGGGGCCGTTTATCCTGCCTAGGGTTATGTGGTCACTTTGGGACCGTTCAACTAGATATGTGGTTAGTTTGGAACCGTTCATCCCAGGATGTGTGGTTCCTGAGAAACCGTTTAACTAAGGCTATACTTGGGTCAAAGTCTGGGCTTGAGTTGTGCGGTCTATCGTAAGACCGTCAATCTCTGGGTGTATACCGGTCATCCCTTCCACGTCCGATCAACGCCGGGAAGTTGAGGGTTGATAGGGTTTGATTAAAAATGCTAAATTCTCATGCAAAGGGACTTGAAACAAGGGGCTTTTGGTACCGTTGGAAAGGTTATGAAAAATTCTATCTAACAGCAAGGTCAATTTCATAATTACTTCCTGAAATCACGATTTATAATGGCAAGAACACAAAAAACCCTAATCTGGACATGCTGTTACTAAATCACGAAATTCTCACAATATACACAATCAAAATTGGGGCTTTATATATCAAAAGAAAGCTTACTCGATGCTGATTCCAACCATATATGACATGCTTTATGGGTATCAAGATTAACATTTCGAAGTCATAACTTAACTCAAAAGAACACATCAAAAACCAAGTCTAGACATGTTCTTACTCAGATCAGAAATTCTCTAAACATGATCCATAAAATTTAGGGCTTTTATAATCAATGGAAAGAGCACAAAAAACTCTACAAGATGCATGGATCAATTTAAGATTTACAGCCTGAAATCGCTACTGAAATCAAAGGGGAACAGGTTCTGCCCTAATTCTAACATGCCTCTACTAAACCATTAAATTCGCACAGAATACCTAATAGAATTTAAAGCTTCATATACCAAAAGAAAGAGGACTGTATACTGACCATTTTGATATATTACTTGCGGTTTGAGCCCGAGAGAACCTACCTCAATCAGGGAAGAAAAGAAGAAGAAAGGATGAAGAACGGACGCCGACACGTCACCACTAAACACCAGAGATCTCCCTTGATCAATCTCCACTGTGACCGCCGCTGCTACCAAAGGATTCTAGGGTTGCATAGCTTCATTTTTATAGCTCATACACCTTCTGGAGCCTTCGGTGCTAGGAGAATTTGTTGAAGCAAGTTGGGTGTTTGAAAACGGCACCGCCATGGTTGACCTCACCAAAGCTCGGCCGACACCACGTTTTAGGGTTGGGGTTTCGATCAATTAACAGAGGGGAAATGATTCTTAGATCGTGGCCTTTCATTTGCCACCGATTTGGGCTTATTAGGTGGAGTATTAAGCTCTAATTTCACGTTTTAAGTTAAGGTTAGGTAAGTGTTAGGTAAGTGTGCACTTTTGGGCTTAATCCACTATTAGACCTAGTCACGGATTTTTGTTGGGTCGGCCACAGAAGACAAAGTTGTTAAATAAATCATCCTTTACCATTTTACCATTTTTATAGATTTTTATAAGATAGTCAAAATTTCACTAGTTCTATTTACTAAGTAATTAAACATTAATTTCCGAAATTCATTCATTTCAATTAAATTTCAGATTTTTAAAACCGGGGTATTACAAACAATCTCTGTAGCCATTATTTGGCCATCTCTGTTTCTTCATCTATCGCGGTGTTCATTTCATCATATCTGTAAACACTTTTTTTCTCCACTGCACTTGTAGTGTTTCTTGTTTTTGTTTTGATTCACGGTTCGCGTGTTCTTCCGATTCCCTGGATAGGGATCGGGCTCCCTCTGGGTTTCAGAGGAAGACAGTCGGAGGTTCTCCAGGCTGTGGATAGCCGTCCCTGCTGGCTTTGTGTGTAGGAAGACAGATAGAGGGCTTTCTCTGTTCTATGGTTTGGGGCGCGTCCCCGATCAAGCTGTGAGTCAGCAAGGAAAGCCCTACTGGGTTTGGTGAGGGGTGGACGTAGGTTGCGGGGTTGCAACCGAACCACCTTAAAAACTCCTGTGTTGTGGGTTGTTCACCTTGTGCGATTGTTGCTTATCTTCTAGCCTCATTGATAGGTTCGTGTGCTTCTAAACTTGGTTATCTTATTTACACACTCAAGCACTCATATTTGCACCTTCGATTTTATCTATGCTTTAATTGTGCTTAGCACTTTGACTGCATCCCTTGGGCAGCCTGCTGCATCCTTGCACATAGGCGCCAAGGTGAAAGTCTTGCTAAGTGATTCCCTTGCTTTGACTCACATGCACCTTGGCTGATCACCTCTACGTTCACACTCATATGCATTATGAATGATCAACATAGCATACACACACACACACGCTTGTTGCGAGCCATCTCATGTTCTAGTGTTGTGCTTCATGATCCCTACACTCCAAGGCTTATACCTCTCTAAGATCTCGAATGTGTTTAAAGAAGTGTCGATCTCTCTCCAGTGAAGAGTCGACCTCTATTGCCCTGATCTGTTAGAGGTGTTGACCTCACTGCCCTGAAGAGCAGACTCCAGCTCACTTCATAGCTGGATCCTGTTGAAGAAGTGTCGACCTGCGTATTGGAAGTGTCGACTTGTCTGAACTGGGCATCGGGTTTTAACGCTCCTTCTTGTGCCATTCCTATCTATTCCACTGCACCGTGTGCTTAAATGTTTCATTGGCTTAAAGGAGTGGTTAATGATCAGTTTCCCCATTAGATGTTAAATTAGCCAAAGTTTGTCACCGGATCTATTCAACCCCCCTTCTATATCCGGTTGCACCACTCGGGACCTAACTCTTGGCACCAGGGCATACCAACCATTGGTATCAAAGCCACACAACATGTGGTATCAGAGCCTAGCTCTGCCATTCCCAGAACCTACGATCTGTAGGGAAAGATCCCGGTGCATTTTATTTAAATGGCTTCATATGCTACACATGCTTCGTTGGCTTCTCCGCCCATTTATGATGGTTCATATTTTTCTACATGGGTAGGGAGAATGTTCATCCATGTTAGCTCCGTAGATCCATAATTGTGGGCTCTTATATACAATGGTCCTCATGAGCTGCAATCAAATTCAATCGAATGGTCAGCCGAACATGAGACAAAACACAATGATAATCTTGTTGCATATAACTTAATTAAAGCTGCAGTTGATCTCATACTATCTCATCTTGTGTCCTCCTGTAGCACAGCCAAGCAAGTATTGGACAGGTTGGTGAAAATCCATGAAGGGAAGGAACAAGAACAAGAATGCTTCATGGCCGATCGTGCAGAACAGTCCAACAATCCATCCTCATCACAGGTAAGCTCTGATTCTGAGGAATTTACTTTTGAAGAGCTTATGGAAGCCTATGATGAGTTGATTAAACAATACAAAAAGGTAAAATCTGAAAACAAAAATCTTAAAAAGGATCTCAAGAAAAATAACCAAAATGAAAGCTCTTTTTGTAAAAACTATTCTGCTTTTGAAGAGCTTAACGACACTCTTTCTTTTGATCTAGATACGTATAAACAAAGCATTGCATGTCTAAGGGATGAAAATGAAAATATTCATGATTAAATCACTAGGTTGGAAGAAATTGTAATAAAACTTCAAAACCAACCTAAACCAATCTCTAATGATTAAACTATAGCCGATGGGCTAATTCATGATGAGAGGTTGATTGAAGAAAATAAAAATTCTGAAACTCAAAGTGAAAAGGTCTGAAAGAAATTGAAGTTTCATGCTCTGCTAATTTTGCATGCGAAGAATGCTTGTTCTTGAGAAAGATAAATACGGGTCTCCATGATGATCTTGAATGGCAACAAAATCTGATTGATTCTCTGAAAGAAGAGAATAGAGAATTGTTGGAAAAGAAAATTGAACTTGAACAAGCTGAAGAAGAAGTGAATGAAAAATTGGCTGCACCTGGAAAAGGCAAAACTGTCATTGATGATTGCTCTGAAACATTGCATGCTTTAGAAAAAGAAAATCAAAATATTAAAGCGGTAAATGCCATGCTCAATGAGCAATTGGCAGCATGCGAAGAGGATCTTGCTGAATCTAAACTGCATATTTCCTCACTTGAAAATGAAATTCAAGGTTTGAATGATTTCCTGTCAATGTTTGCCCAAGACTAAGATTCTGGCTCACCAGAAGCCACCACTTCCTGTGGTCACCAAAAAGGGCATATAGCTCGAAAGAAAAGCAAAATTCAGCATGCTCATCCAAACATGCACCACAACATGTCCAATGCTAAATACCATGCTTTTCACAAAATGAATGTCCATTATTATTATTGTGGTGGACATGGTCACACTGTGCATGATTATTTCATCCTGAGAAATGATGAGCTTAGAGCAGGACAACAAGTGAAAGGGCAAGGAAAGAAACGGGTCAACACTGGCAGAGGGCATGCTCAGAAAAACTCTGCACAGAACCGCATGGGGAATCAGAAGTGTCGACACTCCCAACCAGACAGGTCGACACTCCCCATGGCCTTCAACAGAAATGCTTGCCTTCGCTGCTTTCATTGTGGTAAGACTGGTCACACTGACCAGGAATGCTGGCATCTGAAAGAAAGACACCACCCTCATACCATGAAAGGTAAAAATCATGCTCGCCCACAAAAGCATAGTCCACATGCACACGCACATGAACATAAAAAGAATAATCAATCTTTTGTGCGTTGTTTCTATTGTGAGAAAAATGGGCATGAGATATATGATTGTCACACAATGAGGGAGGATGATGTGATTGCCATGAAAAAGATGGGCCAAGATGCTAAACATGTTGCTAACCCACAAGGACCCAAGCAAGCTTGGGTACCTAAAAATTCTAAATGAGAATTTTGGGTGCAGGATGCCTTGGAGCTGAGAAATGAATGGTCAGGTAAATAAAAGCTCAAGGCACATGTATGTAAATAAATTTTTTCATTTCATGTCATTTTACATGTTTAGTCTTGATATGTAGATAGTGCATCATAAGTTTGCCCATTTTGTTCAATAAAATTCTGCAAACTAAATTGCTTATTTGAAATGATGATTTGTCCCCCATGGTGTGAAGATGAACATATGAGCTAGATTAATTACTCACACCCTGCTTGACCTCTGGTATTTCAAATGGTCTAGAGTAGAAAGGCAAGTCATGCTTGTCCGAAACTCTTACTATGCGTGAGAACGGTCTAAGATCAAAACCTCCGCCGTGTACCAGAGATCAATTATTTCAGCTGTTTAATTTATGAAAAACTTGTTTTGCTGATGTTGCTGATATGATGATGAGTTGTTTAATTCTTGCTACCAACCATATGAAATTCTTAGATATTGGTTTTGATGATGCATACCATGGCTGCATTTTTAACTCATTATTCATGTTAGCATTATTCAAAGGGGGAGTCTAGCAATTGACATCATCATGTTGCATTTTGTTCAAATTCAATTGTGAATGATTTATGTTTGCATCATCTTGTGATCTCATGTACTTCAATGCAAATCATGTTTAGGAAGACACAAAAATGTGCAATCATCATGCAACATCTTCATTGCATTGTGTATTCACATAAGTCTTAGACTGCATAGTTCATTGCCAACCCATGCATGCTTTCAGGGGGAGTCAAAATCTAAAACCAAGCTGCATTATTACACAATTGTTGACATCCTTGCATAGACTGCATATTCTCAGGGGGAGCTTGTTCATCATGAAAATTTAGTCAAAACTCTGCCTTGCAGTTCAATAGGTCGACCTCACTCCTTTGACAGGTCGACCCCACAGTTCTATCTGCCTGAAAATTGCTTCTGTCTGAGCTCAGGGTGTCGACATCACACAATGCAAGTGTCGACACTTTCATCACATGTTGACTATATCTCATCCATTCCAGTCTGAGCTCAGTGCATAACCTCAGGGGGAGTGTTCACCACTGATTCTCAAGCTTCCACTAATGCAACACTCTCTTTTTATATCAAACCACTGCATCGTATTGCTAACATCCTTTTGTGGTTCAACTTGGATTCAATTTGCCTTGAACTTCTTGGAGGATCATCTATCTGTTGTTAAGTCTGTTTATCAGAGTAAATCTTCAAGAAGAATCTTCTTTTATGGGGTTTTGTGGCTGCCTTGAATATGAAAATTTTTGGTTTAACATTAATGATTTCTTGTGCCATGAAGTTTAATGGTCTTGAAAATGTTTGTGTTCGGGGCTAATAGACTTAAACTAGTTTCTCATGTTTTGACTTATTATGCCTTCTTGAATCTGAAAGTTTATTTTAAGTACAAAGGTATCTTTGATTGAGAAACTTCAGTTAAGTATTGTTTTTAAACACTTGTCGAGTCTGGATATCTCAAAAGGAGGCTACATTAAAAATAAGCTCCAGGTAGAGCAATGGCACTGTTGTTGAGAAATCTAAAAATTAAATCTTTTGGAGGCAACTATGCTATCTCTGTTCTAATTGAGACAAAATCGTTAGCTACACTGAGTAACTGGGGCTGCTTGCGTCTGGTAAACATGCACACTCACGTCAAAAGGTGGTTGCTACACTTGATTGCTTGTAAAATGATAACAGTCATCTTTCAAATGATTTCAAAAGAAAAATCTGAATGTGTATGACTCTTCAATAAAATCAAAGTCATCTAAGTGTTTAGCCTCAATACTTATCAAAGTCACTCTCAAAGGAGCTAATGGAATTGAATGAGTAAGATAAGAGGAGGCTAATCTGGTTTTGATATGAATTTCTGGTTCACTTCTATTAAGCTTGAATGCAAATGTTTTCATGTGATTCTACTAAGAAGGTCAGAATTCATTAGCATTAAACCAATCTTCTATTGGCTGCTTAATTGGAGTTCTATAACTTGAGATTCTGAAAAATCCATAACTCTGATTTATGAACTTGATTTCAGATTAAGGAACCTCCATTCCTTCTTGAACAAGTCAAATCTTGATGCTCCTTGATGGTTGCCTTCATTTGACATATCCACATAACTCATTCAGTCTGCCATGAGTACATCACCATGCTTATCAGGTGGTATCTAAATCCATTGATGTCTTCTAACAATTGACATCATTGCTTTCTCATCAATTGGCATTTGGCATAAGTCCTGGCATCATTGGCATCATGTTTTCATGCAATTGGGTGGCATGCATGTCTTGACTTCATACATTTGTAGCCTGCATCTGTCATTTCCATAATATTGCATAAAAATCCTAAATATCTAAAAATGTGAAAACCATTAAAAATCTTGAACAAATTTGAAAATCAAATCTGATCCTTGGCTGCTATGTCTCTCTCTTCTATTGCATCATGCTACTGTGACCATGCCTCTAACACTTAACTGTCTTTGCCAAGCCAAGGGACACAACCATGTTCAATAAATCCATATCACTCATTGGTTTCAGTCCTAAAACTGGCGTTCCAAAATTGGTTGTCTTCATTTTATCAACTTTAATAAGTGTACAACCATTGGCATGTATTTCCACAACATTTTCTAGAATTCTGGACAGTTGCCTGCATTGCTTGAGATCATCACTACCCATAAATTACTTGCATTGGCATGTTCTCCACATCATTTTTGCCCTGAAATGATGTCAAAGGGGAGAGAATAGATGTGCAATTCCCTTCTCTTGTTTTTTTGATGATGTCAAAGGGGGAGAGAATTAACTGAGTCATTAATCAAGGAATGCACTCCTTGTGTCAAAGGGGAAGAGAATCATGTGAGTCATTTTATTAAGAGGGCAAATTGTCCAAAAGGGGGAGAGAATTGTTAAAGGGGAGAGAATCTTCTTCTTATGATCATTATATTTCCTTTTGACATGTGAACTTATAATGACTCATAGTTCATAATGACTCATAGTTGTCATCATCAAAAAGGGAGAGAATGTTGGGCATGTGTGTAACATGCCTTGTTGTATATTGGTTTTGATGATGTCTAACTATGACTCATTATGACTCATTACTGATTTGATGCTCTATACCATGACTCATTGATATAATGCCTAATTCACAATTAAGTCTATGGTTTTGATGATGTCTAATCAGGCAAGCATAGGCATGAAAATAGTTTCATGAAGATGGGCAGAATGTTGGGCATGATAGCACAAGCATGAGAAGGCCTCATACAAAGGATCAAGTCAACCAAGCATGGTGCACAGAGATCAAGGCCTTTGGCTGCACAAAAAATCAAGGCAGATCTCACCAAGGAATGGTGTTCCAAGAGACAAAGAAGACTTGGGCAGATAAAGCGAAAAAGAGGCTGAAATATCAAGTTTGCTAAGGTACAGGTTGACCTCTCAAATTGAAGAGTCGACCTCATCTACAAGTTGCCAAGAGCTGCCTCGACCTCAAGGAACGGCTGCCTCAACCTCAGTGGACAACTTGGCAGAATTTACAATAAAAGAGTCGACCTGCCAGCTTGAAGTGTCGACTCCACAGCTCAATCAGCCGGCAGACTAGTGAAGACTGCATGAAGAAGTGTCGACACTTGTCTCAGAAGAGTCGACATGCCTGCCATCCAGAGAGCGTTATAAATGCTATTTTGTTGAGAAGTGTCGACCTGCCCCTCCTAGAGTGCCGACACTTCAGTCTTCCAGAAGCTGTTATAAAGAAACTAGTCATCAGAAGTGTCGACCTGCCTCTCTCAGAGTCTCGACACTTCAGTCTTCCAGAAGCCGTTATAAAGGAACTTTTCATCAGAAGTGTCGGCCTGCCTCTCCCAGAGTGTCGACACTTCTATCTTCCAGAAGCAGTAATAAAAGGGTTTCCAACAGAAGTGTCGACACTCTACACAGAAGTGTCGACACCACAGTGCTCATCTCAGAAAATTGAAGGGTGATCTAGAGAGAGAAAAAGGGTATAGAAAATCATTAAAATGAAGGTTTTTGGGGTCTGGACCAAGTCCCAAGGCTTGAATTTTGCTCTGCCATCTTTTCACTCACATGTCTACTTTTTGGAGATGGCTTTGTCAGAAAAGGACAGATGGAAAAGGACTTATCTCTGCTACCATCATGTGGTCCCTGTCCAAGCTGACTTCTACAAAACAGAAATAGTTGCTCAGCCAATAAGAAGACAGTAGACAAGCAGGGTCATTTAATGTGAAGATTTCCAAGCATCTAAAAGAGAAGATTCAGCCACTTCTTCCTCCTGCTGCCACCGTTGCACATGCCACCTGCTAAAGACACCCATTGCTCTCACATCACCTGGCGCATGCTTCAAGGGAGATTTGGAGGGAAAATCTCGCTGGTGTAATGGTCCAACAAAAGACATTTTGGCATAAATTTTCCCTTGCTTTTCACATGGGTTCTCTTATATATACCTAGCTTCCTCAACTGAAGAACCTGCTGCAACTGCTATTTTGAGAAAAGCCACGCCCTTGAGCTGTGAAGAATAAGAAATCTGTGAAGAAGAAAGAGAAAGGGAGTGAGAGAAGCCCAGCATCTGCGACCTTAGTCCAGTGTTGTGAAAGAGAAGAAAGAGAGAAGAGAAGCCAAGAGGAGAGCAGCTATCCTCATGTCCAGATCGTGCCAAGGAAGAGAGCAGATCAGACCCTTATTCTGATCAATCTAAGAGCTTCAAGAATAATCTCTGAAGCCACTGTTTGGCCATCTGTATTTCTTCATCTATCTCGGTGTTCATTTCATCATATCTTTAAACACTTGTTTTCTCCACTGCACTTGCAGTGTTTCTTGTTTTTGTTTTGATTCACAGTTCGTGTGTTCTTCCGATTCCCTGGATAGGGGTCGGGGTCCCTCTGGGTTTCATAGGAAGACAGTCGGAGGTTCTCCGGGCTGTGGATGGACGTCCCTGTTGGCTTTATGTGTAGGAAGACAGACAGAGGGTTTTCTCTGTTCTGTGGTTTGGGGCGCGTCCCCGGTCAAGCTGTGAGTCAGCAAGGAAAGCCTCACCGAGTTTGGTGAGGGGTGAACGTAGGTTGCGGGGTTGCAACCGAACCACCTTAAAAACTCCTGTGTTGTGGGTTATTTACCTTGTGCGATTGCTCCTTATCTTCAAGCCTCATTCATAGGTTCATGTGCTTCTAAACTTGGTTATCTTATTTACACACTCAAGCACTCAGATTTGCACCTTCGGTTTTATCTATGCTTTAATTGGGCTTAGCACTTTGACCGCATCCCTTGGGCGGCCTACTGCACCCTTGCACATAGGCACCAAGGTGAAAGTCTTGCTAAGTGATTCCCTTGCTTTGACTCGCATGCACCTTGGCTGATCACCTCTACGTTCACACTCATATGCATTATGAATGATCAACATAGCATACACACACACACACGCTTGTTGCGAGCCATCTCATGTTCTAGTGTTGTGCTTCATGATCCCTACACTCCAAGGCTTATACCTCTCTAAGATCTCGAATGTGTTTAAAGAAGTGTCGATCTCTCTCCAGTGAAGAGTCGACCTCTATTGCCCTGATCTGTTAGAGGTGTTGACCTCACTGCCCTAAAGAGCAGACCCCAGCTCACTTCATAGCTAGATCCTGTTGAAGAAGTGTCGACCTGCGTATTGGAAGTGTCGACTTGTCTGAACTGGGCATCGGGTTTTAACGCTCCTTCTTGTGCCATTCCTATCTATTCCACTGCACCGTGTGCTTAAATGTTTCATTGGCTTAAAGGAGTGGTTAGTGATCAGTTTCCCCATTAGATGTTAAATTAGCCAAAGTTTGTCACCGGATCTATTCAACCCCCCTTCTATATCCGGTTGCACCACTCGGGACCTAACTCGTGGCACCAGGGCATACCAACCATTGGTATCAAAGCCACACAACAGTCATATGTGTTTTGTTGTACTTATGAGGTTTTTGATGATGTCTCTATGAGTCATAGTTAGTGCATAGTGCATGAAAATATTGTGGTTGATGTGCCTTGTCTGTAATTATAAGTCAGTGCACATTTCAATGTATGCTTCACAAAGTTTGTACACACTTTCATATGCTTCATGCGATGTCTGTACACATTTTTATATGCTTAGTCTGCACACTTGCACATTTGATTAGAAAGTCCATGCACAACTGTCTTCTTGCTTTAGGCAGTCGATGCACATTCGCTTTCATGCATTGGATGGTCTGTGCACATGTGTGTGTTGCATTGACATTTCATCGAACAGGTTAAGTGCACATTCAGTTCATCAAACACCATGTGTGCATATCACTTTTATGTGCTTGACATTTCAGTGAACACTTGGTGTGCATTTCATAGTCAGCGCACTTCATAGTCATTGCACTCCATGGTCTGTGCATGTTTCTATCTCAAGCACATACATGTCTGTGCAGGTTTTGCCGTGCTCACATGAAGGTCTATGCAATTTTTACATTCTGCATGCAGGGTCTGAGAATGATTGCATCATTAAGCATATAAGGTCTGTGCATACTTCGTTGTTTCGCAAACAACGTCGGTGTATTGTTTCATCGCGCATACACATAAGTCGGTGCTAGTTTTGCCTCCACACACTAAGTCTGTGCATGTCTTGCTTAGACTAAAGTCAGATCGGTGCTAGTTGCACCTTCTGCATTCAGGGTCGGTGCTAGATGCACCCAAGGTCGATGCTACTTGAGCATTGACATAATGAAGGTCAACGCTAGTTGCCTTGTTCGCCTGATAAAGTCGGTGCTAGTATTGCATTTATTGCCCATGAGGTGAGTGCACATTCCTGTAGAAACACATATAAGGTCGGTGCTAGTTCAGGTCTCACACAACTAAGGTCGGTGCTAGTTGTGGTTTCTCATAGCTAAAGTCGATGCTAGCTGCACTTCACGCATACACAAGTCGACGCTAGTTGCACCATCCAGCATACTCAAAGTCGGTGCATGTTTGCGTACGCATAATGGAGGTCGGTGCACATACTATAGCAGGTCGGTGCATATAGGCCAACCAGCATACTTGAAGTCGGTGCTAGCTATGCTATGTGCTATATAAGGTCTGTACACACCCTGTGTGACTGCACAGAAGGTCCGAGCATGTCTTGGGTCTATGAATGATGAAGTCTGTGCATATTTTTACATATCCTTTATGAAGTCTGTGCATGTTCTCAAAAATGCACAATGAAGTCTGTGCATGTTTTCAAATTTGTAAAGCCTGAAGTCTGTGCACATTCATATAAGTCTAAGCTATGTGCATTTTAAGTCTAAGCACATACATAGTCTGAGCATGTTTTCATATCCAAGCATTGTGCATATAGGTCAGTGCACGTTTCAACTTGAGCGACACAAAGTCAGTGCACTTTTCTTATCAAGCATATATAAAGTCTGTGCTAGTTTGTCTTGGGCCTATATAAACTCAGTGCATATTGTCTGTGCTATAAGGTCTAACCTTGTTTTCACCTTTCCAACTAACAGGTTTAAGGTAGCACGTGAGGTCGAACTAAGAACAGGCACGTGTTCCCAGAAATGGTGGGATGCTGGTGCATGGAGCCAGAGAGCAAATGATTAGTCACGTGATCCGAGGCACTTTTCCGAAGGAATAATCTCGTACCTGCCACATGGACCAATAGGGCTTCAGTAGGTTTTATCTGTTTCATGTATACGGTGCCCATGTTCCCTATAAATAGGGTGCCTTGCCTCACGAAGAAAAAAGGAGAGGAAGCTGCGGCCATAGTCTACATTTGTAGAGAGAAAGCTTCCCCCTAAAGAAGAAGAAGCAGAGAGCCAGAGTGAGAGAGAAGAAAAGAGAAAGAGAGAGAAAAGAAGTATAGAGATGCAGTCGTCAACTAGATGTTTTTGAGGATTTGTTTTTCATCTGTCTCAAGATCAAATCCTGAATAGACTTGTTTTTGAAAGAGCTTCATTGAAGCTATATTTTGTCCTTGCTTTTCATTTTTCATTTTAGGTTCATCCTTTCCTTGCATTCTCATTTTGGGTTCCTCCTGAGGATTCAGGAGAAGGGAGACTTGTTCTCCGGTTAGCGAGTGGCAAGGTGTCATTCGTGGTTTCCCTTTGGGGTTCAGAGGAAGGGAGACTTGGGTCTCCGGTTGTGAGTGGCTGGGGGTCACTCACGGTTTCCCCTCCGGCTTGGAGGAAGGGAGGTTTGCCTCTGGTTCTGGTTCTGTGGGTTACAAAACCTGGTTGAGGGATTTGTCTCCCTCGGTTATCAAGCTGTTAGGTAGCGCATGTTGTAGACTGAGTCTCCGGTGGTGTTCTTGCTTGGTTTGAGCAAGGGAAGCCTCACTCGGTTTGAGTGAGGGGTGGACATAGATCTGGGGTCTCAGATCGAACCACCTAAAAAATCTTGTGAGTTGTAGTTTGAATCGTGTGCTTGTTCCCTTTCATCTACCTCCTTCACAGGATCGATCTGCATGTTTGGTTGAATGTGTCTTGCTTGATATATGGTTGTTTGATCCTTCGATATTGTGAATTATCTATTTGTGAGAGTGAATGATCACTATCATTCACTCGCTTATCAGTTGAGGTTTCTACTCTTCGAAGATCCTTTTCTGTGTCATATTCTTAATATCTATGGTTGTGAAGTGTTGGTCCATGAGCTTAGCAATATATTAGGTTGCGTGTGCTTGCTAAGTGTTCGATTGTGAGCTGCAATTGAACTCCTGTTCGGTTTGATTCAGCTAGCGTTATTTCCGCACATATCTGATTTTGAAAGCTTGAATTAAATGAAATTTCTAAAAGATCCATTCACCCCTCTGGATCTATTTCCGTGTACCACCTGATCTAACACTTTTGTCACTAAGACTTAGAGTCCTAGTAGGACCAAAGAGGTCCATGTGCAAGAATTCCAATGGCTTTGATGATAGGGGTTCCTGTCGCACCTTGAAAGGTTTCCTATTTTGCTTACCCGAGACACATGCATCACATATTTTTGTATCAATTTTGAATTGAATTTTAGGCATACCCCTGACTAAGTCATGCTTGACTAGTTTGTTAAGAATATTGTAGCTGACATGCGCTAGTCTTCTATGCCAATTGAAAACATTGTTATCAAAACTAGCAAACAAACAGAAATTAGATTCAGAAATATCTTCTAAGTCTACTATGTACACATTATTGACTCTGTGACCAAGAAATTTTACTAATTCAGAATTTATCTCATATATTTTGCATGCATGATCATCAAAGACAACCTTGTGACCTTTGTCACAAAGTTGATTGATACTCAAAAGATTATGTTCTAACCCATCTACAAGCAAGACCTTTTCAACTGTGTTGGAGGGATACTTACCAACTGTACCGGATCCAATGATCTTACATTTGTTCTTCCCTCCAAACTTTACCATTCCTCCTATCTTCAGTTCCAGCTTGCTGAACTTGGTTCGATCTCCAATCATGTGCCTAGAGCAGCCACTATCTAGGTACCATCTATTGTTCATGGCTGCCAGACTGACCTACAAACAAATCAAGCAGAGAGATTTGGAACCTAAGAGAGATTGGGTCCAAAAGTATCATTCAAGTACTTTAGCAAGTTCTTAGGGATCTAAAATTTTCTAACTATTTTCCTCTGATTAGGTTTCATGTGTTCTACCTTGACAGTTTTGGTGACATTAGGTATTGAGTTTGGTCTTCTTTGAGCATTGTTAGACAAAAATTTATTCCAATTGCTTTGATGATTGTTTCTTAGATTTCTCATGAAGCCAATTTGTCTTTGAAAATCATGGTTATTGAAAGATTCTTGAAGATAAATAGAATATGGCCAATATGTTTTGTTTTGATTCACGTTTCTATTTTTCCTTTGACTTCTGTTTTAAGAGGCCTGCATCGACCTGTGGTATGGGGTGCGTCGATGCATCAGAGTTTGAGAACTAGCTTTGATTCTGTCTGAGACAAAATGACTCGACGCAGTAGTCGGACTGCATCAATGCAGGGTAGGTTTAACAGTAGGGTTACCCTGAATTTTGATTGACTGTCCAGTGGGATTTGTTGGAGTAGCTTTTAAAAACTTCATCATCTTAGGTTGCTGGTCAAGCTTGTTGTCATTTGAACTGGATGGAGTGTCCAGTTTTTCTTTCCCTTTGCCTGGGCAGAATGTCATGGTTTTGAACTCAAAAGGCTTTTTGTTCGTTGGGTCATAACCTAGACCTTCTTTGTTGAAATTTATCTTTACACCTAGCATGGTGTCTAGATTCGTCCTCCCTTGAACAAATTTTTCCAGCATTTGTTGTTTGTCATCTAGATCCTTTTGAAGCTTTTCACAATGGTTTTTAATTTCAAAATTTGCAATCCTTACAACTTCACATTTTTCAGTTATTAGCTCATTTTCTTTATGGATTTCTTGGAGTTTCATCTTGAATTCATCCAGTTGTTTCTTAGTGTCCTCATTTTCTGTTTTCAAATTATCAGTCACAGTTTTTAGTGAGTTTGCTTCTTCAATTAGTTTCTTAAGATTTTCATTCTCTATTTCCACCGAAGCATAATCATGAGTGACACTATTCAGTTTTCTTTTCACTACTTTGTATTCTTTGGTTTGACAATTGAATTTATCTAATAGATCAGGGTAAGCATCTTCCCAGTCATCAATTGTATACTTCTTAAATGGATTGCTTACCTCATTATCACTTTCGGCCATGAGGCATATCCCTAGCTCCTCTTCCTCTGAGTTTTCAGCCTTGATATCTTCTTCTTCATCACTCCATGTGCACACCATGGCTTGAGGCTTCTTTTTCTGACCTTTGAAGTTTTCTTCATCAACTCAGGGCACTCACCTTTCATGTGACCGGGCTTTTTGCAATGAAAACAAGTGATGTTGTCAGAATTTTTATTCTTGTCAAATTTAGAGTTGGAGTTCTTACTAGCCTGTTGTGGCCTAATTTTCCTGAAGGTCTTACCTCTGGTTCTCAGGAACCTTTGAAACTGGCAGGTCAGAGTGGCTTTTTGATCATCATCTAAATCAGAGAAATTTTCATTTTTCTCACTACTCTCCCCACTGCTTCGAGACACATTGAGGGCTATAGTTTTACCCTTTTTGTTCTCTTCTACACTCCTCCTGAGGTTGATCTCATATGCCATCAGAGATAGTCATGGTGGACAGGTCCCTGGACTCTTCTATCACAGTGGCTTTCGTGTGCCACGCAGGGGTTAGGGACCTAAGAATCTTTCTAACTAGATCACTCTCCTGGACTTGTTTTCCCAAAGCTTTAAGGCTGTTAGTGATCACAGAAACTCTCGCATACATCTCAGATATATTTTCATCATCCTTTATTTTAAAGAATTCATAATCTGTAGTGAGCATGTTCACCTTTGTCGCTCTCACCTGGGACGTTCCTTCGTAGATTAGTTGCAGCTCATCCCAAATCTTTTTGGCAATTTTGCAAGCCGAAATCCTTGAATACTCCACTGGATGGACGGCGCACTGCATGATATTCATGGCTGTCCAGTTGATGGTAGATACATGAATTTTTTCCCTGGTCCATGTAGTTTCATCTTCAGGTAGTTCGAATGGACCGCTGGTGATCACTCTCCATAGCTCATGGCTCTGAGCTAGCATGAAAACCTCCATCTTGTTCTTCCAGTATATGTAATTAGTGCCATCGAAAAATGGGGGAATTAGAATGCCCCTCAGCTATGAAGCTGCGAGGATTACTTGTTCCAGGTCTTCCCTGGTCGTTGGACCACATTTTGGGAAACCCGCTCTGATACCAATTGATAGACTAGAACAACAGATATAGAAGGGGGGATGAATATATCTGTTCCAAAAGATTAGCAGATAAAAACTCTAAGAGCAATGCAAGTAGATACTCTAACAATAACACTAGTATAAATGCAAGCACGGATCAGACAAATCAATAGCGATTATGTGTGTGCAGAGAAGTGTGGAGAACACAACGCGTGCAAACATAGGAGATCGATAGATGCAGCTCACACTCAGCAGCATAGCATGATCACGGTGATTGACATCGGTACACGGTGGAGGTTTGATCCAAGGATCACCTCACGCAAGGAGCAACATTCCAGATAGGCCTGACCCATCCTTTCAGCTACTTCTTTTGATATACCAATTAGACAACATAGTGCATACTGAAAGCTAAACAATTCAAACCATGTAATGGACCATAAGAATTTTTAGGTGGTTCGATTGCGGTCCGCAATCTACGACCACCCCACACTCACCCAGAGTAAGGCTTCCTTGCTAAAAGCAAACCAACAAGCAGACTTAGTCTGCGACAACAGCTGATACCATAGCTTCACTCTTAAGGGAGACAAATCCCTTGACCTTTGACCCTACTCCCAGTAGAGATCAAACCACACTACGCAATGCAGTAACCGGAGGACAATCGTCTCCTCTTCTGTCTTCACAGAAGGAACCTCGTGAACTGAATCCCTCAGCTCACACATCCAGAGGTCGGAGACCTCTCTTCCTCTGAACCTACAGAGGGGATTCCAAAGATTGCTCTCCCTTCCTTTGAACACATTCAGAGGGAACTAGAACAATTGTGAATAGAAGAACAAAATGCAAAAATAATAGAAGTAAAGAATTCGATCAATGGAAAACCAATAAGAACAATGTAGCTTCCGATGAAGCAATCTCCTGCGGAGATAGCCTGGCTGCTCTCAAATCTCTCTTCTTCTCAAGGTAGTTCACTCTTTTTTTTCTTCTGGAAGAGCTCTCTCTGAAATTTCTATCTCAACGAGAGTAGCAGCTTCTGCACCTCTCTTGAACGGAGCGGCTTTATAGCAGAGAGTATAGGATCGTATTCCTCTTTCTTCCACTTCGAGATTTCGATCAGCCAATAATCTATTGGTCCACATGGAAAGGAATATTCTGATTGTTATAGGATTCTTCCAGAAGCCCGCCACGTGGGTTCATTATTTGGGCGCCAAAAAGTTCCATGATCGTAGTGATCGTAGTCATGTGATATCCTTGAGTTCATCACGTGCTCTAATATCTTCATGCTTTCAGATCCATGATTAGCCAAGGCAAGCTAAGTTTTGATCCTTAATCATGCATTAAGACTCAATGCTCTTAAGTTCGTTGCCCGTACAAAAATTCTTGACGGAATCGGTCGATCGTTCCCCTATTTCAGTCGGCCGAAATAAACAGCATCAGAAGCTTCTTTCAAGAGGTCGATGCAGCTTCCTTTTTGCGTCGATGCAGTGTTGCTAAGGAGGGCTGCAGGTTCTTGGCTTCGAATGAATAGCTCTTGATGCATCGATGCATAGCATCGCCAAGTAGAGGGAGAGTGTAACAATACATATCTTGAACACTGATGCGTCGGATTATTAGCTTGCGACTTCGACCTGCCCTTGTGACTGCTCTAATTTCTCCTTCTGGTGCTTCGACCTTATTGTCTTCAATTTGCTACTTTCGAGCTGAGTGCGTCGATGCACTCCTCAAATCCATCGAGGCAATGTGTGGATAACTTCTTCGAACAATTGTCTTCTTACTTAGCTTCCGACTTGGTACGTCGATGCATCAACCTTGATGCGTCGATGCAGTGTGAAATTATAGCAAATTTGTTCTAGGTACATCGGTGCACTTCTTTGATATGTCGATGCAGCTCTTCTGAAGGACTCTTCTGTGATTGTGACAGCACCGAGGTAGTGTTGAACTTGGTCATTTCTTAGAACTTCCTCACTTACTTTGATGTGGCTCCAATAGTCAGGGCACCTACAAATAAGATTTATTGTGTTAGCTATTTAACCATATTTCATTGACATCATCACTACACTCAGAATACAACAACCGCGACTGCCCGGAAAGCCCTTTGTGGCGAACGCCTGATCGGTCGACCAAAAATGACAGAAAACCCTTGGAACCCCGCCTAGGGGTTCGATTCCACGCCCCAATCACCCCCGGGTGATGGGGAAAATATGGGGAACCCATTACCCAGCCTCTGGACCACCAAGAGACGCCATTCAAACCCCAAAAACATGATCAAAATGAAGAATCCGCCGCTCACCCTAAAATCATGCTTCTAACCCCCGGCGTGAAATAAACCCACACTCGGCCTCGGCTCGGCCTACAAAACCACAGGAAAGGAAGTACAAGGGCCAGGGATCCATCCCCCTACCTCCACTAAAGATTTCCCGCACCGAGGATGTAATATCCTGGATTCTTCGGATCGGAATCGGAGAGCAATTGGATCGCTTTCGTGGGTCCTGATAAGTGTTTTACGATCCACCCAGATTTTTCCCTTGTATAACTTGTGGAAACCTGTGGAGAGTTGACCGTTGAGTTTTTCTATTGAGGGACACAACAGGTGCGTTGTGCTCATTCCGAGGATCGCAAAGACTATTTTTCCATATTTTTCTAAATTTATGGATTTTCATGCCAAGAATTAGATTTTAGAAAAATTGCATAATTTCCTTTTTTTTCTTCTTAACCCTTTTCCCTCCTCTCTCCTCCCTCACGTCTCTCATTTCTCTCTCTTCGTTCTCTCTCCTCTCTTCTCCTCTCCCCCGTGCGCGCGATCGATGTGGAGCTGGGTGAGGCGGTGACGGCGTGGAGCTGACCTGGAGCGTGGTGGCGTGAAGACTGGAGCGTGGCATTTGCGCGATCCCTCGTGTGATGGTTTTTGGCGTATTCTGGCCGTCTCGGTGCGTGAGATCTTCGGTGTAGGTAGGGGGACAGATGTCCTACCCTTTTACTGCGTTCCCTCGCGATTTGGAGCCGAACGGTGTGAGTTTGAGCAAGTTTTGTTAAGGTTGGGCGAATTTCATGTTCGGGGGCTATGAGCCATGTTCGCCATTCCAGGCGATGGTATCTAGTTTAATTAGATTCATTTGAACCCCTGGCATGTTGGGAATCTTTTATCGCAAGTTTTACTGCGTTTGGTTGAGAATCGGAGCCGGTATGAGCCCGGCCATCCATGTGACTCATTTTGGTTTGATTCGTGAGAATCGCTCGTTTCTTGTCATTTTGCGCATGGATTGAACCCCTCCGGCTTTTGGAAGGTGTATATCATGTCTAGGGTTTTTTCCCCGTCATTTAGACGCTATTGGGGCGTGGAAATGTCGAGTTTTGAGCATCCCAATGGTTTTCCCGTCGTGTTGGCTTGGCGGCCCTTCCAGAAACCAATTTTGGTCTTTGGCGGCCCGCTAGAGACCGCTAGGTTGAGTGGGTTGTCAGTTTAGCTAAACAGTTGTGCGATAGATTGCAAGGCTCACCTTAACGGTCCGTGGGTGACCGCTAGGCATCGTTGAATTTGGTCAACATTTTATGTCGGTTCGGGCTAGCGGTCTAGCTCTGACCGCATCGGGGTATTAGGCGGCCTTAGGGTGACCGCTTTTCCCTGTGAAACGGTTCTTGTTAGACCGTTAGGGTGGTTTGACCGGTTGAGTCGGTTTAACTATTTGGGGTTTGACTGTGCGTAGCGGCCAAGTCATGACCGCTAGAGTCAAGCTTGTGGCCATGAGGAGACTGCCTTGTGCAAGCAGCGGCCTCAGCTAGACCGCAAACCCCTATGCTTTTCGTGGATTTCTTCTCTAGAGTCTTCTGAGTGTAGCGGCCATGACCCTGACCGCCACACTCAGGGGCGGCTATTGGTTGACCACCTTTGGCATGGTGTGGCCTTGGTATGACCACCATTTGCTTGTGCTCTCTGTCAAGGTTAGCGGCCTTTTGGATGACCGTCGGGTTGGTCTAGCGGCTAGGGTAAGACCGCCACCTATCTAGAGTACTATTTTAATATCGGTTCGATTTCCGGTTGATGTGGCTTTGACCCCTTGGTTAGCCCACTGTTCCGTGGATGTCTTGGACGTCCTATGAGGGTTGTGACCATGTTATAGGGTGTCTGAGAGTGCCACTGTAGCGAGTAGTGTTTTGTGTTATATCGAGGATCATTATGGTTTCTGGTCAACCCGGTTGTGACCTAGCGGTTGACTCGTTATCTCGTGAGTGTCTCGTCTATCCTGTGCCGATCGAGACATGGTTTTGGGTGCTTGGAGGTATTATCTTACCTCAGTTTGCGTGCCATGTGGTTTGAGAGTTTTTGGTGATCCCTCATGTTCCGTGTTTCATGTTATACGAAATTGTGAGTCTGTTATGCAGCTCGGAGGCCGAGGACTCATCGTTAATGTGTTTCCCGTAGTTTTTGGCTTAGGGACTAGGCTGATTAACAGTGTGTTGCTGTGATGTGTGACGATCTTGACCCGAGTCTTGTGACTCAAGGATCGTTGTCAGCAGGTCTAGTTAACTATCCTGAGTCTGGTAGCAGTCGTATACTACATTATGCTCTGTAGTACGTGTGACAGTGTGTGCTTACCCTATTTATACTTCGGTGTTCGTTGTTTTGGAGTCTCTGTGTCTAGTGAGCCTCCACTAGTCGTAGCCTGATGACACTTTCCGGTGTGTCGGCCCACCTAGGAGTGGTGGCGGGGCAGTTCTCGGTTGATGGTTTTTAGGCTAGTTTCCGTGGGCCCCCTTGCTTTGCGCTAACGTCCTACTAGGGGGAAAACTATCTAGAGGCATGGCTCAAGACATTGGGCTTGTGTGTGCACACGTGTTCAGGGGCGGTTGGACGAGCGCCGATGGGCGTGACCCTGACTAGTCACTCGTTACTATTGTTCCTTATACTTGGTTTCTTGTTGAGTGTCTCAGTTATCGCCATTCTAGGCGAGTGCGAGATACCCGAGGCATAGTGTCAGACGTCAGTGGACGCATCCGACTGTTCTTCTAGTGAGGAGGTGCTTCTATCACTTGACGCATGACTCTTGTTGATGGGAATCGACGCCGAGCATGTACATTTACTTTTGTATTTATGTCCTTTTAGTTTGTGTTATATCCTTGGGAAAGTATATGTGCAATTATACGGCTTTATAAGCCAATGCGTCATTCCCATGGATTGTGTGGGTTTTTATGCAATTATACAGTAGGACCAGCAAGGGGGCCCTAAGCCCTTTCCCATTGGTCCATGTCACCTATGTGGGGCTGGTCAACCATCCTAGGTGGCCATCTAGAAGGGTTGAATGTCAAATGCCACATGGGTAGACAAAGGGAGTAAAAAGTATAAGGTAGGCTACCTATCATGTCAAGCTTGTCTCCCACTTGGGTTATTTTATTTTGTGTGTGTGTGTTGGTCACATTTAATCTAGGCCATTCATTCCCCATCCCTAGATCCAATGGTAGAGATTGGATTAGATTGGAGGCATATAAATACTTATATTTTCCATTTGAATATTAATGAAAGTGAAAAAATCATTGTGCAAGAACCCCTCTCTTGGAGAATTTTGACCTCTCCTCTCTCTCCCCCTGGTTTCTTCATCCCCAACCCCCATTCTAGAGTGATATTTCCTTCCCCCCACCTCCGGTGATCATCGGTGTCGCCGCCGCCGCCGTTCGTGCCGCCATCCCGCCGCCGCGGTGCCGCCTTCGGTGTTCTGTCCATCCTGGATAGAGGCTTCTTGTTCGAATATCTGCTCTCCACCACGTGAAGATCTCAAGCTGCATTTTTTATGGTGTGTTCTTCCCTTGTATCTCAAGCTCTGACTAAATTTTCACGCCCAAATTTTATGGTTTAGTTTTTTACCATTTTCGTGCATCTTTCATTCCTAGTTCTGTTTTATCTCTGTCTACAATGACAGCAGCCCTGTGTTTCCCACCTCCGGCCATCTTTTTGACTTGTCCAAACCCTCCCAATTTTAATGGGAGTTCTGTCCATCACCCCCTACATCCACAAATTTTCTTAATTGTTTATCAGCCTTCTATCTATTTTTAGAAATTCGTGTTCTTCCTCAGCTATAGTGTTGTTAGCTAGTTTCCAGATCCGACCCACTGCTAGTGGAAAAATCATAGAAATTCTTAGCCTTCCCCAACTCCAGATCCAAAAATAGTCCTGGTTTCCTAACTTGATTTCCCACAACATGTCTGAAGAACACAACCCCAGATTCGGACGTCTACCTTGCGGTCAAAGGCAATCCACAGGAAAGTTCTCTGCTGACATGAGATTTCAAGAACTGTACAATAGCAACCTTCAAAATTCGCCAATCAGAAGTACAGGCTTGATTATTTTTCTGTAATCACCTTGGGTTTAAGCCCTTCGAAGCATCTTTCCAACGGCGCCAGTTTCGTCTCATTCTGACGTCGGGGCTGATCGCAGCGTCCGTTCTCGCCGGAGCGCGCGCCGGAAAACAGAACCGGCAGGTCCGTGGCCGGTTATTCCGACCGGTGCCGATCGGAGCCGCCCGGCCTCCGACCGGCGAACCAGCGTGCCGCCAGCCCGGGGAACACTTCCCTAAGTGTCCCCACTACAGCGGTGTCACCGGGTCCTACTCGACCCCTCCGGACAGCACGTGGGCCCCACCGTCATGTGTTCGGGTGCTGCCGAATCAACGAGAGAAGCCGCCCGTCAACCCGAATTCGGTCCTCCCGGGCCCAGTCGTGTAGCCCTTTACCTCCCTGCGTGGAGTGGGTGATATTTCATTGCTGTCATCATTGTGTAATATTTATCCCGGGAGTACGAGTTTCGGCCGGGTCCGCCTTCCCCACGCCGAGCGCGTGGAGGTATCGCATTCGCTCCCTTACTTGGCATTTTACTTACTTCATATATATTTGTTTATGCCCCTGCTAGAGAGCATGTGTAGGGATATCTAACTTGCTTTATCTATTCATTACCGCTGTTGCGAGAGAGTGCGAGACCGTCCCGTGACCCGATCCGGGCACAAGTGAGAGCCGACCACCCTAGCTCACTGCCGGTTTCTCAACCGTGCACGTCCGACGCTTCCCACGTTAAGGGGCAGTCACGAGCTTGTCGTGTCCGTGGTCTCGTCCCGCATCAATTTGGTATCAGAGCCAGTTTGAGTCTAGGGTGTCCAAAAAAAAAGGTGTCATTTACGTCTAGTCATTAGTCATTTACGTCTAGTCGTGTTTAGGGTCATCATTGTTTCAAAACAAAAAAAAGTGTCTTTTTGCATCGCATCCCTTTACTCGGTATATCAAAAGGTGTTGTCCGAACGCTAGGCTACGCCTATCGGGAAGGCCACACACTTGCGCGAGTGGTCTTCGGATCGCTTATCTCCGCCACGTACCGAGTCTTGGTTTACGTCTAGGGTCCTTAGTGTGCATGCATTCCAAACTTGCATAGTCGGTCTAGTGTCTTGTTACCGTGTGTATGCATGTCCATGTCCGCTACCTATGGCCGTTCCCTAAGACCATACGTCCGAGTGGTCAACCTTTGTGGCCAAAGTCAATGTCCTCATGGACCGAGCCCTTGGTTTTACCACTCTCACTATGAAAGTCGCTCTACCCAACGGGTCCACAATGGAACTCCATTTCACCGATAGGGAGTCGGGTAATTGGATTTCTCTTGACATCGTGGAGTCTCTCTCCAAGATAGGCGAGATTGTCCACGATGGTGATTTTGCTTTTGTTGAGTTCTATAAGAGGATCGGATCTGTTCTCTACACCGATGGTGCATGGTACAGGATCGGCACACTTGCTGGTTCATGCATCATTTTAGGGCAAAAGTGGTTAGGAGAGAGAAGGGCCAATCTTGACTGGGACAAGAGGACTTGCACCTTATGCCCACCTTACCTACCCGGTAAGATCACCCTTAGGGACCCCGTATGTCCAGCCACCCAGCCCCAGCGGCCCACTCCACCTTCAGATTCGCGCTTGGAGCCACCTCATCCCGAGCCACCCGTATTTCTAACGGGTACATTATACATAGCCGAGCAGCTTCTTAGTTGGCTCAAGGATGGCTTGGTCCCACTCCCTTACCCGTCTATGGACCCTACCCTACCTTTAGTGCCCGCCAACTCCTACCATACTACGTTCCGATCTCGTCACCATGTTGACACATTGGGTGACCTTATCCTTGGTTTAGGTTGGCAATGGCAGTTGACACATATGTTGGCCCGAGGTTTCGACCAACCCACGAGTCGTAGCTTCACCCATCCGGCCTTCGGGTCCATTACCTCCGAGTGCACCGTGGGTTGTGTCACCACAGAGGTTCTTCTACTTCTCCCGCTACCGGATGAGCCCGACTTCATGACTTTGCTTCCGAGGGAGGAGTCATATTTCCTATACACGGTCCCATCTACCATGACGGAGGAAGGTGACCACCCGCACCTTCAAGAATTTCACGATTGGGACCATGTCATGTTGGAACCCACCATAAGGGGTCATACCTTCTTTGATCCCTTTGACCCATTCCCTAGTGGATCCCTAGACCCTTCATATTCCCTTCACTTCTTCGGGGAAGTCCACCTTCATACCCCTTTCCTACGGGTCGGGTCCTCCATACCCACCAAGCCCGTCCACGATACACCTACACCCGGCTCTTCCACACCTGGCTTTCCTAGCCCACTCAAGTCTCCTAAATCTAAAGGGCCGTCCATGCATGACTGGGTCATACTTGGATGTTTAGGTGTTCCCCATATCACCCATCTCCGGTTACATAACATGCATGCATGGCACACATTCGGGTGTCCTGGTCCGCCGTCACCTATGTACGGGTCGGGCTAACAATAGGTGTGTCTAGAGTCATGCATGAGTCGGTTTCTTATTTGTGTGGTTTGTTTTGTTTGTGTGTCGTTTGTTTGTCTGCATGCGTCTTGTGCAAGCTCGTTGTCGTTCTCTTATGAGTAAGAGGCGAGTGGACTCACTTGATGAGTGTGGGATCGGTTCTACATCTATACCCGGATCAGTCACCTAAAGGGACTCAGCGGTGATTCCCAGTGAGTCTTCGAGCTACTTCCTTCCCTTTTGAGAGTGCCCCACTCGGAGTGTCCACCTTTAGCCCATAGCAGTCGCGCATATCGAGTATATATGGAATGAGCAGGTGACGATCATTTGGAGTGGAGCGTACCCGCGTTACTTGGAACGGTGACGGATCCGTCGGAGTATTCGAGCATCCCTACCCCTACTCGACGGGGTTGAGTTCCTCCCACCCAGGGAGAGTTGATGGGAATCGACGCCGAGCATGTACATTTACTTTTGTATTTATGTCCTTTTAGTTTGTGTTATATCCTTGAGAAAGTATATGCGCAATTATACGACTTTATAAGCCAATGCGTCATTCCCATGGATTGTGTGGGTTTTTATGCAATTATACAGTAGGACCAGCAAGGGGGCCCTCAGCCCTTTCCCATTGGTCCATGTCACCTATGTGGGGCTGGTCAACCATCCTAGGTGGCCATCTAGAAGGGTTGAATGTCAAATGCCACATGGGTAGACAAAGGGAGTAAAAAGTATAAGGTAGGCTACCTATCATGTCAAGCTTGTCTCCCACTTGGGTTATTTTATTTTGTGTGTGTGTGTTGGTCACATTTAATCTAGGCCATTCATTCCTCATCCCTAGATCCAATGGTAGAGATTGGATTAGATTGGAGGCATATAAATACTTGTATTTTCCATTTGAATATTAATGAAAGTGAAAAAATCATTGTGCAAGAACCCCTCTCTTGGAGAATTTCGACCTCTCCTCTCTCTCCCCATGGTTTCTTCATCCCCAACCCCCATTCTAGAGTGATATCTCCTTCCCCCCACCTCCGGTGATCATCGGTGCCGCCGCCGCCGCCGTTCGTGCCGCTATCCCGCCGCCGCGGAGCCGCCTTCGGTGTTCTGTCCATCCTGGATAGAGGCTTATTGTCCGAATATCTGCTCTCCACCACGTGAATATCTCAAGCTGCAATGTTTATGGTGTGTTCTTCCCTTGTATCCCAAGCTCCACCTAAATTTTCACGCCCAAATTCCATCGTTTAGTATTTTCCCATTTTCGTGCATCTTTCATTCCAAGTTCTATTTTATCTCTATCTACAGTGACAGCAGCCCTGTGTTTCCTACCTCCGGCCATCGTTTTGACTTGTCCAAACCCTCCCAATTTTACTGGGAGTTCTGTCCATCACCCCCTACATCCAAAAATTTTCTTAATGTTTTATCAGCCTTCTATCTATTTTTAGAAATTCATGTTCTTCCTCAGCTACAGTGTTGTCAGCCAGTTTCCAGATCCGACCCACTGCTAGTGGAAAAATCATAGCAATTCGTAGCCTTCCCCAACTCCAGATCCAAAAATAGTCCTGGTTTAGTAACTTGATTTCCCACAACATGTCTGAAGAACACAACCCCATATTCAGACGTCTACCTTGCGGTCAAAGGCAATCCACAGGAATGTTCTCTACTGACATGAGATTTCAGGAACTATACAATAGCAACATTCAAAATTCGCCAATCAGAAGTATAGGCTTGATTATTTTTCTGTAATCACCTTGGGTTTAAGCCCTTCGAAGCATCTTTCCAACGTCGCCGGTTTCGTCGCATTCCGACGTCGGGGCTGATCGCAGCGTCCGTTCTCGCCAGAGCGCGCGCCGGAAAACAGAACCGGCAGGTCCGTGGCCGGTTATTCCGACCGGTGCCGATCGGAGCCGCCCGGCCTCCGGCTGGCGAACCAGCGTGCCGCCAGCCTGGGGAACACTTCCCTAAGTGTCTCCACTACAGCGGTGTCACCGGGTCCCACTCGACCCCTCCGGACAGCACGTGGGCCCCACCGTCACGTGTTCGGGTGCTGCCGAATCAACGCGAGAAGCCGCCCGTCAACCTGAATTCGGTCCTCCCGGGCCCAGTTGTGTAGCCCTTTACCTCCCTGCGTGGAGTGGGTGATATTTCATTACTGTCATCATTGTGTAATATTTATCCCGGGAGTACGAGTTTCGGCCGGGTCCGCCTTCCCCACGCCTAGCGCGTGGAGGTATCGCATTCGCTCCCTTACTTGGCATTTTGCTTACTTCATATATATTTGTTTATGCCGCTACTAGAGAGCATGTGTAGGGATATCTAGCTTGCTTTATCTATTCATTACCGCTGTTGCGAGAGAGTGCGAGACCGTCCCGTGACCCGATCCGGGCACAAGTGAGAGCCGACCACCCTAGCTCACTGCCGGTTTCTCAACCGCGCACGTCCGACGCTTCCCTCGTTAAGGGGCAGTCACGAGCTTGTCGTGTTCGTGGTCTCGTCCCGCATCACTTGTGACTTGTGTTTTCGTGACTGGTTTCCGTCATGATTGGCGTGACTTGTCGAGTAGTCTGCGTTGGCTTTACCCGTGGTCTAGTCTAGTGTAGCGTACATGATAGTGAGCTCGTGTATGTTTGTGCCTTTGAATGTGTAGGTCTTTGGTAGTCTTTACCTGTTTTAGTAGGCTTTTCACGATAGGGTTTCATGATTCGACAATGGATCGGTAACGCCCGACTTTGTGAGATCGGGGTTCACCTTTCTGTTGTTGTTCGGAGTAGTTTAGAGGGCCAAGGTTCCTTCGGCTGCCGTGTTTCAGTGTTATGGCTTTCCTCTTTACTTTTACAGTTGTTACTCCTGTTGTTACGACTTTGCTTTAGTGTATCACTACTGTTACTACGTGTTTAGTGGTAGGGCTCTGCGGGATCCCTACTGAGCCAGTGACACGAGGCTCACCCCTGACTTTTCAAGTGTAGAAGTTCTTCCTCCTGCTGGGCGATACATGCTGCATGTGTCACACCCCGAGATTATACAGCGGAAACAATTGGGAACATGAACAGTCGGCTAGTACGCCTTGAGCAAGCAATATAATCAGAGCGTAGGATAATCACATAAAAGTAATTGCACCAATAATTCATTCAAACTTTTAACTTTATTTCTTTATTAAATAATCTCAAAGTACATAAGATCTTTGACTCTTCTCACTAGACTCAATAAAATAAAGATTACATCATGACTTGACTAAACACTTGATAACTAAGGCTTCTCTCATTCATATGTCCTTCAATCACTCTCGGACCCGTTACTTGTATACTCCGAATCCGATTCACTTGTACCTCCTGAAACATTGAGAAAGTAGGCAATGAGTACACTTGCCCAGTAGGAATCTTCATATCAACATGAAGGCAAATTTAAGTGATTAGCATTTTAGCTCTAGAGAATAAGATAAATCATGCAAATACGATAAAACATGTGAACAAAACAAAAGTAACAAGATAAGATCAAGTACGAGATATGAGAATATGATTGATCAAGTATATAACAAGAATGTAATTTTGGTCTTTCCATGAACAAGAATGTCACAAGAATGCACTAGAAAGTCATGTAATAAGCAAGAAAGTACTCTTCACTTAGTAGCAAGTACTTCATGAATTTACGTGGATCTTTACTCATGTCTGTGGATTTTCACTTATTTATAAAGAAAGTACTCCCAGCGCAATGCAACGTTAGTAGCATCATACCCCATGGTTTACAGTATGTTTTCGATAATCAACCGAGGGGACTAGCATAGAGCCCTTGAACACAATCAGTACTCAAACTGCATCTTCAAATATAAATTAAGCTACTTCCACGATTATAACAATAATGTGGCCAATAATGTACAAGTTCAACAATAATTCCATGATAAGGTAACCAAGGCAAGAATGCTTCAATTAAGAATAAGACATTTTAAGGATGACTTAAATAGACATCATGCTACGGAAGAAATTCGGCAGCATAACGGTACATTCATTACGTTCCATACCTTTAATATTGACTTACTTATCGTAGGTTGAGACTCCAGATAATCCTAATATCATCTAGGAACTCAAGAAAACCAACCCCAAAGGTCAAACCTCGGGTTAGACACAATCAGGAACCAAGCGGTCTATTATTGGACCGTTTAGCACGCCTGGCGGTCTATTCATGGACCGTTTCATAGAATAAAGACATCGATGCAATAAACCATATGGAGCTTTAGCGGTCTAGCGGATGGCCATTTAGTATCCCTTAGCGGTCTAGTGAAGGGCTGCTTACGGAAATCAGATGGTCGTCCAGAGGTCCGCTAAGGTCCAGAATACACAAAACACCGGTAAGTGCTTTTCTAGACAATGGGTTTTAACGGTACAACCAGCTCGGCGTCCTAGTGAGAATCCCAGGCTCGCGGAGTCTTACGGAGGCCTTAAAACAAGATTTCCTAGTCCGTTGGAAAGAATATCCAATGAAGAGGTTATCAAGTCCAAGATTGTGTACTTAATGTGCCAAGATGTAACTAATGACAATATACCGGGATATGTGCCATATACTTAAGAAAATGACTCTTAGAAGAGAGATACCATGGTAAAATAGTGATTAAACCATGACTAGTCCATAAATCATATAAATTCAAGTTAATTACAAAAGTATATGATTTGGTCATGAAAATAACATAAGTGTAAAAATATATCTAAGTGCATAAGGAATCATGAAATCTATTAGAATGCTATGTTAACATAACTAGATATATGATAATAGCACTTGAAACAGAAATAAAACTTACTTAACTAGGCTTATCATACATTAAGTAGGGCCATTCTGCATTAAGTTTCTGGTTAACTTAAATACAGAAATCAGAAACTTAAATGGTCTAGTGGAGGACTGTTTCACTGGGTCAAACGGTCTATCGTGCGACCGCTAGGGTTTCTGGCGGTCTACAGGAAGACCATTTCTTCCTGTGTTACAGAAAACTTAATAAAAATATTAATCTAAGACATATCATGCTTGGAAATCAACATGTATAAAGGCCAACAATATGCGTGGGTTTGTGTAATAAACAAGAAAATTCTCCTTTTAACTTCAATTAGGGCTAAGAATTATGCATGAGGAGTATACTAGATGCATAGTCCCTAATAAATCAGAAAATTCTCAGTGTACAATGCATGAAATCAACTAAAACCAAAGGGCTTTTATCCCTGACATAAAGTTTAAGCCTTTCATGAGATAACCTACCTTTGTCCTGGGCTTTACACTTTGAATTTAAGGCTGGAAGTTAACCTTAATTCTGTGCTCGTCCTGAACTGAACCAGCAACTTCACCCTCCTGTATCTCCTGACTCTCTTGTCCTAAAGACGTGAAATTTTAAGGGTAAACAGAACATATAAAGGGTAACAGAAAGTTCTAAAGACACAATTGTTAAATACCTTGTCTAGGGCTTCTAATTCCCTGATCAACTTGGGCCGGTCGCACAGTTTCCTGAGTCTCTTATACCGAACCAGCGTCTTTGTAGGCTTCTATCTCCTTGTAGGTTTGATCTCCTAGAACAAAATTTTGAGGGGAGTTAGACCTGAGTATTTTGAATAAAAGATTATAAAGAACCTACCTGAAATAAAACCTCCTTACCTTAGTTCCACGTGAGCCAAATGTAAGGGTCGCGGAAGGTGGTTCCGGGGTCTATTTATAGGTTTTAGCTAGGTTTCATGGATTTGAACGAACTTAGAGTCCTAATTAGGTCTTCAATTCGATCTTCTAGCCTTCTAGACTTATCTAATTAGTAGATAGCATCGATCCTAGGTGATTTGGATGTCCAAGTTCCAAGATTCTCACGTTCTCTTCCTTTCGCGGAATCTGTAGAGCCTAGAGGTCTAATGCTAGACCGTTTCCCATTGCTATGCGGTCTCGTGATAGACCATTTTCAGTCTGGGAGCCGAATTTGAACCATTTCAAACTCTTTTGATATTATCCACATCTTTATCCTACTTATCTCCTTAATTCCGTGATTACACTAGTTTTAAGCTTCTAGAATATGGGCTAAGGTCCAAAATAGTCTTTTTGGGCCAATTGGGTTTATTATATGGGCCTAATCCTCTTGGATCAGTGCAGGGCCATAATAATTAGATTTAATTAACCATAATTCATTTAGTAGCCCTTTTTGTCCTTTGAATAATTAATATAATTATATTTTAAATCCTAAAATTTTCTCGGGCGTTACACCCTCCCCCACTTAAGAGAATTTGGTCCCCAAATTCAATACATGGATTTATGGAGAGTGTACTTACATTCAAATATCTCTGGAAATTTTTTGCGCATGGCTTCTTCAGTTTCCCATGTTGCTTCATATGGAGATGATTTGATCCATTGGATCTTAACCATAAGAATAGTTTTATTCCAGAGTTGCCGTACTTCTCGTTCAATGATCCTGATTGGTCTTTGCTCGTATGTCAAGTCATTTTTAATTTCCAGGTTGTCGTAAGTGATGACATGGAATGAATCAGGTACATACTTCTTGAGCATTGAGACGTGAAATATATCATGAACTCCTGCTAATTGAGAGGGTAAAGCTATTCGATATGCGACTTCACCAATCCTTTCGAGAACTTCAAAGGGGCCAATAAATCTTGGAGTAAGCTTGCCTTTAATACCGAATCTTTGAATACCTTGACATGGAGAAACTTTAAGAAATGCATGGTCTCCTACTTGAAATTTCAGGTCGCGCCTTCGATTATCAGCATATGATTTCTGTCTGTCTTGAGCCATCTGAAGTCTTTTCCGAATAAGTTTTATCTTCTCGGTAGTATCCCTGATGATATCAGGACTGAGAAGTTGCATTTCTCCTACTTCACTCTAACAAATAGGCGATCAACAGCTTCTACCATACAGAGCCTCGAATGGTGCCATCTGAATGCTAGCCTGATAGCTATTGTTATAGGCAAATTCCACTAGAGGTAAATGGTCATGCCAAGTTCCTCCAAAGTCAATAGCACAAGCCCTGAGCATATCTTCCACCACTTGGTTTGTCATTTCAGTTTGACCATCAGTTTGTGGATGAAACGCAGTGCTAAAATTAAGTCGGGTACCTAATGAATGTTGAAGACCCTTCCATAATTGTGATGTGAACCGAGGATCTCGGTCGGATATAATGGTGACAGAGACACCATGTAATTTGGCAATTTCCCTCATGTATAATGCTGCTAGTACATCCTCAGACCATTGACTTTTGATTGGTAGAAAATGTGCAGATTTAGTCAATCGGTGTATGATCACCCATATACCATCATTTCCTCCTCTTGTCTTAGGTAAACCCATGATAAAATCCATCCCTATACTTTCTCATTTCCACTCGGGAATATTCAAGGAGTGTAATTTCCAACGGGTTTTAAATGTTCTGCTTTTACTTGTTGACAAGTGAGACAGCGAGCTACAAAGTCTGCTACTTCTTTTTTCATATTGGGCCACCAAAAGTTTCTTTTCAAATCTTGATATATCTTGGTAGCACCAGGGTGAATAGCATATATTAACTTATGAACCTCTTCCATGATCAAATTCTTAGTGTCATCATGATTTGGCACACAAATTCGATCCTTGAATAGTAGTCTTCCATCTTTTAAGATAGAAAAATCCGGTCTCTGATCAATATTATCCTTAATCTCCATCAATGTGGGGTCATTTTCTTACAATTGGACTATGTCCTTGATCAATGTAGGTTGAAACCTTATATTGGCAATCATACCTCCTTCTCCTTCTCTGTCAATATCAAGATTTAAATGAAAAAAATCTTCAATAAGATAAGTTATACCTTTCCTGAGGCTTGCTAGAGTTGCCATTGGTTTCCTACTAAGAGCGTCAGCTACAGCATTTGCTTTCCCCGGATGATATTGGATAGTGAAGTCAAAGTCCTTGAGATACTCCAACCATCTGCGTTGTCGCATGTTTAACTCCTTCTAGGTGAAGAGGTATTTCAGGCTTTTATGATATGAAAATATGATGAATTTCTCCCCATAAAGGTAATGTCGCCAAATCTTCAATGCGAATATAACCGCAGCTAGTTCTAGATCATGCACAGGGTAGTTTTCTTCGTGACGCTTTAATTGCCTTGATGAATAGCAAATCACCTTTCTATTTTACATAAGGACGCACCCTAGGCCAATGCCAGACGCATCCGTATAGACTTCAAATCCCCCACCCTCAATGGGCAACGCCAAGATAGAGGCTGTAGTAAGGTGATCTTTAAGAGTTAGAAAACTCTCTTCGCAATCCTTCGACCATATAAAAGGATTCTCCTTTCTTGTGAGCCTAGTCAAAGGAACGACGATTTTTGAGAAATATTTGATAAATCTCCTGTAATAACCAGCCAGACCTAGAAAACTTCTGACTTCAGACACGGTCGACGGCCGACTCCAATTCTTAACAGCTTCTATTTTAGAAGGGTCGACAACGATACCCTCTTTTGAAATAATGTGGCCAAGGAAAGAGACCTCCTTTAGCCAGAACTCGCACTTACTAAGTTTTGCATAAAGTTTGTGCTCTCTTAGTGTCTGCAAGGCTATTCTTAAGTGCTCTTCATATTCCTCCTTTGTTTTGGAGTATATAAGAATACCATCAATGAAGATGACTACAAACTGGTCAAGATAAGGCCTGAATGCATTATTCATGAGTTGCATAAATGCTGCCGGGGCAATGGTTAATCCGTATGGCATTACCACAAATTCATAGTGGCCATATCTGCTCCGAAAAGCAATTTTGTGTATGTCTTCATCTTTGATCTTGAGCTGATGATAACCTGACCTGAGGTCTATCTTGGAGAAATATTCTGCTCCTGAAATCTGATCAAAGAGTTCATCTATACGCGACAACGGATATTTATTCTTAATTGTGAGTTGATTCAATGGCCGGTAGTCGATACATAGCCTGAGAGATTCATCATTTTTCTTGACAAATAGAACTGGCGCACCCCAAGGGGATGTGCTAGGTCGAATGAAACCCTTGTCTAATAACTCCTGAAGTTATTTCTTCAATTCCTTGAGTTCTGTGGGGGACATCCTGTAGGGAGCTATTGAAATAGGTGCTGCTCCGGGAATGAGTTCAATGAAGAAGTTTACTCCCCTTTCGGGCGGTAAATCGGGCAAATCTGATGGAAATACATCGGGAAACTCATTCACGATGGGGATATCTTCTAAGATGATCTCCTTAGACTTGGTGATGATTACGGAAGCAAGAAAAGCTTCACATGCTTGCAAAATAAGTTTGCAAGCTTGAAGAGATGAAATAATAGCAGGATGTTTCCTATACTTGATACCAAGGAAGGAAAACCTTGGAAGACCTGGTTTCCGAAAAGAGATAATCCGGTTGCGACAGTTTATATAGGCATCGTGGACTACGAGCCAATCTACACCTAAAATAGCATCGTATCCCTCCATATCAAGGCATACGAGGTTTGCTGGAAGATTATGACCTTCTACCATTATCTCACTATCGGGGTAGTAGGTTGTAAGTTTTGTTTCTGGACCTAATGGTGTAGTGATTGCTAGGTCCGAAAGTAGAGGAACTGATGAAATTGGCAAGGTTTTTGTAAAAGCAGTAGATATAAAGGAATGAGAAGCACCAATATCAAATAGTATGAATGCAGGATGGGAATAGATTTGGATAGTACCTTCCATTTGCCCATCATTCTTGGGCACTTCTTCATCTTCCATAATAGCATTAAGACGAGCCTGTCGCTTACGTCCACCACCGGAAGATTGTTCCTTCATAGGGGGGCAATCCGACATGCGGTGCTCCCGACTGCCACATCGTAGACAAGCGCCAAGATGCTTCCAGCACTCTTCGGACGAATGACCGAACTTCTCGCAAAATGTGCAAGCCGCCATGACTTGCTTCTCTTCTTCTTTGACCTTCTTGTTCTTGTGGTAGCCACTACCACTCCCGTTCCGGGATCTATTCTTGCTATCACGGGATTTGTAAGGTTCTGTGATACTAAACTTTCCCTTCTTTTCATGCCGATCAGACCTTCAGCTCAGCTCTTCTCCTTTACCTTTAAGTTTTTTGACCTTCTCTAAGGTCCTTTCACATAGATGTGCCCGTTGGACCATCTCCGCATATGTACGGATATTCTGAGTCCCAAGTTGTTGAATAAAACCGGGCCTTAAACCATCCATAAATCGATTGGCTTTTAATAACTCCATACTAATCAAGTGAGGAGCATAAGGTGCCAGTCGAGAAAATTGGAGTTCATACTCTGCTACTGACATCATGCCCCAGCGTAATGAAGCAAACTCCATAGTCTTCCTCTCCTTAACATGTTCGGAGAAGTATTTTGCTCGAAGAGTGTAAGGAACCCCTCCCAAGTATGTGGTGCATCTTGAGACAGTGTCAGAACAGACTTCAACCATGTACGGGCATCTTTATTGAGTTGGAATGTGGCAAGATGAACCTTTTCTTGGTCGGCACATTGCATGACCTCGAATATATGGTTCATTTCATCGATCCAATTTTCAGCCTTATCAGGATTAGAGGATCCTGAGAACCTCGGAGGATTTAAGATCCGAAAATTACGGAGTAGGTCTCCAGCTCTTGCCCCTGCGCCGGCTTGTGCCATGTTTTGTAATGCTTGGGTGAGACCTGCAACGGTCTACTGCATACCGTTCGAGTCAACACGATGAGCCATCGTAAGAATGAGGTACCTAGAAGAGTAATGAGTTTGTTAATTCTAATGGAATGAGTGAGGTTAATCTTAGAAATAATTCTAATTACTATCTTATCCCAGGTTCTACCCAATTTCGCTCACAGGTTGGGAGTTTCTTTCTTAGTTTCATAGGTGTGGGTCCTTAAACCTCGGACTTACCCTATGACATGAATTCTTCCCTAGGAATTCTAGTCCTAGGCTCTGATAACACTCTAACTGTCACACCCCGAGATTATGCAGCGGAAACAATTGGGAACATGAACAGTCGGCTAGTATGTCTCGAGCAAGCAAAATAGTCAAAGCGCAAGACAATCACATAAAAGTAATTGCACCAATAATTCATTCAAACTTTTAACTTTATTTCTTTATTAAATAATCTCAAAGTACATAAGATCTATGACTCTTTTCAATAGACTCAATAAAACAAAGATTACATCATGACTTGACTAAACACTTGATAACTAAGGCTTCTCTCGTTCATATGTCCTTCAATCACTCTCGAACCCGTTACTTGTATACTCTGAATCCTATTCACTTGTACCTCCTGAAACATTGAGAAAGTAGGTAATGAGCACACTTGCCCAGTAGGTATCTTCGTATCAACATGAAGGTAAATTTAAGTGATTAGCATTTTAACTCTAGAGAATAAGATAAATCATGTAAATATGATAAAACATGTGAACAAAACCAAAGTAACAAGATACGATCAAGTACGAGATATGAGAATATGATTGATCAAGTATATAACAAGAATGTAATTTTGGCATTTTCATGAACAAGAATGCACTAGAAAGTCATGTAACAAGCAAGAAAGTACTCTTCACTTAGTAGCAAGTACTTCGTGAATTTACGTGGATCTTTACTCATGTCCGTGGATTTTCACTTATTTATAAAGAAAGTACTCCCAGTGCAATGCGACGCCAGTAGCATCATACCCTATGGTTTACAGTATGTTTCCGACAATCAGCCGAGGGGACTAACATAGAGCCCTTGAACACAATCAGTGCTCAAACTGTATCTTCAAGTATAAATCAAGCTACTTCCACGATTATAACAATAATGTGGCCAATAATTTACAAGTTCAACAATAATTACATGATAAGGTAACCAAGGCAAGAATGCTTCAATTAAGAACAAGAGATTTCAAGGATGACTTAATTGGACATCATGCTACGGAAGAAATTCGACAGCATTACTGTACATTCATTACGTTCCATACCTTTAATATTGACTTACTTATCATAGGTTGAGACTCCAGATAATCCTAATATCATCTAGGAACTCAATAAAACCAACCCCAAATGTCAAACCTTGGGTTAGACACAATCAGGAACCAAGCGGTCTATTTCCGGACCGTTTAGCATGCCTGGAGGTCTATTCATGGACCATTTCATAGAATAAAGACATCGATGCAGTAAAACCATCTGGAGCTTTAGCGATCTAGCGGATGTCCGTTTAGTATCCCTTAGCGGTATAGTGAAGGGCCGCTTACAGAAATCAGACGGTCGTCCAAAGGGCCGCTAAGGTCTAGAATACACAAAACACCGGTAAGTGTTTTTCTAGACAATGGGTTTTAACGGTACAACCAGCTCGGCGTCCTAGTGGGAATCCCAAGCTCGCGGAGTCTTATGGAGGCCTTGAAACAAGATTTCCTAGTCCGTTGGAAGAAATATCCAATGGAGAGGTTATCAAGTCCAAGATTATGTACTTAATGTGCAAAGGTGTAACTAATGATAATATACCGGGATATGTGCCATATAGTTAAGAAAATGACTCTTAGAAGTGAGATACCATTGTAAAATAGTGATTAAACCATGACTAGGTCATAAATCATATAAATTCAAGTTAATTACAAAAGTATATGATTTGGTCATGAAAATAATAAAAGTGTAAAAATAGTTCTAAGTGCATAAGGAATCATTAAATTTATTAGAATGCTCTGTTAACATAACTAGATATATGATAATAGCACTTGAAACAAGAATAAAACTTACTTAACTAGGCTTATCATACATTAATTAGGGCCATTCTGTATTAAGTTTCGGGTTAACTTAAATACAAAAATTAGAAACTCAAACGGTCAAGTGGAGGACCGTTTCACTGGGCCAAACTGTCTATCGTGCGACCGCTAGGGTTTCTGGCGGTCTACAGGAAGACCGTTTTTTCCTGTGTTACAGAAAACTTAATAAAAATATTAATCTAAGACATATCATGCTTGGAAATCAACATGTATAAAGGCCAACAATATGCGTGGGTTTGTGTAATAAACAAGAAAATTCTCCTTTTAACTTCAATTGGGGCTAAGAATTGTGCATGAGGAGTATACTAGATGCATAGTCCCTAATAAATCATAAAATTCTCGGTGTACAATGCATGAAATCAACTAAAACTAGAGGGCTTTTATCCTTGACATAAAGTTTAAGCCTTTCATGAGATAACCTACCTTTGTCCTGGGCTTTACACTTTGAATTTAAGGCTGGAAGTTAACCCTAATTCTCTGCTCGTCCTGAACCGAACCAGCAACTTCACCCTCCTGTATCTCCTGACTCTCTTGTCCTAAAGATGTGAAATTTTGAGGGTAGATAGAACATATAAAGGGTAACAGAAAGTTCTAAAGACACAATTGCTAAATACCTCATCTAGGGCTTCTAATTCCCTGATCAACTTGGGCCGGTCACACAGTTTCCTGAGTCTCTTGTACCGAACCATCGTCTTTGTAGGCTTCTATCTCCTTGTAGGTTTGATCTCCTAGAATGAAAATTTGAGGGGAGCTAGACCTGAGTATTGTGAATAAAAGATTCTAAAGAACCTACCTGAAATAAAATCTCCTTACCTTAGTTCCACCCGAGCCAAATGTAAGGGTCGTGCAAGGTGGTTCTGGGGTCTATTTATAGGTTTTAGCTAGGTTTCATGGATTTGATTGAACTTAGAGTCCTAATTAGGTCTTCAATTCGATCTTCTAGCCTTCTAGACTTATCTAATTAGTAGATAGCATCTATCCAAGGTGATTTGGATGCGCAAGTTCCATGCTTCTCACGTTCTCTTCCTTTCACGAAATCTGTAGAGCCTAGCGGTCTAATGCTAGATCGTTTCCCAGTGTTATGCGATCTCGCGATAGACCATTTTCGGTCTGGGCGTCGAATTTGAACCGTTTCAAACTCTTTTGATATTATCCACATCTTTATCCTACTTATCTCCTTAATATCATGATTACACTAGTTTTAAGCTTCTAGAATATGGGCTAAGGTCCAAAACATTCCTTTTTGGCCAATTGGGTTTATTATATGGGCCTAATCCTCTTGGATCAGTGCAGGGCCATAATAATTAGATTTAATTAACCATAATTTATTTAATATCCCCTTTTGTCCTTTGAATAATTCATATAATTATATTTTAAATCACAGAATTTTCTCGGGCGTTACATCATTGTTCTTAGTTGCCAGCGTTGTCAATGTCGGGTTTCCCCCGACTTGAGAGTATGTTCTCTTTCCTGTTGGAATGTACTTATCTTTCTGTTGGACTGGACTCTGTTAGTTTAATTGTTATAAAAAATATAATTTTATTTCTGCTACTTTAGCAATCCTGATCATTAAAATTTAATTGCTTACTGCTTTATCTGGAAGTTCAATGTACTATCACATACCTTTCTATTCCTTCGGAGCTTTTCTGCTCTTGGGAGGCCTCGCAGGTTCCTTGTGGTATCGGGTTTACCCGGTATCCCGAGTCTGGGTCGTAACAGGTGGTATCAGAGCAGAGTTCAGAGTTGTTCGGAATTTTTCTGAACTAGCTGAGCTTTTGTTTGTGAAGTTCATGGGAATTCGAGATATTGCAGTACTCATAGTCCTTAAGGTCTAGTACAGTCGATAGCTGGCTTTGGTTTTGCGATTGTTTATCGCTTTGCTTTCACGTGTGGTCTTGTTGTAAGTGCCGAAAGGGTGGCGGGCATCCGCGTACGGTAGTCGCGATGCGTGTATCCTCCCTCCAAACTTGTGCTGCTGCTACCTACAGTGCACATGTTAGAAAGAAAGAAATGATGTGATCGCCAGAGACGTATACCTGGGCCTCACAGGAGTGATGATCATGAACGCCTTAGAAATGGGAGAATATGGATTCTTCTGTCCTTGTTCTCGGCCGACCAAGAACGCGGAGCTCTGCGAGTCGATGACGAAGTTTCTGCAAAATTATCCAGCAAACAAAAAAACAAACCCATTAGACTGAGAAGGTGTAGAATATGCTCATAGAAGTAAAGGAAACATGCAATTGGGGGTCATTCGTACCGGGAAGGGGGATGGCCGAGACTTTCGACCATCCGCCTTCCCTATGTTCTGCGTTGAAAAACCTCTTTAGAATAGGATCTAGGCAAGTCTAATATGCATGCAATGCAGTAAAATGGAGTAGAAAGCAACAGAATAGAGAATAAGGGAGAGGAAAGATGGGGTTTGCCCGTCAACCAAGTAGAGGGCGGCCAAGCAGGTGGTCGCCTAGAAGGGGTGGGCGGCCATGTCGATGGCCGCCCCCTGCAACTGGGCTCCTTGGTCGCGGGGCTCTTCAATAGCGGGTTCTGCTGCAAGGGGAAGGTCGGGGAAGGCGCTCTCATCCTCTCAGCTCTCTCTGAGCTCTCCGGACTGACAGAACCTCCTCCACCCAAAATGTCCAACCCTGAGAAAAATGTCCAACCCCCCCGTGAGATGGTTTCGAAGAAAGGTTTTGTATGTGGGGGCCAATCTCCCTCCAAAAATATTCGAAAATAGAGATGACATGCAAGCTACGTGGGTCTCGAACCTCCCGGAGTGGGAGTAGTTCTGGAGAACGTGCCGGGAGTGGGTAGAACGTGGGGTTGACGGACAGTTGATAGGAGGCGGCCAAAGCTCTGGTCGCCCAAGGAGCTGGGCGGCCAAATCGATGGCCTCCTTGAGGGAGCTGGGCGGCCAGCAGTCTGGCCACCTAGGATGGTGGGCGGCCAGGACTCTAGCCACCTTGGGATGAGGGTAGCCAGCAGTCTGGCCACCTTGACGGAGCTGGGCGGCCAACCTTGTGGTCGCCTTGAGAGGTGGGCGGCCAACCTTGTGGTCGCCCTGGAAGGGGCAGGGCGGCCAGGTCTCTGGCCGCCCTGGGTTGTGGGTGGCCAGCACCTTGGCCGCCCAGGGATCAGGGCAAGATATGTGTAGAATCATATATAGAGCTTCAAAAAAAGATGAGCGAAGGGACAGGGTGGAGCCTACCTAAACAAGGATGAGACTCCACACCACCAATCAACCAAGGAAAAGATGTCACTTCTATGATGGCTAGACAAGGGTCTGCGGGATGTCCAAAATTAGGCATCTACACTTGTGTGTGCTGTGTTGGCACTATGCGAGATGGTTTTGCTCTCATTAGGATGTGATGGAGTGCTCTTATTTTGTCATGTTGTTTGTCTCAGTTATACTGTACTTGGCAGAGTTCGCCGGCAGGCATGAATCTGTGATGCGGTGTTCATGATTTTTCCGTAGCTTGTTCAAGTGGCTGGTGACTTTAACGTTGAAGTGATGGCTGTGCACATGTTTATGTTGTTTTGGTCATCCGAGCTTGAGATTTGTTAGCCCCTGAGGTGTTTAGATTGTGTTGAGCTGGTCGATTGGATGTCTTGTTTGAGAAAATGCTCGGGCAAACCTATGATTTTCCTTCCTAGTGAGCTACTATTAGTCGAGCTTGATTCTTCTCATCCTGTTTGGTGGCATCTTTTTGAGGTAAGCTTTGGGAGTGCTGTCTCTGTGAAGCCTTTGTCATGTGTCAGCTTAAGTGTGGACTGTGTTAGTTCTGAACCTGAATTGCTCTTGTTCAGCGGTTGCTTGGCTTTGGACCCAATTTATGTGTTGGGGGCCGTTGTGTACCATGTCCGATATGCCATGTTTGGCGGATGTTGTGCTGTGAAGGTTCAGTTATTATTTCAGGACGTAAGGATAAGCTGAGACATGTGTTCTTTGTGCTTTGTGCTGAAGCTGGTGCTCTTCTTGGTTTGCACTCTGGTGACTTGTGATCAGTTGTTAGCAGGATTGGTACTCGAGGCGTGGTATATTATAGTTTCATGAATTACGATGACGCCGAGTGTGTGTTGAGATGCGGATGCTGAGTTATTTGTGATGCTTGTGTGTGTTGTATGAGTGCGCATCGGAAGTGTGTGGGCTTATAACCCACAAGTTGAGGATCATTTTGTTGGAAGATTCAGGCCGACCGAGAGGTTTGTTCCCTCAGTGTGATTGTCATCTTGGCTATGTGTGCCTTGATGTTGTTGGTTGTCGTGCCATGCTGGAGGCATTATGATGGTTGGCACCGGCATGTGTGAGGATTGGAGAAATATGCCGGCATATATGTCGACTGAGTACCTTTTTCTTCTCTGTATTTTTCTTGGGAGTTATGCTCTCGGGACGTGATCATGGTCCTTGAGATGCGTTCTCCGAGATTATTGTTGTTGTGGGTCCTTGCTGGTAAGCTACTCACAGTGTGGCTTGTATGTGTTAGCCATGTGTTCAGCTGTAATTATGCCTTGATGTGACCCAACTTGTAGTTCTGTCCCGTGGTTCTGTGTTGAGAACAGAGCCAGGATTCTGCAGGTGTTGTTGCTGTTGGTTGGTGGTTGTGTTCAGCTTTGGAGGAGTTCCTTGTGAGTCTGATTCGGCATTGTGTGAACCAAGGTCTTATCGGTTGGTTTTGTTGTACTCTTCTGTCATGGTAGAGTTGGCATGCGACTCGAATCAAATGTAATGTCTGAGTGAGGACTGACTTGATTGTGCCCGTGGTCCAGTGCTATCGTTGGCGTTCTGTGTGCCATGTTTCGTTGTTATTCTTGGTTTAGAAGCTGATGTTGTTGAGCAGTCAGCTGAGAGGACTGTGTTTCCTTGTTTAAGTTGATGTTTGTTGTGTCTGCCGAGTGTGTTTTATTGGTAGTTGTTTTCGTGGCATGGGTCGTGTCTCCTTTCCCTGTGAGACGTAAGCGATGATGCCCTGTTTCGGAGGTGTTGGGCTTGTGTTCACTTCTGTGCCATGCTTGTTCTGTGGATCGATGTGCCTTAAGATCTGAAGCGTGTGCCTATGCTTGTGGTTTGGCAGTGTCCCTCTGAATTGTGTTTTCCGAGAATCATGTTATTGTGTTATTGTGCTTTGTGTTCGAGGTTTGGCTGATGCTTGGAGAGCGCGGCCAGTGTTTGGGTTTGTTCTTCCCTTGTTCACTTGTTAGCTCCTTGAATTTTGAGGATGAAATTCCTTTAAGGGGGAGGACTATAATATCATGGATTCTTCGGATCGGAATCAGAGAGCTATTGGATCGCTTTCGTGGGTCCTGATACGTGTTTTACGATCCACGTGGGTTTTTCCCTTGTATAACTTGTGGAACCCTATGGAGAGTTGACCATTGAGTTTTACTACTCAGGGATGCTACAGGTGCATTGTGCTCATTTCGAGGATCTCAAAGACTATTTTTTCATATTTTTTTTGAATTTTTGAATTTTTGTGCCAAAAATCAGATTTTAGGATAATTATATAATTACATAATTTCCTATTTTTCTTTTTCTTCTTAACCCTTTTCCCTCCTCTCTCCTCCCTTACGTCTCTTATTTCTCTCCCTTCGTTCTCTCTCCTCTCTTCTCCTCTCCCCCGGGCGCGCGACCGGTGCAGAGATAGGTGAGGCGGTGACGACGTGGAGCTGACCTGGAGCGTGATGGCATGAAGACTGGAGCGTGGCGTTGGTGCGATCCCTCGGTGGATTCAAAGCCGGCGTGGGGGGGTTTGTGTGATGGTTTTCAGCATATTGTGGCCGTCTCGGTGCGTGAGATCTTTGATGGAGGTAAGGGGACAGATGCCCTACTCTTTTACTGCGTTCCCTCGCGATTTGGAGCCGAACGGTGTGAGTTTGACCGAGTTTTGTTAAGGTTGGGTGAATTTCATGTTTGGGGGGTGTGAGCCGTGTTCGCCATTCTAGGCGACAGTTTCTAGTTTAATTGGTTTCATTTGAACCCCTGGCATGTTGGAAATCTTTTCTCGCCCGTTTTACTGCGTTTGGTTGAGAATCAGAGTCGATATGAGCCCGGTCATCCATGTGACTCATTTTGGGTCGATTGGTGAGAATCACCCATTTCTTGTCATTTTACGCGTGGATTGATCCCTTCCAGCTTGTGGAAGGTGTATATCACGTCTAGGGTTGTTTCCCCGTCGTTTAGATGTAATTGGGGCGTGGAAATGCTGGGTTTTGAGCATCCCTATGGTTTTCCTGCCATGTTGGCTTGGCGGCCCTTCTAGAGACCATTTTTGGTCTTTGGCGGCCCGCTGGAGACCGCTAGGTTGAGTGGGTTGTCGGTTTAGCTAAACGGTCGTGCGATAGACCGCAAGGCTCACCTTAATGGTCCGTGGGTGACCGCTAGGCATCGTTGAATTTTGTAAACATTATATGTCGGTTCGGTCTAGTGGTCTAGCTCTGACCGCATGGGGGTATTAGGCGGCCTTAGGGTGACCGCTTTTCCCTGTGAAACGGTTATTGGTAGACCGTTAGGGTGGTTTGACCGGTTGAGTTGGTTTAACTGTTTGGGGTTTGACTGTGCGTAGCGGCAAGGTCATGACCGCTAGAGTCAAGCTTGCGGCCATGAGGAGAATGCCTTGTGCAAGCAGCGGCCTCAGCTAGACCGCGAACCCCTATGCTTTTCGTGGATTTTTTCTCTAGATTCTTCTGAGTGTAGCGGCCATGACCCTGACAGCCACACTCAGGGGCGGCTATTGGTTGACCGCCTTTGGCATGGTGAGGCCTTGGTATGACCGCCATTTGCCTGTGCTCTTTGTCAAGGTTAGCGGCCCTTTGGATGACCGTCGGGTTGGTCTGGCAGCCAGGGTAAGACCGCCACATGTCTAGAGTACTGTTTTAATATCGGTTCGGTTTCCGATTGATGTGGCTTTGACTCCTTGGTTAGCCCACTGTTCCGTGGATGTCTTGGACGTCCTATGAGGGCTGTGACCATGTTATAGGGTGTCTGAGAGTGCCACTATACCGAGTAGTGTTTTGTGTTATATCGAGGATCATTATGGTTTCTGGTCAACTCAGTTATGACCCAGCGGTTGACACGTGACCTCGTGAATGTCTTATCTATCCTATGAGGATCGAGACATGGTTTTGGGCGCTTAGAGGTATTATCTTACCTCGGTTTATGTGCCATATCGTTTGAGGGTTTTTGGTGATCCCTCATGTTCCGTGTTTCGTGTTATAGGAATTGTGAGTCCGTTGTGTGGCTCGGAGGCCGAGGACTCATCATTAATGTGTTTCCCATAGTTTTTGGCTTAGGGACTAGGATGATTAACAGTGTGTTGTTGTGATGTGCGACGATCTTGACCCGAGTCTTGTGACTCAAGGATTGTTGTCAGCAGGTCTAGTTGACTATCTTGAGTTTGGTAGTAGTTGTATACTACATTATGCTCCGTAGTACGTGCAATAGTGTGTGCTTACCCTGTTTGTACTTCGGTGTTCACTGTTTTGGAGTCTATGTGTCTAGTGAGCTTCCACTAGTCGTAGCCTAACAACACTTTTCGGTATGTCGGCCCACCTAGGAGTGGTGGCGGGGCAGTTCCCGGTTGACGATTTTTAGGCTAGTTTCTGTGGGCCCCCTAGCTTTGCGGTAGCTTTCTATTGGGGGGGAAAATTAGCTAGAGGCCTGGCTCAAGGCATTGGGCTTGTGTGTGCACATGTGGTCAGGGGCGGTTGGATGAGCACCAACGGGCGTGACCCTGACTAGTCACTCGTTACTGTTGTTCCTTGTACTTGATTTCTTGTTGAGTGTCTCAATTACCGCCGTTCTAGGCGAGTGCGAGATACCCGAGGCATAGTGTAAGACGTCAGTGGATGCATCCCGTTGTTCTTCTAGTGAGGAGGTGCTTCTATCACTTGACGCATGACTCTTGTGACTTGTGTTTTCGTGACTGGTTTCCATCATGATTGACGTGACTTGTCGGGTAGTCTGCATTGGCTTCACTCGCGGTCTAGTCTAGTGTAGCGTACACGACAGTGAGCTCGTGTATGTTTGTGCCTTTGACTGTGTAGGTCTTTGGTAGGCTTTACCTATTTTGGTAGGCTTTTCACGATAGGGTTTCGTGATTCAACAATGGATCGATATCGCCGGACTTTATGAGATCAGGGTTCGTCTTTCTGTAGCTGTTCGGAGTAGTTTAGAGGGCCGAGGTTTCTTCGGCTACCGTGTTTCAGCGTTATGACTTTCCTCTTTACTTTTAAAGTTGTTAGTCCTATTGTTACTGCTTTGCTTTAGTGTAGCACTACTGTTACTGCGTGTTTTATGGTAGGGTTCTGTGGGATCCCTACTGATCCAGTGGCACGAGGCTCACCCCTGACTTTTTAGGTGTAGTAGTTCTTCCTCTTGTTGGGCGGTACTTGCTACGTGGTTCTTAGTTTCCAGCGTTGCCAGTGTCGGGTTTCCTCCGACTTGAGAGTACGTTCTCTTTCCTGTTGGACTGTACTTGTCTTTCTGTTGGACTGGACTCTGTAAGTTTAATTGTTATAAAAATGTAATTTTATTTCTACTACTTTAGCAATCCTAATCATTGAAATTTAATTGCTTACTACTTTTTCTGGAAGTTCAATGTACTATAACATACCTTTCTATCCCTTCGGAGCTTTTCCACTCTTGGGAGGCCTCGCAGGTTCCAAGTGGAATCGAGTTTACCCGGTATCTGGAGTCTGGGTCGTCATAGAGGAAGCAGTTTCCTCACGAAAATGCCGCACGAACCACCGCCGGGTCCCGAAATCCATGGACGACCTCCCTCGCCGTGCCACCACCTCGATCCTCGCTCCATACTCACCGCTCCTCGCCCTCGCGCTGTCTCTAGCTCGCCCACCTCCACCTCTGTCGGCTGCCCGGAGAAGAGAGAACGAGAGAGAAGAGAGAGGGAGAGAAGGAGAAGTGAGGAGAGAGAGGGGGTGGTTTATTTATGGAAAATAATTTGGGATTTTTAAAATTTAGAAAATATAAAATTTGAGAAAAAACCATTTCCACGATTCTTGGAAAATGCACAATGCGCCTGCAACGTCCCAGAGCCCGCAAACACGTTGGTTCACCCTACACAGGGGTCCGAAGGCTAAACAACCAAAAATCTAATTAAATCATAAAACACAATCTGGGACTCATAAAGGCACTCCGAAACCCACGGATTCTTGATCCGAAAAAAATTAGGGGCGTGACAGAGCCCGCCGGGGTATCTCTATTTTTAACCCTATTTTCTCTCTCTCTTTTTTTTTGCTTACCTCGAAATCTGGGGGTCATCGTCCATAGCATGCTACTATTAGGGGACATAACCTGAGGCTTGTGTTGTTGATAACTCATCGTTGTTGTGATCCTGGTATTAGGGAACTGGTAAACCTTGGAGTTATAACTAGAATCATGGTGGTTCAACCATGACGGGCTGGTGACTGGGGATTTTGGGTTGAAGGATTAGACATATGGATCCAGAGTAACGATGATTTAGAGATCAATTGAGATTGAGGTTTGCTGGGGTGGGTAGCTGGGATGGTGTATGGGTTACTAGTATATCCAGGCCAACCATGATGATAGAATGGTCAGGGGCAGCGTGAACCTAACGGGGTGACATATGGCTAACTGGAAAGTGTAAGATTAATGACCCGGAGAGGTGTGTTGGTTGAGGACTGGTACACGCCAACCGTGCTGGTGTATGGCTGGCAAGGCGGTATGGGTTTGAATTGGAGTAGGGTATTGATCAGAGACTGGCATGGGCCAACTAGAGAGGTGTATGATCGCTGGGAAGTGGGTGGCTGGTTATCCCGCGTGGGGATATAGAGATTTTTTTGTCTCATTACCGAGTCTACTGCCCTTTCAGGTTTTCGCCAGAGCTGGCCCCCTTTAGTTTTTTCTGATGTGCCATTGCGGGTTTTCACACCGAGGGGTTACCGAATTTTTTCTGAGGCGCCCTCACGGGTTTTCACCTCAGTCGGGTTACTGGCCTTTGTGCCCTCAGTCACCTCCGGGTGAGGAGAATGACTAAGTCCGCCGGGGTATCTCTATTTTTAACCCCATTTTTTCTTCATTTTTTTTACTTACATGAGAGCCTGGTGGCTCCATTGTGACTGGTATTGGATGTCCTTAGCCGCAGTTATGAGGACGGTGCTGGGAGACTGATCATTATGAACATATTGTGTTGATGCTGGAATGGGCTAATTGGCTCTAGCGGCATATTGCTTTGAAAGACTGGGAGCCGCGTTTTAAGGGGCACAGCTGGAACAAGTGGCTGGTACCACCCCTTAGGAGAGCTGGTTACTGGATTGCTGGTGATAACTGGGGGACGTGCCTTAGTCTGGGTGGCGCGTGAACTCATGCTCTGGAGCATGGTATAGCTTCATGTGTTTCCCATTGAGAGGCGGGAACGGCTTGTTACCCTTGTGGTCCACGACCGTGTAGGCCCCCCCTCATAAACATCATGAATGATGTATGGACCACGCCAATTAGGTTGTAATTTTTCACTGGGATGCCCTGCCATGACCTCTTTTTCCTTAATCATGACGAGATCGTCTTGCTTGAAAGCTCGTTGTTTGAAGAGTTTGTCATAGGCTCGAGTCATATGGGCCTGGTATAGTTGTAGATGTTTATAGGCCTCGAGCCGTTTGCCTTCTAGACTAGTAAGCTCTTCTAACCTTCTCCGGTATGCATCTTTTTCTAGATCGGGGAGGTCGGTGTAGATCGCTACACGGTAAGATGCTAGCTGGATCTCGATGGGGATGACGGCTTCTGCCCCATAGACGAGAGAGAATGGTGAGCACCCCGTGGGGGTCTTGTAAACTATCTGGTAGGCCCATAGCACCTTGGGCACTTTTTCGTCCCAATCACGTTCTCGGTGGCTAACGATTTTAGCCTAGAGCTTGCAGAGAGTTTTGTTGAAGGCCTCAGCCCGGTCGTTAGCTTGAGGGTTGTAGACTGAAGAGGTTCTCCTATCAATGTAGAATTTGGCCGCTAATTGATATACGGCCCTATTCTTGAATGGTGTGCCATTTTCTGACACTATGCGGCTGGGCGTACCGAATCGGTCGATAATATTGTGCCAGACGAATCAGACTACTACTTCTCCATTGACTTCCCGTAGGGGAATGACCTCAGCCCATCGGGAGAAGTAATCAGTGGCGGCCAAGATGTATTTGTGGCCTTTGGAAGACGGTGGAAAGGGTCTCGCAATGTCCATTCCCCATTCCACGAACGGCCATGTGGGGGCCGTTGGGTGTAACGGATTGGGAGGTCTTCTGGGCACTGAGCCAAAGGCTTGAAATTCATGACATGTACGGGCGTACTGGGTGCAATCCTCGTACATGGTTGGCCAATAGAAGCATATGAGCTTGATGTTGTTCTTCATTTTGTCTTCGGCCTAGTGGGCACCACAAAATCCCGAGTGGACCACACACATGATGGCCCAAGCTTCAGCTGGGGAGATGCATCTCAAGATAACTAACTTGTCATTTTCGTGAACAAGTCTATATAGGGAGTCGCCAATCAACTCGTTTGACGTTGCCCGATGGAGTAGCTAGACCCTTTGAGCTTGGTCAGGAGGGAGCCAACCTCGCTTTAATTTGATGATTGGCCTGTGCCAATCTTCTTCTTCTGGAGGAGTGCTCTGGTTGAGGTTATGGACCTTGTAGACGGTGAGGTCAGACTCATCCTCGAGTGTACTCGGCATCAGTCTTCTATGCATGATAGTGATGACCCTCGGGTGGAAGTTTGATGGTCGTTGCCAATTTTGCCAGGGTGTCTGCCTAAGCATTGCTACTCCTAGGAATGGGATCTATTTCAAAGAAATAGAACTTCTGGATGAGACTGGTGACGGCGGCGTGATATGGAACGAATTCCTATTTCCGCACGTCATAGATGCCGAGGACTTGCCGGCCTATTAACTGAGATTCCCCATAGGCTTTGAGGCACTTGATGCCCATGTCGAGAGCCATATGAAGCCCGATGATCAGAGCTTTGTACTCTATTTCATTGTTGGTCAGGGATTTCATGAGGGCACATGAGTTGTACAAAACTCCACCCTGAGGAGTCGGGAAGACGATGTCGGCACCCGCTATGATTGTCATGCCCCGAGCATGGAAGGAACCCGAGATTACGCAATGATTTTATATCATTCATGTCAATCAGAGCATGATGTAATTCGACACAAAAGACAGAGTGCGCTAAAATAGAAATCACCAACTTTGTTTTATTTATCAAACTAATATTCCAAAGTATAACTTGCAAATTTCCATAACCACTAAACTCAATAAAAGAACAATTACAATAATGACTCAAGAAAAAAAATAGAAAGACTTGGCTCGATAACTCACGTAGATATCCAGGATAGCTCTACGCTCATCACTCTTGGCCATCCCCATCCGATTGAACCTCGTCATCAGAATTACCTGAAAAATTGAGGGAAACACTGGGTGAGCAAAAGCTCGGTAGGGATTACATCTCAAGAACAAGCTTGCTTTAAGTAGATTATAGGTTACATGAAATGCATTTAGCTATGTATGAATGCAAGATAATATAGAGAATGGAATAACAATAAATAATAAGGATAACTAGCAAGATTTCAAGATGAATTGTGCAACATCATCATGGATATCAAGTGTGTACTATCAAGTCATATCACGAGATTTGGCTATTTAATGTAGCAAGTAAATACCCATTCTGGGATATGCAAGTCACGTCATATCATGTCAAGTCAAGTACGAGATGTGGAATGCCATAGATTAATCTAGAAAGTCATGAACATCGATGCAATACCACACCGTGGTTAATATAGCTCAAATGGGCACAAGTATTTTCGGGTGCTCCTCCTATGACCAGATCGGGCCCCATTAATGTCAAGCATTGAGTCATGTACTTATCTAGACATCCACTATAATTTATAACCAATAGAGTTCCAAAGGAATAAGCCATTGTAGGAACATTAAGGTAGATTCACGGAATAGAGAATTCAAGGATAGCACTTTGCGTAAGGATGACATGGTGATAAATCTCACATGAAAATAAGACACACATGAATCTAGGACAATTGGCGTCCACTCAGGGTGCCGCCAATTATAGAATACGCGTCCACTATGGTGGTTGCCAATTCCATGAACTGTAAAGGGTACGAAAGAAATCACGTCACCTGTGATGGGTGCTAATTCCTATATAGCATCAACTGTACTGGTCGCCAACTCCAGACTGTGACATGACTCTCACAGAACACCAGAACAACGCTCTATGATGGCTGGGGCGTAATGTTTCTTCATAGTGACATGACAAACATGGGTTCCAAGGTTTTTAGGGTACAACCTACTCGACCTCCTTGAGGGATTCCAAGGCTAGCAGAGACTCACGGAGGACTTAGAGAAAGAATTTCTAATCTGGAGGAAGGAATATCCGACGGAGGGTCATTCAATCTCCAAAAAATTAATAGGGTGACAACATGAAAACTCGTGAAACAGGGACTCCATCTCGGCCATGAGACAGCAGTGCCAATAGACCCGCGATATTGGTCAAAACTTGATAAAACTGTGAGACATGAAATGGCGTTGATCAAGAAGGCGTCAATTAAAGAATAAGCGTCACTGTGAATCGACGTCAATTCTTTATTAACATAATTTTAATAATCAATTTACAAATTCACGTTGTTGAGAAGAGGCGGCAATTCTATAATTTTCAAGTATTCAATTAAAATTACTTATAATTGGCGTCCGTGTATGGAGGTGCCATATCTCTAAATAGCGTCCATGTAGCGGACGTTATTTCATGATTTACCAGATTTTATACATATCTAATAAATAACAGGATTTGACGTCTCTGTGAAGAGGCACTATTTCCATAATTCACGTCTGCTGAAGCAGACGCTATTTCTTTTCTATGTACATGTCATAAGGCATCAGGCAGATACGTTTTTAGGCACAAGTTACTGTTCATTTCTTTTAGGATTGTATGAATAGTAGCACTATGATGTTTATAGGAAATTTCAAGAATCAGAGTACACGATATTTAAGAGAAAAATATAGGGATCCTAAAATCATGCTCATACAGACTGTATAGATTAGGGTTCCATACTTATTTAATTTTAAACATGCGTTAATTATTAAACATGCTGAAAGAAATTGCGTAAAGGGTAGTGGGTGCTCATTAATTGGCGTCGACCAGGCCGTTGCTATTTCAAGAAATAGCGCCCTTCTGGACAGGCGCCAATTAAATAGCATCCACTGTTCTGGTCGCTATTTTCCTATAAAATAGAAAGCTATAAATCTACATAAAAATGTAAAGAAACAAGGATCATGGAGACATAATCTGGATGGTAACGTGAATTTACATGCATGCAACACCTTTAGCTATCGTCTTGGGCTTAAGTTATAGAGATAACCTACCTGATTTGGATTGAACAGAGGAAGACGAAGGATGCAAAAACAGTTGCAGAGGAAGAAGAGGACGCAGGGGAGGAAGCATATGCTTCTCCACTGGTTCACACAACGGTAACTACAGCAGCACGGTGCAGTCGATGCAGGCAGAAGAGGAAGAAGACTCCACGGGAGGAAGTAGCAGCAGAAGGATGAAGCACACCCTTTACGCACGGACATAGGCAACAACAAGTCTCTTTCGAACGTAGCAGAAGCAATAGGCTCTGCTCGTTCAGGGGTTCTTATTTATAGGCTTATTGGCCTCCCAGAGTCCTAAATCGTGCATAGAATCCTAGTGTATTTATAATTTCCCTTGATGATCCTATCCTTCCTTATCACCAGTCGCTTTCCCTATTTGATCGAAAACCTATATGCACAGGGCGTTCTACGTTCGAATAGGGCGTTCAACTAGGTTACGTAAAAAACCCCATTAGGGCTTGCGTATTATTGGGCCTTTGATTTGGTTTGTACATAAAAGAGATCTTGGGTTTATTTTAAACATGGTTCTTAGCTTAGTTAGTGAGTTAAGCCCACTTGTTGGGTTTTTCCTAATTGGGTTTCTTATATTTAATACACCCTATGACTAAATTGAGTTAGAAATTTTCTATATGTAATTTGGGGTGCTACACCCTCCCCCACTTAAAAGAATTTGGTCCCCAAATTCGATTGCATAGATAGACAGAGGGTGTATATTACCTACTATTGGAATAGTTTAGGGAATCTCTTCCATATAGATTCTTTAGTTTCCCATGTGGCTTCTTGTTCCGAGCTTTTGTTTCATTGAATCTTTACCATGGGAATAGTTTTGTTCCTTAGCACACGAACCTCTCGATCAAGGATCCTTAATGGATTTTATTCATAAGTCAGATCCTTTTGTATCACTAGGTTGTCATGTTCTATTATGTGGAACGGATCATGAACATACTTCTTGAGCATGAAGACATGAAAGACATTGTGGACTTCAGATAATTGAGGTGGCAAGGCAATTCGATAAGCAACCCCGCCAACCCTTTCCAGAACTTTAAAAGGGTCGATATATCTTAACGTAAGTTTACCCTTGACACCAAATCTTTGAATTCCTTGACCTGGGGAAACCTTGAGGAATACATGATCCCCGACTTGGAACTAGTATCGAGACTAGTCTAGTCTCTTCTTCTAGTGTCAGCATATGTCTTCTGCCTAGACTGAGCCATCTGAAGTCTTTCCCTGATAATGTGCACTTTCTTGGTTGTGTCTCTTACTAGCTCTGGGCCTAGTAGTTACTTTTCACCAACTTCATCCCAGCATATAGGTGAGCGGCAACTCCTTCCATATAATGCCTCGAACGGTTCCATTTGGATGCTAGCTTGGTAGCTATTATTGTAGGCAAATTCTACCAGACACAGATGATCATGCCAACTCCCACCAAAATCTATAACGTAAGCCCTGAGCATATCTTCCACTACCTAGTTTGTGTTTTCTGTCTGACCATCCGTTTGGGGATGAAATGTCGTGCTGAAATTCAATCTCGTCCCCATGGAATGTTGTAGACCCTTCCAGAAGTGAGATGTAAAGTGTGGGTCTCGATCAGACACTATTGAGACAGGAACTCCATACAATCTGACGATCTCTTTGGTATACAAAGCTGCTAGCACATCAACCAACCATTTACTCTTGATGGGCAGAAAATATGCAGACTTAGTCAACCGATTGATAATCACCCATATCCCGTCATGTCCGCCCTTTATTTTAGGCAAACCCATGACGAAATCCATCCCTATATTCTCCCACTTCCATTTTGCAATCTCCAAGGGATGTAATTTACTGGCGGGCTTTTGATGTTCTGCCTTTATCTTTTGGCAAGTAAGGCAACGAGAAATGAACTCCGCTACCTCACTTTTCATATTGGGCCACCAAAAGTTCCTCTTCAAGTCTTGATACATCTTGGTTGCACCAGGGTGAATGGTATATCTTGATCGGTGAGATTCTTCTAGAATCTTATTCTTCAATTCCGGACAATCCGGTACACAAGTCCTCTCATGAAATAGCAACCTTCCATCAGATGCTTGCTTGAAATCGGGTTGCTGATCCAGCTTGCTTTTAATCTCTACCAGTACTGGGTCACCATCTTGCAACTCCTTGATTTCAGAAAGCAAGTTAGGATGTAAACTCATGTGGGATAGAGTAACACATCCTTTCTCCTCATCTATATTGAGATTCAATTTAGAGAATTGCTCTAGCATTTTCCTTTCTTAAATCATGCCACTGGCCAATAATGCTCTCGACTTTCGACTAAGGGCATCGGCTACGGGATTACCTTTTCCTTGATGATATTGTATAGAGAAGTCGAAGTCCTTGAGATATTCAAGCCAGTGTCGTTGTCTCATGTTTAATTCTTTCTGAGAAAATAAGTATTTCAAACTCTTATGATCAGAGTGCACAGTGAATTTCTCTCCATAGAGATAGTGCGTCTAAATCTTCAGGGAAAATACTACCGCAGTCAGTTCTAGGTCATGTACCGGGCAATTTTCCTCATGCTTCTTAAGTTGTCGGGAGGAATATGCAATTACCTTCCCTTGTTGCATTAACACACATCCTAGACCGGCGCCAGATGCATCAGTATATACCTAAAACTTTTCTCCTTCAATAGGCAATGATAATACCGGGGCAGTGGTTAAACGGTCCATCAATGTTTGAAAGCTCTCTTCACAATCTTTGATCCATACATACTGATTCTCCTTCCTTGTCAATCTTGTAAGTGGAACAATAATTTCTGAGAAGTCCTTAATGAATCGCCGGTAGTAACCAGCCAGACCCAGAAAACTACGGATCTCGGTAGCATTGACAGGTCTTTCCCAGCTCTTTACTACTTCGACCTTTGATGGATCAACAGAAATTCCTTTCTTCAAAATTACATGTCCCAAGAATGATACATCCTCAAGCCACAAGTCACATTTACTAAATTTGGCATATAGTTGATTGTCCCTCAATAATTGTACTACAATTCTCAAGTGCTCTTCATGCTCTTCCTCGGACTTGGAATATATCAAAATATCATCAATGAACACCACAATAAATTGATCCAGATGAGCCTAAATATGTTGTTCATCAACTACATAAAAGCTGCAGGGGCATTCGTTAGTCCAAAAGATATAACAGTAAATTCATAATGCCCATACCTGCTCCTGAATGCCATCTTGAAAACATCCTCTTCTTTAATTCTCAATTGGTGATATCCCGACATGAGATCAATTTTTAAAAAATATTGAGCTCCAGAAATATTCTGATCAAATAATTCATCGATCCTCGACAGCGGGTACTTGTTTTTGATAGTGAGTTGATTTAGCTGCCAATAATCTATGCACAGCCTCATGGATCCATCCTTCTTCTTGACAAACAGGATGGGCGCTCCCCACGGGGAATTACTCGGCCTAATAAATCCTTTCTTCAAGAGCTCCATCAATTGTTTCTTTAGCTCCTTTAGTTCAGCGAGGGACATTCTATACTGTGCCTTTGAAATAAGGCCAACACCAGGGACGAGGTCAATTCTAAAAGACACTTCCCTTTCTGAGGGTAGACTGGGCAAATCCTCTGAAAATACATCGGGAAAATCCTTAACCACACGACTATCTTCTAGCTTCGATCCCTTAACTTTCGTTATAGTTACAAGGGCAAGGAAAGCCATGCAACCTTTCCTTATAAGTTTACTAGCTCGAAGAGCCGAAATGAGGGGTGACTTGTTACGACTCCGGGGACTAGTGTAGACAACCTTCGGGTTATCACTAAAAGCTACTCTACCCTTTCGGTAATCTATAACTACCCTGTGTGTAGATAGCCAATCTGCACCTAGTATGACATCATACCCATAGATTGGTAAGTGGATTATACCATTCAATTAAACCTTCACTATCCGGGTAATGGTGTGTAATTTCGGATCCGCTTCCAAGAGGAGTAGAGATAACTAGATCTGTTTCTTACCAAGCAGGTTTCATAGATAATGAAGCAGCAAATCTTTTTGAAAAAAATGAATGACTGGCTCTAGTATCAAACAAGACACGTGCAGTCTTAGAACAAATAGTTAGTGTACCTTCCACGATTCCTCTTTCACTTGGTTCCGCCTCTTGCAGTGCTTGCAGACAGCCTTGCTTCTTGACCGGGCGCTTGTCATTGTTAGCTTGTTCATTTAATAGGGGGCAGTTGGGAATCCAGTGATCGCGGCTCCCGCAACATAGACAAGCTCCCAATCTCCTCTAACACCCCTCGGCTTTATGTCCGGCCTTATCGCAATGCTTACAAACCTCCTTAGAGGGTGTGGTGGTAATAGAGAACGGCTTGTTGTTCTTCTTGAACTTCTTCTCCTTGGAGTGATCTTCCCCTCCATTAGACCTCTTCTTGATAGATGAGGTCTTGAAAGAACCAGAACTTGTAACGTGTTCCTTCTTATCTCTCCCGCGGATCTTGTCGAACAGCTCCGTGGCGTCTTCTAATAACTGTGCTCACCTAACCATCTCCGAATAGACTTGCACATCCATTGGTGCCAATTGTGTAATATATTAGGGGTTTAAGCCCATTTAAGAACCTACGGGCCTTCATCTTTTCCATATGCACTAGGTGTGGTGCATAACGGGATAATCTAGAGAATTGGGCCTCATACTCGGTCACTGATAAACTATGCTGCTTGAGCGCGGCAAACTCCGCAACTTTCTTCTCTTGAATCCGATCAGAAAAATACTTGTTATTAAAATGTTCCACGAACTCGCCCCATGTTATGTGTTCATGTGGCAAGGTCACTTCCAAGGACTCCACCAAGATCGAGCATCCTGCTCCAGTTGAAAAGTTGCTAATAGAACTTTTTCTTCATCCGTGCATTGCATTACACGGAATATGCACTTGATCTCCATCGTCCAGTTCTCGGCATCATCCGGGTGGGACGAGACGGCGAACTTAGGTGGGTTCATGTTTCTAAAAATTCGGTGGAGATCTCTCGCTCCATGGATCATACCACCTTGCGCTACTAGTTGAAGCTCCTTGGTGAGGCCTTGAACAGTCTGTTGCATGTCGCGCCACTGGGCTCTTTCGACGTCCATGATCCTACAAGATTTTTAAATAATTAAATTAATATGTGATTAACTATAGGTTTTATCTTCCTATATTGACTTAACCCATGGCTCTACCCATCTCACTAGGTAAAAGGAATGAAATCTATCCTTGGACTTTGGTAACTTAGGTAATTTGAAAACCTAGGCTCTGATACCACAAAAACTGTCACACCCCGAGTGTGGAAGGAACCCAGGATTACGTGACGAGTTTATATCATTCATGTCAATCAAGGCACGAGATAATTCGACAAAAAAGACAAAGTGCGGTAAAATAGTGATAGCCACAAACCCGTCGTTGAAAAGTCGTGCCATAATTTAATAAATAACCGAACTCACTCACTTAAAAAGATTGGAATTCAAGCAAAGTGGTGAATACGGGTCGATCCCATGAGGAAGAAATGTTTTCAAAATAGCACAGAGGAGAATTCTTATATTTAAAAAATCTAAACTTTTAAGTGAGATTTAACTAAAGAAAAGGGAAATTGCATGAAAAATAAACTAAGTAAAGAATATGAGAGGGTTATGCATAGAAATTGGAAAGAGAGGGAGAAAATTAAGAAGAACACAATTGCACAAAATTTAAATTTTATTACTAATGAAGAGTACAACTCTATGAAAATTGAAATTACAACTTGGAAATAAAAGAGAAAGAGGAAAAATAAGAGCCAATAGGATGAAGAATAGCCGCCGTCTCCGCCGTGCCGAGCCTTGGAATTTCACCCCGCCGAGAGGACCAAAAGAAGGAGATCTACCTTGGGATGTGAGAAGAAATATGGAAGAGGGAGAGATAGATAGGTGGAAGAAGAAGAAGAAAAATAAAATAAAAGGGTATGTGTGTGGGAGTGTTTTGCTGCGAACAGAGAATAGAAAGAGATGAAGAGAGGGGGCGATAGTGGAGGAGAATTGAAAACACAGTGAAAATAAAGAGAAAATAGAGGGAGATTTAGAAGAGAATAACTTAAAAACTAAAGAGATTTAGAAGAAGTGGAAGAAAGGAAAGTTGTAGAGGACAAGGAAAGGAAGAAAGTTGATGAAGATCTCAGAGACAGAAGATGAGAAGAAGAGGGTGAAGAACTAGGAAGAACAGGGGTCTATCTGCGCCGATGAACAATAAGGCCTAAAAAACTAAACTTTAGAAAACAGTGAATAACTTGAAAATGAGGAAGAATTGGAGGAAGAGGTAGAATAAGAAGTTGAAGAACACCTAAAAATGAACAACTTTTGTGAAGATAGTAAGAGAAAAAGAGGATCAGAAGGGGGAAAAATGAAAAAGAATAGAGTTAAAAAATTAGATGAACAGTAAAATCGAAAGAATAGTGCATTGGAAAAAGAAGAATAACTTAAAAATGGGGAAGAATCAGGGGACGATTAAGAAGAAGAAATTGTAGAAGACTTAAAAACACACAACGTTGAAGAAGAAAGCAATTTCAAAAAATGACTAGAGAAGCATGAAAATAAGGTTAGAAACTAGGTGGCCAACTATCCAACTCCTCCCTCGGTGCCTCTAGGGTGATATATATAGTGTAGAGAAAACCCACGGTAGATGCTTTCCAGATTGACTCAAATTTGATTTCTCAGCTTAGATTACTTGCTTAAATTAGGCCTCTTGCCATAGATAGACTCCCCTTTGATCAAAACATGGAAGGATAACATCAAATGGTGGCAAGATAGCTTCAAAGAGACCTTCCCGTTTCTGCTTCAAATTCTCGCGAAAATGGCGACTGGGGTGGCGGGCACAATTTAAAATAGCGGTAGCACAAGCGGTCGCACATTCTTTTTTTTCCTTTTTTGATATTTTTCTATTTTTCATAAATCTAAGAAATAGTGATTATTCTTTTCCATTTTTCCTCGATTTTCTTTCTGATTTTCCATATAGAAGAAATAGCGCCCACATGACCCATCGCTCATTCTTTTCCAAAAGATATAGCGCCTTCGTGAGTGGTCGCACATTCTTTCCTATTTTCTAGCTTTTCTCTTTTTTTTCTATTTTCATACATGAATGTGCGCCTCCATACTCAGTCGTGAATTCCTTTTTTCTTTTTTCTCTTTTTCCAGCAAAATAAATTAGCGCATGTTCAGTCAGTCGCTATTGAATATTTTCAAAAAATATTTTCTAAATTGGCGTCTGACCATCCGGTCGCTATTTCCTAAAAATTCAGAAAAATCATAATATCAAAATATTTCATCCCAAAATGACTTTCAAATAATTATGCAATTTCTTGAATATTTCTTACATAGTCATTTTGGCTCTAAAAGATGATAAAATACATGCAGACTCAAATAATGGTGAGAATGAGATTAACTACTTATGTAACACAATTTTATTCTTTTAATGCTCAAAGATGATGAATATGATGCAAATTATGATATAAAATATAGCATTTATCACACACCCCAACTTACTCATTGCTAGTCTCTTAGCAATGTAAATAAATTATAATTTAGGACAAACAAGAGTTTGCAAAATCCATACTCTTATATCCAGCTTTTCTTTCATAGAATTTAACCAAAGATTAGAAATCTGGAATCATTAATGCACACTAGGCATATGTAGGAAATTAAAAGTACATGATCAAGAATTCAAATCAAAGCTCAATAGCACTTGTGCATGTGTAACTACCAAATCCACAGCTAATTGCATCCCTCCTTTGCTATTCCAAGCAAGTGTCCTTCAACCTTGCACCTCCTAGATTAAAGCATTAAACATACTAGCCTTTTGTTTGCCTTATTAATTTGTCCATTTGGGATCTTTTTATTTATTTTTCTCTACACACATGATGCTGCACTACCCTTCATTGTTTAACATGAACCTCGACTCTTACCTTAAGAGAAGCAGGCCCAGTTACACAGATCAAGGTTCCATTTTCCTTTTGACGCGAACCTCAACATGTCTTAGGTGAAGTAGGCACAGTTACTAAGAAGTGAGACATTTTTGATGGTGTTTGTAATCAATTTTCCATCATTTTTTCTTTTCATTGTACTTTTTTGCATTAATTCGATAGATAACTTGACAAAAAGCTTGAAAATATCTCTTTCTTGAGAAGTGCAGAGCATCAGACAGTATGCCTAAAATAGAAGAAGGTTTGCCTAGTTTGTTTCATTAGCATGCAAAGTGACTTCTTTTCTAAATTACACATGAACTTTAAATAGATTCTTATATCAGTTTTCCATAGCTAGATTGAATACATTTTTCATCATCTTTCTCTCTAGCCTTTTCTATTCCAGAATTACTTTCAATTTTGAGCAAAAACTCATTTTGGGGATTTCATCTTTTCAAAAAAAAAATTCATGCAGAACAATATGCAGAAACTTATGTCAGGTTGTACTATATGCATCATGAATTTTTTTTTCTCTCCCCCCCCCCCCCCAACTTGAATGACATTATCCTCAATGGCATGTAGAATCGTAATAATAGAACAATGTAACAATCAACATTTCTGAGTAAGAAAGAGACAACCTGGTGTGTGGGATGAAAACTCCATTAATGGACGGTGACAGGTTCTTCTCCTTTGACCTTGACCTAACTTCTGAAACACACTTAAATAGAAATCATCAAATAACAAAAACCTTGGGTTGCCTCCGAGAAGCGCTAAGTTTTCCATCTTCAGCCACACGCATGAAAGCTCTCGAAAGATTTTATTCTGGATCATTCAAAGCAATATATTCTTTTAACAGCTGCTCACTTTCCAAGTAAGGTTTTAATCTTTGACCGTTAATAGTGAAAATGTGACCATTTTGAGGATTCAAAATTTTAACAGCACCGTGGTCAAAAGCTTTAACGATAATAAACGGCCCATCCCATCTGGACTTCAACTTAACGGGGAACAAGCGACACCTCGAGTTAAATAGCCAAACCTTTTGATTAACATAAACAGTTTTCCTGTGAATATGCTTATCATGAAAAACCTTCATTTTAGCTTTGTAAATCTTCGAATTTTCACAGGCTTCATTTCTTAATTCCTCCAGTTCATTAAGTTGCAGAGCTCTTTGGGCACCAGCTTGAGTAAGATCAAAGTTGATTTGTTTAATAGCCCAATATGCTCTATGCTCCAGTTCTACAAGCAAGTGGCAGGCTTTTTCAAAAATTAGGCGGTATGTGGACATGCCAATGGGAGTCTTAAATGTAGTTATGTAGGCCCATAATACATCATCTAGTCTCTCGGACCAGTCTTTTCTATCCGGCTTAACTATTTTATGCAAAATATTTTTAATCTCCCTATTGGATACTTCAACCTGGTCACTGGTTTGGGGATGATAGGGGGTAGCGAGCTTATGAGTAATGCCATATTTACGAAGTAAAGCTCGGAATTGAGAATTCGTGAAATGAGAACCCCCATAAGTAATAATAGCTCTAGGACAACCAAATCTGGAAAAGATATTCTTCTTTAGAAACTTTATCACCACCTTATGATCATTGGTCCTAGTAGCCACAGGTTCAATCTATTTCAAAACATAGTCCACTGCCACCAAAATATATTCATTGCCAAATGAAGGTGGAAATGGTCCCATAAAATCTATTCCCCAAACATTAAAAATTTCAACAACCAGAATGGGATTAAGCGGCATCATATCCCTTTTAGAATAGTTACCCACTGCTTGACATCTCAAATAAGTTTTTACAAATTCATATGCATCTTTAAATAATGTGGGCCAATAAAATCCACTTTGTAGCACTTTAGCCGCAGTTTTCTTTCTAGAGAAATGTCCCCCACAAGCCAGATCATGACAGAAGTTCAAAACAGAGTGTTGCTCCTCCTCGGGGACACATCTTCTTATAATCTGATCTGGACCCATGTGAAATAGCTTCGGGTCCTCCAAAAAATAGTGCTTTACCTTGGCAAAGAATTGATCCTTCTCCTACTTAGTCCATCCTCTCGGAATTTATCCTACCGCCAGGTAATTGACAATGTGAGCATACCAGGGAGTTGAGGAGTGATAGATAGAAAGAATTTGTTCGTCCGGAAAAGAATCAGACATAGGAGCACTTTCAGGTATCACTATCCTTGATAGATGATCAGCTACCACATTCTTTAACCCATTTTTGTCTCTTATCTCTAAATCAAATTCTTGTAGCAATAAAATCCACCGAATGAGACAGGGTTTAGCATCTTTCTTGGACAGGAGATACTTTAAAGCAGAGTGATTAGAATAAATAATAACTTTAGCCCGTAGTAAATATGAGTGAAATTTTTTAAGGGCAAACACAGCAGCTAGCAATTCCTTCTCCGTGGTGGTGTAATTCAATTGTGCATCGGCGAGGGTGCGGCTCGCATAATAGAGCACTGCGGGCTTCTTATCAATCCTTTGACCTAGGACAGCTCCAATGGCATAGTCTGAGGCATCGCACATGATTTCAAAGGGTAGCGACCAATTTGGTGATTGAAGAATCGAAGCTTGAGTAAGGGCCACTTTCAAAGAATTAAATGCCTTAAGACAAGAATCATCAAATTGAAAGGAAGTGTCTTTGGCTAGTAATTGTGTGAGAGGATGAGCAATGGTAGAGAAGTTTTAGATAAACCTGTGATAAAAGCCAGCATGGCCAAGAAAAGATCGAATCTGTTTGACAGAAGAGGAAGGAGGAAGATTGGACATCAAATCAACCTTAGTCTTATCAACCTCTATCCCTCTCTTTGAAACCACGGCCTAAAACTATTCATTCGCTAACCATAAAATGGCTCTTCTCCCATCTTAACACAAGGTTCGATTCAATGCACCTCTTTAGCACCTGAGTTAAATTCGTCAAACAATTTTCAAAGATGTACCAAACACAGAGAAATCATTCATAAAAACTTCTAGAATTTGACCCACCATTTCAGAAAAATATTGACATCATGCACCGTTGAAAGGTGGCTGGGGCATTGCATAGCCCGAACGACATTCTTCTAAAAGCAAACGTGCCATAGGGACACGTAAATGTTGTTCTTTCTTAATCCTCCGGAAAAATAGCAACTTGATTATACCCGGAATAGCCATCCAAAAAGCAAAAATACTTTTTTCCAGTCAATTTCTCAAGATTTTGATCCACAAATGGGAGTGGGAAATGATCTTTCTTTGTCATGAAATTCAATTTTCTATAGTCTATACAAACTCTCCACCCCGTTTGCAATCACATGGGCACTTCTTCCCCTTTTTCATTGGTCACAATCGTCAGCCCTGACTTCTTTGGAACAACTTGTGTAGGGCTGACCCACCTACTATCTAAAATGGGATATATAATCTCAGCATCTAGCCACTTCACAACTTCTTTCTTCACTACCTCCTTCATGTTTGGATTCAACCGACGCTGCATCTCTCTGCTCAGCTTGGCATTGTCCTCTAGATAGATATAATGCATACACACATTCAGACTAATACCCTTTAAATCTACCACAGACCAACCTATCGCCCCCTTATGCTCTTAAAGGACATCTAAAAGCTGAGATTCCTGAGCAGAAGTGAGATTGGAAGCAATGAGTACGGGAAAAGTGTGGTCGGAGCCCAGATAAGCATATTTTAAAGAATCTGGGAGAGGCTTCAATTCAAGAACAGGCGGCTAATACAAAGATGGAAAAATAAGGTCAGCTTGCAATGGAGGGAGTGGCTCTATCTTAGAGTAGGGTGTGGAAGAGAACAAAGAATCCTGCAGCATGCTACCCTCTTCTACGGTATCCTTTACTTCATCTAGATTTCCATCGATCAATTCTTTAAAAATATCAATAACATTACATTTCTCATTTTGTTCCAGATATTGGGATATTCTAAACACATTCAAAGAAACCTTCTCACCTCCAAACAATATGTCCATCATTCCCGTGGCACAGTTTATGTTGGCCTTTGCCGTAGATAAAAATGATCGTCCCAAAATAATTGGAATGTTTTTTAATTCCTGGGACGAGGCCATATCCAAAATGAGAAAATCCATCGGGAAATAGCACTCATGTACTTTGACAATCACATCTTCTAAGAGACCCCTAGGAGTTTTCATAGATCGATCCGCCAACTGAAGGATTATATAAGTGGGCTTTAACTCTCACAGATTAAATTGTTCATATATAAAGGTGGGTAAAAGATTTACACTAGCACCTAAGTCTAGCAATGCTTAATCAAATGTAACTCCACCTATATCACATGAAATCAGAGGAGCTCCTGGGTCCTTCAACTTTTTAGGTAAGTGGTTCATTACCACAGCACTAACATCTTCAGATAGGCGAATCTTTTGAGTTATCACCTTCGGATCCCTCTTCGGAGTGCACAGCTCTTTCAGAAACTTTGCATATGCCGGCACATGCTGGATCGCATCCAGAAGTGGAATATTGATATTCACCTGTTTAAACAATTCCACTAATTCCTCTTGTTGGACCGAATTTTTCTTTTGAGCCTTTGACTTCAGAGCATCGGGAAAAGGGATCTTAGGAACATACTCTTGGGGACTTTCATCATCAACCTTTGCCTTCCCCTTATCCAGCTTCTTCTCCCCATCCTCCGGTGTCTTCTTCTCTTGCACAATCACTGGCACCTCATCTTCACTATCACTCTCTTCTTGGGCCTCTTGGGCCGAGCTACTTCCAACTCCCCTAGCCTTATAAGGGTCATCTAAAATCTTCCCGCTTCTAAGGGTAGATATAGCCTTGGAATTATCAAATTGAGGGCCCATAGGAGGAGGAGGTTGAGGTTGGTTTAGTTGAGGAAGAAGAGAGGCTCTTTGGTGAAAGCCTGGAGGTTGGTTCTTCAGATTAGCCACAGGTTGGCTAGGAAGTTGACCGACATCCCTCCTCGTATTGCTAGCAGCTAATTGCCCTATTTGACTCTCCAACTTAGCCATGGATTGTTGCTAAGATTGAATGAGTTGTTGTTGAGCTTGAATGGATTGATTATGAGAAAGTAGAAGTTGTTGGAGTTGGTCGAATCTATCCTTGAAGTTGGGCTGAGGAGGTTGAGAAGGATGATACTGATTCTGAGCTTGATTGAATTTATTATAAGGAAGGTATTGCTGATGTTGTCCATGAGAAAATTGAGCTTGATTATACGGGGCCTAAGCTTGATGTAGTGGAGGTTGAGGGTATTGATGTTGAGCTTGTTGAAAAGGAGGTTGAAAAGATTGGTAAGACTGACTTGGAGCTTGGAAAGATTATTTTTGAAATGAGGGATTTGATTGCAGAGGTGGACCTTGCTGAGGTTTCCAAGAAAAGTTAGGGTGGTTTCTCCAACCTAGATTATAGGTGTTAGAATAAGGATCATAAGCAGGTTTGGAGACACCCTGAGCAACAAAGATTTGTTCTTGGATGAACGGGGAAAGCTGAGCCGCCGTAGAGCAATTAATGACAACATGATTATGGCTAGAATAAAGAGCACATATTTCTTCATGATTAGGAGCTGAGAACGGTTGATGTTGAGGAGCAGAAGAGAAAGAATGTTCTTGCCTAGATAGCAGCTGATCTAACTTCTGAGCTACTAAATCAACATTTTCCATCTTCTGAGCCAACAGATCCATTTTATTCAATTTTTGAGTTATGACATTAATATCCACCTTGTTCTTAAATTCTCCTTGATTCTTAACTTCATATAACCCTGACCTTTTAGATGGCGCAATCATTCTTGCACAAGATGAGAGCAAGACATGACTAATGGAATTTTCACTAAGCATCTGAAATAAATCATAGGCATCGCCCTCGCTTTTACTCATAAATGCCCCCCCACATGAAGCATCCACCATATGTCTATAGTTTTCTGTCAAACCCTCATAGAATGCCTGGATAATTTGTCATCTTGATAATCCATGGTGGGGGCATTTTCTTAGCAAATCTTTTAATCTATCCCATGCCTCGTGGATTTGTTCCCCAGGGTTTTGTGTAAATCTAGTTATGGCCCTCCTCATGGTATTGGTTCGTCCTATGGGATAAAAATTCTTTAAGAATTCCTTTTGCATTTTAGCCCAAGTATCAAGGGATCTACCGAAGGCACCTAACCAACATTTAACCATATCTTTTAGTGAAAATGGGAAGAGAGTAAACTTAAGAGCATCATCAGAAAAGTTCTAGATTTTGACAGTGGAGCAAATTTGGAGAAATTCATCAAGATGTTTATATGGATTTTCATTGGTATTGCCATAGAAAGATGGCAACATTTGGATGGTACTAAACTTGATTTCATATTGAACCGCATGGTTCTGAGGTGCTTGGACATAGAAGGACGGTTGATATTGATTAGGCATGAAATAGTCCTTCATCTGCTTATGAGTAACTTGTTGCACTTGATTTTGGTTCTCCATGAGACTAGGTTGTGGATGATTTCTAGAATACACTAACCTTTCAATCTCACTAATGGGCCCTAACAAATGTGGATGTAGGGATCTCCTACCTTGCATGCAATGTAAAAGGGCCCAAAGAGAAATAGTTTATTTTTGGATTTTTTTGATTTTTGAAATTTTTTTCTTTTCAGAATAAATGCAAATGCAACTATATGAATTAAGTATGAAAAAAAATGATGATTTTTTATGCAAATAAGTTTGAAAAAAAAATGTAATGAATCAAATACTATATGAATGCAAAGTGATGATGTTTTCTTTTTCTCTTTTTTTGAAAAGAAGAATTAGTACTCACTACTAAATTGGTCAACCGGCCAAGTAAGAGGTGGAGTTGTGGGAGGCTCCCCCTACTTTCGTAGGGGCCTAATTAAATAACCACAATCTCACTTGGGTGTTTGCCACAAAACCTCTAATCTTAGACACCAATTTTTCTAAAATAGTAATAAATTCCAACACCCTCTTTTTTTTATGTGAAACCTTCTAAGGGCAATCTACCTTCAAGGTGCTTCTCGGTACAACCTGCCCAGCGTCCGTGAGGTAATCCACAGGTGGGATAACTTATGGAGATCTTAAAAAAAGAATTTTTAATCCAAAGAGACGGAATACTCAATGGGGGGTCTTTCCAATTCCAAGAAGGGTATAAGGAATCCTAACTTGCCCTTGAGAAGGGGAAAAAGAAAAGAAAGAAAGAATTTTTTTCAAATAATGATGTAAATAAATAAGAAATCAACTAAAATGAAAAATACATGAAAATAATGTAACTAAGATGAAAACATGCTAGCATGATAAGGTTTTTTTTCTGATTTTTTTAGAGATTTTTTTAATAAGAGATGAATGCAAGGAACTATCAACTAAAAATAACAAATAGCATACAAATTTATTACAAAATGAAGTCTAAAATGCTTTTTTGGTGTTTTCAGGTTTTTCTGATTTTTTTAGATTTTAATGAAATTTTATCAGAATTTTTCAGAATTTTTCAACGAATGGCCTTTTCCTACGTTTACTTACCTTTAGCGACGCTTAATTTTCCTAGATTTTTTGATTTTCAGCTTTCAATGACAGTTTCAGGCTTTAGCGACGCTTCCTATGACAGTTTATTTTCTGAGAATTTCCAAGTCCGAATTTTTGTGAATTTTTTGATTTTTTTTATTTTTCCAGCAAAATAAAAATAGAAAAATTAGAAAACCATATACAAATCAAACACAAGAATATTCAACCATTAAAAATTATTTCTATCCCCGGCAACGGCGCCAAAAATTGATAGCCACAACCTGTCGTTGAAAAGTCGTGCCACAATTTAATAAATAACCGAACTCACTCACTTAAAAAGATTGAAATTCAAGCAAAGTGGTGAATACGGGTCGATCCCACGAGGAAGAAATGTTTTCAAAATATCATGGAGGAGAATTCTTATATTTGAAAAATCTGAACTTTTAAGTGAGATTTAACTAAAGAAAAGGGAAATTAGATGAAAAATAAACTAACTAAAGAATATGAGAGGGTTAAAGGTAGAAATTGGAAAGAGAGGGAGAGAATTAAGAAGGACGCAATTGTACAAAATCTGAATTTTATTACTAATGAAGAGTACAACTCTATGAAAATTGAAATTACAACTAGAAAATAAAAGAGAAAGAGGAAAAATAAGAGCCAATAGGATGAAGAATAGCTGCCGTCTCCTCCGTGCCGAGCCTTGGAATTTCACCCCACCGCGGAAGTAGACGCCGTCGAGAGGACCAAAAGAAGGAGATCTGCCTTGGGATGTGAGAAGAAATATGGAAGAGGGAGAGATAGATAGGTGGAAGAAGAAGAAGAAAAATAAAACAAAAGGGTATGTCCGTGGGAGTGTTTTGCTGTGAACAGAGAATAGAAAGAGATGAAGAGAGGGGGCGATGGTGGAGGAGAATTGAAAACACAGTGAAAATAAAGAGAAAATAGAGGGAGATTTAGAAGAGAATAACATAAAAATTAAAGATATTTAGAAGAAGTGGAAGAAAGGAAAGAAGTAGAGGATGAAGAAAGGAAGAGAGTGGATGAAGAACACAAAGATAGAAGATCAGAGGAAGATGGTGAAAAACTATGAAGAACATGGGTCTATCTGCGCGGATGAACAGTAAGGTGTAAAAAACTAAATTTTAGAAAATAGTGAATAACTTGAAAACGAGGAAGAATTGGAGGAAGATGTAGAAGAAGAAGTTGAAGAACACCTAAAAATGAACAACTTTTGTGAAGATACTAAGAGGAAAAGAGGATCAAAAGGGGGAGAAAAATGAGAAAGAACAGAGTTAAAAAAACCAGATGAACAGTAAAATTGGAAGAATAGTGCTTTGGAAAAGAAAGAATAACTTAAAAATGGGGAAGATGAAGAAGAAGAAATTGTAGAAGACTTAAAAACGCACAACTGTGAAGAATAAAGTAATTTGAAAAAATGACTAGAGAAGTATGAAAATAAGGCTAGAAACTAGGCGGCCAACTATCCAACTCCTCCCTCGGTGCCTCTCGAGTGATATATATAGTGCAGAGAAAACCCACGGTAGATGCTTTCCAGATTGACTCAAATTCGATTTCTCAGCTTGGATTAGTTGCTTAAATTAGGTCTCTTGCCATAGATAGACTCCCCTTTGATCAAAACATGGAAGGATAACATCAAATGGTGGCAAGATAGCTTCAAAGAGATCTTCTCGTTTCTGCTTCGAATTCTCGCGAAAATGGTGACTGGGGCGGTGGGCGTAATTTAAAATAGTGGCTGCGCAAGTAATCACACATTCTTTTTTTTTCTTTTTTGACATTTTCCTATTTTTCATAAATCTGGGAAATAGTGACTCTACAGAAGAAATAGCACCCACATGACCCGTCGCTCATTCTTTTTCAAAAGATATAGAGCCTTTGTGAGTGGTCACACATTCTTTTCTATTTTCCAGGTTTTCTCTTTTTTTCTATTTTCATAAATGAATGTGCGCCTCTATACTCAGTCGTGAATTCTTGTTTTCTTTTTTCTCTTTTTCCAGCAAAATAAATTGGCGCCCGTTCGGTCAGTTGCTATTTATTATTTTTAAAAAATATTTTTCAAATTGGTGTCTGACCATCCAGTCGCTATTTCCTGAAAATTCAAAAAATTCAGAATATCAACATATTTCATCCCTAAATGACTTTCAAATAATTGTGCAATTTATTGAATATTTCTCACATGGTCATTTTGGCTCAAAAAGATGATAAAATACATGCAGACTCAAATAATGGTGAGAATGAGATTAACTACTTATGTAACACACTTTTATTCTATTAATGCTCAAAGATGATGAATATGATGCAAATTATGATATGAAATATAGCATTTATCAAATAAAAATCACCAAGTCCATTTTATTTATCAAACTAATATTCCAAAGTGCAACTTGCAAATTTCCATAACCACTAGACCCAATAAAAGAAAAATTATAATAATGACTCAAGAAAAAAAATAGAAAGATTTGACTCGATAACTCATATAGATATCCAGGATAGCTCTACGCTCATCACTCTTGGCCATCCCCATCCGATTGAGCCTCATCATCGGAATTACCTGAAAAATTGAGGGAAACACTAGGTGAGCGAACGCTCAGTAGGGATTACATCTCAAGAACAAGCTTACTTTAAGTAGATTACAGGTTACATGAAATGCATTTAGCTATATATGAACGCAAGATAATATCGAGAATGAAATAACAAGAAATAATAAGGATAACTAGCAAGATTTCAAGACGAATCGTGCAACGTCATCAAGGATATCAAGTGTGTACTATCAAGTCATATCACGAGATTTGGCTATTTAATGTAGCAAGTAAATACCCATTCTGGGATACGCAAGTCACGTCATGTCATGTCAAGTCAAGTACGAGATGTGGAATGCCATAGATTAATCTAGAAAGTTATGAACATTGATGCAATGCCACACCGTGGTCAATATAGCTCCCATGGACACAAGTACTTTTGGGTGCTCCTCCCAGGACAAGACCGGGCCCCATTAACATCAGGCATTAAGTCATGTATTTATCTAGACATCTACTATAGTTTATAGCCAATAAAGTTCCAAATGAATAAGCCATTATAGGAACATTAAGGTAGATTCAAATAATAGAGAATTCAAGGACAACACTTTGCGTAAGGATGACATGGCGATAAATCTCACATGAAAACAAGACATAAATGAATCTGGGACAATTGGCGTCCACTCAGGCCACCGCCAATTACAGAATACGCATCCACTGTTGTGGTCACCAATTCCATGAACTGTAAAGGGCACGAAGGAAATAGCTTCACCTGTGATGGGCGCTAATTCCTATATAGCGTCAATTATACTGGTCGCCAATTCCAGACAGTGATAGGACTCTCACAGAACACCAGAACAACGCTCGATGATGGCTAGGGCATCATGTTTCTTCAGAGTGACATGACAAGCATGGTTTCCAAGGTATTTAGGGTACAACCTGCTCGACCGCCTTGAGGGATTCCAAGGCTAGAAGAGACTCAGGGAGGTCTTCGAGAAATAATTTCCAATCTGGCAGAAGGAATATCCGGCGGAGGGTCATTCAATCTCCAAGAAATAGGGTGACAGCATGAAAACTCGTGAAACAGGGACTCCATCTCGGCCATGAGACATCATTGCCAATAGACCCGCGGTATTGGTGAAAACTCGATAAAACTATGAGACACGAAATAGCGTCAATCAAGAAGGCATCAATTAAAGAATAAGTGTCACTGTGAAGCGACACCAATTCTTTATTAACATAATTTTAATAATCAATTTACAAATTCACGTCGCTGAGAAGAGGCGCCAATTCTATAATTTTCAAGTATTCAATTAAAATTACTTATAATCGGCATCCATGTACGAAGGCGCCATATCTCTAAATAGCATCCATGTAGCGGACGTTATTTCATGATTTACCAGATTTTATACATATCTAATAAATAACAAGATTTGGCATCTCTGTGAAGAGGCGCTATTTCCATAATTCACGTCTGCTGAAGTAGATGCTATTTCTTTTCTATGTACATGTCATAAGGCATCAGGCAGATACGTTTTTAGGCACAAGTTACCGTTCATTTCTTTTAGGATTGTATGAACAGTAGCACTATGATGTTTATAAGGAATTTCAAGAATCAGAGTGCACGATATTTAAGAGAAAAATATGGGGATCCTAAAATCATGCTCATACATACTGTATAGATTAAGGTTCCATACTTATTTAATTTTAAATATGCATTTATTATTAAACATGTTGAAAGAAATTGCTTCAGGGATAGTGGGCGCTCATTAATTGGCGTCGACCAGGCTATCGCTATTTCAAGAAATAGCGCCCTTCTGGACAGGCGCCAATTAAGTAGCGTCTACTGTTCTGGTCGCTATTTTTATGTAAAACAGAAAGCTATAAATCTTCATAAAAATGTAAAGAAACACGGATCATGGAGACATAATCTGGATGGTAACATGAATTTACATGCATGCAACACCTTTAGCTATCGTCTTGGGCTTAAGTTATTGAGATAACCTACCTGATTTGGGTTGAACAGAGGAAGACGAAGGGTGTAGAGACAGGTGCAGAGGAAGAAGAGGATGCAGGGGAAGAAGCACGCGCTTCTCCACTGGTTCACAGCAACGGAAATCGCAGCAGCACGATGCAATCGACGCAGGAAGAAGACTCCACAGGAGGAAGAAGCAGCATAAGGATGAAGCACACCCTTCACGCACGGACGCAGGCAACAGCAAGTCTCCTTCGAACACAACAGCAGCAATAGGCTCTGCTCGTTCAGGGGTTCTTATTTATAGGCTTATTGGCCTCCCATAGTCCTAAATCGTGCATGGAATCCTATTGTATTTATAATTTTCTTGATGATCCTATCCTTCCTTATCACTTGCCGCTTTCCCTGTTTGACCGAAAACCTATATGCACAGGGCGTTCTACGTTCAAACAGGGCATTCAACTAGGTTACGTAAAAAGCCGCATGAGGGCTTACGTATTATTGGGCCTCTAATTTGGTTTCTACATAAAAGGGATCTTGGGTTTATTTTAAACGTGGTTCTTAGCTTAGTTAGTGAGTTAGGCCCACTTGTTGTGTTTTTCCTAATTGGGTTTCTTATGTTTAATACACCCTATGACTAAATTGAGTTAAAATTTTCTATATGTAATTTGGGGTGCTATAGTGATGGTGGGACTTTGACTATTTCGGGTGACCCTTCGGGAAGCACCATCAAACTAGAGCTCCCAGGAAGGTACTTTGGCTGTGAGGGCATCTTGCTACTTGTAACGCAAGACATCTCCGGTCTGTTCAAATGGCACTGGTGACTGAGAGGCAAGGGACTCCTCATCGGGGAGTTTTGTATTGAGAGGCGAGTCGTCTGGTACCGGATGGGCTGCTAAGAATTCAATCATACCTTGTCCCTTGATCGCTTTCCTTGGGTCATAGGTGATATTGTACTCCATTAGCAGGAGAGCCCATTTTCCCAATCGACCTGAGAGGACAGGCAGCTTGAGAAGGTATTTAACTGGGTCGTGCTTGGATATAAGCTCCACCTAGTGAGAGAGGAGGTAGTGTCATAGCTTTTTGACAATGAACACCAGTGCTAGGCAAACCTTCTCCATGGGAGAGTAGCGGTACTCAGCACTGATCAGTTTCCAACTGAGGTAGTAGGGTGGCTACTCCTTGCCCTCTTCATTAATTTACGTGAACAGAGCTCATAACGAAGCATCCATGGCGGCGATGTATAGTATAAGGGGTTTACCCTGGACTTGCACCCCCAGGATGGGAGGAGTGAGGAGATACTCCTTAATTTGCTCGAAAGCATTCTGGCATTCTAGATCCCATATGAACGGGGCACCTTTCTTCATGAGCTTGCCGAAGGGCGTGCATCATCCGGAAAGATTGGAGATGAACCTCCAGATGTAGGCCAATCTTCCTTGGAAGGACCTAAGCTCATTGAGGTTTTTAGGTGGTGGAAGCTCCCGGATTGCTTTAATCTTGTTGGGGTCCACCTCGATTCCTCAGTATCTGACGATGAAGCTGAGAAACTTGCCGCTGGATACGTCGAAGGCACATTTCATAGGGATCATCTTGAGCCCATATTGCTAGAGTCGGTTGAAGACTTGGCACAGATCATGTAGATGGTCTTTCCACCTTTTTGTCTGGACGACGAGGTCATCGACATAGCATTCGATGATGTTTTTCCGCATCTTGTCGAATATTTTGGTCATGGCCCTCTGGTAGGTAGTGTCGGCATTCTTCAAACCAAAGGGCTTGCACTGGTAGTTGAAAATTCCTTTGGGGGACTGGAAGGTTGTGTGGTTCTTTTCTTTGAGGGACATCCGGATATGGTTATAACAGGACGACCCGTCCATGAAAGGCAAGGCTTCATGTCTAGTGGTCATGTCGACCATTATTTTTATGATTGGTACTGGGAAGTCATCCTTCGGACATACTTTTTTGAGGTCCCAGAAGTCGACGTAAATGCGGACTTGGCCATTTTTATTCTTCACTAGGATGATATTAATGAGCCAAATCAGGTAGATGCACGGCTCGATGAAGTCAACCTCTACCATTCTATTGACTTTGTCCAAAACTTAGAGTTCCAACTCATGGCGCATACGCCACTGTGGCTATTTAACTGGAGTTGCTAAGAGAGAAATGGCTAGCTCATGCTCCGCTATAGAGGGTTCTTGCCCTAGCATCTCCTTGTACGTGCAGGCGAAGCAATCTTTGTATTCGAGCAGGAGTTACTTGTAGTCCCTCTTTTTTTCTTCGGTGAGGAGAGAGCTGACGAACGTTGGCTGGTGGGTTTCAGCTTCCCCCAGGTTGATCTTAACAAGTTCTTCAATGGTTGCTTGACCACCGTCCTCCAACTCGAGAGGAGTAGGTTGGAAGTCGATGAGATCTTCATCATCAGAGTCAGCTTCGCATACTTCTTTCTTTTTGAAGTTGCTGGTAGGTGCCGGCGAGACTAAGTAATCACCATTATTGGGTCCCGGTAGGGATTGTTCTAGGCCGCCAACATCTGCTGGTAGGACTTTTCTGGGATCGTCAGTCGACGACGGTGAGGCTTCTGTGGAGCCATCTCTAGCCATGATTTGGATTTTCTGGCAGTTGTCGACCGGTACCACTGGAGCTTCCCTGGGGTTGCCTGCTAAAGTTGGCAAAACCTCCTGGCAAGTGTTCTGGGTGACTTCCCTATTGGGAATGTTTACAGAAATGGATTCTCCGATAGACTGGGAGGCAGGGGGAGCTTCTTCAGCCCTGATGTCTTTGCTAGAGGGCGGTAAAGGCTCATCGATAACCTGGATTGGGGTGCTAGACTTGGCGGGGAGCGAGATCAGGATCTCCTCTTCCTCGTCCCCAGAGCTGTCAAATTTTGTATCGACACTAGTCTAGTCATATGTCTTCTTCAGCCCTGATCTCTTCTTCTAGTGTCGGCATATGTCTTCTGCCTAGACTGAGCCATCTGAAGTCTTTCCCTGATAATGTGCACTTTCTTGGTTGTGTCTCTTACTAGCTCTGGGCCTAGTAGTTACTTTTCACCAACTTCATCCCAACATATAGGTGAGCGGCAACTCCTTCCATATAATGCCTCGAACGGTTCCATTTGGATGCTAGGTTGGTAGCTATTATTGTAGGCAAATTCTACCAGACACAGATGATCATGCCAACTCCCACCAAAATCTATAACGTAAGCCCTGAGCATATCTTCCACTACCTAGTTTGTGTTTTCTGTCTGACCATCCGTTTGGGGATGAAATGCCGTGCTGAAATTCAATCTCGTCCCCATGGAATGTTGTAGACCCTTCCAGAAGTGAGATGTAAAGTGTGGGTCTCGATCAGACACTATTGAGACAGGAACTCCATACAATCTGACGATCTCTTTGGTATACAAAGCTGCTAGCACATCAACCAACCATTTACTCTTGATGGGCAGAAAATATGCAGACTTAGTCAACCGATTGATAATCACCCATATCCCGTCATGTCCGCCCTTTATTTTAGGCAAACCCATGACGAAATCCATCCCTATATTCTCCCACTTCCATTTTGCAATCTCCAAGGGATGTAATTTACTGGCGGGCTTTTGATGTTCTGCCTTTATCTTTTGGCAAGTAAGGCAACGAGAAATGAACTCCGTTACCTCACTTTTCATATTGGGCCACCAAAAGTTCCTCTTCAAGTCTTGATACATCTTGGTTGCACCAGGGTGAATGGTATATCTTGATCGGTGAGATTCTTCTAGAATCTTATTCTTCAATTCCGGACAATCCGGTACACAAGTCCTCTCATGAAATAGCAACCTTCCATCAGATGCTTGCTTGAAATCGGGTTGCTGATCCAGCTTGCTTTTAATCTCTACCAGTACTGGGTCACCATCTTGCAGCTCCTTGATTTCAGAAAGCAAGTTAGGATGTAAACTCATGTGGGATAGAGTAACACATCCTTTCTCCTCATCTATATTGAGATTCAATTTAGAGAATTGCTCTAGCATTTTCCTTTCTTAAATCATGCCACTGGCCAATAATGCTCTCGACTTTCGACTAAGGGCATCGGCTACGGGATTACCTTTTCCTTGATGATATTGTATAGAGAAGTCGAAGTCCTTGAGATATTCAAGCCAGTGTCGTTGTCTCATGTTTAATTCTTTCTGAGAAAATAAGTATTTCAAACTCTTATGATCAGAGTGCACAGTGAATTTCTCTCCATAGAGATAGTGCGTCTAAATCTTCAGGGAAAATACTACCACAGCCAGTTCTAGGTCATGTACCGGGCAATTTTCCTCATGCTTCTTAAGTTGTCGGGAGGAATATGCAATTACCTTCCCTTGTTGCATTAACACACATCCTAGACCGACGCCAGATGCATCAGTATATACCTAAAACTTTTCTCCTTCAATAGGCAATGATAATACCGGGGCAGTGGTTAAACGGTCCATCAATGTTTGAAAGCTCTCTTCACAATCTTTGATCCATACATACTGATTCTCCTTCCTTGTCAATCTTGTAAGTGGAACAATAATTTTTGAGAAGTCCTTAATGAATCGCCGGTAGTAACCAGCCAGACCCAGAAAACTACGGATCTCGGTAGCATTGACAGGTCTTTCCCAGCTCTTTACTACTTCGACCTTTGATGGATCAACAGAAATTCCTTTCTTCAAAATTACATGCCCCAAGAATGATACATCCTCAAGCCAGAAGTCACATTTACTAAATTTGGCATATAGTTGATTGTCCCTCAATAATTGTACTACAATTCTCAAGTGCTCTTCATGCTCTTCCTCGGACTTGGAATATATCAAAATATCATCAATGAACACCACAATAAATTGATCCAGATGAGCCTAAATATGATGTTCATCAACTACATAAAAGCTGCAGGGGCATTCGTTAGTCCAAAAGATATAACAGTAAATTCATAATGCCCATACCTGCTCCTGAATGCCATCTTGAAAACATCCTCTTCTTTAATTCTCAATTGGTGATATCCCGACATGAGATCAATTTTTAAAAAATATTGAGCTCCAGAAATATTCTGATCAAATAATTCATCGATCCTCGACAGCGGGTACTTGTTTTTGATAGTGAGTTGATTTAGCTGCCAATAATCTATGCACAGCCTCATGGATCCATCCTTCTTCTTGACAAACAGGATGAGCGCTCCCCACGGGGAATTACTCGGCCTAATAAATCCTTTCTTCAAGAGCTCCATCAATTGTTTCTTTAGCTCCTTTAGTTCAGCGAGGGACATTCTATACTGTGCCTTTGAAATAAGGCCAACACCAGGGACGAGGTCAATTCTAAAAGACACTTCCCTTTCTGAGGGTAGACTGGGCAAATCCTCTGAAAATACATCGGGAAAATCCTTAACCACACGACTATCTTCTAGCTTCGATCCCTTAACTTCCGTTATAGTTACAAGGGCAAGGAAAGCCATGCAACCTTTCCTTATAAGTTTACTAGCTCGAAGAGACGAAATGAGGGGTGACTTGTTACGACTCCGGGGACTAGTGTAGACAACCTTCGGGTTATCACTAAAAGTTACTCTACCCTTTCGGTAATCTATAACTACCCTGTGTGTAGATAGCCAATCTGCACCTAGTATGACATCATACCCATAGATTGGTAAGTGGATTATACCATTCAATTAAACCTTCACTATCCGGGTAATGGTGTGTAATTTCGGATCCGCTTCCAAGAGGAGTAGAGATAACTAGATCTGTTTCTTACCAAGCAGGTTTCATAGATAATGAAGCAGCAAATCTTTTTGAAAAAAACGAATGACTGGCTCTAGTATCAAACAAGACACGTGCAGTCTTAGAACAAATAGTTAGTGTACCTTCCACGATTCCTCTTTCACTTGGTTCCGCCTCTTGCAGTGCTTACAGACAGCCTTGCTTCTTGACCGAGCGCTTGTCATTGTTAGCTTGTTCATTTAATAGGGGGCAGTTGGGAATCCAGTGATCGCGGCTCCCGCAACATAGACAAGCTCCCAATCTCCTCTAACACCCCTCGGCTTTATGTCCGGCCTTATCGCAATGCTTACAAACCTCCTTAGAGGGTGTGGTGGTAATAGAGAACGGCTTGTTGTTCTTCTTGAACTTCTTCTCCTTGGAGTGATCTTCCCCTCCATTAGACCTCTTCTTGGTAGATGAGGTCTTGAAAGAACCAGAACTTGTAACGTGTTCCTTCTTATCTCTCCCGCGGATCTTGTCGAACAGCTCCGTGGCGTCTTCTAATAACTATGCTCACCTAACCATCTCCGAATAGACTTGCACATCCATTGGTGCCAATTGTGTAATATATTAGGGGTTTAAGCCCATTTAAGAACCTACGGGCCTTCATCTTTTCCGTATGCACTAGGTGTGGTGCATAACGGGATAATCTAGAGAATTGGGCCTCATACTCGGCCACTGATAAACTACGCTGCTTGAGCGCAGCAAACTCCGCAACTTTCTTCTCTTGAATCCGATCAGAAAAATACTTGTTATTAAAATGTTCCACGAACTCGCCCAATGTTATGTGTTCATGTGGCAAGGTCACTTCCAAGGACTCCACCAAGATCGAGCATCCCGTTCCAGTTGAAAAGTTGCTAATAGAACTTTTTCTTCATCCGTGCATTGCATTACATGGAATATGCACTTGATCTCCATCGTCCAGTTCTCGGCATCATCCGGGTGGGACGAGACGGCGAACTTAGGTGGGTTCATGTTTCTAAAAATTCGGTGGAGATCTCTCGCTCCATGGATCATACCACCTTGCGCTACTAGTTGAAGCTCCTTGGTGAGGCCTTGAATAGTCCGTTGCATGTCGCGCCACTGGGCTCTTTCGACGTCCATGATCCTACAAGATTTTTAAATAATTAAATTAATATGTGATTAACTATAGGTTTTATCTTCCTATATTGACTTAACCCATGGCTCTACCCATCTCACTAGGTAAAAGGAATGAAACCTATCCTTGGACTTTGGTAACTTAGGTAATTTGAAAATCTAGGCTCTGATACCACAAAAACTGTCACACCCCGAGTGCGGAAGGAACCCAGGATTACATGACGAGTTTATATCATTCATGTCAATCAAGGCACGAGATAATTCGACAAAAAAGACAAAGTGCGCTAAAATAGTGATAGCCACAAACCCGTCGTTGAAAAGTCGTGCCATAATTTAATAAATAACCGAACTCACTCACTTAAAAAGATTGGAATTCAAGCAAAGTGGTGAATACGGGTCGATCCCATGAGGAAGAAATGTTTTCAAAATAGCACAGAGGAGAATTCTTATATTTAAAAAATCTAAACTTTTAAGTGAGATTTAACTAAAGAAAAGGGAAATTGCATGAAAAATAAACTAAGTAAAGAATATGAGAGGGTTATGCATAGAAATTGGAAAGAGAGGGAGAAAATTAAGAAGAACACAATTGCACAAAATCTAAATTTTATTACTAATGAAGAGTACAACTCTATGAAAATTAAAATTACAACTTGGAAATAAAAGAGAAAGAAGAAAAATAAGAGCCAATAGGATGAAGAATAGCCGCCGTCTCCGCCGTGCCGAGCCTTGGAATTTCACCCCGCCGAGAGGACCAAAAGAAGGAGATCTGCCTTGGGATGTGAGAAGAAATATGGAAGAGGGAGAGATAGATAGGTGGAAGAAGAAGAAGAAAAATAAAATAAAAGGGTATGTGTGTGGGAGTGTTTTGCTGCGAACAGAGAATAGAAAGAGATGAAGAGAGGGGGCGATAGTGGAGGAGAATTGAAAACACAGTGAAAATAAAGAGAAAATAGAGGGAGATTTAGAAGAGAATAACTTAAAAACTAAAGAGATTTAGAAGAAGTGGAAGAAAGGAAAGTTGTAGAGGACAAAGAAAGGAAGAAAGTTGATGAAGATCTCAGAGACAGAAGATGAGAAGAAGAGGGTGAAGAACTAGGAAGAACAGGGGTCTATCTGCGCCGATGAACAATAAGGCCTAAAAAACTAAACTTTAGAAAACAGTGAATAACTTGAAAATGAGGAAGAATTGGAGGAAGAGGTAGAATAAGAAGTTGAAGAACACCTAAAAATGAACAACTTTTGTGAAGATAGTAAGAGAAAAAGAGGATAAGAAAAGGGGAAAATGAAAAAGAATAGAGTTAAAAAAATTAGATGAACAGTAAAATCGAAAGAATAGTGCATTGGAAAAAGAAGAATAACTTAAAAATGGGGAAGAATCAGGGGACGATTAAGAAGAAGAAATTGTAGAAGACTTAAAAACACACAACGTTGAAGAAGAAAGCAATTTCAAAAAATGACTAGAGAAGCATGAAAATAAGGTTAGAAACTAGGTGGCCAACTATCCAACTCCTCCCTCGGTGCCTCTAGGGTGATATATATAGTGTAGAGAAAACCCACGGTAGATGCTTTCCAGATTGACTCAAATTTGATTTCTCAGCTTAGATTACTTGCTTAAATTAGGCCTCTTGCCATAGATAGACTCCCCTTTGATCAAAACATGGAAGGATAACATCAAATGGTGGCAAGATAGCTTCAAAGAGACCTTCCCGTTTCTGCTTCAAATTCTCGCAAAAATGGCGACTGGGGTGGCGGGCACAATTTAAAATAGCGGTAGCACAAGCGGTCGCACATTCTTTTTTTCATTTTTTGATATTTTTCTATTTTTCATAAATCTAAGAAAGAGTGATTATTCTTTTCCATTTTTCCTCGATTTTCTTTCTGATTTTCCATATAGAAGAAATAGCGCCCACATGACCCATCGCTCATTCTTTTCCAAAAGATATAGCGCCTTCGTGAGTGGTCGCACATTCTTTCCTATTTTCTAGCTTTTCTCTTTTTTTCTATTTTCATACATGAATGTGCGCCTCCATACTCAGTCGTGAATTCCTTTTTTCTTTTTTCTCTTTTTCCAGCAAAATAAATTAGCGCATGTTCGGTCAGTCGCTATTGAATATTTTCAAAAAATATTTTCTAAATTGGCGTCTGACCATCCGGTCGCTATTTCCTAAAAATTCAGAAAAATCATAATATCAAAATATTTCATCCCAAAATGACTTTCAAATAATTATGCAATTTCTTGAATATTTCTTACATAGTCATTTTGGCTCTAAAAGATGATAAAATACATGCAGACTCAAATAATGGTGAGAATGAGATTAACTACTTATGTAACATAATTTTATTCTTTTAATGCTCAAAGATGATGAATATGATGCAAATTATGATATAAAATATAGCATTTATCACACACCCCAACTTACTCATTGCTAGTCTCTTAGCAATGTAAATAAATTATAATTTAGGACAAACAAGAGTTTGCAAAATCCATACTCTTATATCCAGCTTTTCTTTCATAGAATTTAACCAAATATTAGAAATCTGGAATCATTAATGCACACTAGGCATATGTAGGAAATTAAAAGTACATGATCAAGAATTCAAATCAAAGCTCAATAGCACTTGTGCATGTGTAACTACCAAATCCACAGCTAATTGCATCCCTCCTTTGCTATTCCAAGCAAGTGTCCTTCAACCTTGCACCTCCTAGATTAAAGCATTAAACATACTAGCCTTTTGTTTGCCTTATTAATTTGTCCATTTGGGATCTTTTTATTTATTTTTCTCTACACACATGATGCTGCACTACCCTTCATTGTTTAACATGAACCTCGACTCTTACCTTAAGAGAAGCAGGCCCAGTTACACAGATCAAGGTTCCATTTTCCTTTTGACGCGAACCTCAACATGTCTTAGGTGAAGTAGGCACAGTTACTAAGAAGTGAGGTATTTTTCATGGTGTTTGTAATCAATTTTCCATCATTTTTTCTTTTCATTGTACTTTTTTGCATTAATTCGATAGATAACTTGACAAAAAGCTTGAAAATATCTCTTTCTTGAGAAGTGCAGAGCATCAGACAGTATGCCTAAAATAGAAGAAGGTTTGCCTAGTTTGTTTCATTAGCATGCAAAGTGACTTCTTTTCTAAATTACACATGAACTTTAAATAGATTCTTATATCAGTTTTCCATAGTTAGATTGAATAAATTTTTCATCATCTTTCTCTCTAGCCTTTTCTATTCCAGAATTACTTTCAATTTTGAGCAAAAACTCATTTTGGGGATTTTATCTTTTCAAAAAAAAAATTCATGCAGAACAATATGCAGAAACTTATGTCAGGTTGTACTATATGCATCATGAATTTTTTTTTCTCTCCCCCCCCAACTTGAATGACATTATCCTCAATGGCATGTAGAATCGTAATAATAGAACAATGTAACAATCAACATTTCTGAGTAAGAAAGAGACAACCTGGTGTGTGGGATGAAAACTCCATTAATGGACGGTGACAGGTTCTTCTCCTTTGACCTTGACCTAACTTCTGAAACACACTTAAATAGAAATCATCAAATAACAAAAACCTTGGGTTGCCTCCGAGAAGCGCTAAGTTTTCCATCTTCAGCCACACCCATGAAAGCTCTCGAAAGATTTTATTCTGGATCATTCAAAGCAATATATTCTTTTAACAGCTGCTCACTTTCCAAGTAAGGTTTTAATCTTTGACCGTTAATAGTGAAAATGTGACCATTTTTAGGATTCAAAATTTTAACAGCACCGTGGTCAAAAGCTTTAACGATAATAAACGGCCCATCCCATCTGGACTTCAACTTAACGGGGAACAAGCGACACCTCGAGTTAAATAGCCAAACCTTTTGATTAACATAAACAGTTTTCCTGTGAATATGCTTATCATGAAAAACCTTCATTTTAGCTTTGTAAATCTTCGAATTTTCACAGGCTTCATTTCTTAATTCCTCCAGTTCATTAAGTTGCAGAGCTCTTTGGGCACCAGCTTGAGTAAGATCAAAGTTGATTTGTTTAATAGCCCAATATGCTCTATGCTCCAGTTCTACAAGCAAGTGGCAGGCTTTTCCAAAAATTAGGCGGTATGTGGACATGCCAATGGGAGTCTTAAATGTAGTTATGTAGGCCCATAATACATCATCTAGTCTCTCGGACCAGTCTTTTCTATCCGGCTTAACTATTTTATGCAAAATATTTTTAATCTCCCTATTAGATACTTCAACCTGGTCACTGGTTTGGGGATGATAGGGGGTAGCGAGCTTATGAGTAATGCCATATTTACGAAGTAAAGCTCGGAATTGAGAATTCGTGAAATGAGAACCCCCATAAGTAATAATAGCTCTAGGACAACCAAATCTGGAAAAGATATTCTTCTTTAGAAACTTTATCACCACCTTATGATCATTGGTCCTAGTAGCCACAGGTTCAATCTATTTCAAAACATAGTCCACTGCCACCAAAATATATTCATTGCCAAATGAAGGTGGAAATGGTCCCATAAAATCTATTCCCCAAACATTAAAAATTTCAACAACCAGAATGGGATTAAGCGGCATCATATCCCTTTTAGAATAGTTACCCACTGCTTGACATCTCAAATAAGTTTTTACAAATTCATATGCATCTTTAAATAATGTGGGCCAATAAAATCCACTTTGTAGCACTTTAGCCGCAGTTTTCTTTCTAGAGAAATGTCCCCCACAAGCCAGATCATGACAGAAGTTCAAAACAGAGTGTTGCTCCTCCTCGGGGACACATCTTCTTATAATCTGATCTGGACCCATGTGAAATAGCTTCGGGTCCTCCAAAAAATAGTGCTTTACCTTGGCAAAGAATTGATCCTTCTCCTACTTAGTCCATCCTCTCGGAATTTATCCTACCGCCAGGTAATTGACAATGTGAGCATACCAGGGAGTTGAGGAGTGATAGATAGAAAGAATTTGTTCGTCCGGAAAAGAATCAGACATAGGAGCACTTTCAGGTATCACTATCCTTGATAGATGATCAGCTACCACATTCTTTAACCCATTTTTGTCTCTTATCTCTAAATCAAATTCTTGTAGCAATAAAATCCACCGAATGAGACAGGGTTTAGCATCTTTCTTGGACAGGAGATACTTTAAAGCAGAGTGATTAGAATAAATAATAACTTTAGCCCGTAGTAAATATGAGTGAAATTTTTTAAGGGCAAACAAACAGCTAGCAATTCCTTCTCCGTGGTGGTGTAATTCAATTGTGCATCGGCGAGGGTGCGGCTCGCATAATAGAGCACTGCGGGCTTCTTATCAATCCTTTGACCTAGGACAGCTCCAATGGCATAGTCTGAGGCATCGCACATGATTTCAAAGGGTAGCGACCAATTTGGTGATTGAAGAATCGAAGCTTGAGTAAGGGCCGCTTTCAAAGAATTAAATGCCTTAAGACAAGAATCATCAAATTGAAAGGAAGTGTCTTTGGCTAGTAATTGTGTGAGAGGACGAGCAATGGTAGAGAAGTTTTAGATAAACCTGTGATAAAAGCCAGCATGGCCAAGAAAAGATCGAATCTGTTTGACAGAAGAGGAAGGAGGAAGATTGGACATCAAATCAACCTTAGTCTTATCAACCTCTATCCCTCTCTTTGAAACCACGGCCTAAAACTATTCATTCGCTAACCATAAAATGGCTCTTCTCCCATCTTAACACAAGGTTCGATTCAATGCACCTCTTTAGCACCTGAGTTAAATTCGTCAAACAATTTTCAAAGATGTACCAAACACAGAGAAATCATCCATAAAAACTTCTAGAATTTGACCCACCATTTCAGAAAAATATTGACATCATGCACCGTTGAAAGGTGGCTGGGGCATTGCATAGCCCGAACGACATTCTTCTAAAAGCAAACGTGCCATAGGGGCACGTAAATGTTGTTCTTTCTTAATCCTCCGAAAAAATAGCAACTTGATTATACCCGGAATAGCCATCCAAAAAGCAAAAATACTTTTGTCCAGTCAATTTCTCAAGATTTTGATCCACAAATGGGAGTGGGAAATGATCTTTCTTTGTCATGAAATTCAATTTTCTATAGTCTATACAAACTCTCCACCCCGTTTGCAATCACATGGGCACTTCTTCCCCTTTTTCATTGGTCACAATCGTCAGCCCTGACTTCTTTGGAACAACTTGTGTAGGGCTGACCCACCTACTATCTAAAATGGGATATATAATCTCAGCATCTAGCCACTTCACAACTTCTTTCTTCACTACCTCCTTCATGTTTGGATTCAACCGACGCTGCATCTCTCTGCTCAGCTTGGCATTGTCCTCTAGATAGATATAATGCATACACACATTCAGACTAATACCCTTTAAATCTACCACAGACCAACCTATCGCCCCCTTATGCTCTTAAAGGACATCTAAAAGCTGAGATTCCTGAGCAGAAGTGAGATTGGAAGCAATGAGTACGGGAAAAGTGTGGTCGGAGCCCAGATAAGCATATTTTAAAGAATCTGGGAGAGGCTTCAATTCAAGAACAGGCGGCTAATACAAAGATGGAAAAATAAGGTCAGCTTGCAATGGAGGGAGTGGCTCTATCTTAGAGTAGGGTGTGGAAGAGAACAAAGAATCCTGCAGCATGCTACCCTCTTCTACGGTATCCTTTACTTCATCTAGATTTCCATCGATCAATTCTTTAAAAATATCAATAACATTACATTTCTCATTTTGTTCCAGATATTGGGATATTCTAAACACATTCAAAGAAACCTTCTCACCTCCAAACAATATGTCCATCATTCCCGTGGCACAGTTTATGTTGGCCTTTGCCGTAGATAAAAATGATCGTCCCAAAATAATTGGAATGTGTTTTAATTCCTGGGACGAGGCCATATCCAAAATGAGAAAATCCATCGGGAAATAGCACTCATGTACTTTGACAATCACATCTTCTAAGAGACCCCTAGGAGTTTTCATAGATCGATCCGCCAACTGAAGGATTATAGAAGTGGGCTTTAACTCTCACAGATTAAATTGTTCATATATAAAGGTGGGTAAAAGATTTACACTAGCACCTAAGTCTAGCAATGCTTAATCAAATGTAACTCCACCTATATCACATGAAATCAGAGGAGCTCCTGGGTCCTTCAACTTTTTAGGTAAGTGGTTCATTACCACAGCACTAACATCTTCAGATAGGCGAGTCTTTTGAGTTATCACCTTCGGATCCCTCTTCGGAGTGCACAGCTCTTTCAGAAACTTTGCATATGCCGGCACATGCTGGATCGCATCCAGAAGTGGAATATTGATATTCACCTGTTTAAACAATTCCACTAATTCCTCTTGTTGGACCGAATTTTTCTTTTGAGCCTTTGACTTCAGAGCATCGGGAAAAGGGATCTTAGGAACATACTCTTGGGGACTTTCATCATCAACCTTTGCCTTCCCCTTATCCAGCTTCTTCTCCCCATCCTCCGGTGTCTTCTTCTCTTGCACAATCACTGGCACCTCATCTTCACTATCACTCTCTTCTTGGGCCTCTTGGGCCGAGCTACTTCCAACTCCCCTAGCCTTATAAGGGTCATCTAAAATCTTCCCGCTTCTAAGGGTAGATATAGCCTTGGCATTATCAAATTGAGGGCCCATAGGAGGAGGAGGTTGAGGTTGGTTTAGTTGAGGAAGAAGAGAGGCTCTTTGGTGAAAGCCTGGAGGTTGGTTCTTCAGATTAGCCACAGGTTGGCTAGGAAGTTGACCGACATCCCTCCTCGTATTGCTAGCAGCTAATTGCCCTATTTGACTCTCCAACTTAGCCATGGATTGTTGCTAAGATTGAATGAGTTGTTGTTGAGCTTGAATGGATTGATTATGAGAAAGTAGAAGTTGTTGGAGTTGGTCGAATCTATCCTTGAAGTTGGGCTGAGGAGGTTGAGAAGGCTGATACTGATTCTGAGCTTGATTGAATTTATTATAAGGAAGGTATTGCTGATGTTGTCCATGAGAAAATTGAGCTTGATTATACGGGGCCTAAGCTTGATGTAGTGGAGGTTGAGGGTATTGATGTTGAGCTTGTTGAAAAGGAGGTTGAAAAGATTGGTAAGACTGACTTGGAGCTTGAAAGATTATTTTTGAAATGAGGGATTTGATTGCAGAGGTGGACCTTGCTGAGGTTTCCAAGAAAAGTTAGGGTGGTTTCTCCAACCTAGATTATAGGTGTTAGAATAAGGATCATAAACAGGTTTGGAGACACCCTGAGCAACAAAGATTTGTTCTTGGATGAACGGGGAAAGCTGAGCCGCCGTAGAGCAATTAATGACAACATGATTATGGCTAGAATAAAGAGCACATATTTCTTCATGATTAGGAGCTGAGAACGGTTGATGTTGAGGAGCAGAAGAGAAAGAATGTTCTTGCCTAGATAGCAGCTGATCTAACTTCTGAGCTACTAAATCAACATTTTCCATCTTCTGAGCCAACAGATCCATTTTATTCAATTTTTGAGTTATGACATTAATATCCACCTTGTTCTTAAATTCTCCTTGATTCTTAACTTCATATAACCCTGACCTTTTAGATGGCGCAATCATTCTTGCACAAGATGAGAGCAAGACATGACTAATGGAATTTTCACTAAGCATCTGAAATAAATCATAGGCATCGCCCTCGCTTTTACTCATAAATGCCCCCCCACATGAAGCATCCACCATATGTCTATAGTTTTCTGTCAAACCCTCATAGAATGCCTGGATAATTTGTCATCTTGATAATCCATGGTGGGGGCATTTTCTTAGCAAATCCTTTAATCTATCCCATGCCTCGTGGATTTGTTCCCCAGGGTTTTGTGTAAATCTAGTTATGGCCCTCCTCATGGTATTGGTTCGTCCTATGGGATAAAAATTCTTTAAGAATTCCTTTTGCATTTTAGCCCAAGTATCAAGGGATCTACCGAAGGCACCTAACCAACATTTAACCATATCTTTTAGTGAAAATGGGAAGAGAGTAAACTTAAGAGCATCATCAGAAAAGTTCTAGATTTTGACAGTGGAGCAAATTTGGAGAAATTCATCAAGATGTTTATATGGATTTTCATTGGTATTGCCATAGAAAGATGGCAACATTTGGATGGTACTAAACTTGATTTCATATTGAACCGCATGGTTCTGAGGTGCTTGGACATAGAAGGACGGTTGATATTGATTAGGCATGAAATAGTCATTCATCTGCTTAGGAGTAACTTGTTGCACTTGATTTTGGTTCTCCATGAGACTAGGTTGTGGATGATTTCTAGAATACACTAACCTTTCAATCTCACTAATGGGCCCTAACAAATGTGGATGTAGGGATCTCCTACCTTGCATGCAATGTAAAAGGGCCCAAAGAGAAATAGTTTATTTTTGGATTTTTTTGATTTTTGAAATTTTTTTCTTTTCAAAATAAATGCAAATGCAACTATATGAATTAAGTATGAAAAAAATGATGATTTTTTATGCAAATAAGTTTGAAAAATAATGTAATGAATCAAATACTATATGAATGCAAAGTGATGATGTTTTCTTTTTCTCTTTTTTTGAAAAGAAGAATTAGTACTCACTACTAAATTGGTCAACCGGCCAAGTAAGAGGTGGAGTTGTGGGAGGCTCCCCCTATTTTCGTAGGGGCCTAATTAAATAACCACAATCTCACTTGGGTGTTTGCCACAAAACCTCTAATCTTAGACACCAATTTTTCTAAAATAGTAATAAATTCTAACACCCTCTTTTTTTTATGTGAAACCTTCTAAGGGCAATCTACCTTCAAGGTGCTTCTCGGTACAACCTGCCCAGCGTCCGTGAGGTAATCCACAGGTGGGATAACTTATGGAGGTCTTAAAAAAAGAATTTTTAATCCAAAGAGACGGAATACTCAATGGGGGGTCTTTCCAATTCCAAGAAGGGTATAAGGAATCCTAACTTGCCCTTGAGAAGGGGAAAAAGAAAAGAAAGAAAGAATTTTTTTCAAATAATGATGTAAATAAATAAGAAATCAACTAAAATGAAAAATACATGAAAATAATGTAACTAAGATGAAAACATGCTAGCATGATAAGGTTTTTTTTCTGATTTTTTTAGAGATTTTTTTAATAAGAGATGAATGCAAGGAACTATCAACTAAAAATAACAAATAGCATACAAATTTATTACAAAATGAAGTCTAAAATGCTTTTTTGGTGTTTTCAGGTTTTTATGATTTTTTTAGATTTTAATGAAATTTTATCAGAATTTTTAAGAAATTTTCAACTAATGGCCTTTTCCTACGTTTACTTACCTTTAGCGACGCTTAATTTTCCTAGATTTTTTGATTTTCGACTTTCAATGACAGTTTCAGGCTTTAGCGACGCTTCCTATGACAGTTTATTTTCTGAGAATTTCCAAGTCCGAATTTTTGTGGATTTTTTGATTTTTTTTATTTTTCCAGCAAAATAAAAACAGAAAAATTAGAAAACTATATACAAATCAAACACAATAATATTCAACCATTAAAAATTATTTCTATCCCCGACAACGGCGCCAAAAATTGATAGCCACAACCTGTCGTTGAAAAGTCGTGCCACAATTTAATAAATAACCGAACTCACTCACTTAAAAAGATTGAAATTCAAACAAAGTGGTGAATACGGGTCGATCCCACGAGGAAGAAATGTTTTCAAAATATCATGGAGGAGAATTCTTATATTTGAAAAATCTGAACTTTTAAGTGAGATTTAACTAAAGAAAAGGGAAATTAGATGAAAAATAAACTAACTAAAGAATATGAGAGGGTTAAAGGTAGAAATTGGAAAGAGAGGGAGAGAATTAAGAAGGACGCAATTGTACAAAATCTGAATTTTATTACTAATGAAGAGTACAACTCTATGAAAATTGAAATTACAACTAGAAAATAAAAGAGAAAGAGGAAAAATAAGAGCCAATAGGATGAAGAATAGCTGCCGTCTCCTCCGTGCCGAGCCTTGGAATTTCACCTCACCGCGGAAGTAGACGCCGTCGAGAGGACCAAAAGAAGGAGATCTGCCTTGGGATGTGAGAAGAAATATGGAAGAGGGAGAGATAGATAGGTGAAAGAAGAAGAAGAAAAATAAAACAAAAGGGTATGTGCGTGGGAGTGTTTTGCTGTGAACAGAGAATAGAAAGAGATGAAGAGAGGGGGCGATGGTGGAGGAGAATTGAAAACACAGTGAAAATAAAGAGAAAATAGAGGGAGATTTAGAAGAGAATAACATAAAAACTAAAGATATTTAGAAGAAGTGGAAGAAAGGAAAGAAGTAGAGGATGAAGAAAGGAAGAGAGTGGATGAAGAACACAAAGATAGAAGATCAGAGGAAGATGGTGAAAAACTATGAAGAACATGGGTCTATCTGCGTGGATGAACAGTAAGGTGTAAAAAACTAAATTTTAGAAAATAGTGAATAACTTGAAAACGAGGAAGAATTGGAGGAAGATGTAGAAGAAGAAGTTGAAGAACACCTAAAAATGAACAACTTTTGTGAAGATACTAAGAGGAAAAGAGGATCAAAAGGGGGAGAAAAATGAGAAAGAACAGAGTTAAAAAAACCAGATGAACAGTAAAATTGGAAGAATAGTGCTTTGGAAAAGAAAGAATAACTTAAAAATGGGGAAGATGAAGAAGAAGAAATTGTAGAAGACTTAAAAACGCACAACTGTGAAGAATAAAGTAATTTGAAAAAATGACTAGAGAAGTATGAAAATAAGGCTAGAAACTAGGCGGCCAACTATCCAACTCCTCCCTCGGTGCCTCTCGAGTGATATATATAGTGCAGAGAAAACCCACGGTAGATGCTTTCCAGATTGACTCAAATTCGATTTCTCAGCTTGGATTAGTTGCTTAAATTAGGTCTCTTGCCATAGATAGACTCCCCTTTGATCAAAACATGGAAGGATAACATCAAATAGTGGCAAGATAGCTTCAAAGAGATCTTCTCGTTTCTGCTTCGAATTCTCGCGAAAATGGTGACTGGGGCGGTGGGCGTAATTTAAAATAGCGGCTGCGCAAGTAATCACACATTCTTTTTTTTCCTTTTTTGACATTTTCCTATTTTTCATAAATCTGGGAAATAGTGACTCTACAGAAGAAATAGCACCCACATGACCCGTCGCTCATTCTTTTTCAAAAGATATAGAGCCTTTGTGAGTGGTCACACATTCTTTTCTATTTTCCAGGTTTTCTCTTTTTTTCTATTTTCATAAATGAATGTGCGCCTCTATACTCAGTCGTGAATTCTTGTTTTCTTTTTTCTCTTTTTCCAGCAAAATAAATTGGCGCCCGTTCGGTCAGTTGCTATTTATTATTTTTAAAAAATATTTTTCAAATTGGTGTCTGACCATCCAGTCGCTATTTCCTGAAAATTCAAAAAATTCAGAATATCAACATATTTCATCCCTAAATGACTTTCAAATAATTGTGCAATTTATTGAATATTTCTCACATGGTCATTTTGGCTCAAAAAGATGATAAAATACATGCAGACTCAAATAATGGTGAGAATGAGATTAACTACTTATGTAACACACTTTTATTCTATTAATGCTCAAAGATGATGAATATGATGCAAATTATGATATGAAATATAGCATTTATCAAATAAAAATCACCAAGTCCATTTTATTTATCAAACTAATATTCCAAAGTGCAACTTGCAAATTTCCATAACCACTAGACCCAATAAAAGAAAAATTATAATAATGACTCAAGAAAAAAAATAGAAAGATTTGACTCGATAACTCATATAGATATCCAGGATAGCTCTACGCTCATCACTCTTGGCCATCCCCATCCGATTGAGCCTCATCATCGGAATTACCTGAAAAATTGAGGGAAACACTAGGTGAGCGAACGCTCAGTAGGGATTACATCTCAAGAACAAGCTTACTTTAAGTAGATTACAGGTTACATGAAATGCATTTAGCTATATATGAACGCAAGATAATATCGAGAATGAAATAACAAGAAATAATAAGGATAACTAGCAAGATTTCAAGACGAATCGTGCAACGTCATCAAGGATATCAAGTGTGTACTATCAAGTCATATCACGAGATTTGGCTATTTAATGTAGCAAGTAAATACCCATTCTGGGATACGCAAGTCACGTCATGTCATGTCAAGTCAAGTACGAGATGTGGAATGCCATAGATTAATCTAGAAAGTTATGAACATTGATGCAATGCCACACCGTGGTCAATATAGCTCCCATGGACACAAGTACTTTTGGGTGCTCCTCCCAGGACAAGACCGGGCCCCATTAACATCAGGCATTGAGTCATGTATTTATCTAGACATCTACTATAGTTTATAGCCAATAAAGTTCCAAATGAATAAGCCATTATAGGAACATTAAGGTAGATTCAAATAATAGAGAATTCAAGGACAACACTTTGCGTAAGGATGACATGGCGATAAATCTCACATGAAAACAAGACATAAATGAATCTGGGACAATTGGCGTCCACTCAGGCCACCGCCAATTACAGAATACGCATCCACTGTTGTGGTCACCAATTCCATGAACTGTAAAGGGCACGAAGGAAATAGCTTCACCTGTGATGGGCGCTAATTCCTATATAGCGTCAATTATACTGGTCGCCAATTCCAGACAGTGATAGGACTCTCACAGAACACCAGAACAACGCTCGATGATGGCTAGGGCATCATGTTTCTTCAGAGTGACATGACAAGCATGGTTTCCAAGGTATTTAGGGTACAACCTGCTCGACCGCCTTGAGGGATTCCAAGGCTAGAAGAGACTCAGGGAGGTCTTCGAGAAATAATTTCCAATCTGGCAGAAGGAATATCCGGCGGAGGGTCATTCAATCTCCAAGAAATAGGGTGATAGCATGAAAACTCGTGAAACAGGGACTCCATCTCGGCCATGAGACATCATTGCCAATAGACCCGCGGTATTGGTGAAAACTCGATAAAACTATGAGACACGAAATAGCGTCAATCAAGAAGGCATCAATTAAAGAATAAGTGTCACTGTGAAGCGACACCAATTCTTTATTAACATAATTTTAATAATCAATTTACAAATTCACGTCGCTGAGAAGAGGTGCCAATTCTATAATTTTCAAGTATTCAATTAAAATTACTTATAATCGGCATCCATGTACGAAGGCGCCATATCTCTAAATAGCATCCATGTAGCGGACGTTATTTCATGATTTACCAGATTTTATACATATCTAATAAATAACAAGATTTGGCGTCTCTGTGAAGAGGCGCTATTTCCATAATTCACGTCTGCTGAAGTAGATGCTATTTCTTTTCTATGTACATGTCATAAGGCATCAGGCAGATACGTTTTTAGGCACAAGTTACCGTTCATTTCTTTTAGGATTGTATGAACAGTAGCACTATGATGTTTATAAGGAATTTCAAGAATCAGAGTGCACAATATTTAAGAGAAAAATATGGGGATCCTAAAATCATGCTCATACATACTGTATAGATTAGGGTTCCATACTTATTTAATTTTAAATATGCATTTATTATTAAACATGTTGAAAGAAATTGCTTCAGGGATAGTGGGCGCTCATTAATTGGCGTCGACCAGGCTATCGCTATTTCAAGAAATAGCGCCCTTCTGGACAGGCGCCAATTAAATAGCGTCTACTGTTCTGGTCGCTATTTTTATGTAAAACAGAAAGCTATAAATCTTCATAAAAATGTAAAGAAACACGGATCATGGAGACATAATCTGGATGGTAACATGAATTTACATGCATGCAACACCTTTAGCTATCGTCTTGGGCTTAAGTTATTGAGATAACCTACCTGATTTGGGTTGAACAGAGAAAGACGAAGGGTGCAGAGACAGGTGCAGAGGAAGAAGAGGATGCAGGGGAAGAAGCACGCGCTTCTCCACTGGTTCACAGCAACGGAAATCGCAGCAGCATGATGCAATCGACGCAGGAAGAAGACTCCACAGGAGGAAGAAGCAGCATAAGGATGAAGCACACCCTTCACGCATGGACGCAGGCAGCAGCAAGTCTCCTTCGAACACAACAGCAGCAATAGGCTTTGCTCGTTCAGGGGTTCTTATTTATAGGCTTATTGGCCTCCCATAGTCCTAAATCGTGCATGGAATCCTATTGTATTTAGAATTTTCCTTGATGATCCTATCCTTCCTTATCACTTGCCGCTTTCCCTGTTTGACCGAAAACCTATATGCACAGGGCGTTCTACGTTCAAACAGGGCATCCAACTAGGTTACGTAAAAAGCCCCATGAGGGCTTACGTATTATTGGGCCTCTAATTTGGTTTCTACATAAAAGGGATCTTGGGTTTATTTTAAACGTGGTTCTTAGCTTAGTTAGTGAGTTAGGCCCACTTGTTGTGTTTTTCCTAATTGGGTTTCTTATGTTTAATACACCCTATGACTAAATTGAGTTAAAATTTTCTATATGTAATTTGGGGTGCTATAGTGATGGTGGGACTTTGACTATTTCGGGTGACCCTTCGGGAAGCACCATCAAACTAGAGCTCCCAGGAAGGTACTTTGGCTGTGAGGGCGTCTTGCTACTTGTAACGCAAGACATCTCCGGTCTGTTCAAATGGCACTGGTGACTGAGAGGCAAGGGACTCCTCATCGGGGAGTTCTGTATTGAGAGGCGAGTCGTCTGGTACCGAATGGGCTGCTAAGAATTCAATCATACCTTGTCCCTTGATCGCTTTCCTTGGGTCATAGGTGATATTGTACTCCATTAGCAGGAGAGCCCATTTTCCCAATCGACCTGAGAGGACAGGCAGCTTGAGAAGGTATTTAACTGGGTCGTGCTTGGATATAAGCTCCACCTAGTGAGAGAGGAGGTAGTGTCATAGCTTTTTGACAATGAACACCAGCGCTAGGCAAACCTTCTCCATGGGAGAGTAGCGGTACTCAGCACTGATCAGTTTCCAACTGAGGTAGTAGGGCGGCTACTCCTTGCCCTCTTCATTAATTTACATGAACAGAGCTCATAACGAAGCATCCATGGCGGCGATGTATAGTATAAGGGGTTTACCCTGGACTTGCACCCCCAGGATGGGAGGAGTGGGGAGATACTCCTTAATTTGCTCGAAAGCATTCTGGCATTCTAGATCCCATATGAACGGGGCACCTTTCTTCATGAGCTTGCCGAAGGGCGTGCATCATCCGGAAAGATTGGAGATGAACCTCCAGATGTAGGCCAATCTTCCTTGGAAGGACCTAAGCTCAGTGAGGTTTTTAGGTGGTGGAAGCTCCCGGATTGCTTTAATCTTGTTGGGGTCCACCTCGATTCCTCAGTATCTGACGATGAAGCTGAGAAACTTGCCGTTGGATACGTCGAAGGCACATTTCATAGGGATCATCTTGAGCCCATATTGCTAGAGTCGGTTGAAGACTTGGCACAGATCATGTAGATGGTCTTTCCACCTTTTTGTCTGGACGACGAGGTCATCGACATAGCATTCGATGATGTTTTTCCGCATCTTGTCGAATATTTTGGTCATGGCCCTCTGGTAGGTAGTGTCGGCATTCTTCAAACCAAAGGGCTTGCACTGGTAGTTGAGAATTCCTTTGGGGGACTGGAAGGTTGTGTGGTTCTTTTCTTTGAGGGACATCCGGATATGGTTATAACAGGACGACCCGTCCATGAAAGACAAGGCTTCATGTCTCGTGGTCATGTCGACCATTATTTTTATGATTGGTACTGGGAAGTCATCCTTCGGACATACTTTTTTGAGGTCCCAGAAGTCGACGTAAATGCGGACTTGGCCATTTTTCTTCTTCACTAGGATGATATTAATGAGCCAAATCAGGTAGATGCACGGCTCGATGAAGTCAACCTCTACCATTCTATTGACTTTGGCCAAAACTTAGAGTTCCAACTCATGGCGCATACGCCACTGTGGCTGTTTAACTGGAGTTGCTGAGGGAGAAATGGCTAGCTCATGCTCCGCTATAGAGGGTTCTTGCCCTAGCATCTCCTTGTACGTGCAGGCGAAGCAATCTTTGTATTCGAGCAGGAGTTACTTGTAGTCCCTCTTTTTTTCTTCGGTGAGGAGAGAGCTGACGAACGTTGGCTGGTGGGTTTCAGCTTCCCCCAGGTTGATCTTAACAAGTTCGTCAATGGTTGCTTGACCACCGTCCTCCAGCTCGAGAGGAGTAGGTTGGAAGTCGATGAGATCTTCATCATCAGAGTCAGCTTCGCATACTTCTTTCTTTTCGAAGTTGCTGGTAGGTGCCGGCGAGACTAAGTAATCACCATTATTGGGTCCCGGTAGGGATTGTTCTAGGCCGCCAACATCTGCTGGTAGGACTTTTCTGGGATCGTCGGTCGACGACGGTGAGGCTTCTATGGAGCCATCTCTAGCCATGATTTGGATTTTCTGGCAGTTGTCGACCGGTACCACTGGAGCTTCCCTGGGGTTGCCTGCTAAAGTTGGCAAAACGTCCTGGCAAGTGTTCTGGGCGACTTCCCTATTGGGAATGTTTACAGAACTGGATTCTCCGATAGACTGGGAGGTAGGGGGAGCTTCTTCAGCCCTGATGTCTTTGCTAGAGGGCGGTAAAGGCTCATCGATAACCTAGATTGGGGTGCTAGACTTGGCGGGGAGCGAGATCAGGATCTCCTCTTCCTCGTCCCCAGAGCTGTCAAATTTTGTATCGACACTAGTCTAGTCATTGACTGGTTGTATTAGACTTACGACATTGACTGCATAGTAGACGTGGAAGTCTGGGTCTTGGTCTAGTCGAGTCCCCTGGTATCTTTGTATTAGAATGGGGGTTGCCCTCGGACCTAGGAGGGAGTCCACAACTGGTGAAAGTATTCGTACCGTGTGGAATCTTGGCACTGGGGAATATGTTGCTTTAGGCACATCTCGCTGATGTGCTATGGCAGGTCGACCATTATTTGAACTGCTTCATGGGTATCACCGGCCAACTTGAAACAGCCGAAGTCATCTTCTAGTGGGGGTTGAGGGGCCATGTCCCCCTTGTAGAAGACAATGGGCTTATCCCTGTGATGGGGGCATCCCTTGCCCCTCCACATTTTTCAGGGCTCGGATTGTTCATCGACAAGCGCCATTGTGTTAGACATGTGTTTCTGAGTCTAGTCATGTAATTTTCATATTTTCTTTGAGTCTTAAACTATGTAATTTTCCCTTTATTTGAGTCATGTACCTAGGTTAGTGGGTTTTTACCTAAGTCTTGAGTCAATATGTTGGTTTGATAGGTTAATGGGCCCAATTCATTGGGCTAGGCCCAGGGGCGCCCCTCCCTTGGTCTTGTCTTTAGTGCATTTGGCCAAGGTTAGTTTGATCATATGGAATTATGTAAGCCTATAAATAGGCCCCCACTCCCCTCATATGTAACAACTTTTGGATGAATCATTTGAATAGAAAAACTCTCAAGTCTTCTCTCCTCTACCCAAAATTTCTCATCACCCTCTCTCTCATTATCTCTCCCTCTCTAAGGGGTTCGCCTCATTCTCTCTCTCTTCCCCCTCCCAACCACTTTCTCTCACTTCCCCTCCCCAATAACTCTCTCCCTAGTCCCCACACCCCTCCATTAACTCACCCCAACCCCAAGAGCCTCTCCTCCAATCCTCTCCCCACCTTCCAACCCCCAACTACCCCACTCTCCTTCCCCAAGCATCCCACCACCTTCCCAAGGCTGAAATAACCCCTCCCAAGGCCCGAATTCGAAATTCCCTCCCCTCTCCCATTCCCCCCACACCCTAGGTCGACCCAAAGAGACCCCCCTAGGTCTGGTCGCCCCCCTCCTCCTCCTCTCCATCCCACCCGCTCCCTAGTGCACCTCCACCCCCTATCACCACCTCCAGCAGATTCAGCCCCCCTTCAACACCATACCTGCCACCCCAGCCACCTTGGAGACCCCCAGCAACGTCCTCCCCTCTCCCATATCCATCAGCCACCATTCCCTTGCTGTGTTACCCCCCCTCCTACTCCATTTATCATTACAAGGTTGCAGCTTCATTTGCTGATCGCAGGCAGCAAGTTTTGGTCAAGAAGCTGCATTGTCTCCGGCCCTTCCCTGATTCTTCTGGTGGCAAGGCATATACCTCTGGAAAGGTCATCCAGAGAGCTTTCCAGACGAGGTAGTTTTTTCATCGTCCGAGCACTGTACTACCCGGGAGGTCTATTCTTCTCCGACTGCGTAGATCAGGCCAGGATAAGGACCAGCACGACTTACAGAAGCAGTCTCGGCCATTCCCCACAACACCTAGTCAAGCCCTTTGGTACAAGTGTGCTATACCTCCATAGCTTTCAACCAGGACTGGTCTCACCCCATTTGGAGCTCCGGTGTGAGAGTTATGCGCCCGTCAAGTTGATCTTGGTTCACAGTCCGACCTGCCAGCGTCTGGAATGAGCAGCCAGATTCATAAGACCTCACGGCCACTGCAGTTAGTTTCTATTCGAGCCCTTTGGAGAAGACATTAAGAGGTTAGTAAGATTCCAAACGGGCCTGGTCTCACTATGTTCTGAGCTCCCTGCTGGGCGGACCACCCTCTGCACCTCCCCTCTATCTGGCTGGCTCCTGCAACTGCGCGACTTCACAAGATCTAGTGCTGCGGGCGCCTCCCACCTCAGAATTTGGTCAAACCAGTTCTGGAAGCTCCCAGGGCTGTCCCTCTTCGCGACGACTCTAGCCCCGCCACAATCCGACCTCAGGTCCTGCTGGTGCATCATCTGCAAGTCAAGAAAGATTCTATACCCAAGTACCCAGCCTGACCCAGTCAGAATCCACAGGCTGCCGCCGAGCATCGGAGATGAATCAGATGGAGATCTTTGACCGTGACACACCAGGAAGGATACTTTCTCAGACAAAGGTGGTCTCACATTGATCCGACTTCCCAGATGGGAGTACGACATCACCCAAGCGCCCTCATGCCTGCAGCTGAACAGAACCGGCAGAATTCGGCTACCCGGTCGAACAGCTTCGACACTTAATTTCCCCTCCCCGCCTGGCCGGCTTACAGCCCCTCCCTACATGGAGGTAGTGTTTGGATGTAACATATTAATTCCAACCCCTTGCCCCACCCTCTTGCGTGAGGAGTAGTGTTGTAATCCCTTAAACAGGTCGAAGCGGCATCGACGCGGCGTGGGGGTGCATACCCACGGCTCCCCGCTCGCCCTCGTCTTCGGCCAGGATTGGTGTTCTCACACCGATCAGGTGAGCTCCGGGACACATCCCTCGCTGGTTTATTTTGCTTATTTAGTATCGCCTTTAGCTCCGTCGGACGGTAAGTGAGTGCTCGATCCAAATTTTCCCTCTAATTGAGCGACCACCGCGGAGTGGGGAGAGATCAACCTATGCAACCCACGCCTTCGGCATGCTGGCCGCCCACAAAGTTGGGTATCCCAGCCCCTTAGGGGGTCAGCCATAGCGAAGCCAAGCCTCGGAACGTCAAGGTCCCGCTTTGGACCCTACCCACCATCGCCAATTTGCCCACGGGCAATAGTGTCCGCTAAGCGATGAGCTCACCCGAGTAACTTCATCGTCCAAGTTGTTTGCTTGCGAGTCATAGGTCCAAGGTTCATTGGCCTTGTGATTATCACCCCAAGGTGGTGTCACATCAAGTGGTATCAGAGCAAGTTCACAACTTGTCTCTATCAAGTTGGTCCTTGGGCGTGTTTATGCATTTAGGGTCCTCGGTTACATCTCTTTTGTCCACTAGCATGGCCACCTCTTACCGACCTTACCCATCGGACCCCTCCATGAGTCCAAACCCCCAAGGGATGCCTACCACTAACACACATGACCTCCCTGGCCATGTCAACTACCTCATGAAGGCCTTGACCTATGCCAATGAGCAGCTTGATAACCTATCGGGTCGACTTGACCAACTAGGAGAAAATGGGCCCACCCCAAGGGTGGATGATAGTAGGGCTCCTCCCCCACCTCCCATCTTTGATGGAACTCATCCTATTAACTATTTAGATTGTGAAGTCTCAATGGACCATTACTTCACTTGGTATCCTATGTCCGAGGATGAGAAAGTCCGATTTGCCAAATTGCAACTTACCAAACGGGCCCAAACTCATTGGTTGAAAATTGAAGGCTTAAGGATAATTAGAAGGGAAGCTCTCCTCACAACATGGGGGGACATGAAGGAACAACGTAGGGATAGATATATTTTCCCCTCCCATTCTGAACACCGAAGCCCAAAGAGCATTTCAACTCCTTCATTTCCCCTTGGCCAACCCAAGACCCTAATCACGCATTCCCCACCGTTTCCCACCTCTCCTACCCCAACCACCACATCTACATCCTACCTCCAAGTCCTCACCACAACCATATGCCCACATACCCAATTGGACCCCATGTCCACCCCTCTACCTAGGCCCATAAAGGCCACAACCCCCAAACCCAAATCCCCTCACCAAACCCGTACCCCACTAGCCCCCTTGGCCACCACTGCAAACCCACAATCGTCCCCAAAAAGGGACACATCTCCCAAAACCAATCAACCCAAATCTCCTCACCTAACCCACCTTCCACTTCCAACCCCAATCCTACCCCAACTTAGGCCTCCACTACTTCCACTCCCAATTCCAACCCACGTCTGACCTTGCTTACCTCCTCAGGTGCGCCATGTGTCAACTATCACCAACCCGCCCACCATAGACCTTCCTACCCCATTGTCCTTAGGAGTTGCAACCCACACACCCACCCAAGTGGAGAGGGATACCCATCCAGATCCACCTCCCAAAATAGAGGAAATCCAAGGGCCACACAACTCACCCACCTCTCCTAGCCTAGCTCCTCAAGAGCCACACACCCTTCCCCATGACACCGTCACCATAGATGAGTCCGTACTCCAATGGCTCAAGCGAGGCCTCACCATTCCTAGTTCACAACCATGCCACCTACCCATGGGACATCAATCCCAAATCATTCCCACTCAACCTCATGTCACTTATCAAACCTCCTATTGTGTGGAAGATTTGGGAGACTTAGTAGACTACCTACATTGGCAAGTCCACTTGACCGATATGCTAGCCATGAGGCCATCAGAGCCTAGCACCATTAGCCTAGCTTACCCCGCCGTTGGCTCCATCACTTCCATCTACACTAATGGCCAATTTACGAGTGAGATCATCCTCTTTCTTCCCATGGAGGAAGAACCCATCCTAGTCTACTCCCCAACCATTGAGATCCCAAGTGCTTTGATCAGCCAACCCATTAGCGACCTTGGCCCAATTATTTTGGAGGAGGATGACTCACCATTTGAGGACCTTGAGAACATGGAGTACCCCTATCTAGGTGACCCTTACCATGATCCCTTCAACCACTTCCTATGGGAGCCTAGATCTCCATGTAACCCACTTACCCTATTCACCACCCACCTTACCCTACCCATATCACCCATGTTGACCCAAACCCCTCCCTTCCTAGAATCGGGTTACACCATGAGAGCCTTGACCTTAGGCAACATACATCTTGGGATTGATGAAATGCCCCACCCCATAACCACCTTCCTAGATCCCTTCGACCCATTCACATAGAAGTTCGAGAGCCATCCCACATCTATGCACGTGAAAGTCACCTTTGGGATAAACATGTCTAGGCTTACCACACCACTTGGCATGATTCATGAGTCAGGTACATTCATTCACATCACCCACATGTCAAGTAGGAAGCATAAGTGGACCGTATTCGGATGTATTGGTCCACCTCCATTCATCATGAGTCTTAAGCATGAAAGGAGCATACATGGATGTCCGGGTCCCCCGACATTTGTCACACCCATGCATAAAAGATTCATCTATGGATGTCCCGGCCCTCCTAAGTCTGTCACAGTGTTCATGGCATCAAAGTATGATCGGTCTACATTTGGCTGTCCCAGTCCACCTTTGCACACCATAGTTTTCACACCAACATCTCATCGTAGTGCATGGCATATGCATTCTCGCAAGCATCTAGCAACGAGCGGTGAGGATTACAAAAAGCATGCAACAGCTTGTAAACGGAACTTGGGATTCCAAGTAGGCAACTTGGTAATGGTGACATCGGAGTGGCTCTACCCTAGGGCTATCTCCAAACCGAGGGCACAAGGACTAGGACCTTCCCGAGTTCTGAGTGGCATTGGCAAACGTGATTTTGGTCTGAACTTACCAAAGGATTCTGGGACACACCCGACTTTTTATGTGGCAGATCTAGCACCCTATGAAGGCCCCGCGGTGGAACCTAGTAAGCATCTTGAGCCTACACTTACCTTTTTGAGTGACACCACCGGAGAGCCTCCACATATCAGCCCGACAGCCCGACGTGAGCACATGGAGGCAATACTAGATAAGCAAGGTACCATCGCCAGGAAGAGGGTGTGCCCGCGCTATCCTGAGAAGTGGGAGAGCCATCCCTCGGCTACGGAGGCAGGGTTGAGTTGGGAAGACGTTCTACACCCGGATCCATTTTGGTGTGCTGCTACCCCGGCGGACCCACACTCGACGGGGTCGAGTTCTCCCCATCCCGGGGGTATGATGGGGGCATCCCTTGCCCCTCCACATTTTTCAGGGCTTGGATTGTTCATCGACAAGCGCCATTGTGTTAGACATGTGTTTCTGAGTCTAGTCATGTAATTTTCATATTTTCTTTGAGTCATAAACTATGTAATTTTCCCTTTATTTGAGTCATGTACCTAGGTTAGTGGGTTATTTACCTAAGTCTTCAGTCATTATGTTAGTTTGATAGGTTAATGGGCCCAATTCATTGGGCTAGGCCCAGGGGCGCCCCTCCCTTGGTCTTGCCTTTAGTGCATTTGGCCAAGGTTAGATTGGTCATATGGAATTATGTAAGCCTATAAATAGGCCCCCACTCCCCTCATATGTAACAACTTTTGGATGAATCATTTGAATATAAAAACTCTCAAGTCTTCTCTCCTCTACCCAAAATTTCTCATCACCCTCTCTCTCATTATCTCTCCCTCTCTAAGGGGTTCGCCCCATTCTCTCTCTCTTCCCCCTCCCAACCACTTTCTCTCACTTCCCCTCCCCAATAACTCTCTCCCTAGTCCCCACACCCCTCCATTAACTCACCCCAACCCCAAGAGCCTCTCCTCCAATCCTCTCCCCACCTTCCAACCCCCAACTACCCCACTCTCCTTCCCCAAGCATCCCACCACCTTCCCAAGGCTGAAATAACCCCTCCCAAGGCCCAAATTCGAAATTCCCTCCCCTCTCCCATTTCCCCCACACCCTAGGTCGACCCAAAGAGACTCCCCTAGGTCTGGTCGCCCCCGTCCTCCTCCTCTCTATCCCACCCTCTCCCTAGTGCACCTCCACCCCCTATCACCACCTCCAGCAGCTTCAGCCCCCCTTCAACCCCATCCCTGCCACCCCATCAACCTTGGAGACCCCCAGCAACATCCTCCCCTCTCCCATATCCATCAGCCACCATTCCCTTGCTGTGTTACCCCCCCTCCTACTCCATTTATCATTACAAGGTTGCAGCTTCATTTGCAGATCGTAGGCAGCAAGTTTTGGTCCAAGAAGCTGCATCGTCTCCGGCCCTTCCCTGATTCTTCTGGTGGCAAGGCATATACCTCTGGAAAGATCGTCTAGAGAGCTTTCTAGGTGAGGTGGTTTCGTCATCGTCGGAGCACCGTACTACCCGGGAGGTCTATTCTTCTCCGACTGCACAGATCAGGCCAGGATAAGGACCAGCACGACTTACAGAAGCATTCCCGGCCATTCCCCACAACACCTGGTCGAGCCCTTTGGTACAAGTGTGCTAAACCTCCATAGCTTTCAACCAGGACTGGTCTTACCCCATTTGGAGCTCCGGTGTGAGAGTTATGCCCCCGTCAAGTTGATCTTGGTTCACAGTCCGACCTGCCGGCGTCTGGAATGAGCAGCCAGCTTCAGAAGACCTCACGGCCACTGCAGTTAGTTTCTATTCGAGCCCTTTGGAGACGACATTAAAAGGTCAGCAAGATTCCAAACGGGCCTAGTCTCACTGTGTTCTGAGCTCCCTGCTGGGCGGACCGCCCTCTGCACCTCCCCTCTATCTGGCTGTCTCCTGCAACTGCGCGACTTCACAAGATCCAGTGCTGCGGGCGCCTCCCACCTCAGAATTTGGTCAAACTAGTTCTGGAAGCTCCCAGGGCCGTCCCTCTTCGCGAAGACTCTGGCCCCGCCACAATCCGACCTCAGGTCCTGCTGGTGCATCATCTGCAAGTCAAGAAAGATTCTATGTCCAAGTACCCAGCCTGACCCTGTCAGAATCCACAGGCTGCTGCCGAGCATCCGAGACGAATCAGACGGAGATCTTTGACCGTGACACACCAGGAAGGATACTTTCTCAGACAAAGATGGTCTCACATGGATCCAACTTCCCAGATGGGAGTACGACGTCACCCAAGCGCCCTCATGCCTGCAGCTGAACAGAACCAGCAGAATTCGGCTACCCGGTCGAACAGCTTCGACACTTAATTTCCCCTCCCCGCCTGGCCGGCTTACAGCCCCTCCCTACATGGAGGTAGTGTTTGGATGTAACATATTAATCCCAACCCCTTGCCCCACCCTCCTGCGTGAGGAGTAATGTTGTAATCCCTTAAACAGGTCGAAGCGGCATCGACGCGGCGTGGGGGTGCGTACCCACGCCTCCCCGCTCGCCCTCGTCTTCGGCCAGGATTGGTGTTCTCACACCGATCAGGTGAGCTCCGGGACACATCCCTCGCTGGTTTATTTTGCTTATTTAGTATCGCCTTTAGCTCCGTCGGACGGTAAGTGAGTGCTCGATCCAAATTTTCCCTCTAATTGAGCGACCACCGCGGAGTGGGGAGAGATCAACCTATGCAACCCATGCCTTCGGCATGCTGGCCGCCCACAAAGTTGGGTATCCCAGCCCCTTAGGGGGTCAGCCATAGCGAAGCCAAGCCTCGGAACATCAAGGTCCCGCTTTGGACCCTACCCACCATCGCCAATTTGCCCACGGGCAATAGTGTCCGCTAAGCGAGTGAGCTCACCCGAGTAACTTCATCGTCCAAGTTGTTTGCTTGCGAGTCATAGGTCCAAGGTTCATTGGCCTTGTGATTATCACCCCATGGTGGTGTCACATCACCCTGTTGACCTTCTTCTTGTTTCTAAGTTGCCGTTTGTAGGTGACGATGAACGTCTTGAGTGGCTCAACCTTGTGCTCTTCTGATACACAAGAAAGTTGTATGCAATCTGTCGGCAGGCATATGCTTTTGTCGATGGCTCCGCTAATAAGATTAGCCTCAAAGTCAATTTTACGTTTCTCAAGCCGATCTGGAGTTGACTTGGAGCTAAGGTGTAGCCGATAAAGCTTGGCCTTTTCTTCATCGACGGAGAAGAGATCATCCTCATCCTCCTCCAAGAGGCAACCATTGCTTTTGCTTTTCATTACGGGGTATGCACTGGGTCCCCCGATGTAAAGCATAGCATCAACGAGATTGCATTCGGTTGGAGTGAATGGCGATAGGTCTGCAAAGATAATATGTTGTTCTTCATCCTTGGCATATTTGATGCACTGATGGAGCGTTGAAGGAATAGCCCAGTTTTCATGCAACCAGGGTCTGCCCAATAGTACTTTGTAAGACGTATTGGCGTCGATGATGTAGAATGTCACCTTGGAGGTGAAATCATCGAACACCAGATCAACATCTACTCGGCTAAGGACATCCTCAATGTTCTGGTTGAAGTTAGATATCTTGACCACTTGAACCTTCTGAAGGTATGGAGTCAGATATAGAGTCTTGAAGGTTTTCAGTGGCATGATGTTTACGGAAACACCGGCGCCCACCAGGATCTGGTTCATCTCATGACCATTAATTTTCCCTTGCATGTAGAGAGGGCGGTTGTGACACGAAGAGGATAATAACATGTCCTTTTCACGAATGTGATAGTGGCTGCGAAGGCTTCATATGTTGCTGCCTTTATCTCCGCAGCATATGCTTCGTAGGTTTTCGACTCCTTACACAAACATGTTACATTGCGACCTTGTTGAAGCGGCTGCCGGAGGTGATGTTGATCAACACAGGATTTGTCATCCTTGTTTGGAAGATAAAGAGAAGGAAGCAAAGATTTGAAGTGGCTTAATAAAAAGAAGTGGTGCCCAGACCTGACTCAGACGAATAAGTAGAAAAGGAAAAGAGGTGAGGGCTAGAACTCCCTCAGTAAGGCGCAGAGACCTTGATCACATGAAAGTATACAGAAGGAAGAGGGAATTAAGATGAGGAGTGAAGACTAAAGTCTCAAAAGTAGTGGGAGAAAGGGCAGATGCCCAGAGCAGCAGATGAGGAAGAAGTCAGGTTAGACCCAAGATTGGGAGGAATTAAGAGGAGAAATTGGTAAATGGAGAGAGGCGGATCTGGAGGGTTCAGAGGTAAGGGAGGAGAACCATGATAGGAAGAATCCGGAGGCTCCGGAGGAATATGGTGCCAAGGCACGCGATGCCCTGGGAAAAGGTATGAGAAAAGAATGTTGAAAAGGAAGAAGAGAATAAAGGACGCGATGTCCTGGAGGAGTAAGAAGACAAATCGGAGGAGCGGGAAGAAGAAGGGAGATCCGGAGGTTCCGGAGGTAGAAAATGAGGAGGGACGCGATGCCTTGAAAGGAGATCCAGAGGTTTCGGAGGAAGAAAATGTCGGGGGATGCGATGTCCCGGGTGAGGAGATAGAAAATCCGGAGGCTCCGGAGGTAGAAAATGAGGAGGGACATGATGCCCTGAAAGGACATCCGGAGGTTCCGGAGTTAAAAAATGGAGAAGGAGGGTGTGATTCCCTATATGGAGATCCAGAAGTTCTGGAAGACGGGGAAGATGTTGGTTCAGAAACCCAGAAAAAAAGGAATGCAAATGAATGCAATGCAATGAATGCAATTGATGCATGGAATGCAGAGGGTGCAAGGAGGGGATCCTCCTCCTCACCCCATGAGTGGCCCATAAGGAGAAATCGATGATTGGTAAAAATGTGGATGAGATAGAATAGACAATGAGTGGGTTAGTGGAAGGCCCATCATTACAAACATGTCTGCCTCTCCACAGTAAATAAGGTGCCCAGACAAACGGCTGAAAGGATGGAAATAATGCGCATGAGCTCTCATTTGATGAAGAATGTGTTATGGTAACGTAGGAGTGTTGACACCCGTTTTAGCCCACAAGTTGCGTCGTTTCTCTTATTCATCATTTTTGATGCCCCGAATTAGCCATTATTTTGGAGCTTCCTTGGATGGATTTCAAGCCCATTTTTACCATTCCATACCCTTTGAGCCTTGGAGATCATGATTTCTTAGAGCCCTGGAGCTTATCTTGTCAAATTCTGGCTTCCAAATCAACTTTCGGCCCATTTAGGCCGACTTCCCTCAAGTAATCGGCTCTCTCTCACTGCGCAGTCTTGAAAGTGGTTCTTTTTCACCCTCTTCCAATCCTCTATTCAAAAAGTTGTCTTCATCAAAGTTGTTCCTCTTTCAAAGATCTACAATTTCGTCTTCTACGCCGTTGGCCAGTTCTGCCCCGATTGTGAGCTATTTGCATTTTTCCAACAGGCTGTGCTGTTCACCAACATCTCAGAATTTTCATCTCTCTTCCAGCCCCATTTTCACCCTCTTACAATCATTTTCTAAAATTTCTTTCTTCATGAAAGTTGTTCCTCTCTCAGTTATCTACAACTTTTATGTTTACCACCTTTTCTAATTCTCCACCGTTTGAGAGATATGCTTCAATTTCTAAAGTCGCGCGCAGTCTGCCCGGAATCTGCCTTCATCAAAGTGACGGCCCTACATAGGTGCGTTACTTCAGTGTGACGGCCCTACGATAGACCGTCACACCGAAACTTGCCCGAAACACTCTGTTCAACCCCCAGAATGTGGCGGTCCTACCCTAGACCGTTACATGCACCAGAGAGTCCAATTCGTGCTGGACTCTGCTCCGTTTCTGTGCGCCGTGGCCCTCTTGAAGAGTCCATAACTTTTTGAATTCTTATCCAAGTTGATCCCCATTTTTTCCTGCTTCTAGCCCTTGGTATTATCTTGAATTTGGTTCATAGGAATCAAATTTTTATTGGCAATATCTCTTGGGATCTGGGTCGCAAGATCAGGATTTATGTTTCCTAGTTCAACTCAAACTCTGCAGATTAAGCTCCGGGGCTACCTTCCAAGACATATCTTCTAGAATCCTCCTCCGAATTGATCCCCGTTTGTTCCTATCTCTTGTCCTTAGTATTATCTCGAGTTTGATCCAGAGAACTCGATTTATCTTGGACTCTATCTCCGGGAATCGTGATAAGAAGATGAGGCTTTCTTACAAAACTCTATAAAAACTACCCAGTTCGCAGTCGCGACGGGGGGCTCTTTCCGGACGTGGGGCGAAGCCATGCTGCACCGTCGACTCACAACTTTGACCCCATCTTGGAGAGGGAAGTATTGGCTTTCAATTTCATCCTTCTGGGCTTGATTTCATGATCTACACTCTTAGTTCTCTTCCTCTCAAAATCACAAATCATCACAGTTTTCTGCACTTTTCTACTATACATGCGTTTTTCTCCGTTTTGCATCATTGATTTCTCTCAATTCTCTCAATCAAATCTCGTGATTTCAAATCCCATGCATGCACAACACACCCACCTATTATTTCCACCCTTCCACAGGGGTTAAAAACCCTCCCCCGGTGAGTTTGCCCTCAATTTCTAACACTATTTTATCACTCTGGGATTGATACTACACATGCATGTTCTAATGGGTTTTGCCTTTGTGTTTTGATCTTTGTTTTGCAGAAGAGCATGAATACAACGTGAGGCCCTCTTCCTCTAGCCGGCTGGAAGGAGAGGAGGTTTGAATCCACAAGTTCCCCGCACCCCGTTTCGAGCGCGATCAAGTCTTTAAGTTCCAAGGTACACGGCGCCGTTGCACTCCTTTCTTCATCCTTGCGGCGTTGTTAATCCTTGGTGGCGATCACGGTTAGTATTTCCATCCTTTCATCCCCTCGTCTTTGATTCACATGTTTATGCATGTATGTATTTAAAAAGGGGGCGGGATAGGAAGCTAATCTAATTAAAAAACAAATCAACAGTTTTTTGGCGATCACGGTGGGACACCAATGCCCATCACGCTTGTGTTCATGCTCTTTTGTAGGTTGGGTGGGTGCATGTTCATGTTTAGGTGATATTTCTTCCATTCTCCAACTATTTTTGGTGTTTTAAGGGCTTTGGTTGTGTGACGGTCCTGCAGTAGACCGTCACATGCATGTAACGGTCCTTTGGTAGACCGTTACACGGCTTCTGGCAATCTTGCGTGCATGCTCACATGGCCGTGTTCATCGAGGCATAACTTTTGATCCCGGAGTCCGATTGAGCTGATTCTTGTTGCGTTGGATAGCCCTTTGTATTGTCTTTCCATCCATATATCATTTGCATCATTTGGTTAACATTTGCATATTCTAATATTGTCCAACTTTTTGAGTTTTGTGCATAAGTTCTGCAGGCAGGCTCAGGGACAGGTTCACAGGTACATCTTTAATGAGTGATTTGACTGCCTTCCCGATGTCTGATTACACTGATTTTTGATCTATTGGATAGTCCTTTGTATTGTCTTTCCATCCATAGCTTATTTGCATCATTTGGGTCTCATTTGCTTAGTTAAAAATTGTCATCATTTTAGCATTTTGTCCATAAAATCTGCATGTGGTCTGCGCATAGGTTCACGGGGGCATCTTTGCTTAGTGATTTGATTGACCTCCCGGGGTCAGATTGATCTGTTCTTGGGGCCGTTGTGCAGATCTTTGTATTGTCGTCCCATCCATATACTATTTGTTTTTGTTGGATCATGTTTGCATAGTTTAATCTAGTCTTGATTTTCTAGTTTTAAGCTAGAATTTGCATGCACTCCGGTGCACATAGGGCCATACATTGCATATCATAGTTGCATTTCCTACCTTGGTGCGTGGACCTCTTGTCTCCATATTCCTTGGAGCCGACCAGGAAAACACATCAATGACCTCCATAAGTCCCCGTGAGCCGTGGATTCCCACACGGACGCCGGGCCGGTTGTATCTTTCCACCCCTTTAGGCTTGCATTTGCATAAGTGTGAGGGAGTTAACCTTAGTCAACCCAAAGTTTGGACCTTATTCCCATGAGATTCCTATCTTGAGGGAATTGTTATTAATTCAAATCATTAAAAGGTCTATTGAAACCCCTAAAAGATTTCCCATCATATTAACTTGTTTGACTTGGGTGAAAACTCTCACATTGGATTGTTCGTGTTGATTGGGCTTGTCTAAGCTCATTAGTGATTTTCGTGTTGCATTCTTTCATCATCCATATGTTTTGTTGTTGTTAGGCCCATTTAGCTTAACCCATTTTGTGTGTCCATTGTCCCGTGGTCCGTTGTCCATTCGCCTTTGCATTAGTGGGTCAGTCCCCTCTTGTCCTCGAGCCCATTAAGCCATTGCTTCCCCACTTGTATTCACCTTGATATCCTTGTATTAAGTCTCCATTTGCCCTCATGGAGCATCATTCCAACCCCTTGTATCATCCTTTTCCCCAATCTTCCTCTTATTCTCGCGTGGAATCCTCTTCCCACGCAGGCCCATCTTCCCGTGGTCCTTCTGATCCATCCAAGGGCCAGGCTAATCTCATGGCCCATCTTTCAAGCCTTGTTCGCCAAATAGACCCGGCCCAGGCCCAACGTCTTATTGCGTCTCATCTTAATGGGCCTTCTTCTCATAATGGGCCATCTTCTATTCATGGGCCTCCTCCTTCTCCTTCATATGTTGTTGGCCCAATTGCTAATGGGACTTATTCTCTTAATGGGCCTCATCCTTCTGCCCATGTTGCTGCCAGCCCAATGGGTCCTTATGCTCATACTTCTTCCAGGCCCACATACCCTTCCATTCTTGGAATGGGCCCTTCTTCTTCTCAGCCTGGATCCCCTTATCCGGCCCAATACCATGCTCCTGGTCTCAATTCACAACCTCTTGCTCAAGCTGGCCCATATTCTTCTCGATCTCTCCCTACCCAGGAGATGATTGCTCAAACCCAACGCCAGCTTGATGAGCTTCAACGTCAGATCGATCCTAAATCCTCTTTAAGTGTTCCATTCGCATTTCAAGGTCTTCGGCTTCCGCCATCTTCACAAATTCCTGCATATCGCCGTTATAGTGGAGTCGGTGACCCATATGTGCACTTGAAGGAGTTTGTTTATGAGTCGGCCCAGTTTCGACATGACCAACACTTGATGGCTTATCTGTTTGGTCTGTCATTAGAAGGCCCGGCTCGGGATTGGTTCTTCTCTCTTCCGCAAGAGCAAGTTGTGAGTTTTCAAGCCGTTCAAGAAAAATTTATACAGCAGTTTCAAGATCAGGTTGGGCCCAAGTACTCTATTATGGATCTGGCCCATGAGATGATGAAGCCCGAAGAGGAGTTTTCTACCTTTGCTGATCGTTGGCGTCGCTTAGCCGCGCAAGTCCCGGGGCACATACCGGAGGGAGAACAAATCAAGATGCTGATATCCAATGCAACGCCCGAGTACTGCTTCATCTTAGCCCTCAACGACATCACCTCCTGGCAACAATTATACAGCCGAGCCCACTTCATTCGCCAATAAATCCAAGATTCCCTTGACCCCGAGTCTCCACCATCCACCTCCACATATCAACCTTCACCCTCCACATGCCAATCCTACGCTCCCATGAGCCGGACCGCCATGAGTCAGCCTTCCGCCACATATCCCTCCACGAGCCAACCTCCCGCCTCTACATACCTATACGCCTCAGCATATCAACCTTCCATGAGTCAGCCTCCCGCATCTACATACCCGTCTCCATCTCCACTTCCGGTCAAGGGAACACCACATCCCGAGCAAGTAGATGCCGTCTACATACCCCCTCATCCCGTTCCACACATGCCATCACCAAAGCCCTCCACCACTAGGCACGCACTCTTGCCTACGCAACCTCCACTTCCGTCTCCACAACCTTCTCCACCATTACATATCCCTCGGCATCCACCTTGCCCGAAGCAGGCTCCTCATCTTCCTTTGCCGGAGTGTTTCACCGATATATTTCGGGCTTTGATGGCCACTCACGCGTTGCCGTTCTCTCCGGTTGTGCCTTACCGACCCGTGGTCGGGGATATGCTTCAGTTCTGTGATTTTCACCGCCAACAGGGGCATTTGGTTGAGGATTGCCCCGAGTTCCGGGATTATGTTTATGATCTGGAAGCTAAGAAAAGGATTGATTGGGCCGCTATTCACAAAGTCATTTTACATCTTCGCAACCAACAACAGCCGCAAGAAGTGCCACCCGGGCAGCCGTCTCTGTTACTTCAAGGTCAGGGGCACCCCTATTATTCCTCGTCTAGTGCTGCACTCGCTCCATCACCTACTCTGTTACCTCCGCCATCTCTTACTCTGGCTCCATCGCCGCCACAAACCCAATCCTCTACTCAGGCTAGTGCCTCCTCTTCTTCTCCCACCGTCACTACCACTACTTCTACCCTTAACACCGCTCGACGCGTTGTGTCGACACGTCGACGGTGGACACCACAACCTCCCTCTTCACCCTCTCCACCTCCATGTCCACTACCCCCATCGCCTTCATCACTATCCTCGCCATCTCCATTGCCATCTCCATCATCTCCATCTCCACCACCAGTGCTTCCATCACCACCTCCATCTCCACCCTCGCCTCCATCTCCGCCATCACCTTTGCCCGAGCCTGAGCAAGCCACACCTTTTCCTTTATCTCTACCCTCAGCCACGCCTTCACCGTCACCTTTATCGCCACCCGAGCCTATCATCGCCACATCGCCTGCGCCTTCACTTTCCATCACCACTCCCGTTGGAGCCTCCATGCCTTCCAAACCTCCACATGTTCCACCCAAGCATATTCCCTTTACTTCTCCAACCACTTCCACCCCACGGAGCAGGTGTGCACTTCCTTTGGTGCCCCACGGGTCTAATCCCCAGGGAGACAATAAGCCAAGTCAGGATGATTCAGTGATGGCCGTGCATTTCAAGATTCAAGATTTTATCTGTCGGATGCCGGTTCGTGTCCTCGTCCCTGGTTATTTTGGGGATGATGCGTCTACACTTTCAAAGATGACAGTTGCTAAGAAGAGTTCCCAGGCATTGATGCCAGTTTCTTCCCGAGCGAGGCCGGTGGCAATCTCCTTGCTCGCTGGAGAGTTCACCATTGATGCTATTATTTCTCATCGCTCTTTTGCTGTTCAGATGACAGGCCAAGAAGGGTTCTCTACCCGCGTTGTGCTAACACATATGGCCACCAAGCAGATTATGGGTTCTATGTTCAAGGGGCAATTGGCCGTATCTTCTACACATTCCAAGGATATTCTGCACCTGTTATGTAATCTTCCTCGATTTATTAGCAGACCGGCCATGTCAACGCCGTGTTTTACCCTCCCTCAGCTTCACCCGTCTCTTTCATCAAGGGAGTTGTGCTTCAAGGCTGAGTTCCGAGTGGAGTTGCCGAATCTCGTGCTACTTGTGCCAAGTAACAAGACTCCATGGTTTTATGATATTCAGTATTATGAGGGGTTAGTTGTTCAAGAACGTCCTAATTGTTAGCTCTGGGAGTCTAGGGGCAGCTGCCCCGATAAAGCTGCATGTCCATAGTCGGGCAAGGCCATCTGCTAGATGGGCTCACTATTTGAGAAGATATTGCAAGGCAAGGTGCCCTAGGATTCGAGCCCGCACCAAGCGAGTCCATGTTCAAGAAGTATCAGCTAAGAAGAGGTGACGGCGTAAGCTTAAAGGCCGTCAGTTGTGCACTCAGGGGTCCACATCTCTTCCGTCTTCTTCATTTCACTCATCATTTCTTCTGCTCGGTTCCCACCCCTGGGTGGTGTATCTGCCCTCTCCTAATTCTCCCTCAATGATTTTATCCTCCTTTCATAGGTCCATGCGTCCCCATTCCTCTCTTTTTTCCCCGGATCCTCCAGATTTTCCCTCCTCTCACGATTCTAGGCCCTGGCCTATGTCATCATTCCATCCTAATCTCGGGACATCACCTGATTATTCTTCCCCGAGACTTCCAGGTGTTGCCTCTGATTCTTCCCCTCCGGTATCTCCGGGTTCTTATTATTCTCCGACCTTGTCGAGTGCCTCCCATTCTCCTTCTCCGGCACTATCGGATGATTCTCGTCCCTCTTCTCCGACCACGTCGGATGATTCTTCTTATTATCTTTCCACTCTCTCCTCCTCACCCTTTCAGGATCATTACCCTTTTTCTTGCTGCTTTCGAGGCTTTAGTCCACCTTGATCTTGGCTAATCTGGTTTCTTCTGTAATTGGTTCCTTGTTATCAAGGTCTCTGTGCCTTAATGAGGGAGTTCTAGCCCTTGTCTCTCTTCCTTTTTATCCTTATTCATCTAGTTTAATGTCTGCCGCTCCTCCATGTAGAGGAATCTTTGATCCTTTGCTATCCTCTCCCTTTCGTCCTGACAAGCAAGGAATACAAAGCTACTCGCGCTCCTTAAAGCTCGATGATCGAGATCACTTCAGGATGCCGATTTCCACGCCATGGATTTGCAAAGGTATTTTTATTTTGAGCAAAGAAACATGCTTTCATTTCTATTATTTCTATTGTTTCTGCACATGGTTATAACGCTATTCCTCAACATGGTTAAGTGGCTTTTAGAAATTTGCTTAGTTCATTTAAAATGAGTTTGCTTCTGCAGCATCCTTAGGCTGGTGATAGCTCCGCGCTAGGAGTCCAGTTCATTCCCCGATCGTTGAGGGTGACCTTTGAGCATGGGTTTTTCACACACTTCACGGCAAGCCATAGCCGATCTCTCTAGTGCAACACCGTTGCTGCTTTGGCCATACCATGGGTATGCACAAAGGTCTTTTTCTTTTCTCTACTCGGCCAAGTGCAGGGGCAAGAGATGGATGGATGAGATGACCGACCTAGGTACTCCCTAATACGAGAGAGATCTCAAATAGGGGCAGTCTTGACCGTCGAAAGTGAGCTTTCATGCAATATCTAGCCAATAAGGGCTGTCAAAATCATATATGGATGAATCAATGATGAATCAATGCAACATTATGAAAATCCAAGGCATGGCAAGAGTGGCGAAGCCCCGCGGGACGTCATGAGCCTGGTCGCATGCGTGCCTGATAAATATGGGTCTCAAAATCAAAGACACAAAGCCCCGGCGCAACAGACTATCTCTTTGAGGGGTGGTACCCTGGAAGGAATTCAAATCATGATATCTCCCATCCTACATAAAGCTTGTCTCTAATTTTTCTTCTATTTCTCCCTCTTAGGCTGGGTTGTATCCCGGGTATGGCCTTAGTAGGGGCACCGTTCTTTGGAGACGGTTGGTTATGGTAAGCCACCCTCACATGCACGCCCTATTCAAGGGAAGTCTTTAATGAGAGGGGAGGGACGGCGATCCCCGGCCAGTAGTTTGAGCCTGTCTTTGGGTGCTGCAGATTGCTATGTCAAAATCCAAAAAATGAAATATGTCAAAAATCCTAAAAAATGAAATATGGTCCAAAACTCCAAAAAATTGGAATATGTCAAAAATCCAAAAAATGAAATATTTCAAAATCTAAAAAATCAAGAAAATTGAAAATCTAAAAATATTTATCTTTTATTGTATTTTAAGAACAGATACGTAATCTGTTTGCTAAGTGTGCAGGCTGCAGGTTCAAGCTTTCCTTGCTCTATCATCCGCTCTGTCTCTTGATCATATTCTTCGATATGTTCTCATCTCTTCAATCCTATCTCTAGATCTGTTCTGAAGCTCATGGCCTTCTCAACTTTCGCCTATCTGCTTAATCATGTCTCCATGAGAGGGAATTATCTCACGATTTTGAGCCTGGCGGTTCCGCTTCATCTGATCTTGGGCTTTGATTGAAGAATGTGTTTGTTGTCTTTATCATGTCTATGGTCCTCCATGTCTTTTATCCCGCTGTGTCCTTGTCATATGTGTCTATGTTCTCTCGTGTTGGTCGTGTCTTTTATCCCGCCATATCGTTCATCACACATGTCTTTGTCCTCCGTGGTATTGTCATCCCACGTGTCTTTGTCCCACCATGTCCTTATACCACCATGTGTGCTGTCCCGCTGTGTGCATGTTGTCTTGTCCCACCGTGCCTTTAGTCGCATGCATGTTTGCCATTTGTTTGTTTGTTATGTTTCATCCATCTTCGGTATGTTATGTTGTGACATGTTTCATTCATATTATGTTATGTTCATGTCATGCTCGTTCATATTCGTTCATGTTCACATCATGTCATGTCATGTGGTTGTTGTCTTATGATGAAAATCCATAAAAAATCAAAAATCAAAAATGCAAAAGAATGCCGCTTCGCTTGGCAGGTAAGTCAGGTATGGCTCTCTATCCTTGCTCATTGTTGCATTACTATATGGTATCTATGTTATTATAGACTCTCAAGGACCGGATGGTTGCCCGTGTGTTCTGGGATCTGATGTTCCCCTTTAACAAAAATGATGATGATCTAAGAGCATACGGTTAATCGTTGGATAGGCCGCTCGGTTGAGTCGAGTGGGGGACGATGGACTCTGTCTCGCACGCCGTGGTTGCAGAAGATTCTTGACCCCGTCTTGGCTCAGTCTAGCAATATTATCCTTGAGTACTTTCTATTTTATCTTTCTTTGCATTCGTTTTAATGATTTCTTTATTTTAGCCCAGCATGCATCATGTCATTTTGAGCATTCATGTCTCGTGATCCATTCAAGGATTTCTCCTCAGCAATGGTTGATTGCACTCAGTTCTCTTGGATAAGAGATTCTTCATTCCACTCGGAATTTGAACGATTTCTCTAATCTTGCCGCTTGGTCTAATTGGCCAGTGTGATTCCTGTCTGGATTTTATCTCAGTCTTATCTCTCCTTTCCAGCTCTTATGATGTGTTCCTTCCGACTCACTCATTGTCCGTGGATTGTGTCCCCGATGAGGCTGGTTGTGTTTCCTTTTTCCTCCTTTAGTTTAGTTCTCCAGACATGTCTCATCCTTGTCAATCATTTCAGGTGGTTAGTTCGGCGTTTTCGGGAGAATTCCTGTCGCTTGTTGGTTGTAACGGGTGTCTTTTTTGGCCTTGATGCCCGCTTATCAGTTCTCTCTGCTTCATCTCCGCTTCATCTCCATTTCACGTCGCTGTCGCATTCACTCCACCTCCTTTCCATTTCGCCTCCACGTCCACTTTCGCTCGTTCCCTTGCAAAGCGGACATCAAGGAGGGGCATCTGTTGACACCCGTTTTAGCCCACAAGTTGCGTCGTTTCTCTTATTCATCATTTTTGATGCCCCGAATTAGCCATTATTTTGGAGCTTCCTTGGATGGATTTCAAGCCCATTTTTACCATTCCATACCCTTTGAGCCTTGGAGATCATGATTTCTTAGAGCCCTGAAGCTTATCTTGTCAAATTCTGGCTTCCAAATCAACTTTCGGCCCATTTAGGCCGACTTCCCTCAAGTAATCGGCTCTCTCTCACTGCGCAGTCTTGAAAGTGGTTCTTTTTCACCCTCTTCCAATCCTCTATTCAAAAAGTTGTCTTCATCAAAGTTGTTCCTCTTTCAAAGATCTACAATTTCATCTTCTACGCCGTTGGCCAGTTCTGCCCCGATTGTGAGCTATTTGCATTTTTCCAACAGGCTGTGCTGTTCACCAACATCTCAGAATTTTCATCTCTCTTCCAGCCCCATTTTCACCCTCTTACAATCATTTTCTAAAATTTCTTTCTTCATGAAAGTTGTTCCTCTCTCAGTTATCTACAACTTTTATGTTTACCACCTTTTCTAATTCTCCACTGTTTGAGAGATATGCTTCAATTTCTAAAGTCGCGCGCAGTCTGCCCGGAATCTGCCTTCATCAAAGTGACGGCCCTACATAGGTGCGTTACTTCAGTGTGACGGCCCTACGATAGACCGTCACACCGAAACTTGCCCGAAACACTCTGTTCAACCCCCAGAATGTGGCGGTCCTACCCTAGACCGTTACATGCACCAGAGAGTCCAATTCGTTCTGGACTCTGCTCCGTTTCTGTGCGCCGTGGCCCTCTTGAAGAGTCCATAACTTTTTGAATTCTTATCCAAGTTGATCCCCGTTTTTTCCTGCTTCTAGCCCTTGGTATTATCTTGAATTTGGTTCATAGGAATCAAATTTTTATTGGCAATATCTCTTGGGATCTGGGTCGCAAGATCAGGATTTATGTTTCCTAGTTCAACTCAAACTCTGCAGATTAAGCTCCGGGGCTACCTTCCAAGACATATCTTCTAGAATCCTCCTCCGAATTGATCCCCGTTTGTTCCTATCTCTTGTCCTTAGTATTATCTCGAGTTTGATCCAGAGAACTCGATTTATCTTGGACTCTATCTCCGGGAATCGTGATAAGAAGATGAGGCTTTCTTACAAAACTCTATAAAAACTACCCAGTTCGCAGTCGCGACGGGGGGCTCTTTCCGGACGTGGGGCGAAGCCATGCTGCACCGTCGACTCACAACTTTGACCCCATCTTGGAGAGGGAAGTATTGGCTTTCAATTTCATCCTTCTGGGCTTGATTTCATGATCTACACTCTTAGTTCTCTTCCTCTCAAAATCACAAATCATCACAGTTTTCTGCACTTTTCTGCTATACATGCGTTTTTCTCCGTTTTGCATCATTGATTTCTCTCAATTCTCTCAATCAAATCTCGTGATTTCAAATCCCATGCATGCACAACACACCCACCTATTATTTCCACCCTTCCACAGGGGTTAAAAACCCTCCCCCGGTGAGTTTGCCCTCAATTTCTAACACTATTTTATCACTCCGAGATTGATACTACACATGCATGTTCTAATGGGTTTTGCCTTTGTGTTTTGATCTTTGTTTTGCAGAAGAGCATGAATACAACGTGAGGCCCTCTTCCTCTAGCCGGCTGGAAGGAGAGGAGGTTTGAATCCACAAGTTCCCCGCACCCCGTTTCGAGCGCGATCAAGTCTTTAAGTTCCAAGGTACACGGCGCCGTTGCACTCCTTTCTTCATCCTTGCGGCGTTGTTAATCCTTGGTGGCGATCACGGTTAGTATTTCCATCCTTTCATCCCCTCGTCTTTGATTCACATGTTTATGCATGTATGTATTTAAAAAGGGGGCGGGATAGGAAGCTAATCTAATTAAAAAACAAATCAACAAGGAGGAGAACCCCTTCTTTGACATTTGTATGAAGACGGAGTGAGGGGTAAGGAGAGCTTTCAAAGAATGTTGACCAATGAGCAATGTGACTTTACCAAATGTGACCTTGGGCCAGCGTGGCATCAACTCGTGAGAACCCTTCATGGTGAGCATTGGTGGAGACGTGGCATGTTCAAAGATGGCTGGCATAAAGATGCGTATCGGCATTCGACAAATAAAATCTTGACTTTTGCATAGCGCAGCCAACACCAAATCCTTCTTGCCCAGCTCTTGATCACCGTCTCTAGCACATGTGCTTGTAATCACACACCCACTCCAAGTGGTAGAGGAAGGTGAATTGGAAGCGGTAGGCCTATTAGATGATGAAGGCTTAATGGAGGGCGTTAATGGAATGGTAATTGGAATCAAGGGTTCTAGCACGTCGGGCTTCTCCCCTTGCTTGGAAGCGGATGGGGTTGGCTTGAGTGCAAAGAGGGGTGGACCCTGCTCAGGATTGACCACGGGTTTAGGTGAAAGGTTGAGCGGAGAGTTAGGAAGGATTTGATCTTGGGTTGTAGGGATAATGGAGGGTCGTGGTGGCGGCAATGGAGGGTTGGTTGGTTTGGAAAAAGGTTTGGCAGGAGGTTCGGTGGAGGCCGATTGTGTGGAGATAGACTCAGATGGCTTGGTGGAGGTTAATGATGTGGTAATTGGAGGTGTAATGGGGGAAGGTTTAGCGCGTTGGAAGCATCAAATTTTGGTGGTGCGAGAGGTTTGAATAGTGGGAGAGGGTTCATGGTGCGCCGGTGTGGGCGATTGGAGTATTGACCCGTCATCGTAACACCATTTGGTTTCATAGATGGGCGTGGGGACGGTGGCATCGTCCTTAGTAGGGGGTTCTTCGGGTAATGGAGGGAGAGGAAAACGAAGGAAACTCAGAGTGGGTGCCTCTTGCAAATCTTCATCTTGTGCGCATGGTGTCTCCAACTCTTCATGTGTTCTTCATCATTGGACTCAAGTGGATGCCGTGGTGGAGGCGTATTGGTGGGTGAATGTGTAGAATGTTGTGGAGGGTTTGGCGAATATGAATATGGAGGCGGAGGGCCATGTGAAGGAGTGGGATGTATAGGTGGTGGGCGGATGGCATCCACTTGATTGTTGAAAATTGCCGGCTCATCTCGCTCACTTATGTTGATGATGCCATGTTCATCTTTCCTCTCCTTCCAATCTTTCTCCATTTTCGTGATTTGATTCATGAATGCATGAAGGGGATTGACTTGAGGAGCAAGAGGAGCGGGCCGTGGGCTTGTAACCCTCTTTAGTTGTTCCTCCATCGAACCAATTTTACAAAGGAGAACTTGTTGGAGGGGTGTAACTTGTGAAACAGAGGGTTCGCATGACGGCCCTTAAGGAGGAGGAGCTGCATATGATGGCCGTGGAGAGTTAATGGGTCGGCCCACAAAAGGACTCGGTCGGGCCGGGTTGAAAGGAACATAAGGGCTTTGGGGCCGTGAATGAGGAGGAATAGAAGGAGGCGGGTAATGGATCACCCAAGAATGAGTATGTGTAGAAGAAGGCGGGTGATGGACTACCCGAGGATGAGATAAGGAAGGTGCATGATGGGCCACCCGTGTGGGAGTGGAAGGGGAATGAGAAGAAGATGCACCGTCAACAATAGCCTTAAGGGCTTGGATTTGTTGAGGGGTGAGATGGTCTAATACGTGTAGGACTTGGGAAACCTTCTCGTCGTGTAAAGGAGACAGTTCTCAGGGAGTAGTGGCTTGCAAAGGATGCAAGGGACCATGGGATTGGAAATTGTCCATGGGTCGAGCAAGGCCATGGGAGTGAGGACGTGATCCCTTAGAAAAATTGGGGTGAGAATTATGAAATTGAGGGGTATAAGATGTGCCAGTTTGATCACCCTCATGAATATATGGATGTTTAGACATGTTGGTTTTATTATCAAGGTTAAACATCATGCAAGCCAACAATATTCAATCAAAACAATTGCAAAGATCTCAAACAAGTTGATGTTTACGCATGATTTTTAAGTTGAACCTTGATGTGAATTAAATGATTTTAGCAATGTTTTTGTAACTCACTCAAGGTAGGAACCTAGTTTCAATGTGGTTTTCTTCAATGCCAACTAAATTGATTATCTAACCGCGTATTAGGCCAACTAAACCCAGAGAACTTCAAAGGTACAACCTACCCGGCGTCCGTGAGGGAATCCACGGGTGCGGGGACTTATAAAGACTTGGTTTAGGAATTTTCGGTCCAAAGAGACGGAGTGCTCAATGGAGGATCCTTTCTTCACCAAGAGGGGGTAGATATCCTAGAAAGTGTAGAGAGAGGAGGTCTCCCAAGCCAAATGTGCTATGAATACAAATGCTAATGCAAAATAAAGAGACAATATATATATATGAACAACAATATGCAAGAGCTATGCAAAACAAATCACAAAAGAAGATAAATCTGTGAAAAGACAGGGAATTGGTGCCTGTAATAGATAGCTTCAATTCAGGAAATGGCGCCCCCTGCCCTGGGCGCTTATCCCTATTTTCATAGAAACTCTTCCCAGGGAATTGGCGCCTAGGACAGGGGGCTTCAATTCAGGAAATGGCGCCCCCTGCCTTGGGCGCTTATTCCAATTTTCACAGAAACCCTTCCCACGACAAGAAAGCTAAACAAACGTAGGAAAACCAATGAAAGAGAGAGAAAACACCCGCAAACTCACAACATAGCTCATGGAAATCAACAAGAATATGAAGTAAAGCATGACATGCTCATTTTTTTTAGGTGGAAGTAAAGATAGATAAAAAAGGAAATTTCCAAAATCAAGCCAATCACCAATCACACGTGGGGGGTATAAGGGATGAAAATAATGAGAAAAAGTGCTACGTGGAGCACAAAGGGGAATGCACTGTGGGTGCAAAAGGAGATGGCTCATACGGGTGCCAATGGGAAAGGGTAATCAAAAAGAAAAACAATGGTGTTTCACCGTGATCGCCAATTTGTAGATCTATTGAAAATTCACTTAAAGATAAAGAAAATAAAAAATAAGAATTAATATGTAAAAAGAAAAGAATGAGAAAAGGGGAGAAGGGAGCATGCGTGGATGCTATAGGAGGGTGATCGCCAGAGACCGCGGGCCTCAAATGAATATAACAATAAATAAGAGGAGGGATCGCGATAAATATCTTAAAAGTGGGGAGATGTGAGTCTACCTTCTCTTCCTATCGGCCGGCCGATGAAGAGAGTTTTCCTTTGACTTGATTACCCTTGCAAAAATAACAAACCTACAAAATATATGGAATTAGAAACCAAGTGTGTGTAGCATCAAGTTCTTAATGTAAAATAAACATGAAAGCATGGATGAGAACACACCTTGTTGGTGTTTTGGCTTTAAACCCCTATGCAAAGGGTGGATAAAAATAATGAATGATATGGAGGGTGCAAGTGTTGCACTAAGGGAAATCTCAACGTGGTTGAGATGAAGAAGATAAATGAAAGAGGAAGGGAATATGAATGCATGAATGCTAATAAAAAAATAAAGAGAAAAGAGAAGGGGAAAGCTTATTGGTTTTTTCTCCAATTGGGGGCTTCAAGGGATGAAAATCTCCAAGGATGTAGCTTTGTTGTTTGTGGGAGTCTTCTTCTTGAGCCTTCGATCCGATAGCACCTCCCCTTATTGATGAATCGGTTCCCCTTGGCCAAGGGAGAGAGGGGTCCTATTTATAGGGCAGAAATTCATAGGTTTAATCTTATAGAAAATAGGAAAACTAATTTTAATGGGATTTGAAAGAATATTATCATTGGGCAAGTGTCATCCCATCCATAGAAAGCCATAGGGACCATTTCCCAAGTGGAAGAGGGGCTCAAAACGAAGAAGGGAGGAGGTTCTGGCGAGTTTGAAAGTTGTAGGAAAATGATGACCTCAAGAGGGGTTGCCCATTCAATGGACGTCCAACAGAAGAGGCACTGATTGGAAGTGAAATATGGAAGGTTTAGAAATTTCTAAAATTGGAAAAGTATTGGTGTCTGGGGGGCCCATCGCCAATTATAAATTAATACAAAATTTGGACGAAGTTAAAACCACAAAATATGGAAATAGAAATGGCGACCAAGGGGCCGGACTCTCATTCATGAATTAGCGGCCTTCCTGACTGTCGCAGAATAAAAAATAATCTGATTTCGGCCCAAAATATGAAGAAAAGAATTGGCTCCCTTCCGACCGGTCGCTAATTAAAGAATTGGTGACCTTCCAGGGAGTCACTAATTCTTTATTTCTTAAAACCAGTTAAAAAATGGACCAAAAGAATGGGCGCCCTTCTTTAGGGTGCCAATTAAAATGGGCCCATGACCAGGGCACCAATTCTTATTTTTCATATATACCATTTTAAATAAAACAAGAAATGGCACCCCTCTGCTAAGTCTCCAATTAAATGGCACCCAGGGGCCCTGTCACCAATTCTTTAAGATCTAGAAAAATGGAGAAAAATCCCAGTAAAATCCAAGAAAAAAGGAAAATATGTGGAAAAGTTGGAAAAAGTCAAAAATCCAAGAAAAATGAGAACAACCATTCAAATAGGTTGATTTGAGGGTCAAAATTGGGCATTGCAAGGTAATACGAGATGTGCTCAGGATGATGTCAAATTTGGCATGTCTACAACTGCCTTGGCGTCTGTTTTGCAAGGGAGTGACACGGAATGGAATGCAATGGAATGGAGTGCAATGAAGTGGAATGCAATGGAAAGGAGTGAGAGCAAACTGAAAAGTAGACACCAAGGAGTGATGAGACACGTAATCAACACCACCTGATAAGAATCAAATCCAAAGATCGAAATGAAGCAATCTTGGGAAGATTCAATGTAGAGCAATAATTATTTGGACAAAGGAAGGAGTGTGCACATGGGCACGAAAGAGATAAGATAAAAAAGGCGATCAACTCCCAGCGTGGTGGAAGTACCCCAGGTCACAAACCTGTAGATTTCACCATTGGAGAGCGATTACCAACCAATGTGGACGTGCTACAGCCAAGGTAGATCTAAGGAAAAGGATTGAAGTAAGATGATAGAAATCCAAACAAAGGAGTTTTCAGATAAAATAGCCCAAAACGATGACAAGGCAAACCGAGGACACAATCCGGCATAAAATATCTCATATCTTGGGAATTGATGATCAATTGACCCTCAAAATCGAGTTATCAGAGTGATTTTCTAACGTTAATTCAAAGTCCTACATGAATGCATGATGGGTTTAAAGAAAAAATTAAAATAAATTAAAATAGAAGATAATCAAGGATAATATTATTAAACTACCCAGACTGAGTCAAGAAATGGATTTCACGAGTTGACACTAAGTCGAAGCTCGTTTATCTGCACACCAACTCGTAAAAGAGAACCATCATCCCAGTCTTGGACGGCTCAATGGCCTATCCTTGTGACTGAGATTCAACTGAAATCGTCATTATTTTTGATGAAGGGGAACTCAAATTCTAGATTTACCAAAGTCACAAGGTCCTTGATATGATCTAATAGAGTAGATAACATATAGTAAAATGCATACAAGAGATGATGAAGGCATGTTCGACACATTTTATTTTATCTAGTTTATTTTATTTATTTATTTATTTATTTTATTATTTATTTATTGGCGTGCCAGTCACCGAAGTGACAATTTTATTGTGCGCTCGATCTGACTTCTAATCAGTCGATTGTGAGTGATCGTGTCTGGACCAGAAGTCCGTCATACCCTATACGCTATGACGTTAATTACGTCCTCCCTAAGGAAGACAACCCTTGATTAAACGCTAGAGGTAGGAGGAAGACAGCGGTAAAGCCGCATACTCAAAGGAGACAAAATTCATCTGTTTGCAAGACGTTAAATGTATTTGAAAAGAGCAGGGGTTTGTTAATTACGGGAGAAACCCGACAGCATATTCTCACCATCTTGGATGATGCCAAGTGGGGAATAGGAAACCGCCCATGCGGTGGCAGGGTGGGAACCATAAAGGATCGGGCACGATTGACCCGGAGTCTGAATAGGGACCGGCATGCCATGGCACGCCCCATATGGGTGCGGTAGCACGTTTATATCCCCCCTTCGAGGGGACCATCGGAGGACATACAAAGGCATGACTCCGTGGGCCGACGGGGTTGAGAGGTGGTATCACAGTGACCTGGCCAAGTATGTGTGAATTTCAGCAGCATATCTCCTTGACTTGGATTGTGCCAAAAGAAGATAGGTCATCACCCACGGAATGCCGGGATGACAACCGAATAAGGATGGGCACCGGGCCCGGGACATCGCTTGCCTTGTTTCATCGGTCAATATCCCCTTGAAACCTTTCGGAACTCATGTAACGACATGGCCCTTTTGGTTCATAAGGGTGGAATCCGGATCGGGAATGAGGACTGTAGGGGAGGGAGATCCTCCCCATTACTGTATCTTCTCAGGTCATTCACGACGGTCTTTGGACATCCCCGGGACGTATGTGTACAAGGATCAGAAAGCTGAGACATGGCAGTGAGGAGAGAGTCCCCTGACTGGGTTTCATTGGGCCAAGGAGAGGGGGCTCGGCGTGGTTTACAGGTTGGCCGAAGGGGTTCTCGGCGTGGTCATTTGGCTGGCCGAGAAGGGCTCTCGACGTGGCTTCTTGGTCGGCCAAGGGGAGCTCTCGGCATGGCCCTTTCGGTGGCCAAATGGGGCTCTCGGCGTAGCCTTTTTGGTTGGCAAAGGGAGCTCTCGGCGTGGCTCTTTGGTTGGCCAAGGGGGCTCTCGGCATGGACATTTGGTGGATGAAAGGGGGGTTTCTCGGCCTGGGCATAAGTGGCAGAAGGAGGGGGGGTTCTCGGCGCGAGGCTTCCCGGCGCGCTCCTGGGCGCGCCGGGAGCCTGGCGCCGGGAGCTTGGTGCCGGGAGGCTCTTGTGGAAGGGTCTGAAATGGGTTTTCTGTCGTTTAGCAGGAGAGGGAGGCCTCTCGGCTGAGGGGTTTTCGGCGGGCAAATGGCATGCCGAGAAGGCTGAATTGCTACAAGGTTTCAGGGTTTCCAGAGATGCTACGGTACTCTGTTTCTGGGATTTCTGGGTTTTATGGCTCAGATCGAGACCGAATCAAGGGTGCATGAGGAGGTTTCATGAGTGTCTCTGCTAGAAGGACGCCAAGGGAGCTGAGAGGCCGAATCATCAGGGGGAGGAGAGACCATCATCGGGGCTGAGTAGCCTTTATCTGTATACTGCCAGACGTCTGGGGGAGTCAAGAGATGGCTGTCTCTGATCCCCCGGACTAGCATGGTATCATCCGGGAAGCAGATCTGCAATGAGAGAACCCTTGATGCTGAGACCTCAGACCCTAATCATTCAACGATTGGAATGAGGATCCAGGGTAGCATTCAGCCTTTATCTGTATACTGCCAGACGTCTGGGGGAGTCAAGAGATGGCTGTCTCTGATCCCCCGGACTAGCATGGTATCATCCGGGAAGCAGATCTGCAATGAGAGAACCCTTGATGCTGAGACCTCAGACCCTAATCATTCAACGATTGGAATGAGGATCCAGGGTAGCATTCGTCTACGGGTTCAAATGCATCATTTATAGCCGGCGGGCCAGGGAACCAAGAGATTGATGTCTCTGGTTCCCGGACAGCACAAGGGGCTTGAGGAACAGACTCAAATACATACGGAGGGCATGCTATTGAAGCGGGAATAGGGAAGAGAATAGAACCCAGCAACCCATTGAACAAGGGTGGGGGTTCTACCTTCATCCCCGTTCGAAGAACAGACCTGACTCCGAAGCCTGAGTCATTTCGCCCATGGGGCATTCATACAAACAGTATGCATACATATGGAGACAAAAGAAGATAGTATTGCCTAAAATCCATCACGGCCATTGCATTTATTCATCTCACCTTCACTTACATCGACTTCATAACTGAAGCCAAGAAACATACAGGGGAGGAAAAGGGAGAGAATCGTATGAATGATCCAAACATCAAGACTTCGACTATTTCATACGGAGAATCAGTAATAAGAAACAGAAAAGAAAGAAAAAGAAGAAAACATCGAACATGGGGGGGGGGGGAGGTGGAGTATTGACTCCTCTCCCTCCCCCTATCAGCCCACCTGGAGCCTCTCTTCCTTCCCTTCTTCTGCTTCCCCTTTCGACGGAGACTCTCTCCCTCTCTTTTCCTATCTCTTTTCTTTCTGGCTATCTGTTCGCTCCTTTTTTTCTTTGCCTCTTTCTTCTCTTTTCTGGGCCCTTTTTCTCTTCTTCGCCTCTCTCCCTGTTCGAAGGGGGGTGCTTTTATAGCCATTTCCCTCTTCTCGGCAGACACCATCTCGGCGCGCCTCAAACGGGCTTCCCGGCGCGCCTGCCTTCAGGCTCTCGGCGCCCCCTTTGGGCTTCAGCAAGTGGCTCTCGGCACCACCTTTGTAAGCCCAATTAGGGCATTTTAGCCACTTTCATAGGCCCATTTGGGTCTTTTAAGGGCATCATCACCCGAAAGGGCTTTTTCATTGATGATATATCTCGTATCAAGATCATCTCGAGGTTCCATCAGTGAACAAACTGGGGTTTTATCAGTATTGCCATCTGAATGATGACGATAACACCGGACATTAGCCAGGCCTGAGATGGTCCTAGCCGGGCAATTGGTTGGTGGTGAGGATCCTCCCTCAATCCTGACTTTGCAGGCATCTTCCAGTCTTCGTTGCTGGTCTAGTCCCATCTTTATCTTTGTTCATATTTTAGCTGTCAACAAATGCCCCCCACCTGCAGATGGCGTAAGCGCAGAAGGTGCGGCACGGTGTCTGTAGGTGTATCATTGACTCAATGCTATCGACTTATTCTTTCAGTTATAGCTTGGCAGTATCCCCATACTGGGAGTTCCTCCTGGCATGATCTTCTTGGCTTGAGCCTCGATCCGCTGAACAACTATCGACTTGAGCCCTGATCAACTGGCATGTCTGATATCTGTCGATTTTAGGCCCCGATCAATGGCACATTTGACTTCCATTGGCTTTAAACCCTGGTTGGCTGACCATCTGGCATCTATCGGTTTTGAGCCCCGATCGGCTGTACATCTTGCATCTATCGGTTTTGAGCCCCGATCGACTGTACATCTTGACTTCCATTGGCTTTAAACCCTGGTTGGCTGACCATCTGGCATCTATCGGTTTTGAGCCCCGATCGGCTGTACATCTTGCATCTATCGGTTTTGAGCCCCGATCGACTGTACATCTTGACTTCCATTGGCTTTAAACCCTGGTTGGCTGACCATCTGGCATCTATCGGTTTTGAGCCCCGATCGGCTGTACATCTTGCATCTGTCAGTTTTAAGCCCTGATTGGCTGTACATCTGGCATCTATCGGTTTTGAGCCCCGATCGGCTGTACATCTTGCATCTGTCAGTTTTAAGCCCTGATTGGTTGTTCATTTGGCATCTATCGATTTTGAGCCCCGATCGGCTGTACATCTTGCATCTGTCAGTTTTAAGCCCTGATTGGCTGTACATCTGGCATCTATCGGTTTTGAGCCCCGATCGGCTGTACATCTTGCATCTGTCAGTTTTAAGCCCTGATTGGCTGAACATCTGGCATCTATCGGTTTTGAGCCCCGATCGGCTGTACATCTTGCATCTGTCAGTTTTAAGCCCTGATTGGCTGAACATCTGCCGGATTGAAGCTCCGGGTGGCTGAACATCTGTCGGATTGAAGCTCCGGGTGACTGAACATCTACCGGATTGAAGCTCCGGGTGGCTGAACATCTGCCAGATTGAAGCTCCGGGTGGCTGAACATCTGCCAGATTGAAGCTCCGGGTGGCTGAACATCTGCCGGATTGAAGTTCCGGGTGGCTGAACATCTGCCGGATTGAAGCTCCGGGTGGCTGAACATCTGCCGGATTGAAGCTCCGGGTGGCTGAACATCTGCCGCCGGATTGAAGCTCCGGGTGGCTGAACATCTGCCGGACTGAAGCTCCGGGTGGCTGAACATCTGCCGGATTGAAGTTCCGGGTGGCTGAACATCTGCCGGATTGAAGCTCCGGGTGGCTGAACATCTGCCGGATTGAAGCTCCGGGTGGCTGAACATCTGCCGGATTGAAGTTCTGGGTGGCTGAACATCTGCCGGATTGAAGCTCCGGGTGGCTGAACATCTGCCGGATTGAAGCTCCGGGTGGCTGAACATCTGTCGGATTGAAGCTCCGGGTGGCTGAACATCTGCCGGATTGAAGCTCCGGGTGGTTGAACATCTTCTTCATGTGTTGTTATTTCCTTCGTATGAAGAGTAACGGTCTCAGCAGCCTTTATACTGACGACCTGTGTGCAACAGGAGAGCGTCCATCCTCTCAGGGGAAGAATGAGGGCTCGCTCCACCACGTATCGGTATCTGATGGGATTGCCTTTGCTGGGCCTGTTGGCTAGCGGAAGACATACATCTAAAACAGACGAGAGGTCTGTTCATCAAAGCTGACTGTGGCGATTTGCCGATCGTCCAGTGCGTGGTTCCATCGCCGACATTGGGCTCATGTCGATGCAAAGGAGTTTAAGCTTCATCAGAATAGACGAAAGGTCTAAACTGGGTAGGTTCATTGCAGGTGGGACATTTAAAGGGGGCATAGTTTTCATCAGAACAGACGTAGGGTCTGAAATGGATGGGGTTTTATCATTGATCGGGCGAGGTGCCGGTTGATCAACAGCTGGTTTCATCATCGATATTGGGTTTATATCGAAGCAAAGAAGAGTTTAAGTTTTATCAGAATAGACGAAAAGTCTAAACTGGCAGGGTTTCATCATTGATCGGGCGAGGTGCCGGTCGATCAACAGTTGGTTTCATCATCGATATTGGGTTTATATCGAAGCAAAGAAGAGTTTAAGTTTTATCAGAATAGACTAAAAGTCTAAACTGGAAGGGGTTTATCGCGGGTGGGACTTTGCCAAGAATGCATAGGTTTCATCAAAACAGTGATGGGTTTCATTGTTGGTGGGACGTGCGAAAGAGGGTATGTGGATTTTATCAGGGTAAACGTAAGGTCTACCCCGGGAGGGTTTTATCATCGATGGGGAATGGAGCCAGCTGACCGACGGAAGGTTTCATCAGTGAAGGGGAGGTGAAGGCAGCGTGCCGGTTGGCATGGAACTTTGAATTACCACATTACTGACCCAGGCGCCCTTTCGGGTTTTCACCGGAGCCAGCCCCCTCTTGCTTTTGCCCACGCGCCCTTTCGGGTTTTCACGTGGCGGGGTACCCGATTTTGCCTGCAGTGCCCTTTCGGGTTTTCACCACAGCTGGGTTTTGGCCATTTTTGCCCTTGTCCGGGATATCCGAACAAGACTGGCGGGGTATCTCTATTTTTAACCCCATTTTTTATTTATTTATTTATATATACGTATATATATCGCTTGAATTGGGACTTCAGCGCGGGTCAGGCGATGTGCTGCTTTATTGGCGGCTGCTCTTATCATCGGTATTGGGTATATACCGACGCAAGGATTTCATAGATTTCATCAGGATAGACATAGGGTCTAAACTGGATGGGTTTCATCATTGATCGGGCAGGGTGCCAATCGATCGATAGTTGGTTTCATCATCGATATTAGGTTTATATCGATGCAAAGAAGAGTTTCATAAGTTTCATCGGCATAGATGTAAGGTCTAAACCGGACAGGTTTCATTGCTGATCAGGCAGTGTGCCAATCGATCAACAGTTGGTTTCATCATCGGTATTGGGTATATACCAATGCAAGGATTTCGTAGGTTTCAGCAGGATAGACGTAGGGTCTAAACTGGATAGGTTTCATTGCTGCTCGGACCGTGTGCCCGCTAATCAGCAGCAGGCTTCATCACGGTGGGACAGGAAGAGATGCAAGTTTAATAGGACAGGTTTCTTCGTCGATCGGGCAGGGTGCCCATCGATCACAGGGGGGTTTCATCATCGGTATTGGGTTTATACCAATGCAAAGATTTCATAGGTTTCATCGGGATAGACGTAAGGTCTAAGCCTGATAGGTTTCATCATTGACCGGGCAGTGCGCCAATCGATCAAAGAAGGTTTCATCATCGGTATTGGGTTTATACCAATGCAAAGATTTCGTAGGTTTCATCGGGATAGACGTAAGGTCTAAGCCGGATAGGTTTCATTATTGATCGGGCGGTGCGCCAATCGATCAAAGTAGGTTTCATTATCGGTATTGGGTTTATACCAATGCAAAGATTTCATAGGTTTCATCGGGATAGACGTAAGGTCTAAGCCGGATAGGTTTCATCACTGACCGGGCCAGGCGCCAATCGATCAATAGTGGACTTCACCATGGTGAGACTTTGGACAAGGTATGAGGGCTTTTATTAGGATAGACGTAGGGCCTATACTGAGTGGGTCTAATCGTCGATCGGGCAGGGCGCCGGTCGATTGACGAGGAGTTTTATGGCGGGAGGTGAGACTTTCTTTGGGATTACCACATTACTGACCCAAGTGCCCTTTCGGGTTTTCACCGGAGCCAGCCCCCTCTTGCTTTTGCCCACGCGCCCTTTCGGGTTTTCACGTGGCGGGGTACCCGATTTTGCCTGCAGTGCCCTTTCGGGTTTTCACCACAGCTGGGTTTTGACCATTTTTTTGCCCTTGTTCAGAGTATCTGAACAAGACTGGCGGGGTATCTCCATTTTTTAAACCCCATTTTGTCTCTTCTTTTTTTTCTCTCTCTTTTCTTTCTTTCTTTTTCTTTCTTTTTTTTTATCAGGACTTTAGCTTCGTAAATTGTTAAGCCATGTGCTCAACTTGTGTATGTATCATCATTGGTGTGGGTGCTGACACCAATGCAAGGGGTATAAGGTTTTCATCGTCTGCCTAGGCGGAAGGGCTGGGTCGACTTGAGTGTGTTTTGTGGCTCAGTTCGCCGGGAGCATGGCTGTATCGTTGATGTGGGGATTTCCATCAACGCAAGGGAATGGGATTTCATCATCCACCCAGACAGAAGGTCCGGATTGGCTCGAGGATGTGTGTAGCAGCTTAAGCACGAAACCATTCGCTGGAAATGTAGGTTTCATCGTTAATGTGGGGTTTGACATTAACGCAAAGGAATAGGGCTTCATAATCAACTCCGACGAAAGGTCTGAATTGATTCAAAAATGTGTATGGCAGTTCGGGCACGAAGCCGTTCGCCGGAAGGGTATGCTTCATTGCTGATGTGGTTCTGACCCGCTGGGTATCTACATCTTTGCATACTCACTGATTTTATTGACTTTCCTTTGGCGATCTTTGAACATTGGTCGGCTTGAGTGCCGATGGCGGAATATTGATTTCTCTTAGTTGGACATACTGGCAATCCATATTTGTGAGCATCTGTCATCTCGAATGCTGATGGTTAGACATCTCTGGCAGTCTAGAGGATCATCGGGCATCTATCAGCCAGGGTACCGATGGCTGAATGATTGATATATGTCGGCTAAGACGCCGATGGTTGGGCGAGCTTCCATCGTTCTTCATTGATTCATCATTCATTGCTCATTGCCATCTGGACTCCCATCATTTGGACGGTTCCTGACATCAGCAGCAGACGTGCAGTGTAAGAGTTTGTGGTAGGATGGCCCTTGAAGGGTCAATGCTCTAGTTTTATTTCTCATCACCCTAAGTGATCATTGCCCCTTTAAAGGAGTGAGCATGCCCAGCAACGGCCATGCATGCCGCCATTGGCATTTCATACATTTACCCCTAGAAGGGGGACCCATGTATGTCTTCCATCATTCTCTTGGCATACATTTGTCCCAAGAATGGGATACCATCAATACTTCTCATTGTTTGGCATACATCTGCCCCCGGAATGGGGTACCATCAATATTTCTCATTGTTTGGCATACATCTGCCCCCGGAATGGGGTACCATTTGGAACTTCCATCATCTCATAATCATCATTTTTTTTCTTCATTTTTTTTTCTTTCCTTTTTTTTTCCTTCTTTTTTTTTTGATATGCATCCCCCTCCTTAGAATGGGGTATCATCTGCATCTTCCGTCATTTTGTCATATTTCTCTTTTTTTCATTTCCATTTTTTTTGATGTGCATCGCCCCTCAAATGGGAGTACCATATATATATACATATATATATATATATACATATACATATATATATATATATATATTATTTCATCATCTCTCTTTTCTTTATCCTTTTTTTATTCCCATGTGCCCCCAGGATAGGGTATCATTCCCATGTGCCCCCAGGATAGGGTATCATCCATACCTTTCATCATTTTTTTTGTTAATACATCTGCCCCTAGGAAGGGGTATCATGGGCATCTCTTCATCATCATCATTCTCATTTTTTTTATTTCTTTTTTTTCTCTCTCTTTTTTTTTGTGTGTACATCTGCCCCCAGGAAGGGGTATCACTGGCATCTTTCACCATCGTTCTTTTTGGCATACACCTACCCCAGAGCGGGGTATCATTCGTATTGAAACTGCCCTTTAGAGCAGATCGCTCTTTGGCGGGTGTGGTGCGGCCATATCGGCTGCCTTCTTGAAATTGAGCATCCGATGGGGACGCGGTGGGTCCACTCTATATTCCCCTATCTGCAGCTCACTTTTTGTATCAAACTTTCTATAACATCTTTGAAGACGTAGCAGTCCTCAATAGGGTGTCCGAGCATCTGATGGTACGGACAGAAGCGAGGCTCGTCTTTCCTTGCGGCATCACCGGGCTTCTTTGGGGTCGGGAGTATGATCTTGCCATGGTGGGTGACCCATTCGAATAGGACCCGAGTCTTTTCCTTTGGAAAGGAGTAGGGTTTAGTCATTTTGCTTCTTAGGGAATGGCCTAGCTCGCCAGTCTTTGCTGATGAAGAGCTAGCTGCCTCTTTCACCTTTTTCTTCTCAAAAGCTTGGAAGTCGGCAATGTAAATATCTTTATGCATTGGCTGTTCACTAGCAGGCTTGCTCTTTTGTCTTAGGGCGGTAGCGGCCGGGCAATATTTTGCCAAAAAGGCCTCAATATCAGCCACAATCTCATTCAAGAGATCGAAGGACTTGACTTCGATGCCAACCAACCTTGTTAAGTCTTCTGTCTTCAGGTTGCGCTTGCATATCTGGACAGCCTCCTCCTGGTTTGGTGGGTGCCGACATCTGGCATAAAGGTCCTTCCATCGGTAGATATAATCCAGAGCAGATTCATCGGCCCTTTGTTTGGCCTCATACAGTTCTGCCTTAGTAACTTCTCCCTTGGCAGAGTTGGTTTTCATTGTTTGTTTCGTATCGGGTTTACCCATCACTGCCGGAGCTGGTGAGTTTAAGTGCAAACCAGGCGGATGCAAACCCATTTCATTCAGCTTGCTCTGTAGCACTTTGACTTCTTGTAGTTTTTTAGATAGCTCTGTCATCATGGCAAGGCCGAGAATGTTGCCCCCGGCCCTAATCCTAGGAGGGACTGGCAGTACCCTATTACAGGCGCCGGACGTGTCCATGCTTTCAGAAATTAACATCTTGGCCCTCGTCTCCGCATATGGAGGAGGAGTGTGGTAGCATGCTTCTTCTTCTGGTAGCGGGAGGTGCCCAGGCTTCTTGCTGGTTTTATCATCAGGACAGGAGGCTGAAGCTTTGGCTTGCTCTGACCTTATTGGCATGAAGCATATCTCTTCATCGTCCCCTTCGGAAGTCTGGCCATCGCCGGGTAAAACTGACAGCATGTTACAGGAGAAGACTTTGTCCTTCCTTGTGTTTGTTTGCATCTGCTCTCCCTTTCTTTCAGCAGTCGACATCTGCACCCATAACGGGTCATCTAGCACATCTGGCATTTTTGATTTATTTTTCATCTTATTCATCAGGCTTGGGGATTTGACATGCTCCCACAGGATGGGCTCATCGGTGTCTGTTTCTTTCAACATTTCTTTGGGCGATTGCCGGTATAGAGATATCATATTGACTGCTCTTTTTAACTCAGGCAACTCATGCAGGCATGGAGGGTCCACTCTATACTCACCCAGTTCGAGTTCCCCTTTTTTAATCATTCTTTCAATAATATCTTTAAATACATAGCAATCTTCAATGGGTGACCCAATGCTTGATGATATGGGCAGAAGCGGGGATTATCTTTTCTTTTGGCATCATCAGGTCTCTTTGGATCCGGAAGGACAATCTTGTCAAATTGGGCCGCCCATTCAAACAGGAGCCGCGTCTTTTCTTTAGAAAAGGAATAAGGCTTGCTCATCCTGGCTCGCAGGGAGGGGCCATCCTTCTGATCAGCCGGCCTAGTGGGAGGAGGGCGGACAACGACTTTTTCTTTATCTTTTGTTGCTCGAACATCTTGAAGTCTATTGTACTGACTTCTGCAGGCATGGGCCGTTTATCAGCCGATCTAGTTTTCTGGTACACAGCAGTAGCAACTGAAGGACTACTGGAGAGGAAGGCCTCGACCTCCGCCGCGGCATTGTTTAGTCGGTCAAATGACCCTATCTCCGTCCCGATCATCTTTTCGAGAGTCTCCCGTCGAAGATTCTGCTTGCAAATCTGGACGGCGTCCTCGTGATGTGGAGGCCGCCTGCATCTCATGGCGAGGTTTCTCCATCTTTTTATATAATCCAGAGCGGTCTCATCCTGTTTCTGCCTTGTTGCATATAGCTCAGCTATTGTGATTTCTCTCTCCGTGACATGAAATCTGTCGCGGAACTTTCTTCGCATACCAGGCCAATCAACCACTGACCCGGCTGGCAGGCTTGAGTACCATTCAAAGGCCAACCCAGTGAGGGATGAGCCAAAGAACTTGAGCAGATAAGCTTCATCGACTGCTAGGTCGCCCATGATTGTAGTGTAGTAGGCTATATGCTCCCTGGGGGAGCCCTGGCCATTGAATTTCTCAAACTTTGGCGGCTTGCTGACGCCTGGAGGTAGTTTCTTAGCAGCATACTGGGGAGGATACGGTACCTTGTACACATCATAGGTACCAGCATCACCACCAGTCTTTTCTGACAGTTTCATTTCCATAATTCTTTCAATCATATGTTTGTGGGCTATAGCTGGATCTATATCTTCTGGAAAGAAGTGAGCTTGTTGCTGGCTGTGAGGAGTTGTAATCACAGTGGCGCGCAAGATGGGCGCGGTAGGCTGTGTCTGAGACATAGAGGGCTGAGCTGCTGTTTGCTGTGGAACAGGTTGGCTCGGTGTCTTGCCCTTATCAGCTAGGAGAGGGTTAGCTGGGATAGCCGTCTCTGCTGAGTTGGATGTCTGCCTCGCAGGTTCAGCTTGCTTTGAGACTGATGTAGCTTCATGTCTCTCATTGAGCTGCCTTCGGAGAGCACTGATCTCCTGCTGGTATCTTCTGAACATCATCTGGATCATGGGATCCAAGGCTGACGGGATTTGCATATCTTCAGAAGTCCCTTCAGCATCATCAATAAGGGGATTATCTTCATCCTGTGCCGTCACCACATTGACTGTCATGGTGGTGATCTTGCGGGCTTCATCATATTTCTTCATTTTATCTTTTGCGGCCTGCCCTCTTCTTGTGACAGGACCAGGTCTAGTAGCCAACCTGAGCAGTTCATCTGGCTGAGTTGGTAGTATATCTTGCCCCCTGGCAAGTCCAGCCATGTTGCAGGCGAAGATTTGCATTTTTTCCTTCTGCCTGTAGACCTTTCTTTTCACCTGGTCAGGATATTTGAGCCGGTCAAAGACCGATATTCTTTCTTTGGCTTCTTCCCGGTACAGGTCTTCTTTGTCATATCCGGCCCTGAGACCTTCTTCATAGTGATTTAAATCGGAGGAAGAGGCTCCGATCATCATTTCTTGAAGTGTTTCTTCTTTTTCTTCACCTCTGGTGCCCAAGGCACGGGATAGTCTTTGTTGACCGAGGGCAGAGCTCCCCAGGTAGTGGAAGTAGTCTTGGACTATCTGCTTCATCTCTTCAGAGTTGTGCCTCTGTGACTCAGGTTGGAGCATTAGTCTTTCCTGGCTTCTCTGCTGATAGGCCAATCTTGTTATCTGAGCATTCAAATGCTCGGCTTTGGAATATTTGAACAAGTCGGCCTGTCTGGCACAGGCCCTCGGTCTTCTTGGGATGGCGACCGTGACTGGTTCGCTCATTCCCACATTGCCGTTTCGGCAGCAGTTAACAGCAGCATCATATTTCTTTCTTTGCCATCTTCTGCCCCCAGCCCTGGGACGGGTGACAGTAAGGTCTTCTTTCTTCTCAAGTCTTCTACCCCTCATCATGGGGCGAGCAGCAGTCAGTTTTCTTTCACCATCATTTCTTTCATCTCTCCTACCCCAGGCTCTAGGGTGAGCAGCAATAGCATTTCCTGTTTCTTTTCCCTTTCTTCTTCGGCTTCCCGCCCTGAAGCGGGCAACAGCATCATTGGTAGCCTTCTCCTCATCTTGAGCTGGAGCCCAGCTCTGCATCTTCTTCGGTCGCCAGACCTGTTTGTATTTTGCTGGCTTGGGCGCCAGCGGTTTCTTTTCAGCAGCTTCCCAGTTGGCCCTCCTAGCGGCCAAAACCTGGAACTTGTTGTCAGTTGGGATGGTCGGGACGATTCTGTCCGGCCGGACTCCCCTGGGGCGACCGTCGAGGTTCGCCCTAATAGCACCCATCATTATCGTCTTTCCGGAATTGGAAAGGCGACGATCAACAGCAGTAGACCGGCTCCTCCGGTTGGTTTTCTTCCCTTTCTGGGCAGCAGTGGGGACCATGTCCCTTTTCTGGACATGATGGACGTAGCAGGCGACGGCCATGGGGGCCGTTTTATTCGGTAAGCCATCCTTGCGATCAGCGGTCTCCACCGGGGTGTTTGCAGCAGCGCCTTGCTCCTTGTTATCGACCTGTAGAAGGTCGGTGTAGACGACGCCCAAGCAGTTGGGCAGCCCGACAGCTGGGGGAAACGAACCGAACGCCAGTGGTACCGCCAGGTACCCCTCCTGGACGTGCATGTCCACCGGTTGCTTGTCGAAGCATACAGACGCGATTTGTGTTGTCATCGTAGTTTCCTGGAAACAAGGAAACACACGGAATCAGAAATTTGAGGGGGGCCCGCTGGACCTCCTACCTTAGCGTAAAGATGAAGGGAGACTCGGTCCCACCGGGCATGCCAGACTTGTTCGACACATTTTATTTTATCTAGTTTATTTTATTTATTTATTTATTTATTTTATTATTTATTTATTGGCGTGCCAGTCACCGAAGTGACAATTTTATTGTGCGCTCGATCTGACTTCTAATCAGTCGATTGTGAGTGATCGTGTCTGGACCAGAAGTCCGTCATACCCTATACGCTATGACGTTAATTACGTCCTCCCTAAGGAAGACAACCCTTGATTAAACGCTAGAGGTAGGAGGAAGACATCGGTAAAGCCGCATACTCAAAGGAGACAAAATTCATCTGTTTGCAAGACGTTAAATGTATTTGAAAAGAGCAGGGGTTTGTTAATTACGGGAGAAACCCGACAACATATTCCCACCATCTTGGATGATGCCAAGTGGGGAATAGGAAACCGCCCATGCGGTGGCAGGGTGGGAACCATAAACGATCGGGCACGATTGACCCGGAGTCCGAATAGGGACCGGCATGCCATGGCACGCCCCATATGGGTGCGGTAGCACGTTTATATCCCCCCTTCGAGGGGACCATCGGAGGACATACAAAGGCATGACTCCGTGGGCCGACGGGGTTGAGAGGTGGTATCACAGTGACCTGGCCAGGTATGTGTGAATTTCGGCAGCATATCTCCTTGACTTGGATTGTGCCAAAAGAAGATAGGTCATCACCCACGGAATGCCGGGATGACAACCGAATAAGGATGGGCACCGGGCCCGGGACATCGCTTGCCTTGTTTCATCTGTCAATATCCCCTTGAAACCTTTCGGAACTCATGTAACGACATGGCCCTTTTGGTTCATAAGGGTGGAATCCGGATCGGGAATGAGGACTGTAGGGGAGGGAGATCCTCCCCATTACTGTATCTTCTCAGGTCATTCACGACGGTCTTTGGACATCCCCGGGACGTATGTGTACAGGGATCAGAAAGCTGAGACATGGCAGTGAGGAGAGAGTCCCCTGACTGGGTTTCATTGGGCCAAGGAGAGGGGGCTCGGCGTGGTTTACAGGTTGGCCGAAGGGGTTCTCGGCGTGGTCATTTGGCTGGCCGAGAAGGGCTCTCGGCGTGGCTTCTTGGTCGGCCAAGGGGAGCTCTCGGCATGGCCCTTTCGGTGGCCAAATGGGGCTCTCGGCGTAGCCTTTTTGGTTGGCAAAGGGAGCTCTCGGCGTGGCTCTTTGGTTGGCCAAGGGGGCTCTCGGCATGGACATTTGGTGGATGAAAGGGGGGTTTCTCGGCCTGGGCATAAGTGGCAGAAGGAGGGGGGGTTCTCGGCGCGAGGCTTCCCAGCGCGCTCCTGGGCGCGCCGGGAGCCTGGCGCCGGGAGCTTGGTGCCGGGAGGCTCATGTGGAAGGGTCTGAAATGGGTTTTCTGTCGTTTAGCAAGAGAGGGAGGCCTCTCGGCTGAGGGGTTTTCGGCGGGTAAATGGCATGCCGAGAAGGCTGAATTGCTACGAGGTTTCAGGGTTTCCAGAGATGCTACGGTACTCTGTTTCTGGGATTTCTGGGTTTTATGGCTCAGATCGAGACCGAATCAAGGGTGCATGAGGAGGTTTCATGAGTGTCTCTGCTAGAAGGACGCCAAGGGAGCTGAGAGGCCGAATCATCAGGGGGAGGAGAGACCATCATCGGGGCTGAGTAGCCTTTATCTGTATACTGCCAGACGTCTGGGGGAGTCAAGAGATGGCTGTCTCTGATCCCCCGGACTAGCATGGTATCATCCGGGAAGCAGATCTGCAATGAGAGAACCCTTGATGCTGAGACCTCAGACCCTAATCATTCAACGATTGGAATGAGGATCCAGGGTAGCATTCAGCCTTTATCTGTATACTGCCAGACGTCTGGGGGAGTCAAGAGATGGCTGTCTCTGATCCCCCGGACTAGCATGGTATCATCCGGGAAGCAGATCTGCAATGAGAGAACCCTTGATGCTGAGACCTCAGACCCTAATCATTCAACGATTGGAATGAGGATCCAGGGTAGCATTCGTCTACGGGTTCAAATGCATCATTTATAGCCGACGGGCCAGGGAACCAAGAGATTGATGTCTCTGGTTCCCGGACAGCACAAGGGGCTTGAGGAACAGACTCAAATACATACGGAGGGCATGCTATTGAAGCGGGAATAGGGAAGAGAATAGAACCCAGCAACCCATTGAACAAGGGTGGGGGTTCTACCTTCATCCCCGTTCGAAGAACAGACCTGACTCCGAAGCCTGAGTCATTTCGCCCATGGGGCATTCATACAAACAGTATGCATACATATGGAGACAAAAGAAGATAGTATTGCCTAAAATCCATCACGGTCATTGCATTTATTCATCTCACCTTCACTTACATCGACTTCATAACTGAAGCCAAGAAACATACAGGGGAGGAAAAGGGAGAGAATCGTATGAATGATCCAAACATCAAGACTTCGACTATTTCATACGGAGAATCAGTAATAAGAAACAGAAAAGAAAGAAAAAGAAGAAAACATCGAACATGGGGGGGGGGGGGAAGGTGGAGTATTGACTCCTCTCCCTCCCCCTATCAGCCCACCTGGAGCCTCTCTTCCTTCCCTTCTTCTGCTTCCCCTTTCGACGGAGACTCTCTCCCTCTCTTTTCCTATCTCTTTTCTTTCTGGCTATCTGTTCGCTCCTTTTTTTCTTTGCCTCTTTCTTCTCTTTTCTGGGCCCTTTTTCTCTTCTTCGCCTCTCTCCCTGTTCGAAGGGGGGTGCTTTTATAGCCATTTCCCTCTTCTCGGCAGACACCATCTTGGCGCGCCTCAAACGGGCTTCCCGGCGCGCCTGCCTTCAGGCTCTCGGCGCCCCCTTTGGGCTTCAGCAAGTGGCTCTCGGCACCACCTTTGTAAGCCCAATTAAGGCATTTTAGCCACTTTCATAGGCCCATTTGGGTCTTTCAAGGGCATCATCACCCGAAAGGGCTTTTTCATTGATGATATATCTCGTATCGAGATCATCTCGAGGTTCCATCAGTGAACAAACTGGGGTTTTATCAGTATTGCCATCTGAATGATGACGATAACACCGGACATTAGCCAGGCCTGAGATGGTCCTAGCCGGGCAATTGGTTGGTGGTGAGGATCCTCCCTCAATCCTGACTTTGCAGGCATCTTCCAGTCTTCGTTGCTGGTCTAGTCCCATCTTTATCTTTGTTCATATTTTAGCTGTCAATAAGGCAATAAGCATGCGGGGAACTACAAGCAATGAGGTGCAAGCATCATGGGACCAGAGTGATGTCCAGAGGGTGGGACCAAAGCTTCTTCCTATGCTCAAAATTTCATTAGCCAAGATATAGAGGATAACAAGCAATGAATAGCACGAATCATAGTACAACATGGAAGGCATATCATAGCAAAGAAAAGCATGTATATCATTGACTTAAGCTTTCAAACATGGATAGCATAGCATGAATAGCATGTGAAGCACAACATTGTTTGTTGTTTCATTTAAGCCTTGAGGATGACAAACTTGGCCAATCATAAGATTTGTGCATGAAAGAATCATGATCGGAGTGATAATGCCCAGAACGGCAAGAATAATCCAGTGAAAAGAGTAAGAGTCATTTAGAAAGATTTGGACGTTATAGCTTGATGATGTCTAGAGTGATTAAAGCATGAAGATGTATAGGGAAGAATCAAAAGATAGATAGCAATGAATGGAGAGGACTCATCCCGTGTCCTTGGTCCTTGAAAAAAGGTTGTCCCTGTAAGAAAACACCATCAGAAAGTACAGTGCAATTTTTTTAGATTTTTGAAATATGTAAATTTTTATAGATTTTGAAAAATTATTCAAAATTTTTTATGAGTTTTTTTTTAAATATTTGGATTTATGGAAAAATATTTGAATTTTTTTAGGATTTTTGGAAAAATATTCAATTTTTTTAGAATGTTTGGTGTAGACATTGCTAATGCAACATCAAAGGTAGTTTAAATCACTGGCTAGGGGTCCTTGTTCCTTCCCCTTTCGCTAAGAACCGCCCAAAGCAAGGCGTGCATTGAGGGTGACACCCTATAACCAGCTGCCCTTGGATAGCGATGCCCCTACCAAGGCCATACCTAAGAAACACTCGGTCTTGGAGAGAGAAGAGAAGAGTAATTGGGGATAAGCTTAATATAAGTTAAGAAAATATCGGGTTTAACTTCTTTCCATAGCATAACCCCTAGAGATTCGGTCTGTTTTGCTGGGACTTTGTGTCATATCATCAAACCTTTAAATTCTCTTGTAGGCATGCATACGACCGGGCTCATAATATCCCACGGGAAAACTGTACTGCCCTCTTGCCATGCTGAAAACTTTGAATTTGATTTTGCTAATTTCTTTCATTTGATTTTTCACTTTGCCTTCTTGCGTCCTTTGGACTTTGAGAGATATTGCAATTGAACTCGATTTGAGAATAAGGTCATAATTGACTGCCCCTATTTGAGACCTCCTCCTACCGGGATGTGCTCAGGTTGGTTGTTTTGCTCGGAATATCTCTATCCTCATATTTCAACCAAGTGAAGAAGAGAATAAGACCTCATGCCCTCGAGCAAGGCCCAAGCAGCAACCGTGCTCTACCGAAGGAGACGGCTAAGGACGTCGTGAAGTGTGTGCGGTGCCCAGCTAAGGATTGCCCTTAACAAGCGGGGAGAGAATGCCGAACTCCTAGTGCGGGGTTCTTATAGTCAAAGTACTGCATAGCAAGCCTAAAGACTCTTTTTTTTAATTAAGCAGAAACCTAGGATAAAGGCCTTAATCATGTTAAGAAGCACTTCATTTTGAAAACCGTGCATGAATAAGGTGATGAAAATACATAAAAATGCACACTTATGCAAACATGTTACCTTGCGACCTTGTTGAAGCAACTGTAGGAGGCGATGTTGATCAACACGGTATTTGTCATCCTTCTTTGGCAGATAAAGAGAAGGAAGCAAAGATTTAAAGTGGCTTAACAAGAAGAAGTGGTGTCCAGACCTGACTTAGACGAATAAGGAGAAAAAGAAAAGAGGTGAGAGCTAGAACTCCCTCACTAAGGCGCAGAGACCCTGATCACATCAAAGTCTACAGAAGGAAGAGGGAATTAAGATGAGGAGTGAGGACTAAAGCCTTGAAAGTAGTGGGAGAAAGGGCAGATGCCCAGAGTAGCAGATGAAGAAGAAGTTGGGTTAGACCCAGGATCGGGAGGAATTAAGAGAAGAAATTGGTAAATGGAGTAAGGCAGATCCGGAGGGTCCATAGGTAAGGGAAGAGAATCATGATAGGAAGAATCTGGAGGCTCCGGAGGAATATGGTGCCAAGGGACGCGATGCCCCGGGAAAAGGTATGAGAAAAGAATGTTGAAAAGGAAGAAGAGAACAAAGGACGCGATGTCCTGGAGGAGTAAGAAGACAAATCGGAGGAGCGGGAAGAAGGAAGGGAGATCTGGAGGTTCCGAAGGGAGAAAATGAGGAGGGACGCGATGCCCTGAAAGGAGATCCAGAGGTTTCGGAGGAAGAAAATGTCGGGGGATGCGATGTCCCGGGTGAGGAGATAGAAAATCCGGAGGCTCCGGAGGTAGAAAATGAGGAGGGACACGATGCCCTGAAAGGAGATCCGGAGGTTCCGGAGTTAAAAAATGGAGAAGGAGGGTGTGATTCCCTATATGGAGATCCAGAAGTTCTGGAAGACGGGGAAGATGTTGGTTCAGAAACCTAGAAAAAAAGCAATGCAAATGAATGCAATGCAATGAATGCAATGGATGCATGGAATGCAGAGGGTGCAAGGAGGGGATCCTCCTCCTCACCCCATGAGTGGCCCATAAGGAGAAATCGATGATTGGTAAAAATGTGGATGAGATAGAATAGACAATGAGTGGGTTAGTGGAAGGCCCATCATTACAAACATGTCTGCCTCTCCACAGTAAATAAGGTGCCCAGACAAACGGCTGAAAGGATGGAAATAATGTGCATGAGCTCTCATTTGATGAAGAATGTGTTATGGTAACGTAGGAGGAGAACCCCTTCTTTGACATTTGTATGAAGACGGAGTGAGGGGTAAGGAGAGCTTTCAAAGAATGTTGACCAATGAGCAATGTGACTTTACCAAATGTGACCTTAGGCTAGCGTGGCATCAACTCGTGAGAACCCTTCATGGTGAGCATTGGTGGAGACGTGGCATGTTCAAAGATGGCTGGCATAAAGATGCGTATCGGCATTCGACAAATAAAATCTTGACTTTTGCATATCTCAGCCAACACCAAATCCTTCTTGCCCAGCTCTTGATCACCGTCTCTAGCACATGTGCTTGTAATCACACACCCACTCCAAGTGGTAGAGGAAGGTGAATTGGAAGCGGTAGGCCTATTAGATGATGAAGGCTTAATGGAGGGCGTTAATGGAATGGTAATTGGAATCAAGGGTTCTAGCACGTCGGGCTTCTCCCCTTGCTTGGAAGCGGACGGGGTTGGCTTGAGTGCAAAGAGGGGTGGACCCTGCTCAGGATTGACCACGGGTTTAGGTGAAAGGTTGAGCGGAGGGTAAGGAAGGATTTGCTCTTGTGTTGTAGGGATAATGGAGGGCTGAGGTGGCGGCAATGGAGGGTCGGTTGGTTTGGAAAAAGGTTTGGCGAAGGGTTTGGCGTTGGCCGATGGTGTGGAGATAGACTCGGATTGTCACGTCTCGTGACGTATGTACATCGGAAGTAATATCGGGGAACGTGAACATCCGGCAATTCGCCTCAAGCTAGTAATCAAGATCAGAGCGCAATAACATCTACATAAAGATGGAGTACACAATATTTGACCAAATTCTAACTTTCATTGATAATAATATCTCACGATTATATAAGGTTGACTCTTGATCTACTAGACTCAAGAAAAATGAAAATTACATAGTAAGACTCAATAAAGCAAAATTTTACATCATGACTCTAGACTACTTAAATGCACTTGACATTCTAAGTCTTCTCTCGACCATCAATCATCACTCTCGGACCCATTGCTATAATAATCCGAATCCAACTCACTTGAACTTCCTAAAAAAGATTGAAAAAAGTAGGGTAATGAGCACACTTGCCCAGTAGGTATCTTTTCATCAACATGGAGGCATGCTTTACGAAATTACATTTTCGCTCTAATGAATAAGGTAAAAGAAAATGTGATAAAACACATGAATAAAATCCAAGTAACAAGATATGAACTATAGAGATATGAAGAAAATGGATGGACAATAGAGCATGATCAAGCAAGGTTCATAAAGTAAAGTAGCATTCCATTAACAAGAATGTACTTCATAACCATAAAGGCTATGCACTAGAAAGTCATGAACAAGAAAGTACTAGCAAGCATGTAAATATCACAAGTTGCCTCATGGTTTTCACTCGTCTATAAAAAAATTACTCCTAGCGTAATGCGACACCAGTATTCATCGTACCCCATAGTTTTCAGCACGTTTCCGGCTATCTACCGAGGGGGCTAGTGTGGAGCCCTTGGACACTGTCCGTGCCCGCTCTTGCATCTTCAAGTTAAAGATCAAGGTACTTCCATGAGAAATAATATCATTTCGGTCAATAATATTCAATTCAACAATAGTTTCCATGATAATGTAGTCAAGGTAAAGAACGCACAATAAGATATCATAAGAGTTCCAAAAATGACTTTAAACAAGGTCATGCCACGGAAAGAATCCGACAGCATAACGGCATATTCTTTAACTTCCATAATTTATTAGATATCTTATTGAACAAGGTGTTAACTTCTAGACAATCAATAGATCATCTAGGGTCGTAGAAAAATCAACCCTTGGGTCAAACCTTGGGTTAAGAACACTTGAGACAATTGCAGTCATGAGTAGATCGTTTATTGAAAATAGCAATCATTTATTGGACCGTTTACATACTACAGCGGTCAGTACATGACCGTTTATTGACAGAGTTGATGAAATAAATGAACTAGAACTATGCGGTCATGGCAGGGCCGCTAGATGTCATTGGCAGTCAAGGAAATGGCCGCTACTAGACAGTTGCGGTCAACTAGATGGCCGCTAAGATCCAGAACAGAGAAAACTCCGGTAAAGTGCTTTCTAGACCATTGGGTTTTGAGGGTACAACCAGCTCGGCGTCCTAGTGGGAATCCCAGGCTCACGGAGACTTACGGAGGCCTTGAAACAAGATCACCTAGTTCGATGGAAGGAATATCCAATGGATAGGATCACAAGTCTAAGAGGTGTGCTTATAAGTGCAAAAGTGTATCTAATGGCCACGAACCGGGGTATGCACCATGTACTTAAGAAAAAGACTCTAGATGAGAAGGGATCGTGGTAAAACATCGATCAAAGCATCATTAAAACATGTCCTTGAAAAATAGGATCGTAGTACAAAATATATGTTTTAGCATGAAAGTAGCATAAGCTAAAAATAAGCATTTAACCCTATAAAACATGTGACCTTTCAAGGAAGATGCACAATATAACCAATATTACGAATATAAAGTCAAAACTAGGAATAGAGCCTATTTACCTAGGTTTATCAGATAGTTATTAAGGTCAATCTGTAATCTGTTTAGAGTTAACATGTTGTAGAGAATAGCGATCAAGGGAGGACCGCATGTAGGCGCTTAGCGGTCTATCGTATGGCCGCTATATACCTCTGGTGGTCACAAGATGACCGTTTATTTCTGTCTGTAGCAAAACAGCAGTAAAATCGAAGTGCGTGCTGATCTTAGGGTAGTAAAGTATATAATATATGCTAGACAGAGAGGGAAAAATGTTTCTACAATGAAGATAACCCATGAAGATGCATAGGTTGTCATGAATTAAGCTAAGATCATCATCTTTGTCATTAAGGGTAGAAATTATGCATGCAGAAATACTTAAATGCGCAGTGTCAATAAAACCTTCGATACTCCATGTAGAAAGCATGAAAATTCATGAAATCAAAGGGCTTTTATTCCTAACTTGGTATTTTAGCCATCCACGAGATAACCTACCTCTGGGACAAGCTTTAGACTTCGAATTTCTAACTGGAAGATCACTCAGTTTCCTGAACTTCCAGTGCCAAACCAGCAACTTCCCGTCCCTCTATCTTCTGATTCTCTTGACCTACAACCGTGAAATTTAGAGGGTAGGTAGAAGATAGAAAGGGAGGCAAAAAGCTCTAAAAGATCAACTTCTAAATACCTCGATTAAGACTTCTAATTTTTTGATCTTCACTAGACCGACACACTGGTTCTAGTGCAACCTGTTGCAAACCAGTAACTTGCAGACGCCCTAATTCTTTAATGGCTGGGTCTTCTAGCATGAAAATTTAAGGAGAGTTAGATAAAACTAAGGAGAACAAATTATTCTAAAGAACTAACCTGAGAAGATGTCTCCTTACCTTCGAAATACACGAGCCAACATTAGGGTTCGCATGAGTCGAAGTTAGGGTCTATTTATAGAGTTCACCTAGGGTTTGAGGGATTAGATCGAACTTAGAGTCTTAATTAGGGATAGGATCGATCCTCAAGAGTCCTAGACATGTTTACATGTCTACACACTTCGATCCATGAGGATTTGGATGCCAAAGATCCAAGCTTTTTCACATTTCTTCCATTCACGGAATCAGAAGAGCTTAGCGGTCATGGAAGGACCACTAGGATGGTTTAGCGGTCACGCGATAGACCGCCATTTGGCCATAATTCCAAAATTTTTTAGATTTTCCTATTATTCCTTATTTATCTCCTAATTGGTGTATATATCTAATTTTAAATCCGTAACTCACCCAATTTACGTTTCTATTATTGGGCTTGGGACTAAAAGGCTTGGATTTGAGTCTTGTGGGCCTATTTAGGTGGATTTAAATCTAACATAATATATGGTCTTCAGATAATTATTTAATAGACCTTTATTCCTTAAACATCCCATTAAGTCTACTTAATACTTAATAATCATATTAAATAGCCAAAAAATTCTTAGAAAATTCTCGGGCATTACACTCTCCCCCACTTAAGAGAATTTGGTCCCCAAATTCAATGCATGGGTTTTATAGAGAGTATACTCACAATCGAATAATTCCAAGAATCCCTTGCGCATTGTTTCCTTCCTCTCTCATGTTGCTTTGTGCGGCCAAGATTTGCTCCATTGGACTTTGACCATGGGAATATTTTTATTTCGAAGCTGACGTATTTCTCGGTCAATTATCTTGAGTGGTCTTTGCTTAAACGTAAAGTCTTCCTGTATCTCCAGGTTATCATAACTAATGATGTGGAATGGATCATGGACGTACCTTTTTAGCATTGAGACGTAAAAGACATCATGAACTCCTGCTAATTGAGGAGGTAAGGCTAGTCGATAAGCAACCTCACCAACCCTTTCAAGAATTTCAAAAGGGCCTATAAATCTTGAAATAGGTTTGCCTTTGATGCCAAATCTATGGATACCTTGACTCAGAGAAACTTTGAGGAATACATGGTCTCCTATTTGGAATTCCAGGTCACGCCTTCGATTGTCAGCATAATACTTTTGCATATCTTGAGCCATCTTGAGCCGTTCTTAAATCAGCTTGCCTTTTTCAATAGTATCCCGAATGAGTTCTGGGCATAGAAATTACTTTCCCCCAATCTCACTCCCGTATATAGGTGAGCGGCAACTCCTTCCATATAGGGCTTCAAATGGTGCCATTTTGATGCTAACTTGATAGCTATTATTGTAGGAAAATTCCACTAGAGGTAAGTGGTCGTGCCAACTCTCACCAAAATCAAGTACACATGCTCGGAGCATATCTTCCAACACCTGATTGGTTCTTTCAGTTTGCCCATCAGTTTGTGGGTGGAATGCGGTGCTAAAATTCAACCGAGTACCTAATAAGTGTTGTAGACCCTTCCAGAATTGAGATGTAAATTGAGGGTCTCGATCGGATATAATAATGACAGAGACTCCATGCAGTTTCACAATTTCTTTTACATATAAGGTAGCCAAAACGTCAACGGACCATCGACTCTTAATTGGTAGGAAGTTAGCCGACTTGGTCAAGCGGTCAATGATCACCCAAATACCGTCATGTCCTCCTCTTGATTTAGGTAGATCCATGATAAAATCTATCCCTATACTCTCCCATTTTCAATCGGGAATCGCCAAGGGATGTAGCTTTCCAGCGGGCTTTTGATGTTCTGCCTTAACTTGTTGACAAGTGAGGCAACGTGATACGTAGTCCGCCACTTCTCTTTTCATATTAGGCCATCAATAATTCCTTTTAAGGTCTTGGTACATCTTGGTAGCCCCAAGGTGAATGGCATACCTTGATTTATGTGCTTCGTCCATAACCAGCTTCTTAGTATCAGCATGATCTGGGACACAAATTCGACCTCGGAATAGCAATCTTTCGTCAGTTGCAATAGATAATTCTGACCGTTGATCTATATCATCCTTGATTTCCATCAGTGTAGCGTCATTTTCTTGCAACTTGACCAGGCCTTCTATTAATGTAGGTTGCGACCGAATATTGGCAATAAAGCATTCTTATTTCTCCTCATTTATATCTAGATTTAACTGGGCAAATTCAATAATGAGATTAGTCATACCTTTCATGTGGCTTGATAACATTCCCATTGGCTTCCTACTGAGCGCGTTGACTACAACATTTACCTTGCCTAGATGATATTGTATGGCGAAGTCAAAATCCTTAAGATATTCTAGCCATCGCCTTTGTCTCATGTTTAGCTCCTTTTGAGAAAAGACATATTTCAGACTTTTGTGGTCCGAATATACCACAAACTTTTCTCCATAAAGATAGTGACGCTAGATCTTTAGAGAAAATATAACGGTAGCTAGTTCCAGATCATGAACTGGATAATTTTCCTCGTGCCACTTCAATTATCTTGAGGCATAGCAAATCACTTTGCCATTTTGCATAAGAACGCACCCGAGGCCAATGTCAGCTACATCCAAGTATACTTCAAATCCGCCGCCTTCGACAGGCAGTGCCAGAATGGGGGAAATAGTCAGATGCTCCTTGAGGGTCAAGAAACTCTCTTCGCACTCCGTGGTCCATACAAATGGATTTTATTTTCTAGTGAGTCTTGTGAGAGGAACGGCGAATTTAGAAAAATCCTTGATGAACCGTCGATAATAACCATCCAAACCAATGAAACTTCTAATTATAGATATAGTCGTCAGTCGGCTCCAGTTCTTGACAGCTTCTACTTTAGAAGGATCCACGATAATTCCTTCTTTGGAAATAACATGGCCGAGGAAAGAAACTTCCTTTACCCAAAACTCACATTTATTTAGCTTTGCATATAGTTGATGTTCCCTTAATGTTTGTAAGGTAATTCTAAGATGTTCCTCATGTTCTTCTTTCATCTTAGAATAGATAAGGATGTCATCAATGAATACAACCACAAAGCGGTCGAGATATGGCCTGAAGACATTGTTCATGAGTTGCATAAATGCTACGGGGGCGTTGGTTAACCTGAACGGCATAACCACAAACTCATAGTGTCTGTATCTACTATGGAAAGCCGTCTTGTGAATATCTTCTTCCTTAATCTTCAACTGATGATAGCCAGACCTGAGGTCAATCTTAGAGAAATATTCTACACCAGAGATCTTGTCGAATAGCTCATCAATACGCGGTAGTGGGTACTTATTCTTGATGGTAAGTTGATTCAACTAACGGTAGTCGATACACAGCCTGAGGGATTCATCCTTCTTCCTGACAAATAGAACCGGCGCATCCCAAGGGGATGTGCTAAGTCGAATAAAGCCTTTCTCTAGCAACTCTTGATGTTGCTTTTTTAATTCCTTGAGCTCCGTGGGGGACATCCTGTAAGGGGCCTTTGACACAGGTGTTGTTCCAGGTGTGAGTTCAATGGAAAAGTTAACCTCCCTCTCGGGTGGTATACCAAGTAAGTCTGAAGGAAAGATGTCTGGAAATTCTTTTACAATGGGGATTCCTTCTATGAGGATTTCCTTGGACTCAGTAATGATAACGGAAGTAAGAAAAGCTTCACACCCTTGTGAAACTAGTTTACAGGCGTGAAGTGAAGAAATAAGAGTAGTGTGCTTCCTATACTTAATACCTAGGAAAGAAAACTTTGGGAAGTTTGGTTTATGAAAAGAAATCTGCCTATAGCAATAGTTAATGTCAGCATAATGGTTACAAAGCCAATCTACTCGTAATATGGCATCATAGCCCTCCATCTCAAGGCATACAAGATTTGCATGGAGATTGTGACCTCCTATAGTAACTTCACTATCGGGGAGATAAGTTTTAAGTTCCATTCCTGAACCTAAGGGTGTGCTTATGGTTAAATTCGAAGGTAACGGAACAGGTGAAATTGGCAAGGTTTTAGCAAAAGAGCTAGAAATAAAGGAATGAGAGGCACCAGTATCAAATAACACAAATGCAGGATGTGAGTAAATTTGGACGGTACCTTCCATCAGTTCCCCTTTTTCGGTAGCTTCTTCATCCACAATAGCATTAAGACGAGCCTGCCGCCTTCGTCCGTCGTCATTCCTGGAGGGTTGTTCCTTCATGAGGGGATAGTCTGGCATGCGATGCTCCCAGTTTTCACATCTTAAACAAGCGCCAAGATGCTTCCAGCATTCCTCGGCCACATGGCCGAATTTCTCACAGAACGTGCAAGCCGTCATGACTTGCTTGTCTTCCTCCTTCGCCTTCTTATTCTTGTGGTAGTCACTACCACTCCCATTCTGGGATCTCTTCTTATTATCATGGGATTTGTAAGGTTCAGTAATGATGAACTTCTCCTTCTAAATCCACGCCGATCCATCTTTCGGCTCGATTCCTCTCCCTTGCCTTTAAGCTTCTCGACCTTCTCCAAGGTCCTTTCATATAGATGGGCTTGTTGGACCATCTTCGCATAGGTCCGAATATTTTGTGAGCTAAGTTGTTGAATGAAGTTGGGCCTTAACCCATCTAGAAAATAGTAGGCCTTTAAAATATCGGTGCTCACCAGATGTTCGGCATAAGTGGCCAAATAGGAGAATTGGAGTTCATACTCTGCCACCGACATCATGTCTTGACGTAAAGAAGCAAATTCTACAGCCTTTCTCTCCTTTACGTGCTCAGAGAAGTATTTCACCCGGAAGAGTGTAAGGAACTCATTCCATATTGGCTGGGCATTTTGGGGTTGTGCCGAAGTGGTCTTCCACCAAGTACGAGCATCTTTATTAAGTTGAAAAGTGGTGAGACGGACCTTCTCTTGATCCACACACTGCATAACATTGAAGATTCTTTCCATCTCATCTATCCAGTTCTCTGCTTCATCCAGATTAGAAGAGCCAGAAAACCGTGGAGAATTTAGACTTCGGAAATTCCGATGTAAATCGCCGGCACCAGCCCTCGCGCCAACTTGGGCCATATTCTTTAGTGCCTGGGTAAGTCCAGCAATAGTTTGTTGCATCGAGTCCCAGTCAACACGGTGTGCCATCGTGAAAATAAGGTACCTGAGAGGATAATCATTTAGTTAATTCCCGTGAGATTAATAGAATTAACCAAGAGAAAAAAATTTTAATTTTAACTATCTCATCCCGACTCTACCCATTCTCACATGGTGGGAAATTTCTTCCTGGTTCATAGGTATGAGTCCTTAACCTTGGACTTAGCCTATGACATTTCCCTAGGAATCAGTAAGTCCTTAGACTTAGGCTCTAATACCAACTTAACTGTCACGCCCCGAGACATATGTACAGCGGAAGTAATATCGGAGAATGTGAACAGTCGGTAATACGCCTCAAGCTAGCAATCAAGATCAGAGCGCAATAACATCCACATAAATATGGAGTACACAATATTTGACCAAATTCTAACTTTCATTGATAATAATATCTCACGATTACATAAGGTTGACTCTTGATCTACTAGACTCAAGAAAAATGAAAATTACATAGTAAGACTTAATAAAGCAAACTTTTACATCATGACTCTACACTACTTAAATACACTTGACATTCTAAGTCTTCTCTCGACCATCAATCATCACTCTCGAACCCGTTGATAGAATAATCAGAATCCGACTCACTTGAACTTCTTGAAAAAGATTAGAAAAAGTAGGGTAATGAGCACACTTGCCTAGTAGGTATCTTTGCATCAACATGGAGGCATGCTTTACGTAATTACATTTTTGCTCTAATGAATAAGGTAAAAGAAAATGTGATAAAACACACGAACAAAATCCAAGTAACAAGATATGAACTATAGAGATATGAAGCACTGTTCGCCGACTCGGTGATCCGTATCGGATCGGTTCTTCCCTGATCCGGTACGGTACACCTAAAATACATTAGCTTTCTTTGTGACTCGACCCGACTCGGCCCGAGTCGACCTGACTCGTTTCTTCCCTGATCCGGTACGGTACGCCCGAGTCGGATGAGTCAAAACCGAGTCGTCGAACCATGATATGAAGAATATGGATGGACAATAGAGCATGATCAAGCGAGGTTCATAAAGTAAAGTGGCCTTTTATTAACAAGAATGTACTTCATAACCATAAAGGCTATGCACTAGAAAGTCATGAACAAGAAAGTACTAGCAAGCATATAAATATCACAAGTTGCCTCATGGTTTTCACTCGTCTATAAAAAAAGTACTCCCAGCGCAATGCAACGCCAGTATTCATCGTACCCCATGATTTTCAGCACGTTTCCGGCTATCTGCTGAGGGGGCTAGTGTGGAGCCCTTGGACACTGTCCGTGCCCGCTCTTACATCTTCAAGTTACAGATCAAGCTACTTCCATGAGAAATAATATCGCTTCGGCCAATAATATTCAATTAAACAATAGTTTCCATGATAATGTAGTCAAGGTAAAGAACGCACAATAAGAGATCATAAGAGTTCCAAAAATGATTTTAAACAAGGCCATGCCACGGAAAGAATCCGGCAGCATAACGTCATATTATTTAACTTCCATAATTTATTAGATATCTTATTGAACAAGGTGTTAAGTTCTAGACAATCAATAGATCATCTAGAATCCTAGAAAAATCAACCCTTGGGTCAAACCTTGGGTTAAGAACACTTGAGACAATTACGGTCATAACTAGACCGTTTATTGAAAATAACGGTCGTTTACTGGACCGTTTGCATACTGTAGCGGTCATTATAGGACCGTTTATTGACAGAGTTGATGAAATAAATGAACTGGAACTATGCGGTCATGCCATGGCCGCTAGATGTCATTGGCGGTCAAGGAAATGGCCGCTACTAGACAGTTGCGGTTTACTGGATGGCCGCTAAGATCTCGAACACAGAAAACTCCGGTAAAGTGCTTTCTAGACCATTAGGTTTTGAGGGTACAACCAGCTTGGCGTCCTAGTGAGAATCTTAGGCTCACAGAGACTTACAGAGGCCTTGAAATAAGATCACCTCGTCCGATGGAAGGAATATCCAACAGAGAGGATCACAAGTCCAAGAGGTGTGCTTATAAGCGCAAAAGTGTATCTAATGGTCACGCATCGAGGTACGCACCATATACTTAAGAGAAAGACTCTATATGAGAAGGGATCGTGGTAAAACATCGATCAAAGCATCATTAAAACATGTCCATGAAAAATAGGATTGTAGTACAAAATATATGTTTTGGCATGAAAGTAGCATAAGCTAAAAATAAACATTTAACCCTATAAAACATGCAACCTATCAAGGAAGATGCACAATATAACCAATATTACAAATATGAAGTCAAAACTAGGAATAAAACCTATTTACCTAGGTTTATCAGATAGTTATTAAGGTCAATTTGTAATCTGTTTAGAGTTAACAGGTTGCAGAGAATAGCGATCAGGGGAGGACCGCATGCAGGCGCTTAGCGGTCTATCGTATGGCCGCTATATACCTCTGGCGGTCACAGGATGACCGTTTATTTCTGTCTGTAGCAAAACCGTAGTAAAATCGAAGTGCGTGCTGATCTTAGGGTAGTAAAGTATATAATATATGCTAGACATAGAGGGAAAAACGTTTCTACAATGAAGATAACTCATGGAGATGCATAGGTTGTCATGAATTAAGCTAAGATCATCATCTTTGTCATTAAAGGTAAAAATTATGCATGGAGAAATACTTAAATGTGCAGTACCAATAAAACCTTAAATACTCCATGTAGAAAGCATGAAAATTCATGAAATCAAAGGGGTTTTATTCTTAATTTGGTATTTTAGCCATCCACGAGATAACCTACTGTTGGGACAAGCTTTAGACTTCGAATTTCTAACTAGAAGATCGCTCAGTTTCCTGCACTTCCTGTGCCAAACCAGCAACTTCCTATCCCTCTATCTTCTGATTCTCTTGACCTACAACCGTGAAATTTGGAGGGTAGGTAGAAGATAGAAAGGGAGACAAAAAGTTCTGAAGGATCAACTTCTTAATACCTCGATTAGGGCTTCTAATTTCTTGATCTTCATTGGACCCGCACACTGGTTCCTGTGCAACCTGTTGCGAACCAGCAACTTGCAGACGCCCTAATTCCTCAACGGCTGGGTCTTCTATCACGAAAATTTGAGGGGAGTTAGATAAAACTAAGGAGAACAAATTATTCTAAAGAACTAACCTGATAAGATGTCTCCTTACCTTTGAAATGGTTCGCATGAGTCGAAGTTAAGGTCTATTTATAGAGTTCACCTAGGGTTTGAGAGATTAGATCGAACTTAGAGTCCTAATTAGGGATATGATCGATCCTCAAGAGTCCTAGACATATTTACATATCTACACACTTCGATCCATGAGGATTTGGATGCCAAAGATCCAAACTTTTTCACGTTTCTTCCATTCACGGAATCAGAAGAGCTTAGCGGTTATGGAAGGACCACTAGGATGGTTTAGCGGTCATGCGATAGACCGCCATTCGGCCATTATTCCAAAAAAATTTGGATTTTCCTATTATTCCTTATTTATCTCCTAATTGGTGTATATATCTAATTTTAAATCCGTAAATCACCCAATTTACGTTTCTATTATTGGGCTTGGGCCTAAAATGCTTGGATTTGGGTCATATGGGCCTATTTAGGTGAATTTAAATTTAACATAATATATGGTCATCAAATAATTATTTAATAGACCTTTATTCCTTACATAGCCTATTAAGTCTACTTAATGATTAATAATCATATTAAATCCCCAAAAAAATCTTAGAAAATTCTTGGGCGTTACACGGATGGCTTGGTGGAGGTTAATGATGTGGTAATTGGAGGTGTAATGGGGGAAGGTTTAGTGCGTTGAAAGCGTGGGATTTTGGTGGTGCGAGAGATTTGAATAGTGGGAGAGGGTTCATGGTGGCGATTGGAGTATTGACACATCATCGTAACACCATTTGGTTTCATAGATGGGCGTGGGGACGGTGGCATCGTCCTAAGCAGGGGGTTCTTCGGGTAATGGAGGGAGAGGAAAACGAAGGAAACTCGGAGTGGGTGCCTATTGCAAATCTTCATCTTGTGCGCATGTCATCTCCAACTCTTAGGCCCTGTTTGATAATAGGTTAGGATAACTCACATGAGATGGGTTAGGATTAGTTATTCCTTGGCTTTTTACTTTTTCCGTTTGATAACTTGTTCTTACCCTAGGAATAACTCATTCCATAGAAATGGTAGAATGAGTTATTCCTAGAATAAGCCCTTTTATCCTAACCGACCCCTGGTAACTTAACCCTGCTATCAAACTAGAACAAGAGTGAAAAGGTAGAATAACTCATTCTACCCAGGACTTATTCCATTAACAAAGTGGGCCTTAATGATCCGACTCGTGTTCTTCATCATTGGACTCAAGTGGATGCCGTGTTGGAGGCGTATTGGTGGGTAAAGGTGTAGAATGTTGTGGAGGGTTTGGCGAATATGAATATGGAGGCGGAGGGCCATGTGAAGGAGTGGGATGTATAGGTGGTGGGCGGATGGCGTCCATTTGATTGTTAAAAATTGCCGGCTCATCTCTCTCACTTATGTTGATGATGCCATGTTCATCTCTCCTCTCCTTCCAATCTTTCTCCATTTTCGTGATTTGATTCATGAATGCATGAAGGGGATTGACTTGAGGAGCAAGAGGAGCGGGCCGTGGGCTTGTAACCCTCTTTAGTTGTTCCTCTATCGAACAAATTTTACCAAGGAGAACTTGTTGGAGGGGTGTAACTTGTGAAACATAGGGTTGGCATGACGGCCTTTGAGGAGGAGGAGCCGCATATGATGGCTGTGGAGAGTTAATGGGCCGGCCCACAAAAGGACCTGGTCGGGCTGGGTTGCAAGGAACATAAGGGCTTTGGGGCCATGAATGAGAAGGAATAGAAGGAGGCGGGTGATGGATCACCCGAAAAGGAGTATGTGTAGAAGAAGTCGGGTGATGGACCACCCGAGGATGAGATGAGGAAGGTGGGTGATGGGCCACCCGTGTGGGAGTGGAAGGGGAATGAGAAGAAGATGCACCCTCAACAATAGCCTTAAGGGCTTGGATTTGTTGAGGGGTGAGATGGTCTAATGCATGTTGGACTTAGGAAACCTTCTCGTCGTGTAAAGGAGACGGTTCTCGGGGAGTAGTGGCTTGCAATGGATGCAAGGGACCATGGAATTGGACATTTCCCATGGGTCGGGCAAGACCATGGGAGTGAGGACGTGGTTGTTGACACGCGTTTTAGCCCATAAGTCGCATTATTTCTCTTATTCATCATTTTTGATGTCCAAAATTACCCATTATTTTGGAGTCTTCCTTGGATGGATTTCGAGCCCATTTCATTGTTCCCTTCCCTTTGAGCCATGGAGAACATGATTTCTTAGAGCCCTGGAGCTTATCTTATCACCTTCCGATCTTCCAAGTTGACTTGCGACCCATTTAGGCCCATTTCCATCAAGCATTCGGCTCTCTTTCGCTACACAGTCTTAAAAATGGTCCTTTTTCATCTCCTTCCTTTTCTCTATTCAAAACGTGCCCTTCACTAAAGTTTTTCGTATTTTAAAGACCTACAATTTCTTCTTCTATTCCATTATCCAGTTCTCCACCCATTTCAATCTATTCGCATTTTTCCAGCGTGCTATTCACATGTGTCCCAGAATTCTTTCTCCCTGTTCTAGCCTTTTTTCTCCATCTTCCACTCATCTTTTATTCTTGCTCTCTTTATTAAAGTTGTTCATCTTTCAGTTATCTACAATTTCTTCTTCTACCACTTTGGCTAATTCTGCACCGTTTTCGGGATATAATCTGATTTTTGAAGTCGCACGAAGTCTACCCAAACGGTCGTGCAAACGACCGTTTCTTATTGCAAACGGTTCCTTAGCGGTCTTACGATAGACCGCTAAGCAAACCGAGAGTCCAACCTGCGCTTGACTCTGCTCCATTTCTGTGTGCCGTGGCCCCCTTCCAGAGCCCATAACTTCTTGAATTCTACTCTGAATTGAGCGCCGTTTGTTCCTATGGCTTCTCCTTTATATTATCTTGAATTTGATCCATAGATCTCAGATTTTCATTTGCTATCTTGATCAGAAATGTGGATGAAAGTTGAGGGTTTATGCATCCTAGTTCAACACAAACTCTGCAGATTAAGCTCTAGGGCTCCCTTCCAGAAGCCATATCTTCTAGATCCTTCATCCAAATAGAGTCCCGTTTTCTCCTACATCTTATCTTGACTATTATCTCGAGATTGATCCATAGATCTTGAGATTTAGTAGACTCTATCTCTTAAAATCATAGAGGAAAGTTGGGGATTTAAGCAGTTTTCTATATAAAGTGCCATATGCGAACCTTGCGATGGGGGCGCGTTTCCAAGGCGACGGCGAAGCCATGCCAAACTGTCTTCATCTTCCTTCGACCATAGCCTGAAGAGGAAAGTATTAACTTCGTTTTGGTTCCTTATTTGCTCAATTTCATCAACGTTTGCCCACTCAACTTCGCCCCTACTTTTGGCAAATCATCACAGTTTGCTGTTTTTCTACTACAAGTCCGCGACGGGGCCTGTTCATCAAGCCGGGGTGGAGTCATGCTTCATCCATTTAGTCCTCCTTTGACTCCATCTTGAAGAGGGGAGTATTAGCTTCATTTTCATTATATGCGTGCCTTATTTCTCCTATATTTTTCCCTTCTTCCAAGCCCCAACTTTTGAGATTTCACCACTCTGTTCTGCACTTTTCTGAAGCTCAGATTTCTTGCGACGGGGGCATGTTTGCGTCGCCGGAGCGAGGCCATGGGGCACTTCAGATCCATCCTTTCAACTCCAAGCTCTAGAGGGAAGTATAATCTTTATTTTTCTTGGTTTTGGGCTCATTATCATGTCATCTTCATACATATTTTTGTCCATGATTTTTGCACTTTCATTCTATTTTTACACTTAATCTCTATTCTGTCATGTTCTGCACCCCATTATTTTCTAATGTTTTTCACCCCATTTTTCACTGTTGTCTTCCCCGTTTTAAACCATCCTTTTTTCCCTAGTTTCACCACAATATTCTCACCTTTTCATAGCATCCTCTCTTTCCTTTTTTGGCATTTCCCTAGTTTCACCAAAATATTCCCACCTTTTCATAGCATCCTCTCTTTCCTTTTTTGGCGTTCTATCTTGTGAGATATTCATCATTCTTTGAGTCTATTTTGTGCACTATTCTGCATTTTCTGCACAGCTATGTTTTTCCCCAAATCTCCGACATCATAACTTTCTGTCCCGACCTCCTTTTTGAGTGATTCTTATTTCTACTTCTTCACAACACCCAAATCTTCTGTCATACTAATGTTTACCCTATTTCGACATCGTTTGCCCTATTGTTTGCATCAGTCTTTGCACCCAAGTTGCACTCTTTGTACCGTTTTTCTTGTGACTTGCACTTTTGCACCTTGTTTATCTATGTTCATCATGGCATATGAAATCAATCTCTTCATATTAATCTCATCACAATATACGCACCTATTGTTTGCACCCTTCCATAGGGGTTAAAAACCCTCCCCCGGTAAGTTTGCCCTCAATCTTTCATGCTACTTTATACACTTGGGTAGATTTCTACACTTAGCATTTTCTAATGGATTTTTTCTCTTCTTTTGTGTTTGTTTCGCAGGAAAGTATGGAAAGTGAGGCCCTTACCTTCTAGCCAGTTGGAAGGTGAGGAGAGGTAATCTACATTGGTTCCCGCACCCTTATATTTAGTGCGGTCATCCTCTTTTCCAAGGTACACAACGCACACTTGGTTTCCCCGTTCACATTCTTTGATGTTGTCATTCCTTGGTGGCGATCACGGTATTTCTTCTATATCTTTTGTCGCCTTTTATTTATTGTATGATCATGCTACCATGTTCACATAGTCACATATTTATGCTATTCACTTGATTGGTGGACTTATGCATTCATGCTTCTTCATGTGATTTGTGGGGTCGGCACGCTTATACACAAACATATTTTTCACATCTAGAGTGGTCCCTTAGAAAAATTATGGTGAGAATTATGAAATTGAGGGGTATAAGATGTGTTAGTTTGATCACCCTCATGAATATATGGATGTTTAGACATGTTGGTTTTATTATCAAGGTGAAACATCATGCAAGTCAACAATATTCAATCAAAATAATTGCAAAGATCTCAAACAAGTTGATGTTTACACTTGATTTTTAAGTTGAACCATGATGTGAATCAAATGATTTTAACAAAGTTTATGTAACTCACTCAAGGGAGGAACCTAGCTTCAATGTGATTTTCTTCAATGATAACTAGATTGATTATCTCACCGCATATTAGGCCAACTAAACCTGGGGAACTTCAAAGGTACAACATGTCCGGCGTCCGTGAGGGAATCCACGGGTGCGGGGACTTATGGAGGCTTGGTTTAGAAATTTTTGGTCCAAAGAGATGGAGTTCTCAATGGAGGATCCTTTCTTCACCAAAATGGGATAGATATCCTAAAAAATGTAGAGAGAGGAGGTCTCCCAAGCCAAATGCACTATGAATGCAAATGCGAATGCAAAATAACGAGACAATATGTGTATGAACAACAATATGCAAGAGCTATGCAAAACAAATCACAAAAGAAGATAAATCTGTGAAAACAAAGGGAATTGGCACCTGTAACAGAGGGATTTAATTCTGGAAATGGCGCCCCCTGCCCTGGGCGCTTATTCATGTTTTCACAGAAACTCTTCCCAGGGAATTGGCACCTGGGACAGGGGGCTTCAATTCAGGAAATGGCGCCCCCTACCCTGGGCGCTTATTCCTATTTTCACAGAAACCCTTCCCACGGCTAGAAAGCTAAAAAAACACAGGAAAACCAATGAAAGAGAGAGAAAACACCCACAAACTCACAACATAGCTCATGGCAATCAACAATAATATGAAGTAAAGCATGACATGCTTATTTTTTTGTAGGTGGAAGGAAAGATAGATAAAAAAAGAAATTTCCAAAATCAGGCAAATCACCAATCACATGTGGGGGGTGTAAGGGATGAAAATAATGAGAAAAAGTGCTACATGGAGCACAAAGGGGAATGCACCGTGGGTGCAAAAGGAGATGGCACACGCGGGTGCCAAAGGGAAAGGGTAATCAAAAAGAAAAATAATGGTGTCCCATCGTGATCGCCAATTTATAGATCTATAAAAAATCCACTTAAAGATAAAGGAAATAAAAAATAAGAATTAATATGTAAAAAGAAAAGAATGGGAAAAGGGGAGAAGGGAGCATGCGAGGATGCTATAGGAGGGTGATCACCAGAGACCGCGGGCCTCAAATGAATATAACAATAAATAAGAAGTGGGATCGCGATAAATACCTTAAAAGCGGGGAGATGTGAGTGTACCTTCTCTTCCTATCGGTCGGTTGATGAAGAGAGTTTTCCTTTGACTTGATTACCCTTACAAAAATAACAAACCAACAAAATATATGGAATTAGAAACCAAGTGTGTGTAGCATCAAGTTCTTAATGTAAAATAAACATGAAAGCATGGATGAGAACACACGTTGTTGGTGTTTTGGCTTTAAACCCCTATGCAAAGGGTGGATAAAAATGATGAATGATATGGAGAGTGCAAGTTAATCATTTCTAAGTATTTTCTAAGTTTTGATGTAAAAGACACTCTGAAAAGAAGAATCTTCTATTATACTGGCTTAAGAATGTTTTGATAAATTAAATTGATTTAAGCCTAATGTATTTTCTAAGTTTTGATGTAAAAGACTTGAAAATATCTGAATCATCATGCTTAATAAATCTTAACCAATTGCCTCATGAATTTCATGAAAAACTTTCTGAAATCTGAAATTTTAAAAGACATGGCTTTCTTTGGTTAAGATACATGTAGAAAGTATTGTTCTTAATCATTTCAAGTGTACTGAGCTTCGTTTGAAGAATCTGAAAACAGTTAAAATTTAAAACTAGAGCAATGACTGTGGTCACAGAGAAACTGGGTTTTCTATCAATGAAATAGAGTAAGCCCATGTCATGAAGTGCCATAGTTACCTCTTTTCAATATGGTTGAAAATCTGGCAGAGCAATGGCATGGTTGTGTTGAGTAACTGGGGATTCTGGCCTCTGATCAAGGTGTCTCCTCATGTAAAAAGACACTCCATTACTAACTCTGTTCTCTTTGAGAGGCAATACGGTTGTCACATTGAGTAACTGGGTCACTTCACCTAAGATGTGTTGTACCTTATGTAAAAAGGTGTTGATTGAACCAAAATTGCTCAGGAAAAATAAGTGCTGCTCAATTGGTATCAAAAAATTCTGAAAATCTAAAGACAAGCTCAGTCTCATTTATTTCTGTTTAATCTCAATATTATCTTGTGTAACTTCCATAGGAGTCACTGAATTTAAATGAGTAAGATGGAAGGAGGTTAAACATGAATAACAAATGAGTTGTTGGTTCACCTTTATTAAGAGATGTTTCAGATATGAGTATTGAATTTTCTTGATAAACTTTGAATACATCTCTCTTAAATCATGATGGTCAGTTTAAACTCATTCATAATCTATTATAATTGAAGAATCTGAAATTCATTTACAAAGATTTATGAATTTGGTGTGCTAATGAAAATCTGTCTTCCTCATTTATTCACTGTGATTACAGTCTGTGTTTTGCTGATAGATGCTCATCACTTCACTATATCAATTGGCTTCACTCCATCATCTAATCAGGGGGAGCTTTCCTGTCTTGCTGAGTGTCTTTCTTAAAGGGGGAAATCTAGTCAGCTTTCTTGAGTGTCCCTGTGTTTTTGTTGATATTCTCCCTTCATCTCAATTGGTTTCAACCTTCAAAACGTTTCTGATCATATTGCCCCCTATCAATGTGTTTTGATTGACATTGGTTCTCTTTTATGTGACGCACAACTCTCAGAATTTTTTTTGGATAACCAGAGTTCATCCTTGTAGATTTCTCTTGCATCATGGATCATAAGGGCAGAATTCTCTGGTCTGTTTGAGACACTATATGCATAAGGGGACAATGTGCTAGATTGTCTGATCAATTTGTTTGTCTGCAATAGCTCTATATCTTCTGCCATGTCAAAGGGGGAGTATTTGTTGCATATGCATGACTGCATAAGTTGTTTGACTAAGGGGGAGAATTGATTTAAATGATTCTGATATTGTGTTACCCTCATCTGCTGAACTATTTTGAGTGTCTCATATGACATCACTAGATTATCAAAGTATTTTTTTTTGATGAAGTCAAAGGGGGAGAATACTTTGATGAGTCTAGTCTGAATATTCCATTTATTTCATTCATAAGACTCATAGTATTGCCATCATCAAAAAGGGGGAGATTGTTGGATATTGTGTTTCGATGATGACAAACACTATGACTCTCATATGTTTGATGTCATATGTGTTTACTTATGTTTTGATGATGACATAGTTTACGTGTGTTTTGATGATGACAAATTGATGTCATATGTGTTTACTTCATTCAGAACTGCTCATTCAGAACTTGGTACATTGCTTAACTGTGAGCATGGCATAGACTGTGCACTCGTCTGTCTGCATGAGTCACCAAGTCCACACATTGCATCGTGTGCTTTTCATGAAGTCTATACATTGGCATGCAGCGTCTCATGAAGTATGTACATCCTCTTCAAGCATTTCAAAGTCTATACATCGCTTGGAGTTCTTTCAAGTCTATACATTGCTCAGTGTCTTCTGCACCGTCTCACGTAGCGTCTTAGTTTCGTTCAGCAAGTATCTACATCGGTGCGTCTTCCTTTGCGTCTCATATTGCTTTCAAGTCTGTTCATCCGATCGTCTCTGTCAGCGTCTCAAGTTCAAGTCTATACAATGGTTCAGGGCTTCCAAGTATATACATCCGATCGTTTGAGCAAAGTCTATACAGACTCCACCGTCTCATTCAGCGTCTCAATCTTGCAAGTCTGAACATTGCCTTTGAGCACTGTAAAGTCTATACAGTCATGATCGAACGTAAGTCTACACATTGTTTTCAGACTTTTCAAAGTCTGTACATTGGGCCTTCAAGTTTTTTTTTTGAAGTCTATACACTGGCTCTTCTAACTCTACACAGCCTGCTTGGTCGTTCAAGTCCAAAGTCTATACATCCGTTTGTGCCTTGTCCTGGCCATCGTCTCTCACCATCAAGTCTACACATTGGTCGGTGGCAAGTCTGCACATCGTGAAGTCTATTCACTGCATGCTCACTCAACCAAGTCCATACATTGAGGACGCAGAAGGCCTCCAAGTGTATACATTGTCCTTTGCATATCAAGTCTATACACTCGATTCCTTCATGTATTTCACAGAAGTCTACACACTCCCTCTTGTTATGATAATGCATTCTTCAGCAAGTATATACACTGAGTTCGCATGAAGACTCACAAGTGTATGCACTCTCCCAGTGTACACACTTACTCACTTACTGTTTCTAAGTATATACATTGTGTTGCATTGCTTGAATTTCCTCAAGTCTATACACTGAGTTCGCATGAAGACTCAAAGTCTATACACTCACTCAGTGTTCACACTTATTCATTTCTGCTTCTGAAGTATATACACTCGTGTTAAAAGCCTGAACTAACTAAATATATACATTGCTTCATAAACATGAAGTCTATACACTGCCTCAGCTTTGTCTTCAAATAGTCTTAAATTGATAACTTGATTCTCTGTCTGACAGGGATTCTTACCGAGATAGATGACCTGGCTCGTGATCCCAGGAGGACGAGGTGTGCAGATGATGACACGTGGATGGAAATGCCTCGGATCTGGCGAATTCACTTGGGCGGGAAATGTGGAAGCCACGCGCCCAGTGCTGCTGCTGCTCGAGCTGCTATATAAGAAAGACTCCGTTGTCTGTAGAAAGAAGAACTGAAGCAGAGAGCAGAAGAAGAAGAAATAGAAGGAGAGTGAGCAGAAGAGAATAGAGGAGCAGAGATCGAGAGAGTAAAAGAGCAGAAGAAGAAAAAGAGGTGCAGAGAGAAAAGGAGAGCAGAGGAGAAAGAAAGAGAGATAGAGAGAGAGAGAGAGTTCATGGAGAAGAAGGAAGAAGCTACTGAAGATCTGTCTACTGGACCGTGGATCAAATCTAGGCCAGTCAGCTCCATGAGAGCCACATCTGATGTTCTTTCATTTACAACTTGTGTTTGCTGTGTTATTTTCGTTTCTTATTTTTCCTTTTATTTGATCTGATTTACTGTGTTCTTCCGATCCTCTAGACTGAGGTCGGGTTCCTCCTGTGGACTCAGGAGAAGGGAAACTTGTCTCCGGTTCTGGGCTTGTGGGTTGCAAGTCTAGGGGTCCCTCCTGGTCTGGAGGAAGAGAGGTCTGCGACCTCTGGTTTTCAAGTGGCTGGAAGTCACTTGTGTGTTCCCTCCGGTTTGGAGGAAGGGAGGATCGGTCCTCCTGTTCTGGGCTTATGGGTTGCAAGTCCAGGGGTCCCTCCTGGTCTGGAGGAAGAGAGGTCTTCGACCTCTGGTTTGCTGGTGACGGGGAGTCACTGGTGGGTTCCCTCCTGGTCTGGAGGAAGAGAGACCTAGTCTCTGGTTTCCAAGTGGCTGGGAGTCACTTGGGGTGTCCCTCCGGTTGGGAGGAAGAGGGGAGGTTGTTCCCCTGGTCAAGCTGTGTGGCAGCACTTGTTCGCAGACTGAGTCTGCAGTTTCTAGCTGTTGCTAGTGGAAGCCTCACTCCGGTTTGGAGTGAGGGATGGACGTAGGTCTGTGGACCGAACCACCTAAAAAATCTCTTGAGCAATGGTTTGTTTGATTGCTTGCTTCCGCTAGATGCATGCTAGGACCGTGATCTGATTGATTATCCATCTCCTAGAGTTTAATTGGGTTTGCATCTTTTATGTTTGAGCAATTGTCCACTAATCTTGTGCTTATCATTTCATACGAATTTTAAATTGGTCAAAACTCTTGAGAAGATCCATTCACCCCCCCCTCTGGATCGGTGTTTATCTTCTCACCTAGCTATCAATTGGTATCAGAGCAGGTTCTCTATCTGATCAGATCCAACGATCTACAGAGGATCCTATTATCTTTGGTGCATTTCTGAATTTACTCTCTGCTGCATTAATCTGCTTGCTGATTTAATCAATGGGGTTTCCACCGGTTTTCAATGGCTCTAATTTTAACTCATGGGTTGCCAGTCTCCATAACTATGTGAAATTTATGGATCCGGATTTGTGGAAGTTAATTTCACAAGGTCCTCATAGATTACCAAGGAAAGAGTCCAAATGGACTGACAGTCACAAATCAAAACATGGAGAGAATCAGAGAGCTTTGAATCTAATGAAAGAAGCTACTGACAAGGCTCTACATTCTTGTTTTTATGACTGCAGGTCCGCTAAGGACATTCTAAAAAAGCTGAAGCTAACTCAGAGGAGAGATGAGGACAGTTGCCTGATGGCTGACAAGAGTAACCATAGCAGTGACCAAGATGAATTTGAAGATGCTGAGGAGGTAAACCCTTTCGAGAATTTTTCTTTAGATGATTAGGAAGATGCCTATGCCAATCTGTCAAGATCCTATAAAAAACTAGGGAAGAAGTATAAAAGTCTGAAAAAGGAGCTAAAGAATCACGAGAATGCTAAATCTAGAGGTGAAAGCCCTGAAATTCTGAAAACTGAAAATGAAATTTTTAGAAGACAACTACAAGATTTTGATTATATTACTACAGATCTAGATCATTTGAAATCTAAAAAATAAACCCTTATGAAACAAATTGGTTTACATAAAAAGGAGAATCAGGAGCTTGCTTGTGAAATTTCTGAACTAAAGGAGAGGCTTAGTTTAATTGATGATCAAGTTCATCACTATAATGCAGTTCAGAATGAAAAATTGGTGAGAGAATTAGAATGTGTCAACTCTGAATTTGAAAAAATGAAATCTGAAAATGCTTGCAATGCTTGTGCAGCTTTAAGAGACTTGATAAATGAATTTGATTCTGATGATAAACTTCAAAAGGATTTAATCAAATCTCTTAAAGAAGAAAATAAATCATTGCTAGAAAAGAAAACTGAAGCTGAAGATATGAAATCTGAAAATGAAAGACTCAAAAACCAGTCCAAGGAATTTGAACACAAATTGATGAGTCTTGAAAAAGAAAACAGATTGATTTCTGAAAAAATGGAGGCTGATAGAATAATGAATCTAGAGCTTCAGAAAAATCTCAACAAACCTCAATCTGAGAAACAACATGAAAACTTTTATGAATGTCAGTCTTCCTTAGATGATTGGATGTTTGATGATGATCTCCTAGAGAAAAACTGAAAATTGAAAGAGGAAATCAACAAGCTAAATCATCTAAACACCCAACTATCAAATAGGCTATTGACAATTGAAAAAGGCAAGGGTGTGAGCATGAATAATTCTGATAGGTTGGTGGATGCAGAACAAGAAATTGAGAGTCTAAAAACCATCAACTTAATGTTAAATAGAAATGTCAGTTGCAGTGAACAGAAAATAGCTGGATATGAGCTTACTATCACATCCCTTCAACAAGAAGTTGATGATCTTTACAAGTCCCTATCTGAAGCTGACAAGGAAATAGAATTAAAACAGGAAGTAGAAAAACTCAAAAGTCTGAATGATGCCTTGCATCAACAAGTAATTTCCTGTGAAACAGATTTGTCCAAATATGAAGCTAAAATTGCTGATTTGAATTCTGAGATTAAAGATTTGAAAAATTCTCTATCAAAATTTGTCAAGGGAAAGGACAATCTGAATAAGCTTCTGGGAAAGAGTGATAACTCTCAGAGAGAGGGGCTGGGTTACAGTTCAACAAACAAAAGGATCAATAGCAATAAAACTTCAACTGTGTTTGTAAAAGCTTCTGATCAAAACACAACTACTGGTCCTTCTATTTTTCAATTCACTGCACAAAAGTCCACTGTGAAACCCAAAACTGTGGAACAAACTCCAAAACAGAAAAAGGGTGAAAACTCACAGAAAAAGGACAAAGACACTCATGTTGGTATAAAGAAGGTTGATGGAAACAAACAGAAAACTATTTTTGTTAAATGTTCTGAACAAGAAAAGCCTTCTACTTCATCTCCACCTCAGAACAAGGCTAAGAAAATAGAAAAATAGAACAAAAATCAGAAAAAGACTGAAAAACACTCACATGCATCTAGGAAGAAGATGATATGTCACTACTGTCACAAATTTGGACATCTGATGCATGAGTGTAAATTGATGGAGAAGGATGATATGAATACTAGGAAATTTCATGATAAAAATCCTTCATCTCATAAAAAGAAAATTGAATGTTTTCACTATGGCAAATTAGGACACACAATTACACAATGCTGGTTTGCAAGTGGTAAGAAAACATCTCATCCATATCATGCTAAATTCTCTGCAAGTCAACATGGTTTTAATAAGAACAAATTTGCTTCAATGAACTAGCACATCACTTATTTTAACTGCAACAAGACTGGTCACAAGGCCACTGAATGCTGGTCAGGTTTTCATAGAATAAATTATTTTGCTTGCTCTCACTGTGGGAAGAATAACCATACGGTCAAGAACTGTTGGCATGTTCAGAAGAACACTATTAATCCCTATGTTGTCAAATTCCCTGCAAAATCATTTGTGAAATTTTCATGCTATAATTGTGGTAAGCAAGGCCACAAATCTACTGAATGTTGGCTGGTTAGGAATAAGAATCAAACTGTTCATGCATATAACAGAAAATCTTATGATCATGTTTATAAACCTCATGTTGCTGTTACTATGCATCATAAGAACCAGAAACCAGTCACATCATGTAGATATTGTGGAAAGTATGGTCACTCTATGGACAATTGCTACCTGATGGATCATGATGACCATGTTGCTATGAATTTACTTAGAAAACCTGTCAGGGCTAACGCAGGACCCAAAGCTGCTTGGGTTCCTGCAGGATCAAGATGATCAAAAACTTTGCAGGTGTGCCTTGGACTGAGGAATAAAGAGGGGTAAAACAAACCAAGGCATCCAAGTTGATAAAGCCCCTTTCAGGTAAATTCTCTGCACTTCTTGTTCTTAGATTTACTGCATAGCATGTTAAATCTATTTTTGCACATTCTTTAAGTTCAGCATTGTCAAATTTGAATTCTCTGAACTCTCCTTATCTGAAGTGTATGTTTTGCACTCAACTCTCTTGATGGAAACTGCCTGATTAAGAATTCTTTCACATAATTTGTGTTTGAATGATTGTCTGAACTTGCATATGCTGCCATTGAAAAATCTGATGCACTATCATGCATGACCACAATGGTATATTAAATAGTAAGCTACTAAAAGGTAGGGAAATCTGTCTGGAGGTTCTTACTATGTGTGAGATGGTCTTGTAGACCAAGTTCTTCGCCTAGTACCATGGGTCATATCTCTTTATAGGACAGTCAGAATGAGCATAAACCTTGAATTCATGTTTCAATGCTTTAATTGCATATCATGTACTTTGTAAGGGGGAGTCTGATTAATGTTTACATAATTCTGATAATCTCATTTGCTGAATGCATACATGTAGTTAGTTGCATTGGATTTCCTTACATTGAAAAATCAAAAAAAATTTGATTCCTTGCATCTAGATAGGGGGAGCATTCCTGTTTCATCTCTTCACCTCTTGAACTCCTTCTGTCTAGCAATCTGATCCATTCTTGGCAAATATGTGGTTCACTTGAATTCTTTGTTGTCTACACTGATATAGCTGATCTGTCTGTATTCCAGACTCAGCCATTGATTCTGTCTACTATGAATTCAATTGGTAGCTTGTTCCTATCATACACATTTCTTCATATCTTGTCAAGACTGGTCAAAGCTAATCTGACTGATTTTTAGTCTTTAATGCTGGCTTCTGAATTGCTCTATTCTCTCAACTATTGGTATCAGAATTGCTCTCTGCTAATTTCTCTTGACAATGTCATTGATTCAGCCGAATGAGGAAAGATTTAATCAGGGCACCCAAGGCATAAGTCAGACACTCTGAAAAGAAGAATCTTCTATTATACTAGCTTAAGAATGTTTTGATAAATCAAATTGATTTAAGCCTAATGTATTTTCTAAGTTTTGATGTAAAAGACTTGAAAATATCTGAATCATCATGCTTAATAAATCTTAACCAATTGCCTCATGAATTTCATGAAAAACTTTCTGAAATCTAAAATTTTAAAAGACATGGCTTTCTTTGGTTAAGATACATGTAGAAAGTATTGTTCTTAATCATTTCAAGTGTACTGAGCTTTGTTTGAAGAATCTGAAAACAGTTAAAATTTAAAGCTAGAGCAATGACTGTGGTCACAGAGAAACTGGGTTTTCTATCAATGAAATAGAGTAAGCCCATGTCATGAAGTGCCATAGTTACCTCTTTTCAATATGGTTGAAAATCTGGCAGAGCAATGGCATGGTTGTGTTGAGTAACTGGGGATTCTGGCCTCTGATCAAGGTGTCTCCTCGTGTAAAAAGATACTCCATTACTAACTCTGTTCTCTTTGAGAGGCAATACGGTTGTCACATTGAGTAACTGGGTCACTTCACCTAAGACGTGTTGTGCCTTATGTAAAAAGGTGTTGACTGAACCAAAATTGCTCAGGAAAAATAAGTGCTGCTCAATTGGTATCAAAAAATTCTAAAAATCTAAAGACAAGCTCAGTCTCATTTATTTCTGTTTAATCTCAATATTATCTTATCTAACTTCCATAGGAGTCACTGAATTTAAATGAGTAAGATGGAAGGAGGTTAAACATGAATAACAAATGAGTTGTTGGTTCACCTTTATTAAGAGGTGTTTCAGATATGAGTATTGAATTTTCTTGATAAACTTTGAATACATCTCTCTTAAATCATGATGGTCAGTTTAAACTCATTCATAATATATTATAATTGAAGAATCTGAAATTCGTTTACAAAGATTTATGAATTTGGTGTGCTAATGAAAATCTGTCTTCCTCATTTATTCACTGTGATTACAGTCTGTGTTTTGCTGATAGATGCTCATCACTTCACTATATCAATTGGCTTCACTCCATCATCTAATCAGGGGGAGCTTTCCTGTCTTGCTGAGTGTCTTTCTTAAAGGGGGAAATCTAGTCAGCTTTCTTGAGTGTCCCTATGTTTTTGTTGATATTCTCCCTTCATCTCAATTGGTTTCAACCTTCAAAACATTTCTGATCATATTGCCCTCTATCAATGTGTTTTGATTTACATTGGTTCTCTTTTATGTGACGCACAACTCTCAGAATTTTTTTTGGATAACCAGAGTTCATCCTTGTAGATTTCTCTTGCATCATGGATCATAAGGGCAGAATTCTCTTGTCTGTTTGAGACACTATATGCATAAGGGGACAATGTGCTAGATTGTCTGATCAATTTGTTTGTCTGTAATAGCTCTATATCTTCTGCCATGTCAAAGGGGGAGTATTTGTTGCATATGCATGACTGCATAAGTTGTTTGACTAAGGGGGAGAATTGATTTAAATGATTCTGATATTGTGTTGCCCTCATCTGCTGAACTATTTTGAGTGTCTCATATGACATCACTAGATTATCAAAGTATTTTTTTTGATGAAGTCAAAGGGGAAGAATACTTTGATGAGTCTAGTCTGAATATTTCATTTATTTCATTCATAAGACTCATAGTATTGCCATCATCAAAAAGGGGGAGATTGTTGGATATTGTGTTTTGATGATGACAAACACTATGACTCTCATATGTTTGATGTCATATGTGTTTACTTATGTTTTGATGATGACATAGTTTACGTGTGTTTTGATGATGACAAATTGATGTCATATGTGTTTACTTCATTCAGAACTGCTCATTCAGAACTTGGTACATTGCTTAACTGTGAGCATGGCATAGACTGTACACTCGTCTGTCTGCATGAGTCACCAAGTCACACATTACATCGTGTGCTTTTCATGAAGTCTATACATTGGCATGCAGCGTCTCATGAAGTATGTACATCCTCTTCAAGCATTTCAAAGTCTATACATCGCTTGGAGTTCTTTCAAGTCTATACATTGCTCAGCGTCTTGTGCACCGTCTCACGTAGCGTCTTAGTTTCGTTCAGCAAGTATGTACATCGGTGCGTCTTCCATTGCGTCTCATATTACTTTCAAGTGTGTTCATCTGATCGTCTCTGTCAGCGTCTCAAGTTCAAGTCTATACAATGGTTCAGGGCTTCCAAGTATATACATCCGATCGTTTGAGCAAAGTCTATACAGACTCCACCGTCTCATTCAGCGTCTCAATCTTGCAAGTCTGAACATTGCCTTTGAGCACTGTAAAGTCTATACAGTCATGATCGAACGTAAGTCTACACATTGTTTTCAGACTTTTCAAAGTCTGTACATTGGGCCTTCAAGTTTTTTTTTTGAAGTCTATACACTGGCTCTTCTAACTCTACACAGCCTGCTTGGTCATTCAAGTCCAAAGTCTATACATCCGTTTGTGCCTTGTCCTGGCCATCGTCTCTCAACCATCAAGTCTACACATTGGTCGGTGGCAAGTCTGCACATCGTGAAGTCTATTCACTGCATGCTCACTCAATCAAGTCTATACATTGAGGACGCAGAAGGCCTCCAAGTGTATACATTGTCCTTTGCATATCAAGTCTATACACTCGATTCCTTCATGTATTTCACAGAAGTCTACACACTCCCTCTTGTTATGATAATGCATTCTTCAGCAAGTATATACACTGAGTTCGCATAAAGACTCACAAGTGTATGCACTCTCCCAGTGTACACACTTACTCACTTACTGTTTCTAAGTATATACATTGTGTTGCATTGCTTGAATTTCCTCAAGTCTATACACCGAGCTCGCATGAAGACTCAAAGTCTATACACTCACTCAGTGTTCACACTTATTCATTGCTGCTTCTGAAGTATATACACTCGTGTTAAAAGCCTGAACTAACTAAATATATACATTGCTTCATAAACATGAAGTCTATACACTGCCTCAGCTTTGTCTTCAAATAGTCTTAAACTGATAACTTGATTCTCTGTCTGACAGGGATTCTTACCAAGATAGATGACCTGGCTCGTGATCCCAGGAGGACGAGGTGTGCAGATGATGACACGTGGATGGAAATGCCTCGGATCTGGCGAATTCACTTGGGCGGGAAATGTGGAAGCCACGCGCCCAGTGCTGCTGCTGCTCGAGCTGCTATATAAGAAAGACTCCGTTGCATGTAGGAGGTTGATCGAAAAAGAAGAACTGAAGCAGAGAGCAGAAGAAGAAGAAATAGAAGGAGAGTGAGCAGAAGAGAATAGAGGAGCAGAGATCGAGAGAGTAAAAGAGCAGAAGAAGAAAAAGAGGTGCAGAGAGAAAAGGATAGCAGAGGAGAAAGAAAGAGAGATAGAGAGAGAGAGTTCGTGGAGAAGAAGGAAGAAGCTACTGAAGATCTGTCTACTGGACCGTGGATCAAATCTAGGCCAGTCACCTCCATGATAGCCACATCTGATGTTCTTTCATTTACAGCTTGTGTTTGCTGTGTTATTTTCGTTTCTTATTTTTCCTTTTATTTGATCTGATTTACTGTGTTCTTCCGATCCTCTAGACTGAGGTCGGGTTCCTCCTGTGGACTCAGGAGAAGGGGGACTTGTCTCCGGTTCTGGGCTTGTGGGTTGCAAGTCCAGGGGTCCCTCCTGGTCTGGAGGAAGAGAGGTCTGCGACCTCTGGTTTGCAAGTGGCTGGAAGTCACTTGTGTGTTCCCTCCGGTTTGGAGGAAGGGAGGATCGGTCCTCCGGTTCTGGGCTTGTGGGTTGCAAGTCCAGGGGTCCCTCCTGGTCTGGAGGAAGAGAGGTCTTCGACCTCTGGTTTGCTGGTGACGGGGAGTCACTGGTGGGTTCCCTCCTGGTCTGGAGGAAGAGAGACCTAGTCTCTGGTTTCTAAGTGGCTGGGAGTCACTTGGGGTGTCCCTCCGGTTGGGAGGAAGAGGGGAGGTTGTTCCCCTGGTCAAGCTGTATGGCAGCACTTGTTCGCAGACTGAGTCTGCAGTTTCTAGCTGTTGCTAGTGGAAGCCTCACTCTGGTTTGGAGTGAGGGGTGGACGTAGGTCTGTGGACCGAACCACCTAAAAAATCTCTTGAGCAGTGGTTTGTTTGATTGCTTGCTTCCGCTAGATGCATGCTAGGACCGTGATCTGATTGATTATCCATCTCCTAGAGTTTAATTGGGTTTGCATCTTTTATGTTTGAGCAATTATCCACTGATCTTGTGCTTATTATTTCATACGAATTTTAAATTGGTCAAAACTCTTGAGAAGATCCATTCACCCCCCCTCTGGATCGGTGTTTATCTTCTCACCTAGCTATCACTCCCCTTATTGATAAATCGGTCCCCCCTGGCCAAGGGAGAGAGGTGACCTATTTATAGGGTAGAAATTCACAAGTTTAATCTTATAGAAAATAGGAAAACCAAATTTAATAGGATTTGGAAGAATATTATCATATGGAAAGTGTCCTCCCATCTATATATAGCTATAGGGACCCTTTCCCAAGTGGAAGAGAGGCTCAAAATGGAGAAGGGAGGAGGTTCTGGCAAGTTTGGAAGTTGCAGGAAAATGATGACCTCAAGAGGGGTCGCCCATTCAATGGACGGCCAACAGAAGAGGCACTGATGGGAAGTGAAACATGGGAGGTTCAAAAATTTTCAAAATTGGAAAAGAATTGGCGCCTGGGGGGCCCGTCGTCAATTATAAATTAATACAAATTTTGGCCGGAGTTAAAACCATAAAATATGAAAATAGAAATGACGACCAGGGGGCCGGACGCTCATTCATGAATTAGCGACCTTCCTAACAGTCGTAGAATCAAAAATAATCGAATTTCGGCACAAAATATGAAGAAAAGAATTGGCGCCCTTCCGACCGGTCTCTAATTAAAGAATTTGCGACCTTCCAGAGAGTCACTAATTCTTTATTTCTTAAAACCAGTTAAAAAATGGACCAAAAGAATGGGCGCCATTCTTTATGGTGCCAATTAAAATGGGCACCCATGACCAGGGTGTCAATTCTTATTTTGCATATATACCATTTGTTGTACCCGGACTATTTCCCCAGCAAAATACCCAGAAATAAGGGTTCGAGAATTTCCTCGAACACCTTCAAGGCATGGGCTACCCGGCCCCTCCGACAATCCAGTGGGCTCGACCAACGGCCCCAACCCGTTAGCCTAGGTGCACGGTGGCACCAGCAATCGATCGAGACCACTCCCGACTCCTAAGTTACGGACTTTGCCCGCCTTCTACACGACCACCCGGGCCATCCCGGGGACACTCCGACTACAAGCCACACCATGTGGCACCCAGTGAAAAGGCCAAGGGCCTACCCCGTAATGCCTTCTTTCAACCCTCCAAGGTCAAAGGGAGACCCAAATAAGTCAACCACAGGCTCAGGAGGCTAGTAGTACGCGTGTACAGCTCACACACGCGTGTTCGGCATTCTGCCGAACACCTTGTGGGCGTACATGTTTCAACCCTTCTACAACAATCCACGGGCCACCCCGTGATTCCAGTACACCAATTGGGTCCTACAACGACCTCTCAGCAAGTCAGGGCCACCCCCGACCCTCAAACACGTGGCAACAAGCCACTGAACTTAGCTCTCGGGCCAACCCGAGGCTACCCTGCCAACCCACCGTACAACATGGCACATAGTACGAGGCAAGGCCCATGGGCCCAAGGTGCCTCCTCCCAGCCCCTACGAACTTCTACCCTTGGCCCTATGCAAAATCCAAGGCCCGTCGGCCACTTACGCGGCTCGTTCGGCAACCCGGGGTGTGTTGGGCATTCGCCCGAACATCTTGCGAGTGGCCACTACAACTCGAAGAATAATGGCTCTCATGGGCCATTTCAACATCCCGAAACTTCATATCCCCCAAGAGATATCCCCAGACGACAAAGGAAGACCCCCGGGGGACATCCCTCAAGGTTACGGCTTTTCCAGGGGCCCGTGTGTCCCAGGGCATGGCCGCCCCCGGGGAGGGCGAACTCCCGGGGGGGCCACGCCCTCTCCCCAGCCTGGAGGCCCGATGGCCCTCCCCAGTCCCAGTCCCTGCAAACTCTTAGTTTTGCGGTCCAAGGTTCGTGCAAGGTTCGTTCGTCGTACCCGTATGCAGAAGGATCTGCGAAGATGGAGCCCCGGGATTACGCTAAGTCACACACGTCAATCCCTCGATCTTCGTGCACAAGCAACCAGTCCACCAGTGTATCCTCCCATTATCCTTTATCCTCTTTCTTCTTAATCAATTTGGGAAGAAAATAACCCAAAACAGGGTTTTATAGAGGTGGGACCACTCCCCCTCTCTCTCTTCTACCTGGTCCGCCCCCTTGGGGGGTTTAGGCGGACTAGCTTGGAGGCCCAAGCTGGTCCGCCTAAACCCTTGTATAATAAAAAAAGATTTTTAAAAAACAAAAAAAGAGGGACTTTGGTCCGCCTAAACCCCCCCCCCTGGGAGGGGTTTAGGCGGACCAGCCTGGACCCCCAGGCTGGTCTGCCTAAACCCCTCAAAAAAAAAAGTTTTTTTACCCTTCGAAGAGGGGTTTAGGCGGACCAGACCAGCCCAAGGGGCTGGTCCGCCTAAACCCCATCCCTCACTCTCCCACACACACAAATAAAATTCAAATAAAATAAAAATAAAAGCATTATTTGGGGGGTTTACCCGGACCAAGTTGGACCCTCAACTTGGTCCACCAAAACCCCACCCCCAACCCCTTCAACTTCTATAAATTTCCCCCCTTACCAAACAAAAAGAGGCATATGGTATGTGAAGCACGGACGGACGAGCAAACTTCCCCGGCCTAATTGTCGCACCTCGGATTCCCGAGGCTTTCGGCAAGGGTCAGGAATGCGAGAAGACAAGTGCGCGCGTGGTTGGCTTGCTAGTCGGCTCACACACGCCGAGGGTATGTTGCACATACTCCCCTCACACGGTGTCTAGCCGTCTCATGCCAAGCCATCCCCGCCACATGTAAGATAACCATACCAACGGCAAATATGCCTGCACCCCGGGCCTACCCGTGTGCGGCAACTTACGAAACTTATGACGGTGACGAAGGGTACTTCATAGCGCCGCATCAGCCCTCGACACGGACTCGCGTGCCCACCGTTCACCTCCCAGTTGGCCGTCGGCCCCTCAGATCGACAAATCAAGTCTAGTCGGACCTCTGGCCCGGGAATCATAGTCCCGGGGCCGACCTCGACTCCCCAGCATGACAACACTCGCCGTCCGAGACCTGGACCCGACCGCTCACCTCGATCCGCATCCGACCTCCGCCAGGCGCCAGCCCGTGTCTGTTCTGGCCACCAAGGCAGTCTGACCTACACCAACTCCTCTTTAAAGAGTTCCAGTAAAACATGTGGACATCCGCTTTGTCACGCAATGACCCGGGGATCGACTCACAAGTTGGAATTGTCCCCCGGCTTGCTCCAGTTGTACTTCGGCCCTTTAAGGCCCACTTGTAAAGCCCATGTGGCTCATCATAAAACCAGTAAAATACATACACCCGTGTTCGGGCCCCCAGCTTCCGACCTACAGCCCTCGGTCTAACGCGTACCCCTAGCTACTGAATGCACCCCAGCCCTCTACCCATGGCTTCAGACACATATACAGACTTTTCTTCAGCATAGAACGAAGGTATTCGGATTCAATCCAATGTAAATAAACACAGGTTGCTTGCAGCCGGTGGGGAAAGACGTCCTATACATGATTCCCGCATCGCCTACGCATTCGCACCCATGGAACCCCTTCTCTCCATGTGTCGCCCGATCGACCGAGCCCACGTGCCGTGCCCTAGTGGTGCTTCCCCGGTCAAACCTTGGTTCCATGAGTGATTATCGAGAGATCGACTGGCACGCCCGCATCTTGTCTGGTAACCCTTATCCCGACACTTCCGTGCCATTCGACCCTTTCCGACTTTCCGTAAAAAGGAGAGTGCCCGGTACTGCCGTGAGAGGCATGCACCCATGAGGAGGATACCCGGGATACATCAAAATCTCATATTTTCCTTCACCGCTGTATCCCTTCACTCACCCCGGTAATCGGCATAAAAAACCCGCGCAACAGAGAGAATGGCACGCCCGGTGGGACGTCTCCTGCCTTCCTTCTTTTTGCTGAAGAAAAGTCTATGCCAGCCCTGAAGCCCGGTGCCCTTTTCCTGTCCTTGCAGGAGAGGCAGAAGACGGTACTTGTGCGCGTTCTCCAGCGGCTCCCAGTTCACGTTCTGATCATCGGGCCGTCCTCGGCGACTGTCAGCGACCGTCGCCTCCACAGCACTCAGTATCCCAGCAACCATGGCGTCTATCACTTACGGCCCCAACGTCATTGCCACCCATGCCCGGGTGGGCTACTTGGCGACCCCGATTGCTTTCGGCAGCTTCGCCCTGGTTATCGGATCACCCTACTTCCTGGGTGTGATCCCTGTGGCTACTTCTCAGCCAACTCCAGTCTCTCCACTGGCCCCCGCGGCCAACGCGCCATGCGCGCCTCCAGCTCCAGTGTCCCACCTGAGTACCGGGCGCCGGACTGTCACTGCAAGCCCCTACAGGGCCCCCACATCAACGCTGGCCTGGGTGAACATCACTTCCCAAGGCCAGCTTCGTCCGATCTCCAACACGGGCCCTGCGCCCCGGACTTCGGTCACCATCACGGCATCTTCCTCGGGTCCTCAATCCCGAGTCCCAGCCAAGCCGACACCCAACATGGGCTCCCTGCCCCGGGTCCACGGCTCCTCAGCATTCTCCTCGGGTCCTCAGCCCCGAGCCGTAGCCAAGCCGGCACCGCACACGGGCTCTCTGCCCTGGGTCCACGGCTTCACAGCATCCTTCTCGGGTCTTCAACCCCGAGCCGCAGCAAAGCCGACACCCAACACGGGCTCCCTTCCCCGGGTCCGCGGCTTCCGAGCATCTCCCTCGGGTCCTCAATCCCGAGCTCCAGCAAAGCCGAAACCCGACACGGGCTTTCGGCCCCGAGTTTACTGCTTCCAACATCTGTGTTGGGTTTTCCACCCCGAATCCTGACACGGCCGAGACTCGACACGGGCTCACAGCCCCGAGTTCGTGGCTCCCCTGTAGTGCACTCGGGACCCCGGTCCCGAGCTCTAGTTGAACAGGCTCTCCTCGTGGGTCTTCCACCCAGAGGGCAGCGTTCCTCAGCACCTTCCTCGGGCATCCCGGCCCGAGCCCAGACTACACCGACACCTACCACGGGTCTTCGAGCCAGGGGCGTTGGCACCCCTGTACTTCCGACGGTGTCACCTCCCGGTGCAAGAACGTCATCTCGAGCATTGGCGACACTCTTATCAGCGCGGGTGAAGGCTTACACCCAAGTCACCCAGCCATCGACTCCCGGTGCGGGCTACTTGCCCCGAGAACCGATCCCGACACATCGGACTGACGGCTTCATGTTGTCAGTCGTTCCGGGCCATGTTTTCTCGGTCTACCATCTTGGGGTGGAGTCTTCCTCAGCTCCTCAAAAGAAGCGTCGCCATGGCCGCGGAGCCAGGCGACTTGCCGCTGCAACCAGCAACTCCGACAAGACAGTCTTTGTCGGCCACTTGCAGATCCGTCTCGACAGGGGTGAACCAATCATACCCCAGGAACGGACCATTCCCACCATCCCCACCTCCAATCATTTTGACCTCTTGCGTCAAACACGAGAGGACGTGGTGAAGCTCAAAGGAGCGGGGTCCTCGGCGGCAGCCCGGGGGCACCCACCGTAGCTAGACACACGGTCTCCCAAGACAACTCGTCGGAAAAATGGCGACAAGGGAGACCAACAATCGGACTTGAGGAGAATTTGGGTCACCCCAGAAGAAGCTTAAGCTGTTCGAAGGGCCCGTATCACCAACCCCCTGTGAGCACTCAGACGCGGCATCAGACGGGATGCGGCGGGTCTCACAGCAGCATCGTTTCATGACTCCTAGTCATCCAATGTCCCCCGTGCAAGCAAGCGGAGGCAAAGGCGAGCCCGTCCTCGAGCCATCCAACAACTTGTCCAGGGTTCTCCTCCGACCAACATCGGGAATGAGCCCCCTCCGCAACGCATCTCGGTCTTTGACAGACTAGGGACGCCTGTTCCCCCCGAGCGACACCTGCGGAGGAAGCGGACGGCCCGGTTCATCAATGATGCGTTTCGAGTGTTCGTGTGTTACACCACCGGACACCAGCCAGACACCCAGTCTGACGACTTGAACCAGCCTCTGTCTCACTTTATGAGGCCTCACCACCAGGCTCCGCCGCCTCCCTCAACAGGTCATATCGGCACTTCTACCGGACCGCAGGCGTCGGAACGCGAGGAAGAGGTCCCGGTGGAAGATCGCGCCGCTCCTATCAACGCAGAGCCGATCAATAACGACCCTCTTGCGAACGAGGTTCAAGAAGTGACCCTCGACACTCGCATGAAGGAGAACCAGCATCTGAAGGCCCTCCTGCAAGACCTCCTTCATGATGTGACACAACCTAAGACTTAGGCAAACAAGCACATTCACAATCAAAACGGGCCAATTTGGGCCGCCGCTCTCTCGTCGCTCACCCAAGCCCGGGGTAACTTGGCAATGCCAAGGTGAGCTTCACCGGCTGCGCCGTGGCTCTCACAAGAAACATTATCAATAACAACATTATAGACATTGTTACTGGTAGAGGGCCAGCAAGGCCAATATGTGATTCCCAATGGGTGTGGATGCCCAATTCAAGGGGGCCCACAAAGTGCCAAAGGCACCGGTTGCAAATCTCCCACGGTGATCACTCAAGACAACGGGGCTTGAGGATCGGGCTCTCACTCACATAACCAGCGGAATTAAAAACTAATATTGAAAGATAAGCACTAAATGGAGTGAAGATTTGAGCACTTACTCGACCGGTTTGAAGAAACCGGTCCCGGTCGGAGACGAGGGCGAGCGGGGAGGCGAGTGGATCCCCACACGCCGCGTCGGGGTAGCTTGACCTGCCCAAACAAGTTACACCACTACATCTCTCGCAGGAGGGGGATCGTGGGGTGGGGGTTAATGAGATTATAAACAATACTACCTCCACGCAGGGAGGGGCCTCAGCCGGCCAAGCGGGGCGGGGAAATTAGAGTAAAGAGAGATGCCTAAGTGACGGCACCGAATCTGCCTGCTGTCTGCGAACAGGGATAGATAGTCGGTGTTGCTGCTTTAGAACCCGATCAGGAATTTTGCTGTGCCGAGACCGGTGGGGAAATCTTCGTAGCTAAGAAGGGAATGCCTCATAATTTCTTTAATTTCTTCTGGAGTCGCTGCTGGCCGGGATGGAGGTTTGAACAGAGCCTCAGATTCTCGGACCGGCAGCTGCAGACTTCTAACAGAAGATTGCAGAGAATGCCATGGCAGCTCCCGACCTCGGAATCAAGTGCCGTTGGAGTCTTTGGAATCGTGGACGAGTCCTCTTCGTAGAAAAACTGACGGCGAAGCCAACCGATGTCGGAAAAGACTAGGGGATGTAGAACAATGGTGACTGGTCGGTGCAGACTGTGAGTAGCAGATCTGAGTAGCTGAGAGAGAAAAATGAGAACTCTGGATCAAGAATGCCGAATGAAGTTCTGTTTCTTGATTCTGGAAGTAGACTGGGCGATGAAGAACTTTTAAGAAGAACTCGTGGACTGATTCCTTCCGGGTTCATCGTGGCAGAGCTTCTAATCTGGCTCAGGTCCTCAGCTGAGGTAGAACTGCGCAGTTGTGGGAGAATGGACCTCCTGGACGGCTCGGAGATCAGAAGAAGATGAAACCACTTCTGTTGCGAAGGAGACTGGTAGACGCTTCCGAAAATGGCTCTTGGGTCTTCAAACGCATCCGGAGGAAGTTGTGGTGGCCGCTGCAAGTTGCTGGTTCATCTGTAACCTCTGGGACAGCAAACTGTAACTTCGAAGTAGCTTCCAATGACCAAGAAAGAAGAAGGGGAAGGGGGTAGATGAGTGTGGGAGTGACCCCTGGTTATAAGGGGGTCTTGGAGGGGGTGTTCTAAGGTGTGGGAGGTGGAGAATAAGGTCTGGAAGAGGGTCCAATAGATGGTGGTAGTGGGGGCTGTGAATTTGGTTGGAATGGAGAGAGGGAAAGGATATTCGAAAATAGGTTTAAGGGTGGGGTTAATTTTTTGTCTTGGGAATGGGGGGGTTGTGCTGGGGAAGGGAAGGGGTGCTTGGGGTAGTGGGAAGGGTGCTTGGGAAAGTGGGAGGGGTAGTTGGGGGTTGGATGGTGAGGAGAGGATTGGTGGAGGGGGTCTTGGGAAGGAGTGGAGTATTGATGAGGGTTGTGGGGAATGGGAAGAGGCTTAAATGGGGTAGGTGGGGAGTGGAGGTGGTTGGGAAGGGAGGAGAGAGAAGAAAATTCAAATTTGGGTGTTGAGGAGAGATAAAGTGGAGTGAAAAAGAGAGATTAAGAGAGGGATGGGTGGGGAATCTCTCCCCTAGGGTTTCTCACCCAAAAAATGGAATCTCTCCACTAGATAAGAAGTGTAAACTCTCAAAGTGACAAGTTTTTTCATTCATTGATTCATTAAGTTGGAATGGGGGGAATGGGGTCCTATATATAGGAAACCCACATTTCTACAAAAGTCCCTGACAATTGACTCAATGACAAATAACCGAGGGAGTAGGGGAGAGCCCTTGGGCCAAGCCCAATGAATTGGGCCCAATAGCTAACTAGACAACCTGATGACACTCAAACTTAGGGAAATGAACACAAGACCTAGAAACATGACTCAAATAAAAGGGAAAATACATCAAATGACTCAAATAAAAATTACATAGGACGCAAAATTAAATGACTAGAACATTCCGGATGCAACCGGGGAGAGGAGACGAGCTGTGAACGTGGGCATGGGAGGTGATGTCCCCATCATACTCTCGGGGTGCGGAGAACTCGACTCCGTCGAGTAAGTGTCATTCCCTCCTCGGAGGGTGTAGAAGTGGTACTTCCCTCAAGTCTTCCGAACGAGACCGATCTATCCACCTGCCGAGATAGCGCTCGTATACCTTGCTCCTGGTCGTAGTGACATGTTCATCCAATATTCGTTCAATGTGCTCACGCTGGGCTCTCTTGGCTGGTGGACTCTCCTCACGGGTGGGTGCTCTCTCAACAGAGGGAATAGGCTCAATATCCTCACTAGGTACCACCGTGGGTCCCTTGTATGGCACTAGGTCGGCGACATTGAATGTGGGACTTACCCCATATTCCTAGGGGAGATCTAACTCATAGGTATTTGCACCAATGCGCCTCAGGACCTGGAAGGGACCAGCCCCATGTGGCCTCAATTTGGAGATGGCTCCCGGGGAGAGCCTCTCCGTCCTTACCATCACAAAGTTACCCTCATGGAATTCTTGGTGACGTCGATGAGAGTCGGCTCGCCTTTTATAAGTCACATTCTTCTTGTTAATGTGCTTGCGGATCTCTTTATGCAATGTTGTGAATGCAGACATTCTAGGGGTGATGGGTGGACCTGGGCAACCAAAAGTAGACCTATCGTGTAATGATGCAGTGTAGACTTTGGTTAGCCTAGGTGGGCCGGGGCACCCGTAGGTGGCCCTATCATGCAAATTGGTGATAAATATTGGGGGACCCGGACATCCGTAGATGCCTTTGACATGCTTAAGACCCATGATGCATGAAGGTGGACCATGACATCCGAATATGGACCACTCATACTTTCTACTTGACATGTGGGTGATATGAATGAATGGATCCAATATAGTGTTCATGCCAAGGGGTATGGTAAGCCTAGACACATGCATGCTTTTCCCAAAGGTGACTTCCATGTGTATAGGTGTGGGGCAACCCTTGAACTCCCATTGGAAAGGATCAAATGGATCTAAGAAGGTGGTCATCATGGGGTGGGGCACAACTTTATTACCTAGGGATATGTGGCCCAATGTCATGGCTCCCAAGGGGCAACCCGGGTCTAGGATGGGGTGGATTGGGTCAAACATGGTGGGTTGGGATAGGGAAAGGTGGGTGGTGGATAAGGTGGTTGGGTCCCATGGGTTCTTTGACCCCCATTGGAAGGGATCAAAGGGATCATAAAAAGGGTTATCGAAGGGGAGGGGCCCTATGTCCTCAAGATCCTCAAGTGGTGGTGGGTCATCCTCCTCTAATGAGACAATTGGGCCGAAGTTCTTTGTGAGTGGGTCGACCATGAGGGAAGGGCTTGACTTTCCACCCGATATAAGAAGCTCTAAATTGAGGAGAAGGTCGGGCTCCTCGGGTGTGGGGAGGAATAGAAGGAGGTCACTAGTGTAGTATCCAATGGTGCAAACCGAGGTGATAGACCCAACACAAAGGTGTAGGAGGTCAAGGCTCCTAGATTGGTGGGCCATGGGGGTCAACAAGCCGGTCAACTCATATTGCCAAGCTAAGGCCTTGAGAAGGTCCTCTAAGGTTTCCACTTGGTAGGATGTTTGGATTATGGTGTGATAGGATGAGAAGGGTATAATGGGAAGATTTTGCTCTATGGGAGGGCAAACATAGGACATGATGGGGTGAATTAGTCTCTCCTTTAGCCATCTAGCTAGGGGCCCATCTATGATTATAGTGCCTTTTGTGAGGGTTTGTGGTTCTTGAAGATCCAGATTATTTGAACTGGTGACGGGTTGAGGCTCTTCCTCACCATTGGTGTGAACTCGGGCTTCCTTATGGGCGGGGAGAGGGTCGGGACTAGCAACTATTCCTATGTGAGTGGGTGTGGCCTCCTTTCTCAAGGGAATGGGAAGGTCTTTTGGAGATGGGGTGATGATGGTTGGGGCATGGTACACCCGGGGTGGTGAGTGAGGTCGAATTTGGGTTGGGAGTGGAAGTAGTGGTGGCCTAGATTGGGGTAGGGTTGGGGTTGGAAGTGGAAGGTGGGTTGGTTCAGTTTGGGTTGATTGGGGGGGTGTACCCTTTGTAGGGGATGATGGAGGGATAGTGGTGGGGACCAAGGGGAATTGTGGGGTGTGGGTTTGGTGAGGGATTGTGGGTTGGGTGGTGGTGGTCGTCATGGGTCTAGGTGGAGGGATGGACACGGGGTCCAGTTGGGCTTGAATGGTGAGAATAGGATGAGTGGTGGTTCTTATTGGGGAAACTAGGTCGGTTAGGGGTCTCTTCCACTTGGGATCGGCCGGTTGTGGAGGGGGGGAAGTGGGGGCCAATTGAGTTTGGATAGTAAGATTTGCGGAAGGGGATTTTGGTTGGAGTGTGGGGACCTTTAGGGGATTTGGTTGAGAGGTGGATGCTTGGTTTATTTAGGTCTTAAGGGAGAGGACTTGGTTGCGAAGTGTAGTTATGATGGTTGAGAGGTTATTTATTGGTGGTGGTGGGGGTGGAGACCAAAGGTCGGTCTCAAGTTGGCCGGGTGGGGATGGAGGAGTGGTAGTGCTCCTCGGGTTAGGGGTGTTTGAGTAGGAGGGGTGGGAATGTTTGTGGATGTAGATCTTTCTAAGTTCTACCTTCATCTCTTCCCATGAGTGAATAGGTTCTTGGCTTCTAACCCTCCTTAAGCCCTCTATGTGTTCCCACTTACTCTTGGCTTGACCCCGAAGTCGTCCCTTGGCCTTTCGGACTCTCGCGCATCCATATACCCAAGTCTTTTCAAAGTACTTTTCTATGGTAGCCTCCCACCTAAGATAGTCACTAGAATGCGATCCGTCAAAGGTAATATCTCTAGGATGAAGTCCATGGGTGGTGAGTAGGCTAAGTAGGTGGCCATGATGATCGGGGGAATCAATGCAAGGGTCGGATTGATGATGACTCCAATGCAAGCATGCCCTAGGACTTGACTTGATAGAGACAAGTCAATGACTTGCTCTGATACCAATTGATGTGACACAACCTAAGACTTAGGCAAACAAGCACATTCACAATCAAAACAGGCCAATTTGGGCCGCCGCTCTCTCGTCGCTCACCCAAGCCCGGGGTAACTTGGCAATGCCAAGGTGAGGTTGAGGGGTTGGGCCCTTACTGGTAGAGGGCCAGCAAGGCTAATATGTGATTCCCAATGGGTGTGGATGCCCAATTCAAGGGGGCCCACAAAGTGCCAAAGGCATCGGTTGCAAATCTCCCACGGTGATCACTCAAGACAACGGGGCTTGAGGATCGGGCTCTCACTCACATAACCAGCGGAATTAAAAACTAATATTGAAAGATAAGCACTAAATGGAGTGAAGGTTTGAGCACTTACTCGACCGGTTTGAAGAAACCGGTCCCGGTCGGAGACGAGGGCGAGCGGGGAGGCGAGTGGATCCCCACACGCCGCGTCGGGGTAGCTTGACCTGCCCAAACAAGTTACACCACTACATCTCTCGCAGGAGGGGGATCGTGGGGTGGGGGTTAATGAGATTATAAACAATACTACCTCCACGCAGGGAGGGGCCTCAGCCGGCCAAGCGGGGCGGGGAAATTAGAGTAAAGAGAGATGCCTAAGTGACGGCACCGAATCTGCCTGCTGTCTGCGAACAGGGATAGATAGTCGGTGTTGCTGCTTTAGAACCTGATCAGGAATTTTGCTGATGCCGAGACCGGTGGGGAAATCTTCGTAGCTAGGAAGGGAATGCCTCATAATTTCTTTAATTTCTTCTGGAGTCGCTGCTGGCCGGGATGGAGGTTTGAACAGAGCCTCAGATTCTCGGACCGGCAGCTGCAGACTTCTAACAGCAGATTGCAGAGAATGCCACGGCAGCTCCCGACCTCAGAATCAAGTGCCGTTGGAGTATTTGGAATCGTGGACGAGTCCTCTTCGTAGAAAAACTGACGGCGAAGCCAACCGATGTCGGAAAAGACTAGGGGATTTAGAACAATGGTGACTGGTCGGTGCAGACTGTGAGTAGCAGATCTGAGTAGCTGAGAGAGAAAATTGAGAACTCTGGATCAAGAATGCCGAATGAAGTTCTGTTTCTTGATTCTGGAAGTAGACTGGGCGATGAAGAACTTTTAAGAAGAACTCATGGACTGATTCCTTCCGGGTTCATCGTGGCAGAGCTTCTAATCTGGCTCAGGTCCTCAGCCGAGGTAGAACTGCGCAGTTGTGGGAGAATGGACCTCCTGGACGGCTCGGAGATCAGAAGAAGATGAAACCACTTCTGTTGCGAAGGAGACTGGTAGACGCTTCCGAAAATGGCTCTTGGGTCTTCAAACTCATCCGGAGGAAGTTGTGGTGGCCGCTGCAAGTTGCTGGTTCATCTGTAACCTCTGGGACAGCAAACTGTAACTTCGAAGTAGCTTCCAATGACCAAGAAAGAAGAAGGGGAAGGGGGTAGATGAGTGTGGGAGTGACCCCTGGTTATAAGGGGGTCTTGGAGGGGGTGTTCTAAGGTGTGGGAGGTGGAGAATATAGTTTGGAAGAGGGTCCAATAGATGGTGGTAGTGGGGGCTGCGAATTTGGTTGGAATGGAGATAGGGAAAGGATATTCGAAAATAGGTTTAAGGGTGGGGTTAATTTTTTGTCTTGGGAATGGGGGGGTTGTGTTGGGGAAGGGAAGGGGTGCTTGGGGTAGTGGGAAGGGTGCTTGGGAAAGTGGGAGGGGTAGTTGGGGGTTGGATGGTGAGGAGAGGTTGGTGGAGGGGGTCTTGGGAAGGAGTGGAGTATTGATGAGGGTTGTGGGGAATGGGAAGATGCTTAAATGGGGTAGGTGGGGAGTGGAGGTGGTTGGGAAGGGAGGAGAGAGAAGAAAATTCGAATTTGGGTGTTGAGGAGAGAGAAAGTGGAGTGAAAAAGAGAGATTAAGAGAGGGAAGGGTGGGGAATCTCTCCCCTAGGGTTTCTCACCCAAAAATGGAATCTCTCCACTAGATAAGAAGTGTAAACTCTCAAAGTGGCAAGTTTTTTCATTCATTGATTCATTAAGTTGGAATGGGGGGAATGGGGTCCTATATATAGGAAACCCACATTTCTACAAAAGTCCCTGACAATTGACTCAATGACAAATAACCGAGGGGGTAGGGGAGAGCCCTTGGGCCAAGCCCAATGAATTGGGCCCAATAGCTAACTAGACAACCTGATGACACTCAAACTTAGGGAAATGAACACAAGACCTAGGAACATGACTCAAATAAAAGGGAAAATACATCAAATGACTCAAATAAAAATTACATAGGACTCAAAATTAAATGACTAGAACATTCCGGATGCAACCGGGGTGAGGAGACGAGCTGTGAACGTGGGCATGGGAGGTGATGTCCCCATCACTTCAGGAGTGAGACCTTCATCCGCAGCGACCTGACAGGCCTAGGCCGAGGCACCGGCACCCCCGACAGCCCGTGATGCTGCCAACACCTCAGCGGCGATTGCCCGAACTCCGTTGGCAATGGGGTTTGGCACGCCTCTGGTTGATACTCAACAACGAGCCTCCAATACGCCAGTGCCGGAGGATCTCTTGGCGCAACGCCAGATGATCGAGCGCATTGTCGAGATAAAGCTCGCCTAGTATGGTGAAGGGACAGTCACGGTGGATCTCTACAGTGTACCCTACCCGCTTCACCACTTGTTGAAGAAGCTTCCTCCAGAATACTCCAAGCCCCTGAAGCTGCAAAAGTTCGATGGGCAGGGGTCGCCACATGAACACTTGGCCTACTATGTCACGGCCATGGGTGAGTTAGCGTTGGATGAATCATATCTCCTTCACTACTTCACCACTTCGCTCACGGGAACGGCCTTCGAATGGTACTCCCGCCTGAAGTTCGACTTAGTCGTCGACTGGGCCGACCTCTAGAAGAAATTCCTTGACTGATTTCAAACGGCCGAGCGAAAGGTCTCCCTAGCCGAACTCTGCTCCCTTCGGCAGAAAAAGGGCGAGGGCACCCTCGACTTCATCAAAAAGTGGCGAGACCTCAGCATGAGGTGTGTCAATCCACCCATCCAGGAGGACGCCATCACCATATGTCGTCGAGGTATGGCGACTGAGGTCAGCGAAAAGCTTCTCGGCACCAATATCAAAGGCTTTGACCAACTCAATTCGGCAGTCACCGAAATAAAGATGTTCTTCACTGATAACCCAAGCTATACTGTAGCAAAGGGGAAGCAAGTGCGAGAACGCCAGTCCGGTAAGGAGGTGACTATCATAGAATTCACCCCTGCTGCTAAAGCCAGTAAGGAGGCTGAGTCCAACGGCTCTGACAAAAAGCCAGCGGACTAGCCGGCTGTTTCCTCCTTCTCGGAGCACATGAAGACACCCTTCTCCTTCAAGAAGGAACATACGAAGATGCTCTTCGACCTCTGCTTGGCCCAGAAGATTGTCGACCTGCCAGAAATCCGCAAGCCGAACGAGGCCCTGAAGACCAACGATCCCAGTTATTGTATGTATCATCACATTTTGGGTCACTCAATTGAAGATTGCTATGTCTTCAAGAGTCAGGCGCAGAAGCTGATCCGAGACGGCCTCGTCAAGATGAAGAGCGGTCTCGTCGATCCTCCGCAACCACATACGTGGGCCAGGCTGGCTAAGGCCGCACGCGTGGGTCACCCCTCAGCCAATGTCATCCACATGATGGCCGCATTCTCTCTCTCTGATGATGAGTCAGAGGAGCCCATGGCTAATCGAAGGGAACATTCGATCTGGTATCTAGGGTGGAGGCCTTGGCATGATCAGAGACCTCTCTCCTTCCCCAGGGAGAGAACCCATCGACTCTTCAACATCCTCACCGAGACTGGGCAAATCATGCCCCGCGACTTGCCTCCCGACTACACCCATTGGGATCGTAGTCACCCCCAATACTGCCCTTTCCACGCCAGAATCTGCCACCCGATCAAGTCCTGTGAGGAAGTTCAACACCTCATCCAGGAACAGATCCGATGGGAGCAGATCGATGTGGAAGGAAACTCCATGTTGCTCGTCAGGCTTTGGCAAGCTGTCGAAGAGACCCTGCGCATTGCCAGGGATGCGCCAGAGCGGCCAGACTCTCCCCAAGAAAATGGGCACGGGCTGCCTTACCAGCACCCTCCAGAGTGGCTCGAGTTCCGGACGGACAATCAAGAGGTGCTCGAGCGACTGCGAAGGCGTAGGGAGCAGGATGCCAGTCAAGAGGCGGAGCCGACTAACTTTTTGGTCAACGTCATCCATTCTCCTGCTCCCCCGGCCCTTGAGGGCTCCCAGACACTAGCACCTAGCCAGCCAATCCCGGCCACTTCGGTCGTGCAGTGGTGGTCCTGGCGGGAGCTAAAGTCTCTCCCTTTCCCTGAAAAAGACACTACCAGGCTCCTCCGGGTCCTTCTCGGCCGAGAGGACGTTCTGGTGGGCGAGATGACTACAAGCTCTTCGGCTCTTTCTCATCCTCCTCTCGCCCTATCTTCATTGCCGACAATCGTGGATAGGAAGGGAAAGCAAAAATAGGGTGAGGCCCTGCCTCAGCCTTGGTGTACCTACTCAGTGGAGGGGCCGTCGGGTCTATCCCGCCTACCTGTTGACACAATCCGGAGTATGAAGAAGACATCTTCGGAGTCTTCAGCGGCTTCGCTTCAAGTGGCAGGCCCACCGCCACAAGGCTCCTTCATTCCGCAAAGTTAGGATAACTGTGCAGAGCAACAATGTCCTGCGACACTGTCATTGGTCGCCAGGCCTAGCCCTCAGCATGGTTGCAAAGGCAAGGCTAAGGAGCAAGACGACCAGTGCCCTTCTCTGCCTGCTTCTCAACAGAAGCCGCCGCCACCGCGAGTAAGGCATCAAACCGCGCATATGTCCTCCAACACCGGTCCCAATGTACCGGCTCAGTAGGAGACATCTTTGTCGCCACCGCGGCTAAGGCATCAAACCGTGCACACGTCTTAAGATGCCAGCACCAGCCGACCGACTTCTCGTAGGCTCCCATCGCCACCACGGGTAAGGCACCAAACCGCGAACACGTCTTCGGACGCCAGTCCCAGTATTCTTACATACCAGGAATTGCCGCTCAAGGTAATCGAGCAGGCAATCAACGCCACCTTCAAGATACAACAAGAGGAAGGCGCCTGGATCAAAATCTGGGTGAGGAAGAGTCATCGACCTCGCCCCACAAGGGCGTCTGCTCGGAGATATCCTCACCAGGATTTGTCAACTCCGGCTCAGCACCTCTCCCTCCTACTCCCTTGGAGACTGCTATCGCCAAGAGACGAGAGAAAAACAGGAGGAAGAACCTCAGAAGGCGGCTCAAGAAACAGGCTGAACAAGCAGCCATCCTGCAATTCCCGGCCGAGCCAACGCCTCTCCAAAGGCTCCAACGGCTCATTGATGACTTGGAGGAATACGTTCCTCCTCGTCCTACCGGGGCTCTCCCACTCGACAGCTACATCCCGTGGGAAGAAATGCAGAAACGAGCCCGTCTCAGAAATTGGGTCCAAGAAATGATCCAAAAGCTCAAGAATGGCGAAAGACTCGTGATCCATGACGAGCTCTCCTTGTGCTATAAAGACAAGGAGATCACCCCAGAGCAGTTGGAAGAAATGCTCCAGCGCTGCACCTGCAACATGGTGGCCATCCCACCTCCCGACAATATCAATGCTTCTCGGCGGGGTGAGCCAGTAGCCTCCCGGACGAGACAAAGGGCTAATGCCCCGCTTGGGCTACAGCCAACTCCAGAGCACACCAGATGGTGCCGAGGCCGTGGCCGGGGACGTGGTAGAGGCCGTGGGAGAACTCCCGAGCTACCCCTCCCTCCGTCCATCTTCGATCCAGAGCGAATCATCCTCTTTCGAGGAGAGGAACTAGCTCCCATCCCGAAAGTGGAAATTCGGGGCGGACTCGGTATCTTCGACCCTGTCAGCTTTGGCGAGGCTGCGGCCAGCCTCCCAGCCTCTGCACCAGTCCCAGCTTCTGTCACAGAGCAAGCGGGACCGTTCGGCATGGACGAGCTAGCACACCAGCCACCCCCAGAAGATCCGTCATTGGCGTCCATATTCCAAGAGCCCGCTGGCGATCAAAGTCAATCTGGTTCCACTGATAAGGGCAAAGCAGTGCAAATCCCTGACGGGGAGCAGCACGGTAGCTCGCAGAGGGTTCAGCCTGACATACTACCCTCTCTCGGGGATGCTCGAGCCCGAGCTGACCGAAAGGTCCTCCACCAGATGAAGCGCTTCCCTGCCAGCATTTCAATTTGGGAAGCCATAGCTTGGAGTAAGGATTTAAAGGAAACCCTTATCAAAATACTCACAGAGCCGGAAGTCTATGAAGCGCATGCCACGGAAATGAAGGCGGCTGCTTATGGAGCCTTCGCAGCCACCATCACCTTCACGGAGAAAGAGATGCTGCTATCCCCTCCATGCCATAATCATCCTCTTTACATGAAGGGGAAGATCAACGGGCACGATGTGAACCGGATCCTGGTGGACGCTGGTGCCGCTGTTAACATCATGCTGCTCAAGACATTCAAGTATCTATATCTGACACCATACCTCCAGAAGGTCCAGGCGGTCAAGATATCCAGCTTCAACCAGAACACCGAGGACGTCCTCGGCCGGGTGGACGTCGATCTGGTGCTCGATGATTTCACCTCCAAGGCAACATTCTACATCATCGACTCCAACACGTCTTATAAAATGCTATTGGGAAGACCCTGGCTCCATGAAAACTGGGTCGTCCCGTTGACTCTCCACCAATGCATCAAGTATGCCAAGGACGGAGAGCAACACAAGGGCTTTGTAGACCTGTCACCGTTCACACTAGCAGAATGCAACCTAGCCGAAGATGCGCTCTACTTCAAGGGGATTAGCTTGTACCCCGTGATCTAGAGCAAAAGCAACGGTTGGCTCTCAGAGAAAGATGACGATGATCTCTTCTCTGTCGAAGAGGAGAAGGCCAAGCTTCACCGGCTGCGCCGTGGCTCCAAGTCAACCCCGGATCGCCTTGAAAGGTGCCAGATCGACTTGGAGGCTAATCTTATTAGCCGAGCTATCTGCAAGAGTATATGCTTTCCACCATACTGCATCCAGCTCCCATGTGCATCCGAGGAGCACAGCGTCGAGTCGCTGATGACATTCATCGTCACCTTCAAGTGATAATGCCGAAACAAGAAGAAGGCTAATAGGGACAAACCCATTGTCTTCTATAAAGGAGACATGGTCCCTTAAGCCCCTCCAGATTATGACTTCGGCTGGTCTAGGCAAGCCGATGATACCCCTGAAGCAGTTCAGTTGTGGGGTGACCTGTCGTCGCATATTCAAGAAATGTGTTTGAAACAACACATTCCCCTGTGGCAGACCTCTGCCCAACAAAGATACTTCCGTCGACTGTGGGACCCTTCCCAGGTCCGGGGGCAACCCCCGTCCTTCCATAAGGATACCAGGGGGCTTGGTTACGACTGGGACCCAGACTTCCGCATCCACTACGCAGTCAACGTTGTAGGCTTGGTGCAACCAGCCGACGATCAAGCTAGAGTCGAAGCCAAATTCGACAGCTCCGGGGATGAGGGAGAGGAAATTCTGATCCCAATTTCCGCCAAAGCCAGAACCTTGGCTCAAGCCGTCGGGGAACCTTCTTCGCCTCCCTGCCAAGACAAAGGGGCGTAAGAGGCTTCTCCGGTCTTTCAGCCAGTCGAGGGACCCAGTACGATAAACCTTCTTGAGGGGGTGGATCTTGCTGGTCCAAGCTGCGAAAGATTGTCAGCTTCACCGGGCAACCCCGGAGAAACCTCAGCAACCCCAGTTGATGACTATTGGCCACAAGCCGGTGGCCCAGATCGATCCCTAACTGGTCCCAGCAACAACTGCTCTCCGATCCCTTCAGCATCAATTGGTGGCTTCGAGAACCAAGAAATACACGAAGCCGACACTGATGATGATGATTTCATCAACATCCAACCCGCTCCTCCTGAGCTGGAGGACGGCGGCCAGGCGACCGTCGATGATCTCGTGGAGATCAGCCTGGGCGAAGATGAAGCCCCTCAGCCTACATTCGTCAGTGCCCTCCTCATTGAGGCAGAGAAGCAAAACTACAAGCAACTACTGCTCGATTTCAAGGACTACTTCACCTAGACGTACAAGGAGATGCCAGGGCTAGACCCCTCCGTAGCAGAGCACGATCTAGCCATTTCTCCCTCAATCGCTCCAGTCAAGCAACCACAGCGGTGCATGCGCCACGAGCTGGAGCTCCAGGTTTCGGCCGAAGTCCACAATATGGCGGAGGTCGACTTCATCGAGCCGTGCATCTACCTGATCTGGCTCGCCAATATAGTTCCGGTCAAGAAGAAGAATGGTCAAGTCCGCATCTGCGTCGACTTTCGGGACCTCAACAAAGTCTGTCCGAAGGACGACTTCCCAGTCCCAATTACAGAAATGATGGTCGACATGACCACCGGTCACGAAGCCTTGTCTTTCATGGAGGGGTCGTCTGGTTATAATCAAATACTGATGTCCCTCAAAGATAAGAACCACACAGCCTTCAGATCCCCCAAAGGGATTTTCAATTACAAATGCATGCCCTTCGGTTTGAAGAATGCCGGTGCTACTTACCAAAGGGCCATGACGAAAATATTCGACGAGATGCTACACAACATCGTCGAATGCTATGTCGACGACCTCGTCGTCAAGACTAAAAGGTGAGAAGACCATTTGTGCGACCTCCGCCAAGTCTTCGAGCGTCTCCGGCAATATGGGCTCAAGATGAACCCCATGAAATGCACCTTCGACGTATCCAGTGGCAAATTTCTCGACTTCATCGTCAGTTACCGCGGAATCGAGGTGGATCCCAGCAAGATCAAAGCTATCCGGGAGCTTCCACCACCCAGCAACATCACTGAGCTCAGGTCCTTCCAAGGGAGGCTGACCTATATTCGGAGGTTTATCTCTAACCTCTCCGGTCGATGGGCGCCTTTCAGCAAGCTGATGAAGAAAGACACCCCGTTTACATGGGACTCAGAATGCCAGGCGGCTTTCAAGCAAATCAAAAAGTACCTCCTCACTCCCCCAGTCCTGGGGGCACCAACCAAGGGTAAACCCCTCATCCTTTATATTGCAGCCATGGACGCTTCGCTGGGAGCTCTGTTGGCGCAAATCAATGAGGAAGGTAAAGAGTAACCCCTCTATTACCTCAGCCGGAAGCTAATCAGTGTCGAGTACCGCTACTCCCTTATAGAGAAGGTCTGCTTGGCATTAGTGTTCGCAGTCAAAAAGCTGTGGCATTACCTCCTGTCTCATCAAGTCAAGCTTATATCCAAGCACGACCCTCTGAAGTATCTTCTTCGACGACTTGTCCTCGCGGGCAGACTAGGAAGGTTGAAGTCCCGAGATTAAATGGTACCCAAGAGGGGGGGTGAATTGGGTATTAAAAATTAATGAACTAAAGCTGGATAAAAAGAAAGCACGTTTACAAATCAATCAACCAACGGAAAGGGATACAGCGAAGCATAAAGAGAGTCTGGACAAAAAGACTCCTACAGCCGTTCCTTAGTACTAGGTGGAGTCCAGGAATCCAAGGATTCTCTGACACAAGATATTTTCTTCTTGACAGGACTAGCCTCGTCGATCCGAATTTATCTTTTGATATACCAGGGAACTTTCGTATGAGGGTTAATGAATCTAGATCAGAAAATAGAACTAAATGATAATGTGATATAAAACTGAGCTAAAGAGAATGGAGGTTGAAGATATGGATCAAACCATTCAGTAGACAACGATTTTTAGGTGGTTCAGCTGCAACAACAGCAACTTACGTCCACCCCTCACACACTATCTTGTAGAAGATTACAAGACGAATACCAACCACACACACACACGTGAGGAGTATAGAACTCTCACAAAAGTGCTAGAGCACAGACACACAAGAACAATGATGGACAACGAAGTACACACACACACACACGAATCTGTCTAGATCCACACACACGAGTGCTTGAATATTTACAAGGGAAGCACGAATCAGCTCAAACCTGAATGGAAGGAACATAAACAAGAAGTGAAAACATAGATCAGGCTCCCCCTTAGTGGATGAAGATAGTATTGAATGAAGCTTGCTCTTGGCTTGATCTTCACTTGATTTGGATGCATATTTGCTCTTGAAAGCTTCAGCTCCTGGATGAAGAATTCCTCTCGGATCACTGTTCACATGAATAGTACTAGCACCCTCTCCTTGACAGCCTCTCCTTCTTCTTCTCTTGAAAAGCCTTAGGGTTTATGACCCCAAAGAGATCTTTTATAGATCTTGGAAGGTCAGGAGACAAGTCCCCAGACCAGATTCATAATTCACTCCAAGACTAAGACCAAAGGGTTTAAACAATTGGGAGAAACTCCCTCTTTTCGAGCTTGGACCAAAAGTCAACAAAATAGGGCTTCGGGAATTCCAGTCAATTGGAATTCCAGGGGCGGTCGACTGAAACATGTAACTTCTGGAGTTTTTGATTTCTGGAAGAACTGGTCGACCGGTCTTGGGGTCCTGGTCGACCAAAACCTGTAAAACTTGCCACCCTTCGTCTCTGGAAAAACTGGTCGACCGGGCCTATGGTCCTGGTCGACCGGAATAGCCTGGACCTACAAAACTGAGTTGTTAGCCCGGAGGAATTGATCAAGGTGACAAGGGCTTTAAGTGAATGAATGTATCATGCATTTTGGGGTTTGTTTAAACAAGGTTAACTCAATTTGAAACACATTGATTCAAATAAAACTTATGAGTTTTTCGTAGAATTGATAGGTATAAACTTGAACCCCATTAGCTCGTATATAGAGTCTTAAGAGACAGGCCGAGATAAATCCTCCACTCAGAGTTTTGTTATCATCAAAATCACTCAAGGAGACTCAACAATCTCCCCCTTTTTGATGATGACAAAACACAAGTAGAGAGAGCAAAGACGAGTCAACCAAGAAACCAAACAATTGAAACATTCGTATATGCCAAGATATTGATATGAAGTAGAACAAGTGAATCCATTAAGTGGCTAAAACCAAGTGCATTACATCATATCATTACAAATCGAGGATTATTGATACAAGGTTGATATAGTGCAAGGAGTTCCAACCAACAAGATGCACAAAATGCAATACACAAGATGCAAGCTAACATGATGCAACATGACTCACAATGACTCAAGCATGCAGACAAGCAAACACCCAAAATACATATAGATAGGACCTGACATAGCTACTTCTCCCCCTTTGGCATCATCAAAATGTGGAGAGGGTTACATGAATAGTGGACAAAAAAGACACTACATAGACACAGGGACAGCTAATAAGCATCCGGAGTCCCCTCGCGAGCATCATCACTAGAAGCACCGGCAGCAGGAGGAGCAGGAGGGAGACGGTCTTCAATGCTATGCAGAATTTCATCATTATGAAGAAGCTGTCGTTGGATGGTAAGAAGGGAGTGATTGGTAATCCGGAAGGCTTCACGGTTGTCTTCGTGGCTGGCATAAAGTGTGGCCATGTGGGTGGAAAGGTCATCCAGAGCATGGGAGAAAGAATCCAGTCGGCCAGTCATGCTGTCCAGGAAGGTGTCCAGCCTGTCAAAGGATGAGTGGAGCCGGGTTTCCATGCCTAATACATGTCTATCAAAAGCCTCATAGCCCCCCCAAGAAGGCTGACCAGCACCCTGAGTAGAGGACTCCCTGTGAGCAAACTGTGGAGGTGGAGGCAACTCCGCATCCATATGGTGTGGAGAAGGGGGGGAGGCTGATCCTCCGCCTGAACTGGTGGGGGTGCATCCCCATCATCTTGTGGTTGTTGCGGTTCTTCCTCATTTGCAAGCAGTTCTACATAAGTGGGGATATCCCTTGTAAGCTCACCATCTTCACCCCAATAATAACCAAGATTGAAGAAGATCGTGTGTTCGTTGTAAACATCATCCTGGCGAATTGGAAGTGATCTTTCTTCACCCAAATCAACCCCAGCATAGATAAACACTCCTGTCAACTGGGATGCATAAGTTAAGGATCGTCCCAAGTTGGTGCGGCATGAATCAATCAAGGTGGTCATGAGCCGACCCATATTCACAGTGTTCCCATTCATAACATGGTAAAATAAGAACCGATGAACTGCCGTCACTTCATTTCTGCTACCGCCTTTTGGATAAATCAAGGTAGTGAATATATGATGTAGAACACGTTGCAGAGGTGGAAAATGATTGGCATTCAACTAAATAAGATTACTAACACCCTGAACATAGTCACAACCCGTCATAGCAAGGAATGTGTTTGCCACTTCACCATGTCCAAACGTCATATCGGCACCCCAGGCTGAAACTCCTAATGCACGCCAGAAGAGATCGGGTCCAATATGTATCTCAATGTCTTGAACAACTGTGAATAAGTTTCCATTTCTCTCAATGAGATTCCCATAAAATTGTTGTACTAGGTTTGGATAATACCTAGTGTATCTGGAGAAAAAATCATTCCACCCGTCTTGAATTGCAAAGAGTGCAAACAAATCTGGCAATATGTCATTCACCTCTTGAAAATCAACCAGGCGAGGGTTGATGATGGATCGTAGAGGTAGACGGGGTGCATGACGAGGTTTCGGTGCCCGCTGTGGACGAGCCGGGGCCTCTCGTCTCTGACCGCTGGCTTCCCCTTGAGTGGAACGCCGAGAGCTCCATCTAGGCGACATCTTAGATGAGGAAACCAATTATGAAATCCTTCGAGGTGAAGGGACTCTACCCTTGAGGTTGTAGTGGACTAAGGAGCACTTCTGAAGCCCTGGAAGATCGTTCCCCACGCTCTGGAATCGAGGAGGTAGATGGGTGGTAGCACGAACACCCGCGGAGATCGCGTCCCGGAGTGGTGACGAATCCGACGAAGATTGTGCGGATGGAGGAATGAAGAGGTTTGAAGGCTTGAGAGGTGGAAGGTTGGTGTTCTAGCGTTTTTAGAGTGTGTGGGAGAGAGAAGGAGTGGAGAAGAATGAACTAAGAGGGGGTGAAAACCCCTTTAAAAAGGGGGGCGGTCGGGTCCCGGTTGGGCCGGCCGCCGTGTTCGGTCGACCGGGCCGGGTTGGTCGGTCGACCGAAAAAGGTCAACAGCCCAAAAAACCTTTTTTTTGTTGGTTTTGATTTAGGTAAAGAAAGCCTCCATATCTCCTGTCCTCTTGAGCTCCCTTCACTAACTGGTATGCATCCCTCTATAATTTTTCTCCTTTTTTGTGTTTTCTTTCTTTTTCTTTCTTTTCCTTTTTCTTTTCTTTGGGGAAAATTTCAGTAAGGAACATCTGAAGAATCAACCAGCGAGGTTTTTCTGAAGGCTCCCCCTCAGTGACTGTCTAGTATCTCTAGGTCAATTGTCCATAATTACTTGTCAAGGAGTATAGGGCTTTAGAAATTTTCAAGGAGGGTTATAAAGATAAAATAATGTAATCACACATGTAGGATGGTATCATACATAGAGAAGTGAAACACACAACATGGTGATGCATGTCACACTATATACCCTTAATGCTTCTGAAATGCATCACGCTACTTAATGCAGACCTAAGTGAATGCCCTCACCCTTGCACATGCCAAGTTCCTTTCTAATCTTGTTGAATTGCTCCTGGTTTAAGGGCTTGGTGAAGATATCGGCCAGCTGATTGTGAGTATCAATGAAATGCAGCTCAAAGACCCCTTTGCCTACATGATCTCTCAAGAAATGGTGTTGAATGTCTATATGCTTGGTCCTAGAATGTTGAACAGGGTTTTTTGATAGACTGATTGCACTTGTGTTGTCACATAAAATTGGAACACGGTTTATTTCAATATCCAAATCAAGCAATTGATTTTTGATCCAAAGTACTTGGACTCCACAACTTCCGGCGGCTACGTACTCAGCCTCGGCCGTTGAGGGAGCTACTGAATGTTGTTTCTTGGAGGCCCATGAAACTAGGCAATCACCAAGAAACTGACAGTACCCAATAATACTTTTCCGATCAACAATGCAACCAGCATAATCGACATCGGTATATGCAATCAAATCAAAAGAACTACCGATGGGAAACCACAAACCAAAGTCTAGTGTGCCAATCAAGTACCGAAAAATCCGTTTAACAACCATTAGATGTGATTCTTTTGGACATGATTGAAAGCAAGCACACAGACACACACTATACTGAATGTCAGGGCGACATGCTATTAAATACAGTAGTGATCCGATCATACCTCGAAACAGTGTAGGATCTACTGTTTTACCATTTTTATTTTTGTCCAACTTCGTGGTTGTGGCCATAGGAGTCGATATGGGTTTTGCTTCTGCCATCCCATATTTTTTCAACAGCTCCATTGTATACTTGGCTTGGTTTATGAAGATGCCTTCGGGCGTTTGTTTTACCTGCAAACTAAGAAAGAAGGTTAGTTAACCCATTAAGCTCATTTCAAACTCTCCTTGCATTATTCTTGCAAATTCATCACATAGGGCATTGTTGGTAGCTCCAAAGATTATGTCATCAACATACACTTGAACTACCAGTATCTCTTTACCTGATTTTCTTGTGAAGAGTGTTTGATCAACCTTACCTCTTTTGAACCCATTTTCAGTCAGAAAAGAAGTAATCCTTTCGTACCATGCCCTTGGTGCCTGCTTAAGCATGTATAACGCCTTTTGGAGCTTGTACACATGTCGTGGGTGCTTGGAATCTTCAAATCCTGGAGGTTGTTCTACAAAAACATCCTCTTTGATATATCTGTTAAGAAAAGTAGATTTGACATCCATTTGAAACAGTTTGAAGTTCAGTGAGCAAGCAAAAGATAATAAAATCCCGACTGCTTCTAGCCTAGCAACAGGGGCAAAAGATTCATCAAAATCAATCCCCATCTCTTGGGTATACCCTTTGGCTACAAGCATGGCCTTATTCCTAACGACCATACCCATGTCATTCATCTTATTTCTAAAGACCCATCGGCTTCCTATTACGGGCTGATTTCTAGGACGTGGCACAAGAGTCCACACTTTGCTTCTTTCAAACTGGTGCAACTCTTCATGCATAGCCTGGATCCGGGAGTCATTTTGCAAAGCATCATGAATGTCCTTAGGCTCCTCTTGAGAAATTAAAGCAATCAAGTCCTCCTCTTCTACTTGCCTTAGAGAGGATCTAGTTCTTATCCCATCTTCAAAATTACCTATTATGTTTTCAGCGGGGTGATCTTTCAGAAGAGTGGATGGTCTTGGCAAATCCGGGTGTTGCATTTGCTGCTCTTGAAGTGTTTCAATTGAGGGATCCTCATCTTCTTCACTTTTGCTTGATCCACCGTCAGTTGGCTCATTCTTGGCCTTGACATCATCCCGACCTTTGGAATCCTCATCTGCATCCACAATTTGAACAGACTTATTTGTTAGTTTTAATTCAGATTCATCAAAAATTATATGAGGACTTTCTTCTACAACCAAGGTTCTCTTATTGAACAATCGGTAGGCTCTAGAGTTAAGTGCATAGCCTAGGAAAATTCCTTTGTCACTTTTCTCGTCAAACTTTCCTAGATTTGACTTACCATTGTTCAGGATAAAACATGAGCATCCAAAGGGTTTGAGATAAGAGATGTTTGGTTTGTTACCCTTGTACAGCTCATAAGGAGTTTTCTTTAAGATGGGCCTTACCATTGCCCTGTTGATGATGTAACATGTTGTACTTACCGTCTCGGCTGAGAAATACTTAGGCAAGGAGTTCTCACTTAACATGGTCCGCGCCATGTCTATCAAGGTTCTATTTTTCCTTTCCACTACTCCATTCTGTTGAGGCGTCCGTGGTGATTAAAAGTTATACGTGTATCCTTGATCTTCACAAAGCGTGCTGAAGTCATGATTCTCAAATTCTCCACCGTGATCACTTTGAATGGTGGTGATGAGATAGCCTTTATCATTCTGAACTTTCCTGCAGAAAACGTGAAATTCCGTCACAGCATCATTTTTATTTGCTAAGAAGAGCACCCATGTAAATCTTGAAAAGTCATCGACAATCACAAAGCCATAGGATTTTCCTCCTAGGCTAGAGGTTCTAGTAGGACCAAAAAGATCAAGATGCAGTAATTCCAATGGCCTAGCGGATGAAACAATGTTTTTGTTTTTGAAAGAAGTTCGTGTTTGCTTACCTTTTGTGCAAGCTTCACGTATTCTATCACTTTCAAATTTTAATTTTGGCAGTCCATTCACCAAATCATGTCTAAACAACTTGGAGATTACTCTAAAACTAGCATGACCCAACCTTCGGTGCCATAACCATACATTTTCATGATTGTTCACAACCAAGCAGAGATCATCACAAGAAACATTATCAATAACAACATTATAGACATTGTTATTTCTTTTTTCAAGAAATTTGATCTCATTTGTGTTTTTGTTCAAGACAATGCAGTGGGTTTCATCAAAAATAACTTTAAAACCCTTATCGCACAATTGGCTTATGCTTAGCAGATTGTGATTCAGACCTTTCACCAAAAGCACATCTTCAATAAGAATTTCAGAATTCTTACCAATGTTGCCAATCCCAATGATTTTACCTTTGTCTTGACCTCCAAAGATAACTGAACCTCCATCCTTATCTTGCAGTGTAGAGAACACTTTCTTGTCTCCTGTCATATGCCTTGAACAGCCACTGTCCAGGTACCATTTGCTCCCCCTGGCTTCAAGACATATCTACAAGAAGAAGAATTCTCATGCAATTATTTTTGGTACCCAAGCTAGTTTGGGTCCGTAGGAGTTAGTCCAGTTCTGGGTATATCTCTTGTTGGTCCAAAAAATATGATTTCTAGGTGGGTTTTGTCTGAACCAGCAATTTACAACAGCATGACCAAATCTACCACAATGATAACAGTTAACAGGTGCAAACTTTCTTTGAAACTGTCGTGGTTTGGGTTGAGCATGTTTTGGTTCAGGCTTGGAACATGAAGCATGATTTTTATCTTTTTCATAAACAGAGGATGTGGTGATCTTATTGATGGGGACATCGAAGCAAGACCGTCCACATTTTATTTGCATTTATGTTCTTTCATATTTGTATGTATACCCTTGTGTTATATGGGTATGCAATTGTAGGTCTTAGTGGGTTTATATGTAAAATTCCAGTAGGCCCAAGTAAGGGGGCCCTCAGCCCTTTCCCATTGGTCCATGTCACCCATGTGGGGCTGGTCAAACCATCCTAGGTGGCCTTCTAGAAGGGTTGAATGTCAAATGCCACATGAGTAGACAAGAGGGTAAGAATTTCCATGGTAGGCTACCTACCATGTCAACTTGTCCCCCTTGCCTCCCCTTGGTCAATAGCCCCCCCCCCTTTTATTTAATTGTATTTTTTGTATGTTGTTCACACTTCATCCCAGCCCTCCATTCCCCAACCCTAGATCCAAGGGTCTACATTTGATTTGATGTGAATCATATAAAAGGTTGTATTTTCATTTGGAAATTAATGAAAAGTTAGAAAATTTGTTGGAAGCTTGAAGCTCCTTGCGCCCCTCCCCTCTCTCCCCCTGGTTTCATCTCCTCCAACCCCCAATTCTAGAGTGGATATCTTCTATCTCCTCCCCCTCAATCTCTGAGTTCATCTCCGGTGCCGCCGCCGCCGTTCGTGCCGCCTTCGAGCCACCGCGGAGTCGACTTCGGTGTTCTGTCCATCTTGGGTAGAAGCTTCTCCTCAGAATTCCTGTTATCAACTCCGACATCCTCTTGATCTGAAATTTTCAGAGGTTGATCCTATCTTGTATCCCCATCTCCACAAAACATTTCACGTCCAAAATCCTTCTTTTGATATTTTTACATTTTTGGTCTTCAATCTTTCCCAGATCTGTCAGCTGTCTGTCCACTGTAACAGTCCGCCTGAGTTTCCTATCTTCGGCCCCTTTTTTGATTTTTTCTAGGGCTCCCAATTTTATTGGGGGTTCTGTCCATCAACCCCTCCACCCATAATTTTTATTGATTTTTGATGCGCCCTCGACCTATTTTATAAAAATGATTTGTAGAGCCATCTACAGTGCTATCTACCAGTTTCCAGATCCGACCACCCTCCAGTGTTAAATTCCTAACAAATCATAGCCACCTCTAAACTTGTCACGAAAACTATTTCCGTCTTCCTTGTTCCATTTTCTACAACTTTGATGAAGAACACAACTTCATATTCTGGCGTCTATTCATCGTTCAATGGTAGTTCTTAGACAAGTTCCCTGCTAATCTGAGAATTCGGACACTGTACAACAGAAGCTTTCAAAATTCACCAACAAGAAGTACAGAGCTGGTTATTTTTATGTAATCCCATAGGGTTGAACCCCTTCGAAGCATCTTTCCAACGGTGCCCGTTTCGTGTCGATCCGACATCGGGGCTGATCGTAGCGTCCGTTCTCGCCGGAGCGCCCGCCTGAAAATAGAACCGGCAGATCCGTTGCCGATTATTCCGACCGGTGCCGATCGAGCCGCCCGGCCTCCGACCGGTGAACCAGCGTGCCTCCACTGCAGGGAGCGCTCATCCAGGCATCCCCCACTACAGAGGTGCCACTGGGTCCCACACGGCCCCTCCGGACAGCACATGGGCCCCACCGTCACGAGTTCGGGTGCTGCCGAAGCTACGCGAGAAGCCGCCCGTCAACCTGAAATCGGTCTTCCCGAACCCCATTGTGTCGCCCTTTACCTCCCTGCGTGGAGTGGGCTGTAACTCATTGTTGTAATCTTCATGTATTAACTGTCCTGGGAGTAGGAGTTCGGCCGGGTCCGTCTTCCCCACACCGAGAGCGTGGAGGTATCGTATTCGCTCTTACACTCGGCATTTCTTATTTCTTTATATGCTTTATATGCCGCTGCTAGAGAGCATGTGTAGGGCCGTTAGCTCGTAATATTTATTTCACCGTTGCTGCGAGAGAGAGAGCGTGACCGTCCAGTGACCCGATCCGGGTACAAAAGAGAATTGACCACCCTAGCTCTTGCCGGTTTCTCAACCGTACACGTCCGACGCTTCCTTCGTTAAGGGACAATCACGAGCTCACCTAGAGTCCAAGGACTGCATTCTTCATTCTTGTCGTGTCCGTGGTCTCGTCCCGCATCAATTTGGTATCAGAGCGAGTTTGAGTCTAGGATGTCCAAAACAAAAAAAAATAGAGTGTCATTTAAGTATAAGTGTCTAAGTCGGTCTTAAGAGTTACATTTGCATACCATTAGTCGGTATATCAAAAGGTGTTGTTCGTTCAGGCTACGCCTATCGGGAAGGCCGCACACTTGCGCGAGTGATCTTTGGATCGGTTGTCTCCGCCACGTACCGAGTTTTGGTTATATCTAGGTGCATTAATTAGCATCACATTTTGCTTTTAAAATAGAAAAATGGCCTTGCATATCCATTCCTAGGGGACCCAACCCCATCTTAGCCACCATAGCCACACCCCAATTCCATAGTGCCGATGACGTGGTCGCAATGTTCCAAGCCTTGATGGGACAAGTGCAAGGTTTGAATACAAGCCTAGATCGGTTTAGTACTAGCCTAGATCAATTTTCTACCGGGGTAGATCGGATGTCCTTTGAGTCACCCCACGGGCCCCTTCGCCACGAGATGGACATCTCTTCCTTACCTATGAGGGCTCCATTGCCACCCCCTACTCCAACCCGTACCTCCTTCGAGGAACTCGATGAACTGATTTCGGATTGGTTGGAAATGACACACGCTCCTTCACCACTCGTGGATGCTCCATTGCTATCTACTTCCGATCTTCATCCGGAGCCGTCAAACTTGGGGCCACCAAATCCCGAGCCTCCCGTGTTTCTAACGGGTACGCTATACATAGCCGAGCCACTTCTTAGATGGCTCAAAGAAGGCTTGGTCCCACCTCCCTTCTCACCTATGGACCCCATCCTCCCTTTAGTGCCGGTCAATTCCTTCCATACCACATTTCAATCTAGTCACCATGTTGACACGTTGGATGATCTTGTCATGGGATTAGATTCACAATGGAAGTTGACGCACCTACTGGCCCGAGGCTTTGACCAACCCGCTAGTCTTAGCTTCACCCATCCGGCCTTAAGGTCCATTACCTCCGTGAGCACCGTGGGGTGTGTCACCACGGAGATTCTTCTACTCCTCCCGATGCCGGCCGAGTTCGACTTCATTCCCTTTTGCCCAAGGGAGGAATCTTATTTTTTATACATGTCTGTCGTCCCACCGCTCACAATGTATGACGGTGATTATGAATTCTTAAATTGGGACCGAGTCATGGGAGAACCCACTTCATGGGGTCATACCTTCTTCGACCCTTTTGACCCCTTCACTAGTGAACCTCCCGAGCTTTCATACTCACTCCACCTCTTCCGCGGAGTTCACTATGCCACCTTTTCCACTCGGGCCAAGCAAACTCCACATAGCCATAGGTCCGAACCTTCATTTGGGGGTAATGAAAACTTTGGTTACCCTGATCCATCTAGACCACCCGCACCTCCCGGACTTCCCACACCTAAGCCCAATGTCCATGATTGGTGCATCATAGGGTGTCTAGGAGTTCCCCATGACGTCAACCTCTGGTTACGTCAAATACATGCATGGCACACATTCGGGTGTCCTGGTCCACCGTCACCCATGTACGGGTCGGACTAACCATAGATTTGTCTAGAGTCATACATGAGTCTGTTTCTTATTTGTGTGGTTTGCATGGTGAGTCTGCATGTGTCTTGTGTAAGCTCGTTTTTGATCTCTTATGAGTAAGAGACGAGTGGACTCGCTCGATGAGTATGGGATCGGTTCTATATCTATACCCGGATCAGTCACCTATAGGGACCCAGCGGTGATTCCTAGTGAGTCTTCGAGCCGCCTCCTCCCCTTTTACGAGTGTCCCACCCGGAGTGTCCACCTCTAGCCCAAAGCAGCTTGTGCATATCGAGTATATATGGAATGAGCAGGTGATGATCACTTGGAGTGGAGCATACCCGCGCTACTTGACACGGTGACGGATCCGCCGGAGTACTCGAGCATCCATACCCCTACTCGACGGGGTCGAGTTCCTCCCACCCGGGGAGAATTGATGGGGACATCGAAGCAAGACCGTCACATTTTGTTTGCATTTATGTCCTTTCATATTTGTATGTATACCCTTGTGTTATATGGGTACGCAATTGTAGGTCTTAGTGGGTTTAAATGTAAAATTCCAGTAGACCCAAGCAAGGGTGCCCTCAGCCCTTTTCCATTGGTCCATGTCACCCATGTGGGGCTGGTCAAACCATCCTAGGTGGCCTTCTAGAAGGGTTGAACGTCAAATGTCACATGGATAGACAAGAGGGTAAGAATTTCCATGGTAGGCTACCTACCATGTCAACTTATCCCCCTTACCTCCCCTTGGTCAATAGGCCGCCCCCCCCTTTTATTTAATTGTATTTTTTGTATGTTGTTCACACTTCATCCAGCCCTCCATTCCCCATCCCTAGATCCAAGGGTCTACATTTGATTTGATGTGAATCCTATAAAAGGTTGTATTTTCATTTGGAAATTAATGAAAAGTTAGAAAATTTGTTGGAAGCTTGAAGCTCCTTGGGCCCCTCCCCTCTCTCCCCCTGGTTTCATATCCTTCAACCCCCAATTCTAGAGTGGATATCTTCTATCTCCTCCCCCTCAATCTCTGAGTTCATCTCCGGTGCCGCCGCCGCCGTTTGTGCCGCCTTCGAGCCGCCGCGGAGTCGACTTCGGTGTTCTGTCCATCCTAGGCAGAAGCTTCTTCTCGGAATTCCTGTTATCAACTCCGACATCCTCTTGATCTGAAATTTTCAGAGGTTGTTCCTATCTTGTATCCCCATCTCCACAAAAATTTCACGTCCACAATCCTTCTTTTGATATTTTTACATTTTTGGTCTTCAATCTTTCCCAGATCTGTCAGCTGTCTGTCCACTGTAACAGTCCGCCTGAGTTTCATATCTTAGGCCCCTTTTTTTATTTTTTCTAGGGCTCCCAATTTTACTGGGAGTTCTGTCCATCAACCCCTCCACCCATAATTTTTCTTGATTTTTGATCCGCCCTCCACCTATTTTATAAAAATCATTTCCAGAGCCATTTATAGTGCTATCTACCAGTTTCTAGATCCGACCACCCTCCAGTGTTAAATTCCTAACAAATCATAGCCACCTCCAAACTTGTCACGAAAAATATTTTCGTCTTCCTTGTTCCATTTTATACAACTTTTATGAAGAACACAACTTCATATTCTGGCTTCTATCTATCGGTCAATGGTAGTTCTTGGACAACTTCCTTGCTAATATGAGAATTCAGACACTATACAACAGAAGCTTTCAAAATTCGCCAACAAGAAGTACATAGCTGGTTATTTTATGTAATCCCATAGGGTTGAAGCCCTTCAAAGCATCTTTCCAACGGTGCCAGTTTCGTGTCGATCCGACATCGGGGCTGATCGCAGCCTACGTTCTCGCCGGAGCGCCCGCCTGAAAATAGAAGCGGCAGATCCGTGGCCGGTTATTCCGACCGGTGCCGATCGGAGCCGCCCGGCCTCCAACCGGCGAACCAGCGTACCTCCACTCCAAGGAGCGCTCATCCAGGCATCCCCCACTACAGCGGTGCCACCGGGTCCCACACGGCCCCTCCGGACAGCACGTGGGCCCCACCGTCACGAGTTCGGGTGCTGCCGAAGCTACGCGAGAAGCCGCCCGTCAACCCGAATTCGGTCCTCCCGAACCCCATTGTGTCGCCCTTTACCTCCCTGCGTGGTGTGGGCTGTAACTCATTGTTGTAATCTTCATGTATTAACTGTCCCGAGAGTACGAGTTCGGCCGAGTCCGTCTTCCCCACGCCGAGAGCGTGGAGGTATCGTATTCGCTCTTACACTCGGCATTTCGCTTATTTCTTTATATGCTTTATATGCCGCTACTAGAGAGCATGTGTAGAGTCGTTAGCTCGTAATATTTGTTTCACCGCTGCTGCGAGAAAGAGAGCGTGACCGTCCAGTGACTCGATCCGGACACAAAAGAGAATTGACCACCCTAGCTCTTACCGGTTTCTCAACCGTGCACGTCCGACGCTTCCCTCGTTAAGGGATAATCACGAGCTCACCTAGAGTCCGAGGACTGCATTCCTCATTCTTGTCGTGTCTGTGGTCTCGTCCCGCATCACTTATGCTCAAACGATTTTTGGTTTTGAAGAGTGTATGCAAGACCTTCTTTTTGAAAATTGACTTTAACTCCCAACAAATTATCTAGATTTTGCTTGCCCTTAACAAATCTTGACAATGTGTACTGAAGATCAGCCACTTCTTTTTTAAACTCACAGCCTTTTCTTCAAGTTCTGAGTTTGTGGATTTCAGAATTTGTTCTTCAATTTTGATCTTTTCACATGCTTTCTCCATTTCAACTATTTTGCACGATAGTTCCTCTTTGGTTTTATCATAGCCTAAAATTGTTTGCAATAGACTTTCTTTTTATTCCGTAACCTCAAACCATTCTTGTTCCAATTTCTCAAATTTGACAAAGATATCTTCACGTGACAAGTCATCAAGTTTCTTTTTGAGAGTTTTATTTTCAGATCTGATTTTCTTGTATTTAGTGTACAAGTTTTCATATTCAGATTCCCATTGTTCATTGGAAATGAAATCAGGGTCAGAATTTACCTCTGTAGATTCATCTTCATGTGCCATGAGGCACAAGCTTTCCACAAGTTCTTGAATCTCTTCATCAGATGGTTCATCTTCTTCGTCGCTCCAAGTGGCGACCATGGCTTTGGGTTTCTTGAAATTATCCTTCTTGAATTTCTTTTTCAGATCTGGACATTCACCTCTCATGTGCCCAGGCTTCTTGCATTCGTAGCATATGATGTTACTTGGCTTGCTCGATTCGCCTTTGGTTTGCGTGGGCCTTCTTTGCCCCTTTCTGAAGTTTCCCTAAAAATTTCTCTTCTTCCTTAGAAATTTCTTCACCTGGCGAGTTATCATCGCCAATTCTTCCTCTTCATTGCTTCCATCACTTAATTCACCTTCTTGAAATTCGCCATCGGAGTGATGAGCTTTCAGTCCAATGACCTTTTTCTTCTTGATGTCTTCATCAACTGTCCTCTTTATATTTATCTCATAGGTCATGAGTGACCCTATGAGTTCGTCCAAGGTGAGAGTTGACAGGTTCTTTGAGTCTTCAATTACCGTGGCCTTTGTGTGCCAAGCCGACGGTAGGGACCTTAACACCTTCCTCACAAGGTCAAAATTTGAGTATTCCTTCCCGAGACTTTTGAGACCATTTGTGATCTCTGTTAACCTTGCAAACATCTCGGAGATGGTTTCTTCAGGTTTCATCTTAAATAGCTCATAGTCAGTGACTAGGAGATTTGCCTTGGTTTCCTTGACCTCTGAAGTTCCCTCGTATATGAGTCGCAGCTTGTCCCACATTTCTTTGGCTGAGTTGCACATAGAAACACGAGAGAATTCATTAGGGTGTATCGCACATTGCATAATATTCATGGCATTGAAATTAGCAGTGCATTTCGTAATTTCCTCGGGTGTCCATTTTTCTTCATCAGCCCCGAGTTTATGAGGACCCTTATCCACAACTCTCCAAACTTCGTACTCTTAAGCCCTCAGAAAAACATGCATTCTATTTTTCCAGTACGAGTAGTTTGAACCGTCAAAGAAGGGAGGACGGTTGATGGAGTGACCCTCGGGTATCATACCCTTGTTTGCCATTTAACCAGATCTTACTCTAGATCGTTAGATCTGTGAAAGAAAGAGCCTTAGCTCTGATATCAATTGAAGTCCCGAGATTAAATGGCACCCAAGAGGGGGGTGAATTGGGTATTAAAAATTAATGAACTAAAGCTGGATAAAAAGAAAGCATGTTTACAAATCAAGCAACCAACGGAAAGGGATACAGCGAAGCATAAAGAGTGTCTGGACAAAAAGACTCCTACAGCCGTTCCTTAGTACTAGGTGGAGTCCAGGAATCCAAGGATTTTCTGACACAAGATATTTTCTTCTTGACAGGACTAGCCTTGTCGATCCGAATTTATCTTTTGATATACCAGGGAACTTCCGTAAGAGGGTTAATGAATCGAGATCATAAAATAGAACTAAATGATAATGCGATATAAAACTGAGCTAAAGAGAATGGAGGTAGAAGATATGGATCAAACCATTCAGTAGACAACGATTTTTAGGTGGTTCGGCTGCAACAACAGCAACCTACGTCCACCCCTCACACACTGTGAGGATTCACACACTATCTTGTAGAAGATTACAAGATGAATACCAACCACACACACACGTGAGGAGTATAGAACTCTCACGAAAGTGCTAGAGCACGGACACACAAGAACAATGATAGACAACGAAGTACACACACACACACACACGGATCTGTCTAGATCCACACACACGAGTGCTTGAATATTTACAAGGGAAGCACGAATCAGCTCAAACATGAATGGAAGGAACATAAACAAGAAGTGAAAACATAGATCAGGCTCCCCCTTAGTGGATGAATATAGTATTGAATGAAGCTTGCTCTTGGCTTGATCTTCACTTGATTTGGATGCAGATTTGCTCTTGAAAGCTTCAGCTCCTGGATGAAGAATTCCTCTCGGATCACTGTTCACGTGAACAGTACCAGCACCCTCTCCTTGACAGCCTCTCCTTCTTCTTCTCTTGAAAAGCCTTAGGGTTTATGACCCCAAAGAGATCTTTTATAGATCTTGGAAGGTCAGGAGACAAGTCCCCAGACCAGATCCACAATTCACTCCAAGACTGAGACAAAAGGGTTTAAACAATTGGGAGAAACTCCCTCTTTTCGAGCTTGGGCCAAAAGTCAACAAAAGAGGGCTTCGGGAATTCCGGTATACTGGAATTCCAGGGGCGGTCTACTGAAACCTATAACTTCTTGAGTTTTTAGTTTCTGGAAGAACCGGTCGACCGGTCCTGGGGTCCTGGTCGACCAAAACCTGTAAAACTTGCCACCCTTCGTCTCTGGAAAAACTGGTCATCAGGGCCTATGGTCCTGGTCGACCGGAATAGCCTGGACCTGCAAAACTGAGTTGTTAGCCCGGAGAAATTGATCAAGGTGACAAGGGCTTTAAGTGAATGAATGTTTCATGCATTTTGGGGTTTGTTTAAACAAGGTTAACTCAATTTGAAACATATTGATTCAAATAAAACTTATGAGTTTTTCGCAGAATTGATAGGTATAAACTTGAACACCATTAGCTCGTATATAAGTCTTAAGACACGAGCCGAGATAAATCCTCCACTCAGAGTTTTGTTATCATCAAAATCACTCAAGGAGACTCAACAAAGGTGGGCTCTCCTGTTGATGGAGTACGACATTACCTATGTCCCCAGAAAAGCAATCAAAGGATAGGGTATGGTTGAATTCTTGGCAGCCCATCCAGCACCAGACAATTCACCCTTCAGCTCGGAGCTCCCGGACGAGGAGTCCCTGGCTACTCGATTGCAATAACCGGTTGAACAGAGCGGAGATGTCTTGCATTACTGGCAGCAGAGTGCTCTCACAACCACTGTTGCTCAATCACAACAACCAGTTGAACAGAGTGGAGATGTCTTGCATTATTGACAGCCCAGCTCTCTCACAACCAGCGTACCTTGCTGGGAGCTCTACTTCGACGGTGCTTCCCGAGGGATCACTTGGAGCAACCAGGATCCAGCCACCACGGCAGGTGTCGGCATTATTTTCCTGACTCCTCAGGGTGGAGTTTTGTACAACTCATGCGCCCTCATGAAGTCCCTAACCAACAATGAAGCTGAGTATGAAGCTCTACTTATTGGGCTCCAGATGGCTCTCCACATGGGCATTAAATGCCTCAAAGCCTACGGGGACTCCCAGCTGATAGTCCGGCAGGTCCTCGGCATCTATGACGTGCGGAAGCCAGAGTTGGTTCCATACCACACCGCTGTCACCAGACTAACCCAGAAGTTCTATTTCTTCGAAATAGATCACATTCCCAGAGGCAGCAACGCTCAGGCAGATGCCTTAGTAAAATTGGCAACGGCCATCAAGCTCCGAAGACTGATGCCGAGCTCACTCGAAGGCAACACCGGTCTCACCATTTGCGAGGTCCATGACCTTGACCAAAGCACACCCCCAGAAGAGGATGATTGGCGTGCGCCTATCATCAAATTCAAGAAAGGGTGGCTTCCACCTGACCAAGCTAAAAGAGCCAACTACTCCGCCGAGCAACCTCTTACGAGTTGATTGGTGACTCCCTGTATCGGCTCGTCCACGAGAAGGATAAGTCGAATCTCCTGAGATGTGTCTCCCTAGCAGAAGCTCGATCCATCATGCAGGAGGTCCACTCCGGATTGTGCAGTGTGCACCAGGCTGGAGATCGGATGAAACACAATATCAAGCTCAAAGGCTTCTACTAGCCAACCATGTACGCGGATTGTATCCAGTATGCCCGTGCATGCCATCAATGCCAAGCCTTTGGCCCAGTACCCAGGAAACCTCTTAACCCATTGCGTCCTACGGCCCCCACCTGGCCATTCGCTGAGTGGGGCATGGACATCGCAGGGCCTTTACCGCCATCTTCCAAGGGCCATAAATACATCTTGGCCGCCACTGATTACTTCTCCCACTAGGCAGAGGCTCTACCCTTGTGAGAGGTCACCGGCAAAGTCGTTGCCAGATTCGTCCGGCACAACATCATATACCAATTCGGTACTCCCAGTCGCATAGTGTCCGACAACGGGACACCCTTCAAGAATAAGGTTTTATACCACTTAGCGGCCCAATTCCACATCGATTGGAGAACTTCTTTGGTCTATAACCCCCAGGCTAACGGCTTAGTGGAAGCCTTCAACAAAACCCTCTGCAAGCTCCTGGCTAAGATGGTTAGCCACTGGCAACGTGATTGGGGTGAAAAAGTCTTCGAAGCATTGTGGGCCTATCGGATGGTCTAAAAAACCCCCACGGGGTGCTCGCCGTTCTCTCTTGCTTACGGGGCAGAAGCAGTTATCCCCATCGAAGTCCAGTTAGCCTCTTATTGTGTGGCCATCCACACCGGCCTTGCCGGCCCTAACGAAAACGAGTACCAGAGAAGACTAGAAGAGCTCGTCGATCTAGAAGGCAAGTGACTCGAAGCCTACAAACACCTACAGGCATATCAGGCTCTCATGGTCCGGGCCTATGACAAGCTTGTTAGGCAGCGAGCTTTCAAGCAAGGCGACCTTGCCATGATCAAAGAAAAAGAGGTCATGGCAGGGCACTCTAGTGGAAAACTGCAGCCAAATCGGTGAGGTCCATACATCATCCAGAATGTCTATAAGGGTGGGGCATACACGGTTGTTGATCACAAAGGACACAGACTGTTCCCACCTCTTAACGACAAACACATGAAGCTATACTATGTGCCAGAGCATGAGTTCGCGCGCCAGCCAGACTAAGGCGCACCCCCCAGCTACTACAAATAAGGCCGGTCCACCCCCGTGGAGGATCCCACCGGCTAGTCATCCCGGTCTTCAATTTCCAGTCAACCAGCCAGTTCAGCTCCTCGGAATAGCCGCCACGCATCCGCGGGAATCGGTCCCCTACCCTCGTTCCCGTCACTATGGGAGCACGGGCGCTTCTGCACCAGCACCAGTCTAGCTGTCAGGCTCACAGGTAAGTCAAAAAAAAACATTAATAAAAAAATGGGGTTAAAAAATAGAGATGCCCCGGTAGACCCAGTCATCCTCACAACAATAGGGTGGCTGGGGGCAAAAAGGCCAGTGACCCAACTGAGGTGAAAACCCGAAAGGGAACCTCAGGAAAAATCAGGAAACCCCTCGACGTGAAAACCCGCAAGGCGCGTCGGAAAAAGCTAAAGGGGGTCGGCTCTAGCAAAAACTCGAAAGGGCGGTAGAGCTGATAACGAGAAAATCTTCTTCTCCCTACCAGTCAACACGGCGTTCCACCTGTCCCTTGGTGGGCCGTTAGTCTCACCCAGGACCAGTCTCCAATACACTTGCATTACTACAGCGCAAGCCCTCTAATCCCCAGTTAATCTTGCGTTACTCCCGCTCAGCTCGGCCAACCTTTGGCCCTCACCTCAATGTCACAGTTCAACCAGTCCCTGTGACAGTCAAACTTCCAGTCACCGTCTCGGTAAACTTACATCCCGATACATTCCCTAGATATTTATCATCCTCTGCCCCTACATCCCACATATACAGCAAATCAGAGCCCTCTAGTTCAGTATAATCCCAGTTTCCCCCATACAATCCCAAATCCACTAGTTACAACTCCAGTCATACCTTCCCATGGCAAAGTGGCCCTTCGTGATGGGGGCATCTCTCATCCTTCACATTTTTCCACAGCTCCGATTGTTCAACGGCATGGTTCTATTGTGTCCGTCACATTTTTCTGAGTCAAGTCATATAATTTTCTTATTTTATTTGAGTCATATCATTGTAATTTTTCTTTTATTTGAGTCATGTACCAAGGTTAATGAGTCATTTACCTAAGAATGTTTGTCATTAGGTTGATTAGGCTAGCTAATGGGCCCAATCCATTGGGATAGGCCCATGGGCACCCCCTACCCCTTGGTTATTTGTCATTGTGTCTAGAGTCAGAGACTTTTTGTAAAATGTGGGTTGCCTATATATAGGACCCCCATCTCCCCATTTGAGGTTAATCAATCAATGAATGAAATCTAAGAATTTAGTCCAACCTAATTGTTCTTGCGGTGAGAAGCCATTAGAGTGGAGTGAGAAGCTCCCCTCCCCTATCTCTCTCCTCTCTCCTCTCTCTCTCTCTCTCTCCAAGAAGAGGAGGGCGCCCCCCTCTCTCTCTCCTCTCCTCCCTCTCTCTCCTCCACATCATCAACCCTCTCTCTCCCCCTCATTATTCATCCTCCCAACTACCCCCAACCCTCATTACTCCACCCCTAGTCCCAAGAGAACCTCCACCAATCCATACTCCACCACCCAACCACCAACTACCCAATCCCCTTCCCTAAGCACCCTCTCATCTCCCAAGGAAGAATTCCCCACTCCCCAAGCACCCCTTCCCTTCCCCAACACAACCCCTCCCATCCCCAAGATAAAAAAATTAATCCCACCCTTAAACCCATTTCCAAATATCCTTTCCCTCTCACCCACCATCCCAAATTCACAGCTCCTCTCTCACCCACTGTAAACACCTCATTTCAGCCACCATTCCCCCCTTCCCAAACCTTGGAACACCCCCTCCCAGACCCCCTCATACCTAGAGGTTGCCCCCATACACATCCACCTCATTTCCCCTCCCATATACCCCATTTCCCCCCATCATCTTCAACCTGCAGTTTTCAGTTCAGAGGAAGCAGAGAAGCTGCGGATTGCAGAGGCTGTCCCATCATCTCCTCGATGAACCTGGTGGCAAGTTCTATATTTCTGGAAAGATCGTCAAGTCAGCTTCGCAACCGTGGTGGTCTCATCACGTTCTAAGTTCGGGGCTGTCCGGAGCAGTCGATCTTTCCCGACTGCGCATCTCCTCCCTGAAGAGCAACCTGAAGTTGACTCCTGAAGCTACCATGACCACTGTCTTGAAGATCTAGAGGCGAGGCTTGGCCGGGAGCTTCTTCGACAAGTCTACTTCCATAATCAAGAAGTGGAGCTCTGTTTGGCGCCCGGAATCAAGAGTTCTCATTTTCATCCTCCGGGTGTGCGGTTCTGCTTCCTGACAGTCTGCTGCAACCCACCCTCATTGTTCGGGCTCTACCGGTCTACTCCGACAACGTTTGGCATCCCTGTTGGTCTCGCTTCGAAGAGGACTCACCGACGGTTCCAACGACTCTGGCGGTGCCTGATTCTGAGCTCTGGAGCGCTTGTGGCAACCTCTTCTTCCTGCTGTTGTGAACCTGAAGCAGTCAGAACCGAAGACCTACCACCCTGTTCGAGCTTCTGCCCTGACCAGCACAGTCAACGAGGAAATTCCACAAAATTTTATGTCTTCCAGGGTCACCTACGAAGCTTCTCCAGCTGGTCTAATTGCCAAAAAAATTCGGGAGTGGCTTCAGAGGCATCAACTTCAACTGTCTGTCCCTGGTTCCTCTGAACGGGTAGAGTCGGCAACCTCCATCGCTTAGCTTCTATTTTAGTCTTTCCCCTCCCCGCCTGGCCGGCTGAGCGCCCCTCTCTGCGTGGAGGTATATTTTGGTTGTAATCCAATTCTCCACCCCTAGTCCAACCCCCTTGCATGGGGCGTAGTGCATGTAATTTGATTTAATCAGGTTGAAGCTTCATCGGCACGGCGTGCGGGTGCCTACCCACGCCTCCCCGCTCGCCATCGTCTCCGGCCAGGATCGGCATCTTCACGCTGATCAGGTGAGCTTCTGGCCCCCCCTCCCTTTGCTGGTCAATCTTTCTTAATTAGTATTGCTTCTTAACTCCGTCGGACGGTGAGTGAGCGCCTGTTCCGAATTTGCTTATATTTGAGTGGCTACCGCAAGTGAGTTGTGAGAGTGACCCTTCAACCCATGCCTTCGGCGTGCTGATCGCCCATGAATTTGGGCAACCCCTGGACCTTAGGGGTCCTCCCCAAGCCAGCCATATCCTTGGAAACCTCCGGTCCAACCTCGGACCCTCACCCCATTGTCGGTCCACCTACGGACCCGAGTGTGCCAAACGTGAGTGAGTCCGCTTGTGTGACATTGCCAAGTCATTGCGTTGCTTACAATTTAGGTCCTAGTTTATGTCACATCAATTGATATTAGAGCAAGTCATTGACTTGTCTCTACAAGTCAAGTCCTAGGGCACACTTGCATTGGAGTCATCATCAGTCCGACCATTGCATTTATCTCCCCCCCGATCTTCATGGCCACTTCCTACTTAACCTACTCGCCACCCATGGACTTCATTCTAGATGATGATATTACCTTTGACGGATCACATTCTAGTGATTATGATAGGTGGGAGGCTACCATGGAAAGATATTTTGAAAAGACTTGGGTATATGGACCCACAAGAGTCCGTAAGGCCAAGGGACGATTTCGGGGTCAAGCCAAGAGTAAGTGGGAACACATAGAGGGATTAAGAAGGGTTAGGAGGCAAGATCCCATTTCTTCATGGGATGATATGAAGGAAGAACTTAGGAAGATCTACATCCCCAAATATTCCCACCCCTCCTACTCAAACACCCCTAGCCCGAGGAGCACTACCACTCCTCCATCCCCACCCGGCCAACTTGAGACCACCTTTAGGACTCCACCCCCACCACTCCCAATAAATCCCCTCTCAACCATCACCGCTACACTCCGCCACCAAATCCTATCCCTTAGGACCCAAATAATCTAAGCATCCACCTCCCCACCTAACCCCATGAGGGTCCCCACACCCCAACCAAAACCCCCTTCCATAAACCTCACTATCCAAACCCAATTAGCCGCCACTTCCACCCCTCCACAACCGGCCGATCCTGAGCGGAAGAGACCCCTAACTGACCCGGTTTCCCCAATAAGGACCACCACTACCCCTCCATTTTTCCCTATAAGGGACACTCCCCCCAAGACCGACCAACCCAAGCCACCCCAACCAACCCATCTCCCACTCCCTCCCCCAAAACTCCCATGTCCTAGTCCCCCACTACTTCCCCTCCCTATCCCAAACCAACTTTCCCTTTACCTTCCACCCCGGGTGCGCCATGCACCAACCCTCATCACCATACCACCAAAAGACCCTCTCACCTCCTTAGAGGAGGAACCCATACCCGACCCCATAATGGTGAACACTCCGGACCCTATCCCTACCACGGAGACCACCCATGACCAAGTAGAAGAAAAAACATCACATGGTGACCTTCACCTTACACCACCCTCTAGTTAGGGCCAAACTCATCTTAGGGGAACCCCTTATTAGTTGGCTAAAGAAGAGCCCAATAAAAGAGATCGCGGCCCACGATTTCCCTCCCATAAAGGAAAATATTCCCATAGTGCACATCTCCTATTATCACACCATAATCCAAACATCCTACCAAGTGGAAACCTTAGAGGACCTTCTCAAGGGCTTAGCATGGCGATTAGAGTTGACCAGCATGTTGACCCCAATGGTCAAACAACCTAGGAGCCTTAACCTCCTACACCTATGATTCGGGTCGATCACCTCGGTATACACCATTGGTTGCTACACTAGTGACCTCCTTATATTCCCCCCCACACCCGATGATCCCAACCTTCTCCTCAATTTGGAGCTTATTATATCGGGTAGAAAGCAAAAACCTCCCTTCATGGCCGATCCACCCACCAAGAACTTCGGCCCAATTATTTCATTAAAGGAGGATGACCCACCACCATTTGAGGACCTTGAGGACATGGAGCTCCTCCCCCTTGGTAACCCATTTTATGATACCTATGATCCATTCCAATGGGAGTCAAGGAACCCGTGTGACCCAACCACCTTATCCACCACCCACCTTTCCCTACCCCAACCCACCGTGTTTGACCCAATCCACCCCATCCTAGACCCGGGTTACACCATGGGAGCCATGATTACGGATAATATACACGTAGGGATCAAGGAAGTGCCCCACTTCATGATATCCACCTTCCTAGACCCCTTTGACCCATTCCAATGGAAGTCCAAAAGCCCAAACATAGGAGACATCTTTGGCACAAGAATGCATAAGTCTTGGCATACAAAACCACTTGACATGATTCATAAGTCGGGTGCATTAATTCATTTCACCCACATGTCAAGTAGGAAACATGAGTGGTCCATATTCAGATGTAATGGTCCACCTTCATTCATCATGGGTCTTAAGCATGCCAAAAACATCTACGGATGTCCGGGTCCCCCAATATTTACCACCACTTTGCATGATAGGTTCACCTACGGGTGTCCCGGCCCACCTAGGCCGACCAAAGTCTACACGGCATCATTGCATGATAGGGTCATACATGGCTGCCCTAGTTCCCCGACATTTGCTTCACCCATGCATGATAGATTCACCTACGGGTTCCCCGACACTCCTAGGTCCATCAAGGTTTACATAGCTGCATTGCATGATAGGTCCACTTATGGTTGCCCCGGTCCCCCTTTGCATACCACACACTTCCCACCCACACCGCACCGTAGCTCATTGCATACTCATTCAAGCAAGCATCTAGCAATGGGCAGTGAGGTTCATAATGAACGGGCAAAAACTCGCAAGTGCCACTTTGGATTCCAAGTAGGCAACCTTACGATGGTGGCTTTGGAATGGCTCTACCATGGGGTCACCTCTAAATCGAGGGCACGAGGACTTGGACCTTCCATGTTCCGAGTGGCTTTGGCAACCTGGCTTACGGGTTGGATTTACCGATGGGATTTTGGGATATACCCCACTTTTCACGTAGCGGATCTAGCACCCTCTAAGGGCACCGCTGTGGATCCCAGTGAGCACCTTGAGCCTACCCCCACCTTTGTGAGTGACACCCTCGGAGAGCCTCCTCATATCAGCTTGAGAGTCCGACGTGTGCACACGGAGGCAATACTAGGCAAGCAGGGTACCATCGCCAGCAAGAGGGTGTGCCCGAGCCACCTTGAGAGGATGAAGAGCAGTCCCCCGGCTAAGGACGCGAGGTTGAGTTTGGAGGTTGTGGCTCACCCGGAGCTGCATTGAAGAACCTCTTCCCCGGCGGACCTATACTCGACGGAGTCGAGTTCTTCGCACCCCGGGGGTATGATGGGGGCATCTCTCGTCCTTCACATTTTTTCACAGCTCCGATTGTTCAACGGCATGGTTCCATTATGTCTGTCACATTTTTATGAGTCGAGTCATATAATTTTCTTATTTTATTTGAGTCATATCATTGTAATTTTCCTTTTATTTGAGTCATGTACCTAGGTTAATGAGTCATTTACCTAAGAATGTTTGTCATTAGGTTGATTAGGCTAGCTAATGGGCCCAATCCATTGGAATAGGCCCATGGGCACCCCCTACCCCTTGGTTATTTGTCATTGTGTCTAGAGTTAGGGACTTTTTGTAAAATGTGGGTTGCCTATATATAGGACCCCCATCTCCCCATTTGAGGTTAATCAATCAATGAATAAAATCTAAGAATTTAGTCCAACCTAATTGTTCTTGCGGTGAGAAGCCATTAGAGTGGAGTGAGAAGCTCCCCTCCCCTATCTCTCTCCTCTCTCTCTCTCTCTCTCTCTCTCTCTCTCCAAGAAGAGGAGGGCGCCCCCCTCTCTCTCTCCTCTCCTCCCTCTCTCTCCTCCACATCATCAACCCTCTCTCTCCCCCTCATTATTCATCCTCCCAACTACCCCCAACCCTCATTACTCCACCCCTAGTCCCAAGAGAACCTCCACCAATCCATACTCCACCACCCAACCACCAACTACCCAATCCCCTTCCCTAAGCACCCTCTCATCTCCCAAGGAAGAATTCCCCACTCCCCAAGCACCCCTTCCCTTCCCCAACACAACCCCTCCCATCCCCAAGATAAAAAAATTAATCCCACCCTTAAACCCATTTCCAAATATCCTTTCCCTCTCACCCACCATCCCAAATTCACAGCTCCTCTCTCACCCACTGTAAACACCTCATTTCAGCCACCATTCCCCCCTTCCCAAACCTTAGAACACCCCCTCCCAGACCCCCTCATACCTAGAGGTTGCCCCCATACACATCCACCTCATTTCCCCTCCCATATACCTCATTTCCCCCCATCATCTTCAACCTGCAGTTTTCAGTTCGGAGGAAGTAGAGAAGCTACAGATTGCAGAGGCTGTCCCATCGTCTCCTCGATGAACCTGATGGCAAGTTCTATATTGCTGGAAAGATCGTCAAGTCAGATTCACAACCGTGGTGGTCTCATCACGTTCTGAGTTCGGGGCTGTCCGGAGCAATCGATCTTTCCCGACTGCGCATCTCCTCCCTGAAGAGCAACCTGAAGCTGACTCCTGAAGCTACCACGACCACTGTCTTGAAGATCTAGAGGCGAGTCTTGGCCAGGAGCTTCTTCGACAAGTCTACTTCCAGAATCAAGAAGTGGAGCTCTGTTTGGCGCCCGGAATCAAGAGTTCTAATTTTCTTCCTCCGGGTGTGCGGTTCTGCTTCCTGACAGTCTGCTGCGACCCACCCTCATTGTTCGGGCTCTACCGGTCTACTCCGACAACGTTTGGCATCCCCGTAGGTCTCGCTTCGAAGAAGACTCACCGACGGTTCCAACGACTCTGGCGATGCCTGATTCTGAGCTCTGGAGCGCTTATGGCAACATCTTCTTCCTACTATTGTGAACCTGAAGTAGTCAGAACTGAAGACCTGCCACCCTATTCGAGCTTCTGGCTCAACCAGCACTTTTGACCAAAGAAATCAGAAAAATTCTGGCATCATCCTGATCCAGCTAAAAAGAATTTCGAACTGGTTTTGTCATCAAAAAAAATCTGGAGTGGCTGCAGCGTCAAGATAACCAACTGCCTATCCAGAAGCATAGAGAGTGGTCAGAATCGGCATCGGCTCCCTTTCTTTGCTTATAGCTTGATTTTTCCCCTCTTGCTTGGCTGGCTGAAGGCCCCTCCCTATGTGAAGGTAGTGTTTGGGTGTAGTCATTGGCTTCCCTTCCCCAATATCCCCCTCTTGCATGGGACGTAGTGCATGTAATCTAAAATTTCAGGTGGAAGCTTCTCTGGCGCGGCGTGCGGGTAAGCCCACGCTTCCTCGCTCGCCCTCGTCTCCGATCGGGATCGGTGTCTTCACACCGATCAGGTGAGCCACTGAACACTTCTCTTTGCTGGATTCCCTTGCTTAATTAGTATTGCATCTTAGTGTCGTCGGTGATAAGAGAGTGCCCAAACCTGAATTTGCTTATAATTGAGTCACTACCGCGGGCGAGTTGCGAGAGAGCCATTAAATCCCACGCCCTCGGCGTGCTGGCCACCTACGAGAGTGGGCATCCCAAAACCCTTGGGGGTTCAATCCAAACCTCCGGAGAAGCGAGGTCCCGTCCCGAACCCTCACCACCATCACCGGGTTACCTACGGGCACAAGAGTGCGCTTAGTGGGTGAGCCCGCTCGAGTAAAGTCACCAGTCCGTGCGTTGGTTGCTTGCTAGGTCCAAGGGGCAATTGATCTTGTAACCATCAACCCAATGTGGTGTCACATCACTTCACCACCATGGCTTAAGGATTTCAAAAAAAAACACTTATGAATGGTCGAACAATATTCGGCTATCCTCACCCTCCAGTCTTAGGTTACGTCCCCTGACAGCAACATGCTATGGTCGACAATCTCAAAAAAAATGGGGTTAAAAATAGAGATACCCCGGTAGCCTCAATCAACTCTCTCTACAAGACGACTGGGGGAAAAAATTGCCACCAACCTAGCTGAGGTGAAAACCCGAAAGGGCATCTCAGGTAAAATCGGGTAACCCGTCGATGTGAAAACACGCAAGGGTGCACCGGAAAAAGCTAAAGGGGGGCCAGCTCTGGTGAAAACCCGCAAGGGCGATAGAGCTGGTAAAGAGAAGAAAAAAAACTCTCTCCCTCTCCACTTTTCACTTACAAAGCCATCGGCCATGACACGTCCCGATGACGAGCTCAACATCACTCCACAATAATGGTGGCCACTATAGCCCCGAGGGTCGGTCATCGCCAGCTTCCAATTTCCAGTTTCGGCTACAACGCCTTCACAGGCCAGCCGCCAGTCTCCAGCTTCCAATCTTTGGCTAAAATGCCTTCACAGGCCAACCGCCAGTCTCCAGCTTCCAGTCTTTGGCTACAACGCCTTCACAGGCCAGCCGCCAATCTTCTTCTAGTTTCGGCTACAACGCCTTCACAGGCCAGCCGCCAGTCTTTGGCTACAACGCCTTCACAGGCCAGCCGCCAGTCTCCAGCTTCCAGTCTTCAGCTACAACACCTTCACAGGCCAGCCGCCAATCTCCAGCTTCCAGTTTCGGCTACAACGCCTTCACAGGCTAGCCACCCAGCCTCCAGTCCCAGTACCTCGGCTACAACGCCTTCACAGGCCAGCCGCCAGTCTCCAGTCCCAGCCTCGGCTACGACGCCTACGTAGGCTAGCCACCCAGCTTCCAATCCTAGCCTCGGCTATAATGCCTTCATAGGCCTAGCAGCCAATTTTCAACTCCAACCTCAGCTACGACGCCTTCGCAGGCTAGCCGCCAGCTCCCGGTTCCAGTTTCGGCTATAACGCCTTCCCAGGCTAGCCATCCGACCTGGTTCCAGTTCCCAACCATTGCACCTTTCCATGTCACCCAGTTGGCTTCAGCTCCAGCCCCTCTTCCAAGTCACAGTCCCAGCTTCAATTCCCAGTCCCTCTCCCAGTTCTGGTCTTAGTTGCCATGTTCACCTAGGCCGTCCAGCTATCTCAATCTCAGTTTCCCAGACACTTACGAATCCCATTCTTTGGCCAACGGCACAATGTTAGCCAATATTCCACCATCTATTTCAGGGTCAATATACACCCTCTAGAATCACCTCTACAACCCTAAATCATGCAAGTTGTCCCGTTCTTACGGGCCTACGTTGGTTCCCCGGTATGTGGGCTTTCATCCCCCAGGAGGATTGGCCTCACATATAGCCTTTCTTTCCTCTACTACCCAGTACTCAACCTCCAACTTCTAACACCGAGTTCCTTAAACCTGGTCCCTGTTATCACTCATGACAATGCATCGTAGGACAAGCAAGCATGACTAATAATAAGTGGTCGTCAGTTCACGCGCATCATTCCATTCCATCAAAGAAGGGAGGGAACAACCCAGTAAACAAAGGATCTGGAGTTCATTAATACTCTGTAAAAGGAGCCCAAGACATGCCCTTGGGGTAACAAAATCCATACACTCCAGACATCAAAAAAAAAAGAGAGAAGGAGAAGAGGGGGAAGATACAATCAGGGCTCCAGCTCAGTCCCCTCTAGCACCTCAAGGCGAGAGTCCGCCGCTGCAGGCTCCGCCTCCAGGGTGGACAAGAGCTGAGCACTGGCTCCGGCTGTAGCCTTAGCCGCCTGCCACTTGGCATGGACGCACTCAGCAACTACCTGCCGCTCTTCCCAGGCCTTCCTCAAGGCCTCGACCTGGCTCTCCACCTCCCTCAGCCGTGCGGCTCACTCCTGAGATGCTGACGCGGTCGCTTCGGCATGACTCCTCTACTCGGCTATGGCTGACACAAGACGAGCCCACTGCTCCTGTGCCTCTCAGATCACCGCTAGCCTCTGAGCCCTCTGCGCCTGAACCTCATGGAGTCGCAGGTATTCAACCCAAATCCCAGCCAACCCGAACATCCAGAGCTCACGTGGGAATCTGAGTGCGTGATAGCTCTGGGTGCACTCCCGCAGTCGCTGCCTCAGGTCCTCTGGAGAAGGGAGGGGCTCGCTCTGTGAGTAGCCTAGTGCCCGTTGGAGCAGGGCGGCACCTGCACTCGCCTCTAACAACGGCTCTGGCAGAGAGGCGAATGGAGGCCACTTGACCCCTAAATCTAGGGAGAGGTCTCCGGACACAGCCGGCACTCTAGTGGAACCTGCATAGTTCCAACAAACACCAAAGGAAGTAAGTGATACATAAAAGGCTTCCTTCGACAAACAAGGTGAAAAACCTGACAAAGAAGAGACAAGTCTTGACTCCTTACCTGGAGCAAGTCCAGCCGACTCTGTGACATCATCTGTCGGGGTTGGGGAAGGCAATTGCACCTCCGCCTCCACAGCATTACCTACCGGGGTTGGAGAGGGCAATGGTTCCTCCACCATCCGGTCATCTCCAGCAAGCACGGGTAAAACAGGAGGCTCCTCCTGCCCTCCCTCATCAGGAGTCGACGCATGCTCCTCCCCAGGATCCGATGCTGCAAGTAACTCAAGAACGTCAGCACTCTACCTTATAGAGCATACAAGCACTAAACAAAGGTAGAGAGGACCACTGCATACCTCCAGAAGTGGTCCTCATTGGAATCTCCCTACCAGCCGAGGCACCGGAGGATGAAGAGCTCGAACTCTCCTCTGTCTCCATCTCTGAGCCATCGTCATCTGAAGAGCTCGATGAGGTCTCCGACGGACTCCCAAAGGTGGCCGAACCTGAAGCTCCTGCAAGCCAACGCAGCAAACAAGGTCATCGCCAGACCCAGCTCCATGCAAGAGTGGTTCTCCAGCTAAGAGTTGCAAACAGAAAACTCACCGGTCGGAGCACTCCCCTCCGAAACCTTCTCGATATCGATGATCTCCTCGTCGCCCTTAGTAGAGGCCACTTCTGTGGGGCCCTCCTCCACCATCTCGGCCCCATTGCGGGGTAGCTCACCTTCTTCTAGGGGCGAAGGTACACCTGTAAACAATACTGACAAGACTTCAGCACCAGAAGACAATCAATAATAAAAGGCTTAACAGAAGTGGTTAAGTCTCCAGTTACGCACCTGAGGGTCCCATGCTTGAAGACCCAACCAGCCTTACAGTGCAGGCCGACACCATAGCCGGCATGGAAGCTCGCTCCACCCCCGCCAATAGCTGCGGCAACAAGCTAGACACTTCCTCGGTCGTGGGCGGCATTGAAGCACTCCTCCCCTCAGGCTCCCCCTCAAAGGAGGGAAGAGACACTGAAGGGCCTGTGCAGACCAGCTCATGAATCATCTCCAGAGTGGCGGCTGGATCCTCACCTAGCAAATGACATCATAAAGTCAGTCAGTATTGGCATCCCCGCAACTCTATAATGAAAGGGCAATGCCCTCCGTAATAGTTCAATACTTACCCAAGCCATCCTGGGTCGCAGCGGGCTCCTGCCCGTCAACAGATGGGGGCACCTCGCCTCGCATCTCTGAAGAAGCTGCGGTCTTTGATGCCCCGGCCACCTCTGTACGACACCAGCAACTATGTCAACTCCCAGAAACAGATACAGCCATAAACACGACACGCTCGGTTCCAGAATTATTTACCTGGCTGGGCATCCTTTGAAGCCTTCCATGGCTCAAAATCGGGAAAGGTCTTAGCATTGGGGGTGGTCTCGTCCATCATACGAAGAAGCCCCTCCATACCTATCTCAAGATCAACCCCATCGTTAGGAAGTGGGTCGACCTCCTGAGGTGGCGAGAAGGCCACATCAGCCCTAGTCTCCAGTGGCACTGTGGAAAACAAATCCAATAGCACAAGGTTAGCCAATCGTCAAGGGTGAATCAATATAAAGCAAGTAGGTGAATATGGCACTTACTCAGAGCCTGCTCGGCCTCGATATGCTCCCTGGCAGTGGGTCCCCGAGAGGACTCACCAACCTCCCTGACTCCGGTCTCCACCCGCGGGCACTTCCTCTGGGGTTGAAGGGCCCTGTCACCATCCCCAAAAGATGTCCCTATGGAGAGGGGATCCCTGTCTGCCGCGGAATCTGCCAAACATAGCCACACAAGATCTCTCAGCCATACTCCCTAGAAAACAACAAAGCAGGGCTAGCAGGCTAATGAAGAGGTCTTACCTGAAGTCACGAAGGGGGTTAGTGGCAGAGGAACTAGCTGGTCTGGCTTCAAACCCACAACCTGTGCGGCCTTTGCGACCGCCTCCTTTACGTCCCTCAGGGTGTAGGCGCACTTAATGAGGGACACGAGCTCTACCGGTCCAGCTGACCCTATCGCATGGGCGATATGACGCCTCCAGTCGTCAGCTGCCGTATCTGTAAAGCTCCCCTCAGGGAGCACTCGGTCCAACAAACCCTGCTGCTCAAACTCGCAGTCCGCCAGAAACTGGGTCCACCCAGTCCTCGACATCTCGGGTCGAGGTGCCCTGACTCTGGTACCTTCAGGCGCCGCTCGCGCCTGCTTGAGGGGCTTCAGTGTACCGTTGCCGCTCCGCCCCATCGACAAAGAGCCTCGGCTCCCCCGGGGCGCCTACTGTGCCAGCCTCTCTACCTCCTGGCGGATCTGAGAAAAGCAAGTCCACAGATACCCGTCATCCAGTGCGATGAGAGGCAGGTCCTCCCTCAAGAGACGGGTCTCCTCGACTTTCCAGATCGCCGAGCCCTTCTGTCAGTATTGGTGACTATGCTCGAACCACCATCTGGCGTAGTGGACATCGAACCATCCCCTGCATCTCGGCATAGGCATCGGCAGTCGCTCCGACTCTCGGCGATAGTAGAAGTCCCACCACGTCGCGGCTAGCAAATGTGTGTCCCGACCTTTGTACTGCCGACCCACCAAAGGGAACTCCTGGTTCAGCGGGATCCCCTGGTCATACCCGAAGTTTCGAGCGAACCTGTGAGGGTAGTACGGCTCTAAGAAGCTCGTCACAGACCGGTGTAAAGGCAACACCGCTGGTCGGGTGCTCATCACCCACTCTATGTACAATGACGCATCCGGCTCAGGCTGGTAGGGTAGGGCGCAGGACGCCCCACCATTCAAAGGCACCATGATCAGGTGGGAGTCCCTGGTAGCACCGTCAAAAGGAACACCCTCCTCGCCCCTGCCGGGCAAGTAACACAAAACTCTCCTAGCTTCCTCTAGCTGCATCACTGCGTCCCCATCAGGCTGTCTGGTGAAGCTAAACAACAATGGTGCCGCCTGGTTTGTCACAGACCCGCGAGACACCAACCCTGGGAACAGCAACCCAGCCCATGCACTGAGGTAGTGAGTCGGCAGAAGCAGGCTCCGCTCACGTGGCCCCGGGTGCACCGCCAGTACCCCCAGTCCCTGGTAAACATTGGCCAAAGCCACTGGGGCTAATGCCAGCCTTCGTCCCTCTGCCAATTGGCACGCAAGCCACAACATCTCTACTCACAGCTGGCCATCCTCCCCGTGGGGGACCACGAACGTCGCCAGCCAGTACGCCAAGTACGCGGCCAAGTGCGTCACGTCTGATAGTCTATGGGGGTTCCACCCCTCCTGTGGCACGTACATATACCTACTATATGTTCAGAAACGCAGCTCCACCTCTGTGTACTCCTCCCAGGGGGTCTGGTCCCTCGCGAACTCCTGGTGAAAGAAAAGGGGTCATCATAAAAGTGGCGAGTCCACGCATTCAGCGGCACCCTGGGAGTCTGCGCCGCACTTTCCTTCCCAACTAGGGCCAAGTCCCTCCAGGTCTTCAGCAAATATCGGTAGCTGTAAGGAACCTGGTATCGTCCATGCCCGTCAGTATGGCTACGATGGAGGTCATCCAGCACTATCTCCTCATACCCCTCGCCGCTGATCAGTAACCCAGAGATCCTCCACAGAGACCACAAGTCTAATGAGGTCTCTCCCTCAGCCATTGCCACGGTGTTCCACCTGTGGTTGAAATGCTCTGTCAACACCTGTAAAAGCCCTGTATAGCAAGGATACCCATACAGAGCCACAGTCACAACATATCTGATGTCAGCTCGGTCTAGCAGCACCCGGTAGTGGTGTACTATGCCCATCAAGCACTCGGTAGCTCCCTGGCGGTATCTGTGTGACGGAATCACCGCCCAGCGGCCATACCAGCTAACGGCGGTCTGTCGCAAAATCCTGGACAAAAGACTGTGGTCGTCATAGCCTTCCCCGGTATACTCCTACCCTGATAGCTCCAGTACCAATCTCAGACTGCCCTCTGTCTCTGCTCGGTGGTGTCCATGCAAATCCCAGAAGGCGGGACCCTTCACTCCAGCACGAACTCCGAACTGGTCTGCTCTGCTGAAGAAGCCCAGGCACTCAGCACTGGGAAATTGACTCTGCCTCCAGTAATCCACAGAGAAACTCGGGAAGCCACAAAGGACAATCACGTGCAAGCTATCTTGACCCACCAAGATCGCCCGCTCCAGTCAGCGACGGGCTCCAGCAACCCGTGAGTCACTCTCCTCCATGCCTGGCGGGACAAAGTGCCTAATAAACTCAAACAAGTGTCGGTCCAGAGGGAACTCTACTGGATAGCCACCGCAGCGATCATAAGTGTAGAGCCCGCCCGCCTCCGACGCACGTGCCAGCTCCACAACCCCAACCCCGTTGCCGCGCTCACCGGCGGGGCCCTCTACCACAGCTGTCTGCCCACCATCAAGCTGCTCCAAGCTGGCCGCGGTGATAACTGGCGGGCCCAAAGGGGGCATGGGCCGCTCGGTCCTCCTCACCCAGTGGTCCTCCTCCCGGACCACATGCCTCGGGACCCTCTCGTCCCTGCCAAATCAGGCCATAGCTGCAAGACATAGCACAAAAATGGTCAGTATGCCAGAAATTCAACACATACAATACAGCAAATCACAAGTATATGAAACGTCCAAATGTAACTACAACAACTCAAAAGGAGAGTTTCACGGACCGTATGCCCTTGTCTCCGCCTCTGACGCACGACCCGTGGGGGGCATTTGTTGTACCCGGACTATTTCCCCAGCAAAATACCTAGAAATAAAGGTTCAAGAATTTCCTCGAACACCTTCAAGGCATGGCTACCCGGCCCCTCCGACAATCCAGTGGGCCCGACCAACGGCCACAACCCGTTAGCCGAGGTGCACGGTGGCACCAACAATCGATCGGGACCACTCCCGACTCCTAAGTTGCGGACTTTGCCCGCCTTCTACACGACCACCCGGGCCATCCCGGGGACACTCCAACTACAAGCCACACCACGTGGCACCCAGTGAAAAGGCCAGGGGTCTAACCCGGGACGCCTTCTTTCAACCCTCCAAGGTCAAAGATGTAGACACGCTAAAATCAATGCTATGATGAGTAAATCTCATGTCACCATGTGACGCCCCAAAGTGGACTTCAATATTAGCTTTAATATGAAGTTTTTCTATTTTCTGTGTGTTAATTGTGATTTGCTGGCATTTTTCTTTGATAATTGGAATTAACGCCTTAATGAGGGGCGTCATTTAATTGACGGCGTATCAGAGGGCGCCTCTTAATAAATGGACGACTGCACTTAGAGGCGTTGATTTCTGGATTTTTACGAATCCTAAACAAAAAGAAAAATCAAAGAATTGACATCCCTATGAAGGGCGTTTATTATTTAACGCCCATATCAGAAGGTGTCATTTCAGAATTTTTAATAAGAAAAGTCATTTGTTGCCATAATTAAATCCAGGAATTGACGCCTCTGTGAACGTCGTCATTTTAATTAACGCCTTTGGTGATGTCGTCATTTATAATTGACCCCCTTTGAGAGGTCGTCATTTCCATGTCCGTCTCCCTTTCGCCTGCTTATTTCCAGTAATAATCCCTTCCCCATTTTACACATTGTGTTTGATTGGGAAGGGGGTTTCGTATTGGAGGTCCATTACCTTGTTTTAATCCTATTATTGCAAGGATTTTTGGGCTATAAATACCCCTAATATTCTTATCTCGCGCGCGTGAGAGGGCAGTGAGAGAAGGCAGTGCAAGAACTATACGATAACAGAGAAAAACCATTGTGAGTTTCTTTTAACAGGAAGAAGAGAGTTTCTATTTTGCAGGATCAATCTTCAAGTGATTTCTTCTTCCTCCTGGTGTTGAATCTTCTCTCCCACGGTGGTCATCAGCTACTATTCAACCAACCTCTTTGGTTTTCTTCTCCCAGTACTGCTGCACGCACAGTAGAGAGGAGATTCTTCTCTCTTTTTATTAGCATTATCATCATCTTCATCTTATTCTTTCTAGCTATTTTGCTAGAAGACATTGCCACTTCCACGTCATATACCTTGCTTTGCATACTTTGCATTCATATCTTCCATACCCTTTGTTACACCTCTTAAGGGGTTTTAAAAACCAAAACACACAAGGTGTGTTCATGTTTCATTTGATCAATTTCTTAGTTTTAGAGCATTGATACTACACCCTTTTGGCTAATCCACTCTTTTCACTTGTTCTGTATTTTTGCAAGGGTAATCAAACTAAGAACCCCCTTCATCGGCCGGCCGGTAGAAGGAGGAAGGAGAAGTCCACAATCTCTCCCGCTCAATACAAGGCACATGCGATCACTTTCATTTTCTTGAGGTAACCCCTCTGGCGATCACACTCCTCATTAGCATCTCACGTGCTTTATTTTTTATTTTCTTTAGTAGATTTTCCATAATCTACCGTGCTTTATTTTTTCTTTTCTTTAGTGGATTTTCCATAATCTACAAATTGGCGATCACGGTGGGACACATTTTGTTTTTAGTTTGATTACCACTCCCTTTGGCACCCTCGCGTGCCCCTCCTATTGGCGCCCTCGCGTGCCCCTCCTTTGGTACCCTCGTGTACCCCTCCATTGTGCTCCACGTAGAACACTCCCTTTGTACCCTCGCGTGCCCCTCTTATTGGCGCCCTCGCGTGCCCCTCCTTTGGTACCCTCGCGTACCCCTCCATTGTGCTCCACGTAGCACCCTCTCATTGACACTCTCGCGTGTCCCTCCTATTAGCACTCTCGCGTGCCCCCTCCTTTGGTACCCTCGCATACCCCTCCACTGTGCTCCAAGTAGCACCCTCCCCTTGTGCACCACGTGCACACCTCCCATTGATTAGCCAAATTTTTGAATATCTTTGTTTAGTGAGAAAATTTGATTCCTGTCTGTCACCAGGGCTTTCAGTTCTCTGAACTGAACAGGGTTTTTCTACATTTTTATAATTCACGCCCCTTACAGAGGCGTCATTTCATCATTCAACGCTTACAGAAAGGCGTCATTTTCATTGATTACTATCAGTTTCTCTTTTAAGCTTATCACTGTTCACTGCTATTTGACGCCCTTTCCCAGAGGTGTCGTTTCGTTATTTAACGCCTCACATCAAGACGTCTTTTCTGCTCGCTATTATTTACTGCACGATTTGTCGCCTTCCACAGAAGCGTCTTTTACTGATTCAGCGCCTTATCTTAAGGCGTCGTTTTATTATCAACATTTTTTATACTGCAAGCATTGTTCACTGCCATTTGACGCCCCTTTCCAGAGGCGTCATTTCATTATTTAACGCCTCATTTCAAGGCGCCATTTCATTTTCATTACTCCCTGTTTGCATTATTCACAGTGATTAGCGACTGCCACACAGACGCTGTTTATTAATTTAGCGACCTTGTCTGGGTCGTCATTTACTTCTGTGCCCACAGAAGTGCTGATTATTCGTGTTTATTTGTCTAACCTATGTTGATATCACCTGCATGATATTGCCTGCATTAGATTGCATCCAGGGCATCGGTTTGGGAGACCTCCTCTCCCCACATTTTTTAGGATCTACACCCCTCTTGGTAAAGGAAGGACCCTCCTTTGAGCATTCCGTCTCATTGGACCGGAAATTCCTAAGCCAAGCCTCCGTAAGTCCTCGCACCCGTGGATTCCCTCACTGACGCCGGGAAGGTTGTACCATTGAAGTACCCGGAGTATAGTTAACCCATACGTTGGAAAGGAGAGAGAAAATCTAGATACCCGGAGATTATACCCAAAATTTCAACCAGGATCCACCTTCAAAAGAGAGAAGCTAATATTGAACTTATCCTAATCTCCAAGGGAAAATCTTAAAACTTTGGGCTCATTACAACTTGTGTGTTTCTTTTGCTTGATATCTTTTGGTTGTATTCCATTGTCGAAAATTCATTTCTTTCTCCTTAAGCATGAAATTACGTTCAGGTAAAATCATCAATATGGCCAACTACGGGTATACTTATGATGGTAATGAGGAGGGTCACTCTGACCCGTTCTATGAGATTCCCTCTCAGGATTCTGTCTACTATGAGGGAAACTACACTTCTTCCCCCACTCATGTCCACATGGTGGACACCACTTCTTTGGAGGTTGAGCCTTCTTCTCAAGCTCAACCTACCACTCAGAATACTTCAGGCAACACTTCCTCTTCTTTCAACTTCAACGAATTCTTCAAAGCTCTTGCTCAGCTGGATGACTCCCAGCACCAGGCGGCTCAAGCCCTCTTAAAGGGAAAGTCTATCCCGTCATCTTCTAACCCTCCCCAGGCCATGGGTGGCCACTCTGTTAGTTCTCCCAACGACCTGGCGGTCGCACCTAGGGTGCCCTCGCGCCCATCAACTCCTGTTATGACTATGCCGGCCCAACCGGCAAGTCACTCCATTGCTAGGCCTCAACAACCTCCTGTTTCTCAAATTTTGAGAAGGCCTATGACAAACCAACACTCCTTTCGTCCGGCCCTAGCTGAGTCTGATGATCATGCTTTACTCCTCCAAAGGCTAGCTAGTATGGAGGAACAGCTCAGAAAGGTCACCGCGTCCAAGGCTACTCCCGAGATCATGCTTCCCCCTATGCCGATTTTTCACCTACCCCCGTCTGAAATGCCGAATTTCCAGTGGTACAATGGTACAGGCAATCCACACATCCACTTGAAGGACTTTTTGTATGAAGCATCATTCTGGCAGGATAATAAGACCTCATTGGCTTATCTCTTTAGGAGGTCTTTGGATGGCCCAACATTGGAATGGTTTTATTCTTTGGAGCCGGCTGATGCTGGCGACTTTGATATAGTTCAACGGAAGTTCTTTCAGAAATATAAGGACCGTGTGGGTCCCTCCTTGTCTGTTACTGATTTGGTTGCTGAGAAGATGAAGCCCGAGGAGGACTTCGTCTTATTTGCTGATAGGTGGAGGGCTATGGCCGAGAAGTTAAAGAATACATTGTCGGAGACAGAACAAGTAAAAATGATAATATCAAACTCCGCTCCACAATTCCGTCATATTTTGGCCATGAACAAATTGAGCACTATGGAGGAGCTCTATGAAAGAGCTAGATACATACAGACTCAAATGAAAGATTCGCCCATTATGGGCATGTTCGAGCCAAGGCCAAAGGTGATCAGGAAGAATGTTCATACTGGTAACACTGGCCCAACTACTGAAGGCCCTGTCATCAATGAGCTGGTGAGCGCGTTCGGCAATTCCACTCCTTTCCGGCACCCTCAAAACCAAGGGCCATCACCACAACAGCCCGCCTTCCAGAACCAAGTCCACCAGCCAAATAATAATCCTCCTCAGACCTTACGGCCTCCTCCACCTCCTCAACAACAACAACTCCCCTTTGCTCCACAAAACCAATATCACCAAGTGCCCCCCCGGCCAACTATGCACCACAACAACTGCAACAACCAAGAAGACCGATGGGTCCACGAAGAGCCCAATACCCTCCACTACCTGAGAGTTTGTCAGACATTCTTAACGCCCTTATGGCTGCTCACCTGCTCACATTGCCTAAAGAAAGGGCAGTATGGCCGCAAAATGTGGACACCTCCCGGTATTGCGTCTTCCATCGGCAACCGAGGCACAATATTGATCATTGTCTTCACTTTAAGGATTACATACATGACATGAATGATGAAGGTGATATCAATTGGGATGATATGAGGAGGGTCATTGCTACTTTGAAGGTTCGAAGGCCTCCTCGGCAACCACCAGTTCAGCAACCACAACAAGGTCAGCAATAGGTTCCACAGGAACAACAGGCTCCTGCACCCCAGCCAAATATGGGGATTGTTAATAATCCGCTACCGGAGCACCTGGTTCAGAATCAATAAGTGAACCTGGTCACCTTAATCCATGAAGTGGAAAGGGGGCAGGTTTGGCATAATTAAAACGCCTCTGTCGGGGTCATTAGTCAAAATTCCAATCCATCCCAACCGCCACAACTGATAAGAAGGCCTCAGCTTGTACCCCCTTCCCAGCCACAATGCACCCTTATACGTTCCACCACCCCTTCACAGCCTCTTCGTTTACGCCAATCCACGAACTCTCCTTCACCCCAAAACCCTCCACCAAATAGACCTCTTCTTATCCACCGCCCGCCGACAGCCGTCGCTCCTCCTGTTCCACCTCCATCTACCACTACCATGATCCCAAGACCCCTCCTTGTCACCCGGCCTCCACCTTCACCTTCTGATAATCCCCAGTCGGCGAGGCCCTTTACAGGGACCCCTCCCCCAGCCAATCCAGCACCCAATACCACTATTCCCTCTACCTCCTCTACCCCTTTACCCACTCCAGGCCCGACAGAGGCGCCCCGAACCATGGTGCTCTGTAGCGGACGGATGTTTCACCGAGTGTTTCCCCAGCGGGAGCAGGAGCCAGTACAAGAACAAGGAGAGCCAGAGCAAGAGTCTACACCGGGCACAGAATATGACTTGTTAAAATATTTGGACAGAACGTCGGCCCGAATTTCTATTTTGGAATTGATTAAAAGATCTACCGCACATCAGTTGGCCTTGAAACAATACTTGCAAAAAGTAATGGTCAATGAAGACATTCCTGTTGAACAAGTCACTACGATTTTGAACCCGGCCAGCAATCAACCGACTATTACATTCTATGAACATGAATTAGCTCCTCAGCCGGCCAGGAAATATGCATTGTGTATCACTATTGATATTAATAAGGTAGTTGTAAAGCAATGTTTGGTTGATATCGGGGCATCCATTAATGTTCTTCCGCCAAGCAGTTTGAAGATGTGTGGCATTCCAGAAAATCAAATCCAACCATCTACAATTACCGTCACAGCTTATGATAATACCAAAAAGCCGCCATTAGGAATGATCACCTTAAAAGTTGGTCTGGGTCTAGTGACAGTCACAGCAGATTTCCACATTTTAGACATGGATCCGACATTCAATGGCATCTTGGGTCATCTTTATATCCAAGAACTTGATGCTGTACCCTCCACGAACCATCAATGCATAAAGTTTCCACAAAAAGGGCGCATTATCAAAGTTACTAGCATTCCCATCTTGCCAACGGAAGACATACATTCAGCAACTTCAGTGCCTTCCATGTGGCCTTCCAATAGGCCTTTGCTTTCTGTATTAGATGTTGCCGACCCGCGGAGAGATTTGTTGAGACCCCCAGTTACTAAACCAGCTTCATCATTAATGACACCCCTGCCTCCCCAAGGAAAGAAAAAGAAGAACATGCATGATGAACACGCCAGGATGGAATGTCTTATTAAAGATGGGGTATAAAACTGGTAAAGGCTTGGGGTCGATCTCCAAGGCTGGGTTAAGCCAATCAGGCACCAAAGGATAATTCCCTGAGGTGGCCTAGGATACAAAAGGCCAAGTAAAGACAAGGATGAAGATCAGCCATGGGTTGTCATGACTTCCACACTTAAAACGGATCGCCGACCTCTTACATGGACTTTGCAAACACACTTCATCAAGGGTGGCATCCAAGATGGCCAGCAAACTACATTAATTACTTCGATACTGATTATCAAGACATACATGCAAGACAGTTTGCTCGTCACATAGCCCCACTGGCTACTTACAAGGCCCTGGAATCCTTGCGGCCAGATAAAAGAAGAAAGATGGATGACCCCGAATGTGACTGGTACAGATGGTTCGACATGAATGACATTACCATTGCTTTGAGCCGACTGTTTATGCCAATTGATCCCGAATGGCCGCCGTTGATTCATGAGTTGATTGAGAAGCCAGCAGTAATTACAGACAAGAGGCAGTTGTTAAGTGATTATACAGATACTGGAGTGCCTGATGTCCCATTTGAGGAGACTTCAACATAGACAGGCTGTGGGCCGGTCTCTTCTCTATCAAGACCATTCATCCAATGGCTTTGGTCCGTTTGTTTAATAAAATATTTTGCTCAGACATCCCTAGACCACCCGCGGTCTTAATAACTTTTTCTCCAAATTCATTAACTCCTCCCTTGCTCCTCGAGCAATTTTCCACACTCTCCATCACACCCCCGTGCGGGCCATCATTAATCCAATCTTTCGCCAATCTTTCAATTTCAACTCCACCCCCTATTCCTCCTGAAAACAAAAATGAAGAAAAAAAATGCCAAAATTCAAATTTTCCAATCTTTCATCTCCATTGAGGAGACCTCCTACCTTCTTCCTGAGTGTGTCTCGACCCAGGAGCCGCTCTTCCGGGATTCATTAGGGAACCTTCCCTACCCCTCCGGTGAGGGGTCTTCATCTGTATCCCCTTTTGTACCCCCTTTTTACCCTCCTTCCTCTTCTTCGTCAGGTTCTAGTGATCAGGCTAGTTGTTCTTATTCTTCTAATGTTAAGGCTCATGGGGTAGTTTCACATAAGAAATCTAAGGGTAAGCAGATTCCCGGTAGATTCTTGTTGGAATTAGCTAGAAGGTGCCGGGCATGCTTAGCTCTTCCCAAATATCTGGAGAATCCGATTATCCTATCGAGAGTAGAATATGAGGATACTTGTGTTCTCAATGAGGGTTTTGGCGTTTATGAGATAATGAACGATGAAGACCCTATTGAAGAGGGGGATGAAAGTTACGAAGAATATGAGGATGAGGCTGATGCTTTTGCCAGTGGCATGAGAAGATTTGATGAGCCATCAGCCTCAGTAGAAGAACCTACCAAAGAAATAAATCTGGGTACTGAAGAAGACCCTAGGATTGTCCTCATCAGTAAAAACTTGCCGCCCTTCGAAGAGGAGGCACTTATTTTGGTTCTTCAAGAATATAAGGACACGTTCGCTTGGAGTTATAAAGATATGCCTGGACTAGACCCTGCGCTCGTCGAACATCGACTTACACTTAAGCCAGGGTCCGCCCCGGTCAAGCAACGGTTGAGACGTTTCCACCCTAATATGGCATTAAAAATGAAAGAAAAGGTTGATAAGCTCCAGAAGGCTAGATTCGTCAGAGTTGTCCTCTATCACAATTGGGTGGCTAACATCGTCTCAGTCATGAAGAAAGATGGAAAGGTGCGGATCTGTATAGACTTTCAGGACCTCAACCGCGCGTGTCCTAAAGATGACTTCCCCCTCCCTCATATTGATGTCTTAATTGACAATACGGCAGGATATGAAACTCTCTCCTTTATGGATGGCTTTTCAGCTTATAATCAGATTCGCCTGGCTGAGGAGGATCAAGAGAAAACATCATTCACTACACCATGGGGAACTTATTACTATGTGGTCATGCCCTTTGGACTTAAGAATGCTGGAGCCACCTATCAAAGGGCTATGATGGCAATTTTTCATGATATGATCCACATTTACATTGAGGTGTATGTTGATGACCTGGTAGTGAAATCAAGGACAAGGATTGAGCATCCTGGGGTTCTAGCTAAGGTTTTGCAAAGAGCACGGGAGTATCAGCTGAAAATGAATCATAAGAAATGCGTATTTGGTGTTTCATCAGGGAAGTTGCTTGGATTCATCGTAAGTAAGAGGGGTATTGAGATTGATCCCAACAAGGCAAAGGCTATAAGGGAAATGTCTCCTCCCAGGAATTTGAAAGAAGTTCGAGGATTGATCGGGAGGTTGCAATTCATTCGCCGCTTTGTCTCCCAACATTCACAAAGATGTAGGCCGTTCTATGAGCTTACTAAACCGGGAGTCAAGTTTCTTTGGGATGACAAATGTCAGGCAGTTTTTGACGGATTGAAGGATTATCTCTCAAATCCTCCTTTCCTGAAGCCGCCAGTTCCAGGCAAACCGCTTGTTCTTTATATTTCCGTCCTAGATGACTCCGTAGGCGTTGTCTTAGCCCAAGTTGACGAAGAAGGAAAAGAAAGGGTAGCCTACTATTTGTCAAAACCTCTTAACCCCTGTAGGCAGAGGTACTCAGCCATAGAGAAGACTTGTGCTACTTTAGTCTGGGTAGTTCAGAAACTTAAGCATTATTTCTTAGCTCACGAAGTTCACCTCATCGCTCGTATGAATCCAATCAAGTTCCTTCTTGAAAAATCTGTTCTCACCGACCGATTGGCACGATGGCAAAGCTTCCTTTCCCAATTCGACATCATCTACATTCAGCAAAAGCGATTAAAGGCTATGCCATAGCAGAACATCTTGCTCACCATCATCTTCCCAGATTTGATCCCGTTTGCTCAGAGTTTCCAGATGAGGAACTGATGTCCATCAATCAGGATGATTCGATGTGGACGTTACATTTTGATGGAGCTTTGAATTCAAAAGGGAAAGGGATTGGTATTGTTCTTCTATCACTAGAGGGTATCACTATTTCACTCGCCTCTCAGCTTGCATTTCCAGTTACAAATAATATAGCTAAGTATGAGGCTCTTCTGGCTGGACTAGAGGCCGCTCATCAATTCGATGTTACCCATTTGCGAATTGTAGGTGATAGTCAGCTTATTCTTCACCAACTGCTCACCAAGTGCCGCACGCTCGATCCTAAGCTCAAACCCTACCAGGAATTGACTTCCGCTTATACCAAGCTTTTCACTAAATTAATCTTTATTCACGTTCCTCGCGAACATAACATTTTAGCTGATGCTCTCGCTTCTCTTGCTTCTTCCTTGGTTTTCCCTCCCAAAAGGGATTCTCATTCTATCATTATTCACAAGCGGCTCACTCCAGCTATCAAGGATCCAACTTTCCTTAGTGTTAAGGAGGAGATGCTCAGGAAGGTTAAGCAAGGTGGAATCATTGAGAATAAGGAGGTCATGCTATTGGATTTAGAGGAAGAATTGGACGATGAAGAAAAGCCATGGTATTACGAGATTGCTAAGTAGTGTCAAAATCAATCATACCCTGAGGAAGCCACGGCTGAAGAAAAGAAAGCCATTCGAAGAGTTGCTCAGCGATACACTTTAATTGGAGGCGTGTTTTATAGAAGAGGTCTTACCGGTGTTTTGCTAAGATGCCTTGATGATGATGAATCTTGGAAAGTCGTGGAAGAGGCACATTCAGGAGTATGTGGTGGTCATGTCGATAGCCAGATGCTAGCTAAGAAGATCCTTAGACTAGGTTTCTATTGGCCCACTCTAGAAGAGGACTACTCCATCTATGTTCGAAGGTGTGTTAAGTGCCAACTGCATGTCGACAAAATTCATTCTCCTGCTTCTTCACTCCATCCTACGTCCTCCCCATGGCCTTTCTCCATGTGGGCTTTCGATATCATTGGACCTCTTGGTGATCCGACCCTCCTCACAAAACCAAAGTCATTCATACTCACGGTAACGGAGTACTTCACCAAGTGGGCGGAAGCGGAAGCTTACGTGGAGATAAAAGCGTCAACCGTCTACAAATTTATAATGAAGAACATCATCGCAAGGTTCGGCATTCCGAGTACCATCGTCACCGACAATGGGCCACAATTTATCTCTCAAGAGCTTCAGGACCTCTGCAACAGGTATAACATTGCATTGCATCATTCATCTCCTTATTATCCGCAGGGTAATGGTCAAGCAGAGGCAACTAATAAAACTTTGATTAAAATTATCAAGAAAACATGTAAGGCTACTAAATTTGCGGATTGGCCAGAAAAATTAGTTGAAGCTCTTTGGGCCTATCGCACCTCTATTCGTACCCCTACTGGGCAGACCCCTTTCGCCCTTACTTATGGAATGGAGGCGGTAGTCCCTTACGAGATTCTTATCCCTTATCTACGAGTACAATTGGACAAGGAGCTCCCCATTGATGAGCGTCGCGAATCTCTCCTTGCTCAGTTGGAACTCCTAGACGAGAAGCGTTTGGCCGCCGATGAGCATGCGCGTATTTATCAAAACAGGCTTTCACGTTTTTACCAAAAGAAAGTGATTGAAAGAAAATTTAAAATCGGCAAGATGGTAATTAAAAGAATCTTCGTAAAATTGGGTGGACCTCGTTCAAAACTTCAACCAAACTGGGAAGGTCCCTTTGTTATAAAAGATGTTTATCCTGGCAATGCTTACAAATTAATTAATGCTGAAGGTGAAGAGCTAACTCATCCTTGGAATTGTCTTTATTTAAAGAAATACTACCCCTAAAGAAAGAAAAAAGAAGAAAAGCAAAACAAAACAAAACAAAAAAAATTAAAAATTGCAGGCAGACATGGTACATGGGCCACGAGCCCGAAAAATCAAAATCCTTAATTCATTCTCCAGTCTTGATGGTTTAACTTTGGGGTCAACTCCCGCACACACTATACGCTCTACTCTTTGAACTCAAGCAGCCCAGAATTCGAGGAAAGTCCGACTCAAACTGAGAGTGTGAAAACCTTACCTATTCTCTTCTCTTCGGCTCACGAGAGGGAGTACGAGTCAAGGGTTACTAACCAAACCTGTCCACCACCCTAGTAGGTGGAAGTCAGGGCCCAAAAGGGAACGAAATGCTTAAAGCCCAAGTACAATTAGGTTTCTATTTTTTGAAAAGAAAAGAGGAAAAGAAAAAGAAGGATACAAAAGAAAGCATGTCAAGAGGGCAAAGTCCCCGCAGGGAAAACCCTGGTCGTAAGCATGCATGAATGAGGGCAAAAAGAGCAACAAAATTTCCCTAAGCCAAAGACCGAATCCCAACAGGCATTAGGGCAGGGGAGGAGTGTTCCCCATTCTTGAAAACCTTTCGTGAGCTTCCTCAAATTATTCTTCTTTTCTCCCCCATGGTGGGTTGTAAACTCAAAGAATGGAAAAGATCAACCAAGAAGGATGGGTTACAAGAGAATATGGAGCATAAGTCGTTTAGCACGTTGACCCCTTTGTTAAGTTTTTTGAGAAAGATTGATGAATTTAAGATCATGATGGCGTAAGGTTTAAGGCCCTGTACTATGCTTGCTTTCAAAAATAAGAATAAAAAAATTAAAAAAAATAATTCACGCCGATTCCTGTAGGCGTCATTTTCAAAATTCACGTCTTTAATTAAGTCGTCATTTTAAAAAATGGAACAAATGAAAAAAAAAAATAAATTCACACCTTTTACTACATGCGTCTTTTTTCAAAATTCACGACTTTCATGAAGTCGCCATTTTCAAATCAAACAACAATATATATATATTTAAAATAAACGCCTATCATGGTGGCGTCAATTTCACAATAAACGCCGTTTGCGAGGGCGTCATTTTAAAAATCAAAAATTAAAAAAAATTATTAATATATATATATATATATATAAAGAGAAAGTGACAAAAATGAATGAAATATTAAGCCGTTGTTGTGCATGTGCCTGTTGCATTTTTATGTGGGCATCTATTTTTAGTTAGCATTTGCTTGCTTGCACGTCGCATTTTCCTATATTTTGTTTATCATTTGCCTTCATTGATTAAAGGCTTGGCCCCTTGACCAGTTATCAAGGTCAAAGAAAAAACATTCCCTTGCTTATTGAGCAAGGGGCCAAGTCAAACAGATGAATTAACCTGTTTGTTCAAGTGCGAACTACAGCTACAGGCGCAGGGCAAAAGCAAGGAAAGCAAGAAAGTGAAAGAAAACACAAGTCCACAAGTGCTCAGGTAAACCAAAAATTTTCAATCTCATATATTTATATGTCAAATGTATATCTGAGTACAGGTGTGAGGGTGGAGTACAAGTAAAGTCTCTCTCAGCTCTCGCCTCCACCCTCCTCTCTCCTACTCTCGACCTCACTCTCGTCCTCCCGACAAGGCACTCGTGGAGGGGGCATGGACCCCCGAGAAGTAGCTGGAGCTCGAACCTGCTCCTCTGCCTCGCTCCTCTGCCGAAGAGAGGAGCCTGCCACGAAGGTAGAGCTGGTGAAGGCGTACCCCGCCACCCGCGCTCGCTCCCGGCCTCGCTGGAGGCGCTCCTCTGTCGACCGTAGCCGCTTCTGAGTGACGGCTAGCTGGATCCTCAAGTCTGCGAGCTCCCACTCGCGTGCTGCCTCCTGCTCACGGTGCTCCTCCCACTCCCGTGCAAGCTCCCGCTCACGTGCTGCCTCCTGCTTACGGTGCTCCTCTCGCTCCCGTGCACGCTCCCTGCGCTCCATTTCTAGGGCAGCTCTCAGCTCTGCTACATCCTGAGGTAGCTCCTCTCGCCGCCTCAAGGCCCGCTCCAGCTCCGTGACGCGCTGCTCGCCGATGGCCAACTCCGCCCCGGCTAAAGCGGTCTGGGTAAGCGTCGCCTGTAGCTCCGAAGTCTGTAAACATTTAAACAAATCATCAGTTCCATATACATAATTCAATAATTCATGAGATAAGCAATAAACAACTAAAAATAAATAACTCACCCAGGTGGCCATCGCCCGCTGTCTCTCCTCGATGCAGGTAAGAGAGGCCCGGAGCTCCTCAGTCTGTAAACACAATTTTTTATAAGCATATCATATAAATAATGGAATGGAAGTTGGAGTTTAAAGTTTAATGTTAAACAGGAGGACGGTGAGCTAGAAGGGGAGGGGATGAATAGATCACCGTTTAAAAAATATCTGTCCAAGCTGAGGAGATCTTAGAAGATGAGATTGGCTAAGAAGACTGACAATATGTAAAATGATCCGGAACCTTAACCAAGATAAAGCAGGTCACGAGCGCAGAACATATATCACTCAGAATTTCATCAGCACATATGCACAAGCACTAAGCGAGCAGTCAGACCAAGGTTTCGATCATCAACAATCACACTTACTTCATGAAGCCAGATAGAAGCATAAAGAAAATAGATGCGCACAACCACACCACGGAGAATAAGAGGTTTAGATGGTTCAGTCTGCAACCTGCAGACTTACGTCCATCCCTCACTCAAGGCAGAGTGAGGCTTCCCTTTCACAAGAAAGAACCGCAGACTCAGTCTGCTAACAACACACTGATCCACAGCTTGGGGATCGAAATCCCTACAGACGCTGAACTCACAGCTTGCACCCAGGTCTCACACCACAAGACCTGACCCGGAGATAACTCTCCCTTCCTCTTAGACAAGAGGGAACCCAGCAGTGACCCACCCTCACTGCAATTCAGAGACACTGTCTCTCTTCCTCCTCAGCCGGAGGGAAGAACCTAGGTAGCCTTCTCACTACCTGAACACAAAACCCCAGAGAACTCCTCCCTTCCTCTGATCTAAATCAGAGGGAAGCCACACTGCGACCCAGAGGATTCACCTCTCTTCCTCTACACCTAGAGGGAACGTAAACAGAGTATCGGAATTTGAGAACGAACAAACGAAGACATAAAGAAATATTGAAAGACAATCGAACGGAGAAACAATGTAGCTTCTTAAAGAAGCATAGACAACACGTAGTAGAAAACCATCCTCTCCTTCATCACTCTCTCTCTTCCAGGTACGCTCAACGAATGGATCAGGATGGCTTCTCCTCTCCTTCCTCTCACTCTGGCCTCACCCTTTTTCTTGTGGCTTCGACAGCTTTTCAGGGGCAGAAACCTTCCTATATATATCCAGACTCACGAGAGACTGAGGGTGTGGGAGACACGTGCGAAGAAGATGCTTCCAGATGAGCTGAGCCATGTGTTAGATGATTATTCCCTCAAATCACGTGCTCACATGATTGGAATAAAGTTCCAATTTGTCTTTAAGTCCCTGTAAGGTTTCAGAGAACATTCAGTCACTCTCAGAAATATTCAAGTCATGCGTTTGTTCACACAGGTTGCACGGAACTTTTCAAAGGACTGAAGAACGCGTCAACGCACTAAAGCCAAGGCGTTAACGCAATGGATATAATGGAGAACAGGTCCCTTGACAAAACACACCAATGCGTCAACGCATTAGTGACAGCGTCGACGCGTCTGCTTGGTTGTTGATCATAAGACCTTGGGTCATAAGCTCAAGGCGTCGACGCTTCCATCGTGCAGCGTTGCCTCAGCTCCTTAGGCGAGATGCTCAAGCCCTTGGCAACAAGCCAATGTGTCAACGCATCAGGTGACAGCGTCGACACAGTGAACACGATAGTAAGCGAAAGACGCACAATTGCGTCTACACAGCCAGCCAAGTGCGTCAACGCACTGAAGGCACGGAACCCATATAAATGAAGACAAATAGATACGAGCTAATGAGTGAACAAGTTGGAGAAGCATTTAATCAGAAGAGCATGATGAAAGACATTTTAATCAGAAGACGTGCATGCAAGTAATTTGATTCATAGTGTTAGTCATCATCAAAACTACAGAGATTCAACAATCTCCCCTTTTTTGATGATGGCAACACCATGAGTCAAATTCAGTGAAAGAGGAAACATCAACCTAAAATAGTCTTATTAGCAACAGCAATAGTTCTCGATAAAATAGCAATGGTGACCTCTCAAAATCTGAACTCTCAGCACTCATTATCTTTTACCCAAAAGAAACACCAAAAACTTCCTTTTCACTAGCTCAACCTCCTCCTTACAACCTCTTCACTCCCCCTTTCAACCTTCTCCCCCTTTGACATCATCAAAACATAAGAGAAAGAGAGCAGTTGACGCTGGATTGATGAGAAAAGATGGAGAGAATTCCAACAGTAGAATCTCAGTAATAGATCTGAGATGCTTAAGTGGGGCTCTAAGGTCAGTGAGGAATCTTGGAGTTCTGGTAAGAGAAAGAGATTCAGAAGAAGCTTGAAGGTTATCAACTTACGATGAATATGAAAGAAGAGCAAGTGTCAACAAATATGACTGAGGTAGCTATTAAGGCTTGACAAAAGGACAACAAGAATTTGAACCACTAAAACAGCCTGTAGGCACTGAGGACAACCATTCCAAGGAGAGAAAGCAATGTTATAGAGTGTATTTGGCCAGTTACACCTTTGACATTAAGTATGCACCTTGGTCAGAGGCTAGCATCCTTAGTTACTCAGTGTAAGAGCCTCATACCTTCTCAGTTAGAGAACAGAGATAGTGACTATTGGTTTTTACATGAGGAGACACCTTGATCAGAGGCCAGAATCCCCAGTTACTCACCACATTGTCATCATTGCTCTGCCAAACAAAAATTTTGAATTGAATTTTTCTTTGTTTTTGTTTATGAGAACTGATACTTCATGACTTAGAAAGTTCCCATTTCATTGATGGGATTCCTAGTTTCTCAGTATACAGTTTTAAACACTGATCAGTTTAACTAGCTCTTTAAGAAGGTTATTTGAAGACAAAGCCAGGGCAATTACTCGTGGTCTTATCAGGAAATCCAATGAAAAGCGTATAATAGAACCCGTTTCATATGAGTCTAGCTTGTTCATCAGTCAAGAATCAAAGTAAGAGGATATACTTGTGAAGGTTAATCTTAGCCTCTTAAGACTTACTAGAAGAAGATTCTGGCTGGACTTTAATTGCACAAACTTAAGAATGTAGGAAATGAACGAGGTTCTACTAAAAAGGGATGCTCAAGATCAATTCTGACAATTAATCCAGCAACAACAACCATCTTTCAAACGTTTTTAATTAGTCAAGCTCCCCCTCTCTAGTAGCTCTATCTCCCATTCTATCCTGATAACAGCACAGAAACAGAACTGATCCCACTCACATCTCACACCCGCTCCCCCTCACATAGTGACCCCTCCAAAAAAAAATTGACAGAACTAACACAATCATCATGGAATTACATGAAACTGAATTCATTTCCACAGATTAGTCAGAGTTTGTAAATACCAAGTTCTCTTCTCAATGAAGTGAATTTTTCACTATCTAAAGGTTTTGTAAAAATATCAACAATTTGATTTGCAGTCCCAACATGAATTAGTTCAAATGTTTTATTTGCAATTTCATTTCTAATAAAGTGGTGCCTGATTTCAATGTGTTTTGTTCGAGAGTGTAACACAGGATTCTTTGCAATGTTTATGGCACTAGTGTTATCACAAAAAATGGGAGTGCAACCTGTCTCTACTTGGTAATCCTGAAGCTGATGCTTTATCCAGATAACCTGAGTGCCACAGCTGCTTGTAGCCACGTATTCAGCCTCTGCAGTGGAAAGGGCCACTGAATGTTGTTTGCTTTGAACTCCAAGAAACTAGGCATCCTCCTAAGAATTGGCAGTGACCACTGGTGCTCTTCCTATCTAATTTGCATCCAGCAAAGTCTGCATCAGTGTATGCAACTAAATCTAATGTGCGAGAAGCAGGATACCATAATCCTAATGTGTGTGTGGCAGACAGATATCTAAAGATCCGTTTTACAGCAGACAAATGAAATTCAGTAGGCCTAGACTGATATCTTGCACATAAGCCAACACTGAATTGTATGTCTGGCCTAGAAGCTGTTAAGTACAAGAGGGATCCAATCATACCTCTGTAGAGTTTTTCATCCACTTGTTTACCTGACTCATCTGCATTAAGGGTCATGCTTGTGCTCATTGGGGTGGATATTTGCTTCAGGTTAGTCATCCCAAACCTTTTTAGGATATCCAGCGTGTACTTGGTTTGGTGGAAGAAGTAGCCATCTGACATTTGATTTATCTGTAAGCCAAGAAAATAAGTCAGTTCTCCAACTAAGCTCATCTCAAATTCAGCTGACATAAGTTGTGAAAATTCATTACACAGTTCAGGATTTGTTGATCCAAAGATGATGTCGTCTACGTATACCTGAACTATGATGAGATCTTGTCTTGAATTCTTAGTGAATAAAGTTTGGTCAACATTACCTCTGTTATATCCTTTATTCAGTAAGAAACTAGCCAGCCTTTCATACCAGGCCCGAGGAGCCTGCTTTAGTCCATAAAGAGCTTTGTTTAACCTGAAAACTTGATCAGGTTTAGTCGAGAACTGAAAACCAGGAGGTTGTTCAACATAAACTTCTTCTTTTAGAATTCCATTCAAGAAAGCACTCTTAACATCCATTTGTTGAAGTTTTATGTTGTTTGAACAAGCAAATGCTAATAGAATTCTGATAGCCTCCATTCTAGCTACTGGAGCAAAGGATTCATCAAAATCTACTCCATACTCCTGACTGTAGCCTTTAGCTACAAGTCTAGCTTTATTCCTAGAGATGACACCTTCTTCATTCAGTTTGTTCTTAAAAACCCATTTTGTTCCTATTACATTGAAACTTTCAGGTCTAGGTACAAGTTCCCAGACATTGTTTCTATCAAATTGCCCTAGTTCTTCACACATGGCTGTTACCCAATTCTCATCACTTAAGGCTTCTTCAATGGTCTTAGGCTCAATTTGAGAAACTAAAGCAATTAAGTCCTGATTCTGAACATTTCTGAAATGGGATCTTGTCCTAGGGAGATCATGAAGACTACCAATTATATTGGTTACAGGGTGGTCTTTTAAAATTCTGACATTTGTTGAGGACTCACCTTGTTCGGCTGTACTTACTGGGTTCAGATCAGTGGGTTCTTCAGCCGGTTGTACTTCCTCCTCTTGCATTTGATTCAGGAACTCTCCATCATGACTTGTAGACCTGTTATCATCATTTAGACTGTTAGAGATTTTTGTTTCATCAAAAATGACATGAGGGGTTTCCTCTACAGTTCTATCAGTTTTATTAAAGACCCTGAAGGCCCTAGATGTTTCAGAGTATCCTAGGAATATTCCTGGAATACTTCTAGCATCAAATTTATCTAAGTCTCTCTTGTTGTTATTATGAATAAAGCATTTTGAACCAAAATTTTTGAAATATGAGACATTATGCCTCTTACCTTTCAGGAGTTCATATGGTGTTTTCTTATGTATGGGTCTTACCAAAGCTCTATTAAGTATATAACAGGCTGTGTTTGCTGCTTCTGCCCAAAAACTCTTCGGTAGCTGACTCTCCATTAGTAATGTTCTTGCCATTTCCACTATTGTTCGATTCCTTCTCTCCACAATTCCATTCTGCTCTGGGGTCCTGGGAGAAGAAAATTTGTGAGTCAGTCCCTCCTTGTCACAAAAACTAGAAAATGAGGAGTTCTCAAACTCTCCTCCATGATCTGATTGGATAACAGTGATCTTGTGGCCTACATGTTTCTGCTTATTGAAAAAATGTTCAAATTTTTGAAAAACATCACTCTTATTCGCCAAGAAAAACAACCATGCAAATCTAGAGTAGTCATCGACAATGACAAAACCAAATATCTTACCATTTAGGCCCTGGGTTCTGGTAGGACCAAAGAGATCCATGTGCAAGTGTTCCATAAGCTTGTTTGACAAGCTCTCAGTCCTTATTTTCAAAAGAAGCTCGGGTTTGCTTGCCTAGAGCACATGCATCGCAAGGCTTAGAGAATGATTTGAACTTCAAGCTAGGCATGCCTCTAACTAAGTCAAATTTAGCTAATTTATGCAAGGTGTTAAAGCTAGCATGACCTAGTCGCCTATGCCAGTCAAACATGTTGTTCTCTGAGTCAGCAGAGAGACACAGATTAGACTCAGACTCAACATCAAGATCCACAATATAGACATTATTGACTCTATTTGCAATGAACTTTATTTTATCGGAGTTTGGTTCTAAAATTTTGCAAGCATGCTCATCAAAGAGGACCTTGTGACCCTTGTCACATAACTGACTAATACTCAATAAATTGTGTTGCAGACCTTCGACCAACAATACTTTTTCAACAGAGTTGGAGGTTTTCTTACCGATGGTTCCGGTCCCAATTATTTGGCCTTTGTTTTTACCTCCAAACTTGACTGTCCCTCCTACTTTCAATTCAAGCTTGCTGAACTTTCTTTGATCCCCTATCATGTGCCTCGAGCAGCCACTGTCGAGATACCACTTGTTGTTCTCAGCTACTAGGCTCACCTGCACAATAACAATTTAAGTAGTGTGCTTTGGAGCCCAAGGTAAGTTGGGTCCAAAAATACCGCTCAAATGATTAAGCACAGTTTTGGGGATCCAGATCTGCTTCACCCCTTTTTTCTTTCTGTGCTGAGAATTGATAGTTTTGCTATTGATGTGCATTTCAGTTGTTTCCTTTTGTTTCTCAAGGTGTGTCCAGTTTCTGTTGATAAAAGCTTGGGTCCCAGCCAGACCATAATTTCTAAACTGTCTAGTTGTAGACATTTTATTGACAGTATTCTGTGTGTAGTTAGACTTTCCCATGTTTCTTTTCAAATAGCCCATTCTTTTATTAGAGTCATAGTTGTTGAATTGACAGGCACCTTGTTTCTGGTGCGTGGGCTTGTTGAATTTCTTAAAGACATTTTTTCCAAAATTAGGCTGTTGTTTATGGATGTTCTTTTGTTGTTCAGTACTTTTGGAACTGGATGGGATGTCCAATTTTTCTTTTCCTTTCTCAGTGCAAAATGTGGTGGTTTTTATCCCAAATGCTTCCTTCTTATTTGGGTTGAAACCCAAACCTTCTCTGTTAAAGTTTACTTTGGTGCCTAACAAGGCGTTCAAATTGCTTTCTCCCAAAACAAACCTCTCAAGAGTTTTCTTCTTATCTTCCAACTCCTTCCGCAGAGATATGTTGTTTTCCAGCAATTCATCATTGACCTTTATAACAGCTTCATACCCTTCCTTGATTAAGTCAATTTGTCTCAGGTTTTCTTCAGTATGTTGATTGGTTTCATCAAGCTGTTTTCTAAATTTTTTAAGTTCATTCTTAAAAAGATTATTCTCATTTCTTACATTTTCCATCTGAGCTAATTCAGCTACCAGTTTGGAATTTTCTATCTTGACGAGTTCTTGTTCTTCATTAACCATATTGAGTTTGCATTTGATGACTCTATGTTCTTTAGCTAAGGCATTGTACATATCTAGCAGTTCACCATATTTCTCTTCCCAGTCATCAATAGAGTAAGTTACAAAGGGATTGGTTACCTCATTTTCCTCGTTGGCCATCAGACATACTCCTTCAGTCTCCTTTCCTGAGTAATTAGTCTCTGAGTCTTCTTCTTCATCGCTCCAAGTGCATACCATAGCTTTTGGCTTTTTCTTGTACACTTTGGAGCCTTTCTTGTGGTAGTCCGGTGTCTTCTTCTGAAGCTCAGGGCAATCTTGCTTCATGTGCCCAAAGTTCCTGCAATGATAACACATCACACCTTTAGCATTCCTATCCTTGTCATTGCCATTGTTCGGATATTTACCTGATGAGTAGTTTCTTCTTTTCCTATATGAATTTCCCTGCATTTTTAGGAATTTCCTGAACTGACGTGTGAGCAGTGCTTTTTCACTTCTGTCAAGGTCTGGAATTCCATTAGACTCTCCGCTGCTGCTGCTACTGCTGCGGTTGCTGCTGCTGCGTCGTTCAACTTTAAGAGCAACATTCTTGCCCCTTCTGTCATTTCCTTCTCCTATTTTCTTGAGATTTATCTCATAGGTCATAAGAGACCCTATGAGTTCAGTGACGGTCATGGTTGTTAAATCCTTTGATTCCTCTATCACAGTAATTTTTGTGTGCCACGCTGGAGTCAAGGATCTTAAGATCTTCCTGACTATATCCCCTTTAGATATTTCCTTTCCAAATCCCTTGAGGCTGTTTGTGATCAGTGACAGCCTAGCGTACATATCAATCACGCTCTCCTCTGACTTCATCTTGAATAATTCATACTCAGAGGTTAGGTAGTTTACCTTGGTAGCTCTGACCTGAGAGGTACCCTCGTAAATCAGCGCTAGTTCATCCCACATCTTCTTAGCTGTCTTGCACACCGAAATTCGGGCATATTCTTCAGGGTGAACTGCGCACTGGATGATGTTGAGCGCAGACCAGTTTAGTCCGGATAATTTGACTTGTTCTTCAGACCACATCTCCTCATTCGGAGGTAAATCATAAGGTCCAGTTGTAATGACTCTCCACAGCTTGTGGCTCTGAGATCGGATGAAAACTTCCATCCTGTTTTTCCAAAAGAAATAGTTAGAACCATCAAAATATGGGGCACGGGAGATTGACTGTCCTTCAGCTATGTAGCTGCGAGGACCACTGGTTCCAGGATTACCCTGGTCATTGGACCACATCTCAGGTAAACCCGCTCTGATACCAACTGTTAAATAGGAGGACGGTGAGCTAGAAGGGGAGGGGATGAATAGATCACCGTTTAAAAAATATCTGTCCAAGCCGAGGAGATCTTTGAAGATGAGATTGGCTAGGAAGACTGACAATATGTAAAAGGATCCGGAACCTTAACCAAGATAAAGCAGGTCACGAGCGCAGAACATATATCACTCAGAATTTCATCAGCACATATGCACAAGCACTAAGCGAGCAGTCAGACCAAGGTTTCGATCATCAACAATCACACTTACTTCATGAAGCCAGATAGAAGCATAAAGAAAATAGATGCGCACAACCACACCATGGAGAACAAGAGGTTTAGATGGTTCAGTCTGCAACCTGCAGACTTACGTCCATCCCTCACTCAAGGCAGAGTGAGGCTTCCCTTTCACAAGAAAGAACCGCAGACTCAGTCTGCTAACAACACGCTGATCCACAGCTTGGGGATCGAAATCCCTACAGACGCTGAACTCACAGCTTGCACCCAGGTCTCACACCACAAGACCTGACCCGGAGATAACTCTCCCTTCCTCTTAGACAAGAGGGAACCCAGCAGTGACCCACCCTCACTGCAATTCAGAGACGCTGTCTCTCTTCCTCCTCAGCCGGAGGGAAGAACCCAGGTAGCCTTCTCACTACCTGAACACAAAACCCCGGAGAACTCCTCCCTTCCTCTGATCTAAATCAGAGGGAAGCCACACTGCGACCCAGAGGATTCACCTCTCTTCCTCTACACCTAGAGGGAACGTAAACAGAGTATCGGAATTTGAGAACGAACAAATGAAGACATAAAGAAATATTGAAAGACAATCGAACGGAGAAACAATGTAGCTTCTTAAAGAAGCATAGACAACACGTAGCAGAAAACCATCCTCTCCTTCATCACTCTCTCTCTTCCAGGTACACTCAACGAATAGATCAGGATGGCTTCTCCTCTCCTTCCTCTTGCTCTGGCCTCACCCTTTTTCTTGTGGCTTCGGCAGCTTTTCAGGGGCAGAAACCTTCCTATATATATCCAGACTCACGAGAGACTGAGGGTGTGGGAGACACGCGCGAAGAAGATGCTTCCAGATGAGCCGAGCCACGTGTTAGATGATTATTCCCTCAAATCACGTGCTCACATGATTGGAATAAAGTTCCATTTTGTCTTTAAGTCCCTGTAAGGTTTCAGAGAACATTTAGTCACTCTCAGAAATATTCAAGTCATGCGTTTGTTCACACAGGTTGCACGAAACTTTTCAAAGGACTGAAGAATGCGTCAACGCACTAAAGCCAAGGCGTTAACGCAATGGATATAATGGAGAACAGGTCCCTTGACAAAACACACCAATGCGTCAACGCATTAGTGACAGCGTCAACGCGTCTGCTTGGTTGTTGATCATAAGACCTTGGGTCATAAGCTCAAGGCATCGACGCTTCCATCGTGCAGCGTCGCCTCAGCTCCTTAGGCGAGACGCTCAAGCCCTTGGCAACAAGCCAATGCATCAACGCATCAGGTGACATCATCGACACAGTGAACACGACAGCAAGCGAAAGACGCACAATTACGTCTACGCAGCAAGCCAAGTGCGTCAACGCACTGAAGGCACAGAACCCATATAAATGAAGACAAACTGATACGAGCTAATGAGTGAACAAGTTGGAGAAGCATTTAATCAGAAGAGCATGATGAAAGACATTTTAATCAGAAGACGTGCATGCAAGTAATTTGATTCATAGTGTTAGTCATCATCAAAACTACAGAGATTCAACATTTAAGGCATACCCGTTTGGCGAGGTCACGCTCTGCCGCCTCGGCCCGTGTCACTCCTCCGGCTAACTGCTCTGCTAGTGCAGTCGTCTCTGCACAAGGTCCTCTCGAGCTGGAGGCCTCTCCCGTCTCTCTCACCACTGCTCCCTGCTGGGCACGCTGCATTCATTGAGATTGTCAGTGGCTAATCATCAATAGTTTAGGAATTCATTTGCATGTAGAACACTCACCAGGGTCTCAAGGTCTGCCCGTGTGGTAGCCAGCTGGGCCTCTAGGCTGTGGAGGTGGGTCTGCATGTCCATCGCCACTATGTCCCGCGCATCCTGCATTCATCACATATTAGTCGTATAATAGATATACATAAGCATTTGCATTTAATATTAACGGAAAGTGCATGCATACGTACCCCTAAGACCATCATCTGGGGTTGGCCGATGTAAACCTCCTAGTAGCGTCGGAGGTACTCAGAGCTGTATGTCGCCTATGAGGTGACTCGGGTCCCGCCGCGCTGCCAGTCGGCGTACTGGTCTGAGAACCGGACTCTCCAGTCGATCGCCTTCGTACGACCGCGCGTCTTCTTGCCTATTCCCCAGGGCTCTCCTACCTCGATCCACTCCTGGTGCAGGCCAAGAGTCCTCATCACCAGCCTAAGCCGTAACGGCTCAATCTTGTTCAGGCAATGAACCCAAAGCTCATGCCCGAAGCGAGGTCGGCCTGCTACGACCCACGGCTGGCCCTCGTCGGTCATCCCCTCATAGGGTCTCCACCTCACCTGCATTCACAATCATCCATCATGTCATATCACATTGTATAAACTAAAAAAAAAATCTTTGCACAACATTAAGCATACGTACCAGTGAGGCGGGGAAGTCGCGAAACTCCCGTCGTAACACTCGCAGCTCGTATGCGAGTGGGGCCCTAGTCACCACTGGTAGCCAACGACGTGCTAGAGGGAAGGATCCCTCATCTCCAGGCCATGGGTCAGCACGCCCCATCGGCATGTATAAATGGCTCCATATCTGCATCCATGCATTGCATTAATAAAATATTCACATACATTTAAGAAAAAAGAAAAAAAATGAAGATGAAGATGCATACCTGAAGAAAAGGTGAGAAGCCACTGACAGTCATCTCTCGATCTGTCCCTGTGGACAAGTCGGCCATCAAGTGCGCCAGCAGTGCTGCTCCCCAAGCGTATCTGTCGACGCCCTCCAGGTCCTCGAGTATCCCTAGGAATTGGCAGTTGATGATGTCGCCCTTCGTGCCAAGCAACAACCTCCCGAGCATCAGGAATAGGAATCTCCTCAAGTCTCGATCTGCTCTCTCCCTCTCAGCCGGGTCCTGGCAATAGGCAGCCCTAGCCCCATCGATTAGCCTCCGTGAGAACTGCTCTAGAGACTCCCTAGACCTCTGCCTAGAGTCACCTAATCCCATAGCCATGGTAAGGTCGGTACGGTAGATGGTCCTACACTCACTAGGCGTCTCATAGACTGTCTCTAGCCCTAGCAGTCTCTGCGTAAGCTCGCTATAATCAGGTAGGGTGATCCCGCTCACCTCCTCCCCGTCTACCCTCAACCCGGTGATCCTAGTAACGTCCTCTAGGGTAGGAACCATATGACCCCACGGCATCAGAAATGTCTGCTAGTCCTATCCCATCTCTCTCTAAGCACCTGGATCAAGGGTAGGTCTGGTCTCACCGACTCTATGCTAAGGAAAGGTCCGAACCCCATAGCATCTACCCTAGCCCTCTAGAACTCGGGGAGTCTGTAATAAGCTGCTCGGACTTGGACCCAGGAGATCCGCATCCTCATCAACCCCTGTATGCAACAAAAATAAAAATTTTCACTTAAGATTTCATGTGGATAATCGTTTAAGGTCATTTGCTATAACATTTGCTCTCTGTTTTAATTAACGACATCCCCTGGGTCGTGGTTTAATCAATTGACGCCCCTGAGAGAGGCGTTATTTTAAAATGTGTTTCTAATAATTTCATGCGCAATTTGAATTAATGACCCGCCCTAGGTCGTTGTTTACTTAAATGACACCCCTATGGGGAGCGTTGTTTTGAAATTAATTTCCTAAATTCTGAGAAATTTTTAATTGACGCCCAGACCTAGGTCGTCATTTGTTTAAGTAACGCCCCTGTGAGGGGCGCTGTTTAAAAGGCAATTCTCTGTCCTAACCGTAATTTTGGAAAAAATTTGAATTGACGACCACACCCGTGGTCGCTGCTTAATGAATTGACGCCCCGGTGGAGGGCGTTGTTTTTTTGGGGTTTTCAAACTAATTAACATGCGAAATGAAATAAACAGAGGCACATATGTTTTAAATAAATGAAATGGCATGGAAATTAACAGCGAGATGAATAAACATGATAAATTTTAAAAGACGACATGCTGCAGGGCGTGATTTCATGCATTAATCATTTTTCAGAAAATAAAATAATTAAATTGATGGCTCAAGTTGGGGCGTTGTTTTAATTGACGACACACCTGCGGGCGTCATTTTTTCTGAGTCACTGTTTTTTCAACCGAGGGCTATGGAAATGATGGAAAATGGAAATAAGATTAAAAATAGAGGGTTTGGGGGCCTACCTTGCGTCGTTTGGGCACGATCAACCCTCCCCGGATGATTTGTCTTGGTTGCCGTGGTCGCCGCGGTTGGCCAGGTCATAGGGCAACCGCCGCCGCCACCGGTGGTTGTTCTCCTTCTCCTTCTCCTTCTTCTCCTCCTTGTTCTTCTTCCCCTCCTTCCTCATCTCCTTCGTCTTCTTCATCGTTGTCCTCGTCATCATCATCACCATCATCTTCGTCTTCTTCTTCTCCATCTTCTCTTTCTTCTTCGTTGGTTTCCTCTTCGTGTTCCGCCGCCAGAGCGTCCTCGGCCGCCGCGGGAGGAACCTCCTCCACGGCATGTTCGCCTTCCAAGTCCACAACCTCGGGGGCTGTGACCCTTTGGCGTTTCTGTGCGCCGCCCGCCATGAGAACGAGAGGATAGGGAGAGTGAGAATGAGAGGGATAGAGTGGAAATGAGAATGGGTTTTTTGATTAGGGTTTGCAGAAGAGAGAGAGAAAGAAAGTGAACGAAGGAAGGAGAAGAAGGAGGGAAAAGGGGTTTAACGGTCGAAAAGAAATGACGCCCTAATGGAAGTCATCTTTATATCAATTGACGGTCTAAGGAGAGGCGTGGTTTCAAGATATGAAAACATGAGCCGAGGCGTCATTTAATCTTGCATGGAAACTTGTAACCGGCGTCAGGCGCATTAATGGGCAAGTGATTGATGCGATTGATCGTCATCATTACTTTTGAAATTGACGACGGTTCTAGCAGGCGTCCGTTTATTAATACACGACATACATGAAGGCGTTATTAAGGAATTATTTTGAAATTAATTTGAAGAATTTGAACCGATTAACGCCTTATTTGGAGACATGGATTGAGGGATGCCTATTGTTGAGGGCGTCAATTGTGATTTTTGAATGGTTTTAAGGAATTAATTTAATGACAATTGACGACATCATCTGAGGCATTATTTAACCAATTGACGCCCTTTATGAAGGCGCTGCTCAGGACAGAGAACCCGAAGCTCATTTTATCAGGCAGAATCATATGAATTAGAAGATATAATCATATAAGCTCATTGTTTTGGCTCAAATAAGAAAGGAATCTTTATTTCATTAAGGAAAATGCATGTTTACATTTATTAAGCCATCATAGGCCTTATCTTCCTAAGAGCCAGTACATAAGACCTGCATTTGTCTTCTTCTTCTTCTACATGTGTCTTGGACTTTTGGAGTAGTCCAACCTTCCATTGAGCCATTATTGTCTTCACTTCTTCTTGATCTCCACTTGAGCATAGTTCCCTTCTTTTGAGTGGAGGTAGGTTAGAAGGTTCTTCAAAGAGGTGCCGAGGTAGCCCGAGTTGTGGGAGGCACCGGTGTGCATTGTTGAGGACAAAATCGCTCCCGTCTATCAACCGAAGCTCTATGCCGGAGGAGAGCCTTGAACGGAGTTCTTGGGTCTTGAGAAACCCCGGTGTGCAAGTAAAACCACTCTTAGGCATGGTCTTGAAGTAGTCTCTCCAATCTCCTCTTTTCTTTAGCTTGGGAACTCGATTGGTTACTCTCTCACATAAGCCCAAAGAATCCGACATGTATCGGAGGGGGCTCTTGGAAAAAAATTTGGAGGCCGCTTGGGTTGCTTGGCAAGGATCAAATTTGAAGTGGAGATCTACCCAACAAGATAGAAGAAGCATAGACCCGTAGAGGGGCCGTCCCAAGGAAGCGGAGGTAAGCCCATTGTTTAGGTTGGCTAATATCGCCGGACCTATTCCTTTTCCCTCCCACATGCTAGCAATGGCACTTAGGTGGTGTTCTTCTATATGGTCTTCCGTTGAAGAGTAGAGCTCCCGCTATGCATATAACAAACCCCTTCATTACTCTCTCCAATAAGTCTTCATCTTCTTAGGCCTTGTCCATGTTCTTGAACACCCATGAGGCTAGTTTCAAAAGGTTGATTCCTTTATGGGCTTTAATTTGATTCACTAAATTTGGGCTTTGAATAAGGCTAGTGAGTATGTCATGAGCTTTTATTGGTTTGGTCATGTGAGCCATCTTTGATTCCTCTCCTTGCTTCATCTTTCTTAGCCCTAGGAGTGTCTCTACTTCTTCTAGGAGTATGGTAGCTTCAAAGGTTGGAAAGAGGAATGTGTGTGATGGGGACATCGCTTACCACTCCCTATTTCTCCAAGGGTCCTGACGCTCGCCATTATGTTCAGCTTGATTTTCTGAGTCTAGCTATGTAATTTTCATATCTTTCTTGAGTCATTTTGATGTAATTTCCCCTTTGTTTTGAGTCAAGTCCCTAGGTTATCATGTTATTTACCTAAGTTGGTGTCTTCATATTGGGATAGTATGTCTAATGGGCCCGTTTAGAAGGGCCTGGCCCAGGGGCGCCCTTTTCCCTTTCCCCAGCTCTGTTGGTTATCTGTTATTTGTACTTTTCTCAGGGACTTTTTGTAAAAGTTGGGATTCCTATAAATAGGACCCCAATCCCCACTTGGAGAAGCTAAGGAAGTATTAAAGAAAGCATTAGCCATTTGCATTGTCCCCTCTTGTCTCTCTCTCTCCCTCTTACTCTCTCTCTAGCTCTCTCTCTCTCTCTCTAAAGGGGGCGGCCCCCTCTCTCTCTCCTCCCCCTCTCTCTCCAAATTTCGCCCCCTTCTCTCTCTCTTCTCCTTGCCACATCACCCCACCCCACCCCTTCACCGCCCCAAGGCCATTAATCATCATAACTCCCTTCCCCTACCCCATACAACCCATCCCCTTCCCCATACAACCCTTCACTTTCCCAAGAGAGAATCCCCTCTTCCAAGTAACCTTTCCCCTCCCCAAGACAACCCCTCCACCTCCCTAGGCCACCATTAACACCACCCATTAAACCCTCCATTAACCACACATTCAAACCAAAGGAGAGATCTCTCCTCCCTCTCTCATTCCCAACCCAAATTCGCAGCTCCCCCTTCCTCCACTTGCTAGACCACCTCCCAGCCCCCTTTCTGCCCCTCCCACACCTTGTATCACCCCCTAACAGACCCCCACATAGTCAGGTACCATCCCCACACCCATCCACCCCATTTCCCACCCCATCTACTCCGTCTCCCATCACCTTTCACCACCCTATCCATCTCAATTCGCAGGCAGCAGTTGGAGCTCAACTTGCAGAGGCTGCTCCGGAGTCATCCGACGTCCTCTGGAGGTACACCATACATCGCCGGAAAGGTCTGTGAGTCTTCTTCGCAAGCGAGGTAGAATCGTCTCATTCCGACTTCGCTACAGTTCGTGGTGCCTGTTCTCGTCCAACTGCGCAACAAGGACCAGAACCTGGATCTGAGCTGCAGTGCAGAAGCTTCCACGGCCACATCCTTCAACTTCTGGAGGCGCCACTTTGCCAAGAGCTGCATCCATGAGTCATCCACCACCACCAGCAAGCGGCATCCCGTTCGGCATCAGGAAGTGTTCTTTCCAATTTTTCTCCCGCGGGTGCGCAGACAGTCCATTTGGGTCCTGCCCCAACACTGCTTCACTCAACGGACTCCTCCTCACCACCCCGACATCCCCTGGTCCTGTTCTCAGTTTCTGCTCAAAGAATACTCATCCACGGACGTCCTCGACTTGGTCTCGCCTCATTCAGACTTCGGGAGTGATCGTGGTACCTTCTACAAGCAGCTGCAACAATCTGGGCCAGCCTGAACCTGAACTCTGAGCACCTGTTCCGGGGTCCACTCTGACCAGATGCGACGCGAGAACCGCCCAAAAAAATTCACAGGCGTACCTGGGTCTGTCAGCGTCGTTCCAGCGCCAGTCTCGTCAAGTTCTGAGTCCGTAGGAGCGCACAGAGGCTGCTACACCGATCCCCTATCCTGCTGCTACACCGATCAACGTTCCGCTTCCTGATTCTGAAAGAAGACTGGACGAGGAAGAACTTTGTAGAAGAGCTCTTTGCCTTATTCTTCCGTGGTTCGTCGTGGTACAGCTTCTCCTCTGGTTCAGGTACTCTGCAGGGGGAGCTTGAGATTGAACCCCTAAAGGCCTGGGATGCCCCAATTCTGTGGGCGGCCAGCACGCCAAGGGCGTGGGATGTAGTGGCTCTCTTACAACTCGCTCTGCGGTGGCACTCAAATTGATGATATTTTGAGATCGGGCACTCACTCACTGACCGACGGCACTAAGAAGCAATACTAGTTAAGCAAGAAGTGACCCATCCCAAGATGTCCACCCCTTGGAACCGCTTCGATCCCCATGAGTGGAAACCCCCAAATCTTACAGATAGGACCATCTTGATAGGAATACATGTGTCACAACATTTCGCATCATGTGGTCAGGCTAGTCACATCATTTGTGTCACTCACGCACTAGGACCGATGCATGATAGGTTTACATCTGGGTGTCCAAGTCCCCCTTTGGCAGTAAACATTGTTAGGAAACCCATACATGTTATGACCCCATTTGGATGCTCCAGCCCCCCAAAGTCAGTCATCATGAAGTCTAAGCATGAAGGAAGCATTCATGGATGTCCGAGACCCCCGACATCAAACACCCCTTTGCATAATAGGTTCACCTATGGATGTCCCGGTCCTCCTAGGTCCATCAAAGACTACGTAGCACCATGGCATGCTAGGTCCACTTTTGGTTGTCCAGGACCCCCATTATCCACTAGGAGTCAACGTTCACAGAGTTGCATGAAGAAAATCCGCAAACACATCAACAAAAGCAATAAGGTGAATAAGAAATCGGCTGATTCCCACCGACGCCACCAGGAATTTCGTGTAGGTGACTTTGTGATGGTGAGAACTGAGAGACTATTCCCTGGGAATGTCTCCAGACTGAGGTCGCGTGGATCAGGTCCCTTCCAGGTTTTGAGGCGGTTCGACACAAATGCTTACGTGTTGGACCTCCCCGAGGAGTACAGAGTAAGCCCCGCATTCAATGTGACTGACTTGGTGCCATACAAGGGTCCCGCGGTGACACCTAGTGAGGAAATTGAGCTTGTACCACCCCTTGAGAGCGCCACCACCTGTGAGAAATTTCCACCAACCCAGAGGGGCCAACGTGAGCAATTGGAACAGATATTGTATGAACAGGTCACTGTCATCTGGAGCAAAGGGTATGGGCGCTACCTCGCTTGGTGAGAAGACCAGCTACCTTTGGTAGACTTATGGGCAGCCCCGCCGTGGCTTCCTCCGCATACGATGGATCTTTACTCGACAGAGTCGAGTTCTCCGCACCCCAGGAGTATGATGGGGACATCGCTTACCACTCCCTATTTCTCCAAGGGTCCTGACGCTCGCCATTATGTTTAGCTTGATTTTCTGAATCTAGCTATGTAATTTTCATATCTTTATTGAGTCATTTTGATGTAATTTCCCCTTTGTTTTGAGTCAAGTCCCTAGGTTATCATGTTATTTACCTAAGTTGGTGTCTTCATATTGGGCTAGTATGTCTAATGGGCCCATTTAGAAGGGCCTGGCCCAGGGGCGCCCTTTTCCCTTTCCCCAGCTCTCTTGGTTATCTGTTATTTGTACTTTTCTCAGGGACTTTTTGTAAAAGTTGGGATTCCTATAAATAGGACCCCAATCCCCACTTGGAGAAGCTAAGGAAGTATTAAAGAAAGCATTAGCCATTTGCATTGTCCCCTCTTGTCTCTCTCTCTCTCTCCCTCTTACTCTCTCTCTCTAGCTCTCTCTCTCTCTCTAAAGGGGGCGGCCCCCTCTCTCTCTCCTCCCCCTCTCTCTCCAAATTTCACCCCCTTCTCTCTCTCTTCTCCTTGCCACATCACCCCACCCCACCCCTTCACATCCTCAAGGCCATTAATCATCATAACTCCCTTCCCCTACCCCATACAACCCTTCCCCTTCCCCATACAACCCTTCACTTTCCCAAGAGAGAATCCCCTCTCCCAAGTAACCTTTCCCCTCCCCAAGACAACCCCTCCACCTCCCTAGGCCACCATTAACACCACCCATTAACCCTCCACCCAAATCAAGAAGAAGCCTCCCCACTTCCCCAAGCCCATTTGCGCCCCCTCCACTCCACCTCCAAGAGGGAACTCCCTCTCCCCACCACCCACTCCCCACCCCCACTAGCTGCGCCCTTCTTCCCCCTCCACTGCTCCTCTTTGCCCTTCCCCTCCATTGCACTCCCCTTCCCACGTCCATTACTCTCCCATAGCCATCCATCTTCTTCCCCTTGCCCCTCCACCACCATCTCCTCCATCCACCCCTTCCAATACTAGCAGAACCAGTTCTGGTTCGTAGGCAGCAGAGAGAAGGCAACTTGCAGAAGCTGCTCCGGTGTCCTTCGACATCATTTGAAGGCGTGTCCTACATCAACGGAAATCTCTACCAGTCAGCTTCGTATCGGCAGTGGTCTCATCCCCATCCGAGATCTGTGCTACCCAGGAGGTTCGATCTCCCCCGACTGCGCAAAGCTCCCCCTGCAGAGTACCTGAACCAGAGGAGAAGCTGTACCACGATGAACCACGGAAGAATAAGGCAAAGAGATCTTCTACAAAGTTCTTCCTCGTCCAGCCTTCTTTCAGAATCAGGAAGCGGAACGTCGATCGACATCCGGAGACCAAAGTTACCATTTTTCTCCCTCGGCTGCGCGGGTCTGCCACCCACAGCCTGCAACGACCTGCCTCCACCATTCTGAGTCCCCCAGCCCTCTCCGACATCAGACGGCTTCCCCGTCAGTTTTGCTACGAAGAGAACTCATCCACGATTCTAACGCCTCTGGCGGTTCGTGATTCAGAGTACGGGAGCGGTCGGGGCAGTCTCTGCAATCTGCTATCAGAAACAGGAAGCTGCCGCGCCCAGATTTTGTCTCCCTGATCGAACCTCGTCCCGGACCCGCAACTTCATCAGAAGAATTCAGAAAAATTCAGAGGCATCCAGGTTCCAGACACGAAGCGTTCCCCACTGGTCTCGCCATCAGAACAATTCCAGAACGGGATCTACGGCCTCGACACCAACTGTCAGTCAGCTATCGCAGAGAGCAGGCAGATTCGGCCACGGCTTCACCTTTCGCGTTTCCGGCGAATCTCCCCTCCCCGCCTGGCCGGCTCACCGCCCCTCCCTGCGTGGAGGTAGTGTTTGAATTGTAATACAAACATCCCCACCCCAAGTCCACCCTCCTGTGTGAGGTGTAGTGATTGTATAAGTTAAACAGGGATCAAGCTTCATCGGCGCAGTGTGCGGGGAACCCACACTTCCCCGCTCGCCCTCATCTCCGAACGGGGTTGGTTTCTTCAAACCAACCAGGGTAAGCTCCGAACTTTGCTCCCTCATTAGTGCTTGTTCAGCCAATATCCGTGGTATTGCTCCGTTGAGCAAGAGGGAGAGCGCCCGACCCTGTGTGATCCACTTACGAGCGGTCACCGTGGGCTGTGTGAGAGAGGGACCTAGTGCCCCAATTGGCACCCGGCCAGCCCCTTAAGTGTGGGCTTCGTACCCTCGGGAGGGAAACCCTAGCCCTTCTGGCACTCTACCAGTAAGGGCCTTGATCCATCATCTCCACTTGGCATCATCAAGTCACCCGGGCTCGTGTGTGTGCGACGGCGATTCGGCCCAATCTAGTACTTTATTGCTTTGTGTTTGTGCTTGCGGAATAGGTCCAAGGATCTTTGTCCCTTTACTGCATGCCCCTAGTTGTGTCACATCAGTGTGGGTATGGGGGTGCCATAGTTCTATGAGAGCTCCGATTGAGGCCTAATCTAGGTGAATATCATTGTAATGAGTAGCATGTGTTATAAGGCCAAGAAGGTGCCATCTAGGGAGAAAAGATTTCATGTCTAATGAAAGTTTGGAAAGGAGTAAAGGAAGCCATTTAATCTTCAAAAATCTCCTTGGACCTGGAATATTTGGGTAATCCTGAGAACATAAAAGAAAGAAAAGAGAAGAGAAAGAAGAAGAATACAATCAGAAATTTTTGAAAAGGAAGAAAGGAAGAAAGAAATAAAAGTTTTAATATCAAATCACTTGATTTTTGGCAATTCTTCCACTGATATGACTCGGAACTTCACAGATCCTGGGAAAACTCATCTTAGGCTCTTTAGAAAGCCTTTGCATCTGCATCATCTCGTTCATCTTCCTGGAATTAGTTTTGCGAGTTCTTCTGCTAGTTATCTACTCTGCTATTCTGCTTCGATGCTCTGTTTGCTTATTAGTTCTGATGTGCTTAGAGGACGAACAGTTTCCCTTTTTATAATGTTTTGAATGCTAACAAGTATCACAGTTTGTGTCTGAATAGAACGAGTTGCTGGAAGCTCAATTCTGAGCAGGAAACAAAAATAGTTAATTGACGACGCGCCCTTTGGCGTCATTTCTTTAATTGACGACATGATAAGCGTCGTCATTTATTTAGCACCTCGATGGAGGGCGTCATTTGCAGTCCAATTCCTAATCAAACGCTTATTGTAAATAACGCCCCAATAACCGTCGTCATTTATTGTTTTGACGCCACTTCACAGAGTCATCATTTCTTCAGTTTACAGAATTTCGCTTATTCATGAACTTAAGTGCTATTATATCTTGATGGAATTAATTATATTAAGCACTTATGATCATATTGTGAACTGTCTTGAGCTGATAATTCTTTTGATGAGCTAATGAGCTTTGAAGTGCAGAAGTGCAGGTTATACAAGTCTGGAAATGCTCGGATTATTGTATTTGGTACCACACTTCACTCTTGTATCTCTCATGTATGCATTATTACTATATGATACCTATGCTATTATAACATATCAAGGACCTTGTGGTTCTGATGAATCTGGAATTTGAGTTCCCCTCCATCAAAAATAGTGATAATTCCAGGGGAGTCTTGATCACACGGATAGGCCGTTGAGTCATCTAAGGTTTAGGATGATGGTTCCACTTTCTGAGTTAATGCGAGGACAAATGGGCTTCGGCTTAGTGTCAATGATGTGACAGGAATCCTCGGACCTAGAATTGTAAGCAACACAATAATTTGGCAATGTCACACAAGCAGACTCACTCGCGTTGGCACACTCGGGTCCGTAGGTGGACCGGCGATGGCGGTGAGGGTCCGAGGTTGGAGCTCAAGGTTCCAAGGGTATGGCCAGCTAGGGATGGACCCCAATGGGCCAGGGATGCCCAATATCAAGGGCGGCCGGCACGCCGAGGGTGTGGGTTGTAATGTCACTCTCACAGCTCACCCGCGGTAGTCACGCAATTAATGATAATTCGGATTCGGGCACTCTCTTAACGCCGACGGTACTAAGATGCAATACTAATTAAGCAAAGGAATCCATCAAAGAGTAGTGTGAGTGGCTCACCTGATCGGTGTGAAGACACCGATCCCGGCCGGAGACGAGGGCGAGCGGGGAAGCGTGGGCTACCCGCACGCCGCGCCGATGTCGCTTCGGCCGAGGACCTGCTAATACATGCACTACTCCTCACGCAGGAGGGGGAACTCGGGGTGGGGAGAGTAGGGTACAAGCAAAGACTACCTCCACAAAGGGAGGGGCGCTAAGTCGGCCAGGCGGGGAGGGGGGGGATTAACTTAAGCAAGTGCCGGATGATCTGCCCGGTTCTGGAATGACCGGACAGGGAGGCGATGTTGATGCTGCCACGCACTCCACCGAACTCGGAAGTCAACGAAACCAGTGCCAAAACGTTGCTGACGGACCCAAGAATGCCTGTGAATTTTGGTGGATGGCTCCCGCGTCGCCACTGGTCGGAGCGGACCCTGGAGCAGGTGCCCTGCGCTCTGGTTCAGGACGGCCCAGAGTGTTGCAGATGCTTGACGTATGTGCCACAGCCGCTCCCGAAGTCCGATTGATGCGAGACCAAGTCGAGGATGACCGTGGACGAGTCTTCTTCGAGCAGAAACCAAGCAGAGCACCAGATGATGTCAGGATGGCGAGGAGGAGTCCGTTGAGTGAGGGGGGGTCAGGGCAGGACCCGAACGATCTGTTCTGCGCACCCGGGAGAGAAAAATTGGAAAAGGCTCTTCCTGATGCCAAAAGGGACGCCGCTTGTTGGTGATGGTGGATGCCTTGTGGTAGCAGCTCTCGGCCAAGTGGCGCCTTCAGAAGTTGAGGGGTGTGGCCGTGGTAGCTTCTGCACTACAGCTCTGGTCCAGGTTCAGGTCCCAGTTGCGCAGTCAGACGAGAATGAACCCTCCGGACAGTAGGGATGTCGGATGCCGGCAAGGCCACCTCGGCTGCGAAGCTATCTCGACGATCTTTCTGGAGATGTATGGTACGTCTTCAGGTGATTCTGTATGACCCCGGGGCAGATTATACAAGTTGGGTCCCAATCTGCTACCTGCAAACTGGGCAGTGTTAAAAGAAGGGGGGGTTGTTGGTGGAGATGGGAAGGTAAGGGATGGAGGGGTAGCAAAGAGGGGTGGAAGGTTGCTGGTTGTGGATGTGGGAGGGAGGTTTGGGGGTGTGAGAGGGGAGAGGGGGGGGTTGTCAGGGGGCGGACCTGGTGTGGGGAATAGGATGGGAGGTGGTGGATGGTGGGGGCGCAAATGGCCGAGGGGAATGGGGGGTGTCTCTTGGGTGTGGGTGGTGGATTAATGGAAGGGTTAATGGGGGGGCCTAGGGGATGGGAAGGGTTGCTTTGGGGAGGGGAAGGGATGCTTGGGGGAAGGGATTCTCCCTTGGGAAGGTGGAAGGTTGTATGGGGAAGGGGAAAGGTTGCCTGGGAAGTGGAGACACTAAAGGGGAGTAATGGGTCTTGGGGAGGTGAAAGGGTGGGATGCTGAGGTGGAGGGTGATGTGGCAAGGGAGGGAGGTGAAGGGGCAAGGTCGCCCAAGGGAGTGAGAGAGAGGTGGAGAGAGAGAGGGGGGGCCGCCCCCTTTAGAGAGAGAGAGAGAGAGAGAGAGAGAGAGAGAGGGGAATCCACCCCTTTGGAGAGAGAGAGAGAGAGATGCACAAATCCTTGTGGCAAACTTTTTATCAATACTTCATTAGCTTCCAAATGAGGGATTGGGGTCCTATTTATAGGAATCCCACATTTTCACATAAGTCCCTGACTTTTGGACTACTAACACTTAACCAAGGGGAAGGGGGCGCCCCTGGGCCTAGCCCATATAATTGGGCCCATTAACCAACATAATGACTCTAGACTTAGGTAAATAGCTACCTAACCTAGGTATTGGACTCAAATAAAAGGAAAAGTACATGATAAGAAAATGAAAATTACATCATATGACTCGAAATATAGTGGCGAACAAGATGTAGCATAGTTGGCGAGCATCGGGATCCTCGAACAAACGGGATAGCTAGTGATGTCCTCATCATACCCTGGGGTGCAGAGAACTCGACTCCGTCGAGTATGGGCCCACCGGGGGAGCGGTCCTCCAAAGAAGCTCAAGGCGAACCTCAACCTCCAAACTCAACCCGCATCTGCGACCAAGGGACGGTCCTTCATCCTCTCAAGGTGGCTTGGGCACACCCTCTTGCTGGCGATGGAACCCTGCTTGCCTAGTATTGCCCCTATGTGCACACGTCGGGCTCTCAAAGCTATTTTGTGGGAGCTCTCCGGGGTGTCCCTCTTAAAGGAAGGTACAGGCTCAAAGCACTCACTAGGATCCACCGCGGTGCCCATATAGGGTGCCGGGTCTGCCACGTGAGAAGTGGGGTATATCCCATAACCCATTGGTAAATTCAATCCATAAGCTGTGTTGCCAAAGCCACTAGGAACAGGGAAAGGTCCAAGTCCTCGTGCCCTCGAATGGGAGGTGACCCTAAGGTAGAGCCACTCTGATGCCATCCTCACCAAATCACCTACTTGAAATTCCAAGTGGCGCTCGCGAGCTCTTATCCGCTCTTTGTGAACCTCACCGCTCATTGCGAATTACTTGCGTGTATGCGTATGCTATGAACTATGATGCGGTGTGGGTGTGAAAAGCTTGGTGTGTAAAGGTGGACCGGGGCAACCATACATAGACCTATCATGCATAGATGTGATGAAGACTTTTATGGACTCGGGGAGGGGGGGGCAACCATATGTGGATCTATCGTGCATGGTTGTGATAATTACCGGGGGACCCGGACATCCATGTATGCTCCTTTCATGCTTAAGAGCTATGACGAATGTGGGAGGACCAGCACATCCAAATGTGAGCCAGTCATGCATTGGGCCTACAGTGTGTGTGATATGTATGCATTGACTGGGCTTACTAGCCCTACCAAATGATGCAAAATGTAGTGGCACATGCATTCCCATCCAAATGGCTTCTTCTATGTGTATGGCTTGGTGTGAGATTTTCCACTTATAGGGGTCAAAGGGGTCAAGGAAAATGGAGCGGGCTTGGTCCAATAAGGTTGGTTGGGGTAGGAAAAGGATGGTGGTGAGTAAGGTGGGTGGGTATAGGAAGGGATCGAAGGGGTCATGGTAAGGGTCACCTAAGGAGAGGAACTCTAGGTCCTCATGGTCCTCACAACCCTTTGATGGCTGATTCTCCTCCTCTAGTAAAATGATCGGGCCAAAGTTTTTGGTGGGATGGTCGGCCATGAATGGAGGGATGGATGTTCTACCCGAGATAAGCAACTCAAGTTTGTGGATAGCATCGGGCTCATCGGGTGTAGGGAGGAGTAAAAGAAGGTCGCTAGTGTAGCAACCCACAGTGTAAATTGAGGAGATGGACCCGACACATAGGTGTAGGAGGTCAAGGCTCCTAGGTCGGTCGTCCACTGCAGTCAATATGCCAGTTAGCTCAATTTGCCAAGCTATACCCTTAAGAAGATCCCCTAATGTTTCCACTTGATAGGATGATTGGATTGTGGTGTGATAGGTGGATAAAGGTACTATGGGGAGGTGTTGTTCCATGGAAGGGTAGGCATGGGGCAGGATAGGGTGAGCCCGGTTTTCCACAAGCCATCTAACCAAGGGCCCATTTATGATGAGTTCACTCCCAATTGGCGGGGGTGGCATGAAAGGTGAAATTTCTTCCTTGTTTTGGTCATGATTTTCCTCCAAGGTGGGGAGTGGTTCTGGGGTGTTCCCTACTAGGGGGTCGGGTGTGGGGATCATGGTTTCTTCTACCAAGGAGGTGAGTAGGTCCTTTGTGGGTGGGGTGATGATGACTGGCATGTGGTGCTCTTTGGGTGGTGGGTAATGGGGGACTTGGGATAGAATGGGGAGAGGTAGTAGTGGAGGCCTAGGTTGGGCATCTTGTAACTCATAGGGGAGGGTGCACCCAATTTGGCTCAGTGGGTTTTCTTTGGGAAGGAATGAGTTCTCTTGACCCAATTGGGCTTCATATTCTTCTTCCCAATCTAGGGGATCCTCATAGACTTCGGTCACCCCCTTAAGTTCCTTTTGGAAAGGGGTGGGAGGAGGATTTGTGGGCCGAATTGGGGTACTTCCGTTAGGACATGGCATGGGTGTCTTCGGGAGAGGGTCTAGGTTGGGACGGGGTCCCATGTCATTGGAATCATCCGGTCGTGGAGTGAACCTAGAAGACCTAGAGAATTGCATCATTCTTGAGGATTGGTTGTCTAGGTTATCCCAGGGGCGTCTCTCCACACGCCCATAGTGTTGGGACCTCTCATAGTAAGGATCATAGCCTAACCCTTTCCTATCAAACTCATCCCGGGGAGGCAAGACTCTAAGGCCATTGCTCCTAAGTGGGGGTTCATTAGCTCCAAATCCATCCCGAGGTGACCAAGCTCTAGGGCTGTGGTTCCCTTTTGCTTCAAGCCGATCAAGCCGGGAGGTGAGGGTATCTATACAGTTATGACATTTGTTGATGAAAGCGTCAAATTGGTCCATGGATAGTTGGGGTGTCTCCCTAGGGTGGTCATGCAAGGGAGTGATGGAAAACATGATGCAAGGGAGACTCAAATGCCAATGCCCTAGGACTAGACTCATAGAGACAAGTCTAAAACTTGCTCTGATACCATTTGATGTGACACGAATCCTCGGACCTAGAATTGCAAGAAACACAATAATTTGGCAATGTCACACAAGCAGACTCACTCGCGTTGGCACACTCGGGTCCGTAGGTGGACCGGCGATGGCGGTGAGGGTCCGAGGTTGGAGCTCAAGGTTCCAAGGGTATGGCCAGATAGGGATGGACCCCAATGGGCCAGGGATGCCCAATATCAAGGGCGGCCGGCGCGCCGAGGGCGTGGGTTGTAATGTCACTCTCACAGCTTACCCGCGGTAGTCACGCAATTAAATGATAATTCGGGTTCGGGCACTCTCTTAACGCCGACGGTACTAAGATGCAATACTAATTAAGCAAAGGAATCCAGCAAAGAGTAGTGTGAGTGGCTCACCTGATCGGTGTGAAGACACCGATCCCGGTCGGAGACGAGGGCGAGCGGGGAAGCGTGGGCTACCCGCACGCCGCGCCGATGTTGCTTCGGCCGAGGACCTGCTAATACATGCACTACTCCTCACACAGGAGGGGGAACTCGGGGTGGGGAGAGTAGGGTACAAGAAAAGACTACCTCCACACAGGGAGGGGCGCTAAGCCGGCCAGGCGGGGAGGGGGGGATTAACTTAAGCAAGTGCTGGATGATCTGCCCGGTTCTGGAATGACCGGATAGGGAGGCGATGTTGATGCTGCCACGCACTCCACCGAACTCGGAAGTCAACGAAACCAGCACCGAAACGTCTCTGACGGACCCAAGAACGCCTGTGAATTTTGGTGGATGGTTCCTGCGTCGCCACTGGTCGGAGCGGACCCTGGAGCAGGTGCCCTGCGCTCTGGTTCAGGACGGCCCAGAGTGTTGCAGCTGCTTGACGTAGGCACCACGGCCGCTCCCGAAGTCCAATTGATGCGAGACCAAGTCGAGGACGACCGTGGACGAGTCTTCTTCGAGAAGCAACCAATCAGAGCACAAGACGATGTAAGAGTGGCGAGGAGGAGTCCGTTGAGTGAGGGGGGTCAGGGCAGGACCCGAACGATCTTTTCTGCGCACCCGGGAGAGAAAAATTGGAAAAGGCTCTTCCTGATGCCGAAAGGGACGCCGCTTTTTGGCGATGGTGGATGCCTTGTGGTAGCAGCTCTCGGCCAAGTGGCACCTTCATAAGTTGAGGGGTGTGGCCGTGGTAGCTTCTGCACTACAGCTCTGGTCCAGGTTCAGGTCCCGGTTGCGCAGTCGGACGAGAATAAATCCTCCTGACAGTAGGGATGTCGGATACCGGCGAGGCCACCTCGGCTGCGAAGCTATCTCGACGATCTTTCCGTCGATGTATGTTATGTCTTCAGGTGATTCCTTATGACCCCAGGGCAGGTTCTGCAAGTCGGGTCCCAATCTGCTACCTGCAAACTGGGTAGTGTTAAAAGAAGGGGGGGTTGTTGGTGGAGATGGGAAGGTAAGGGATGGAGGGGTAGCAAAGAGGGGTGGAAGGTTGCTGGTTGTGGATGTGGGAGGGAGGTTTGGGGGTGTGAGAGGGGAGAGGAGGGGGGTTGTCAGGGGGTGGACCTGGTGTGGGGAATGGGATGGGAGGTGGTGGATGGTGGGGGCGCAAATGGCCTAGGGGAATGGGGGGTGTCTCTTGGGTGTGGGTGGTGGATTAATGGAAGGGTTAATGGGGGGGCATAGGGGATGGGAAGGGTTGCTTTGGGGAGGGGAAGGGATGCTTGGGTGAAGGGATTCTCCCTTGGGAAGGTGGAAGGTTGTATGGGGAAGGGGAAAGGTTGCGTGGGAAGTGGAGACACTAAAGGGGAGTAATGGGTCTTGGGGAGGTGAAAGGGTGGGATGCTGAGGTGGAGGGTGATGTGGCAAGGGAGGGAGGTGAAGGGGCAAGGTCGCCCAAGGGAGAGAGATAGAGAGGAGGAGAGAGAGAGAGGAGGAGAGAGAGAGGGGGCCGCCCCCTTTAGAGAGAGAGAGAGAGAGAGAGAGAGAGAGAGAGAGAGAGAGAGAGATGCACAAATCCTTGTGGCAAACTTTTTATCAATACTTCATTAGCTTCCAAATGAGGGATTGGGGTCCTATTTATAGGAATCCCACATTTTCACATAAGTCCCTGACTTTTGGACTACTAACACGTAACCAAGGGGAAGGGGGCGCCCCTGGGCCTAGCCCATATAATTGGGCCCATTAACCAACATAATGACTCTAGACTTAGGTAAATGGCTACCTAACCTAGGTATTGGACACAAATAAAAGGAAAAGTACATGATAAGAAAATGAAAATTACATCATATGACTCGAAATATAGTGGCGAACAAGATGTAGCATAGTTGGCGAGCATCGGGATCCTCGAACAAAGGGGATAGCTGGTGATGTCCTCATCAGTCAACTTAGAGATCTGGATTCTTGACCAAATCTAGATGGTTTAGCAATATTATCCTTGATTAATTTCTATATTTTTAGTTTGTTTTAATTTTTCTTTTAGCCCAGCATGCATCATGTAGGACTTTGAGCTTAATGTTGAAGAATCTTCATATTATGCCAATAATGAAGATCGCTCGCTCTTAATTAAGTTGACATGAGATATTCCAGTCCAAATCAAGTACTTTATTCTCCTTGAAGTCGCTCAGGCTGGTTCCTTGAAAAGTATTCATTTGCTGGGTCTTTACCTCAATTCACTTTATTTTCCTGCAAACCCACCTTGGTTGCAGCACGTCCACATTGGCTGGTAATCGCTCTCCAATGGTGTCTTCCCTTCCGTGCCCTCGTGCACCTTTTAATCCATTTAGTTTAGTCCCTTCGGTCCAGCTGATCGATGCTTTCTTGTAATCATCCGGAGTTATTTCATTCTGAGTTTTGGAAAGATTTCCAATGCTTAGTGTTGAAGGTGAGTCACATCACACCTTGGCATCTACTTATCAGTTCGTTCCACTCCACTCTGCTCGTTTCACTTTCGCTTCATTCCGTCTCACTCCCTTGCAAAGCAAACGCCAAGGCGGGGCAGCTGTAGACACGCTAAAATCGATGCTATGATGAGTAAATCTCATGTCACCATGTGACGCCCCAAAGTGGACTTCAATATTGGCTTTAATATGAAGTTTTTCTATTTTCTGTGTGTTAATTGTGATTTGCTGGCATTTTTCTTTGATAATTGGAATTAACGCCTTAATTAGGGGCATCATTTAATTGACGGCGTATCAGAGGGCGCCTCTTAATAAATGGACAACTGCACTTAGAGGCGTTGATTTCTGGATTTTTACGAATCCTAAACAAAAAGAAAAATCAAAGAATTGACGTCTCTATGAAGGGCGTTTATTATTTAACACCCATATCAGAAGGCGTCATTTCAGAATTTTTAATAAGGAAAGTCATTTGTTGCCATAATTAAATCCAGGAATTGACGCCTCTGTGAACGTCGTCATTTTAATTAACGTCTTTGGTGATGTCGTCATTAATAATTGACGCCCTTTGAGAGGTCGTCATTTCCATGTCCGTCTCCCTTTCGCCTGCTTATTTCCAGTAATAATCCCTTCCCCATTTTACACATTGTGTTTGATTGGGAAGGGGGTTTCTTATTGGAGGTCCATTACCTTGTTTTAATCCTATTATTGCAAGGATTTTTAGGCTATAAATACCCCTAATGTTCTTATCTCACGCGCGTGAGAGGGCAGTGAGAGAAGGCAGTGCAAGAACTATACGATAACAGAGAAAAACCATTGTGAGTTTCTTTTAACAGGAAGAAGAGAGTTTCTGTTTTGTAGGATCAATCTTCAAGTGATTTCTTCTTCCTCCTGGTGTTGAATCTTCTCTCCCACGGTGGTCATCAGCTACTATTCAACCAACCTCTTTGGTTTTCTTCTCCCAGTACTGCTACACGCACTGCAGAGAGGAGATTCTTCTCTCTTTTTATTAGCATTATCATCATCTTCATCTTATTCTTTCTAGCTATTTTGCTAGAAGACATTGCCACTTCCACGTCATATACCTTGCTTTGCATACTTTGCATTCATATCTTCCATACCCTTTGTTACACCTCTTAAGGGGTTTTAAAAACCAAAACACACAAGGTGTGTTCATGTTTCATTTGATCAATTTCTTAGTTTTAGAGCATTGATACTACACCCTTTTGGCTAATCCACTCTTTTCACTTGTTCTGTATTTTTGCAAGGGTAATCCAACTAAGAACCCCCTTCATCGGTCGGCCGGTAGAAGGAGGAAGGAGAAGTCCACAATCTCTCCCGCTCAATACAAGGTACATGCGATCACTTTCATTTTCTTGAGGTAACCCCTCTGGCGATCACACTCCTCATTAGCATCTCACGTGCTTTATTTTTTCTTTTCTTTAGTGGATTTTCCATAATCTACCGTGCTTTATTTTTTCTTTTCTTTAGTGGATTTTCCATAATCCACAAAAGGGAGACCCAAATAGGTCAACCACAGGCTCAGGAGGCCAGTAGTACGCGTGTACGGCTCACACACGCGTGTTCGGCATTCTGCCGAACACCTTGTGGGCGCACATGTTTCAACCCTTCTACACCAATCCACGGGCCACCCCGTGATTCCAGTACACCAATTAGGTCCTACAACGACCCCCCAGCAAGTCGGGGCCACCCTCGAACCTCAAACACGTGGTAACAAGCCACAGAACTTAGCTCTCTGGCCAACCCGAGGCTACCCTGGCAACCCGCCGTACAACATGGCATGTTGTACGAGGCAAGGCCAATGGGCCCAAGGTGCCTCCTCCAAGCCCCTACGAACTTCTACCCTTGGCCCTATGCCAATTCCAAGGCCCGTCGGCCACTTATGCGGCTTGTTCGGCAACCCGGGGTGTGCCGGGCATTCGCCCGAACATCTTGCGAACGGCCACTACAACTCGAAGAACAATGGCTCTCATGGGCCATTTCAACATCCCGGAACTTCATATCCCCTAAGGAATATCCCCAGACGACAAAGGAAGACCCCCGAGGGCCATCCCTCGGGGTTACGACTTTGCCCGGGGCCCGTGTGTCCCAGGGAGTGGCCGCCCCCGGGGAGGGCGAACTCCCCGGGGGCCCGCACCCTCTCCCCAGCCCGGAGGCCCGACGGCCCTCCCCAGTCCCAGTCCGTGCAAACTCTTAGTTTCGCGGTCCGAGGTTCATGCAAGGTTCGTTCGTCGTACCCGTACGCAGAAGGATCCACGAAGATGGAGCCCCAGGATTACGCTAAGTCACACATGTCAATCCCTCGATCTTCGCACACAAGCAACCAGTCCACCAGTGTATCCTCCCAGTATCCTTTATCCTCTTTCTTCTTAATCAATTTGGGAAGAAAATAACCAAAAACTGGGTTTTATAGAGGTGGGACCACTCCCCCTCTCTCTCTTCTACCTGGTTTGCCCAAACCCCCCCTTGGGGAGGGGTTTAGGCGGACCAGCTTGGGCCTCCAAGCTGGTCTGCCTAAACCCCCTGGGGGGGGGGGTTAAGGCGGACTAGCTTGGACCCCCAAGCTGGTCCACCTAAACCCTTATATAATAAAAAAAGATTTTTAAAAAACAAAAAAAGGGGGACTTTGGTCCGCCTAAACCCCCCCTGGGAGGGGTTTAGGCTGACCCCCAGGCTGGTCCGCCTAAACCCCCTAGGGGAGGGGGTTTATGCGGACCAGCTTGGACCCCCAAGCTGGTCCGCCTAAACCCCTCCAAAAACAAAAAAAATGTTTTTTTACCCTCCGAAGAGGGGTTTAGGCGGACCAGACCAGCCCCTTGGGCTCGTCCGCCTAAACCCCATCCCTCACACTCCCACACACACAAAACACACACAAATAAAATTCAAATAAAATAAAAATAAAAGAACTATTTGGGGGGTTTACCCGGACGATGTTGGACCCTCAACTTGGTGCGCCTAAACCCCACCCCCACCCCTTCAACTTCTATAAATTGCCCCCCTTATCACACAAAAAGCGGCATATGGTATGTGAAGCACGGACGCACGGACGGACGAGCAAACTTCCCCGGCCAATTATCGCACCCTCGGATTACCGGGGCTTTCGGCAAGGGTCGGGAATGCGAGAAGACAAGTGCGCGCGCGGTTGGCTTGCTAGTCGGCTCACACACACCGAGGGTATGTCGCACGTACTCCCCTCACGGGGTGTCTAGCCGTCTCATGCCAAGTCCATCCCCGCCACATGTACGATGACCGTACCAACAGCAAATATGCCAGCACCCCGGGGCTGCCCGTGTACGGCAACTTACAATACTTACGATGGTGACGAAGGGTACTTCATAGCACCGCGTCGGCCCTTGACACGGAACCACGTGCCCACCGTTCACCTCCCAGTCGGCCGTCGGCCCCTCAGAACGACAAATCAAGTCTAGTCAGACCTCTGGCCCGGGAATCATAGTCCCGGGGCCGACCTCGACTCCCCAGCATGACAACACTCGCCGTCCGAGACCCGGACCCGATTGCTCACCTCGAGCCGCGTCCGACCTCCGCCAGGCGCCAGCCCGTGTCCGTTCTGGCCACCAAGGCAGTCGGACCTACACAAACTCCTCTGTAAAGAGTTCCAGTAAAACACGCGGACATCCGCTTTGTCACGCAATGACCCGGGGACTGACTCACATGTTGGAATTGTCCCGCGGCTTGCTCCAGTTGTACTTCAGCCCATTAAGGCCTGCTTGTAAAGCCTATGTGGCTCATCATAAAACCAGTAAAATACATACGCCCGTGTTCGGGCCCCCAGCTTCCGACCCACACCCCTCAGTCTAACGCGTACCCCTAGCTGATGAATGCACCCCAGCCCTCTACCCACGGCTTTAGACACATATACAGACTTTTCTTCAGCATAGAACGAAGGTATTCAGATTCAATCTGATGTAAATAAACATCGGTTGCTTGCGGCCGGTGGGGAAAGATGTCATGTACACGATTCCCACAATCGCCTACGCACTCGCACCCATGGAACCCCTTCTCTCCACGTGTCGCCCGATCGTCGGAGCCCACATGCCGCGCCCTGGTGGCGCTTCCCTGGTCAAACCTTGGTTCCATGAGTGATTGTCGAGAGATCGACTGGCACACCCGCATCTTGTCGGTTAACCCTTATCCCGACACTTCCGTGCCATTCGACCCTTTCCAACTTTCATAAAAAGGAGAGTGCCCGGTACCGCCGTGAGAGGCATGCACCCATGAGGAGGATACCTGGAATACATCAAAATCCCATATTTTTCTTCACCGTTGTATCCCTTCACTCACCCCGATAATTGGCATAAAAAACCCACGCAACACCATTTTAAATAAAAGAAGAAATGGCGCCCCTCTACTAAGTCTCCAATTAAATGGCACCCTGGGGCCCTGTCACCAATTCTTTAAGATCTAGAAAAATGGAGAAAAATCCGAGAAAAATCCGGAAAAAAAAGAAAAAGTTGCGGAAAAGCTGGAAAAAGCCAAAAATCCAAGAAAAATGAGAAAAACCACTCAAATATACTGATTTGAGGGTCAAAATGGGGCATTTCAAGGTAATACAAGATGTGCTCAGGATGATGTCAAATTTGGCTTGTCTACAGTTATCCCGCCTTGATGTCTGTTTTGCACGGGAGCAATACGGAATGAAATGAAATGGAATAGAGTGCAATGAAGTGGAATGCGTTGACGCAGTCCATTAACTGGGTCGACACATCCCCTTTGAAGCTAGAGGTGCGTCGACGTAGCCCCTGGCTGGGTCGATGCAGCCCCTTAAGAACTTCAAGGCTATGTCGACACAGCCATTTGCTGGGTCGACCTACCTTGTACTTTGTCCCCAAATTTTAGAAACTAGGAAAAAGGGAATTTTGAAAGGGCATTTTGATTCAAAAAAATCTAAAAAATTGGGAAATGACAAAGAACTACGATGGTAACCTACTGTAGAAATTTTATGATCACAAAAATTCTATACTTACAATTATGAATTATTTTCAATGCATGTGTAACCTAGAAATAACCCTGTTTTCTATGTAGAAACATGAACCCTATTGTAGTGTATATTCTGAAAACTTCAAAAATTAAGATATCTTGACAGTAACTGAGAAGTGTTGAAAAGTGTAGTTGAAGTACAAATTAGTGAAAAGAATACACTTTGATAGATGGTTTTTAGTGTATATATATAAATAGATGTAGAACTATTATACGGGCTATATGGACGCTGCTGCCATAGAAGGTTCAGGAGCCAAGCTATAGAAATGCCCCTGTGGGGAGGCTCACTCTTTTCTGATCTCAAGGGCACGAGGTGAAATCCTGGAGGTGGATAAGTTCCACTTGTTAAGATGGGGAGAACTTCCCATGGTTCTGCGCAGTAACCAAGACTCGTCACCATTGCCTATGCGACTGAGTGTCTGTCTGTCTGACCTTCTAATGGTGGTTTGGGCACTGCGTTTGGGCCATATGTTATCTGAAATTCTGTCTCTGTATCTGAAATCTTTAAAGGCATATGACTTCTGAAATGGTGTGAATTTTGAAATTCAATTTTCTGAAATATGTTCAGTCATATGACTTCTGGGAATTTCTGTTTCGGTTATCTAAAAATTTGAGCAAGCATGTGAGTTCTGACTATAGTAATATAAACACTTGTTTTCTATTACAAACTTGTTTTTCTGTCCCCAGTAACCTGATTTCAGATATTCTAAGTATCATTAAATTTTGTAAGTTTATTTATCCTCGGAGTATGTTAGGCGTGGACAAAAGGAAAATAATTTAAAATTAGTAACTTGTTGAGTCTATTCCTAGACTCATTCTTGCTAAACATTTTCAGGTGATTCCCTTGGTGGGGACGAGGAGTTAGTGCGTAGTGACTCCGATGGAGAGGATTTGGTGTAATTTTTGGAGATCTTTTCTTTCAAATTGAGGTGATTATTGTTAGAATATATTTTTTTAATAAGGCGATACCTAGGAAGATCCGAAGATCAGCTAGGCGGGTTTTATTCATGTAACAGAAAATAAAAAGAACAATATAACATGAGCCAGATGAAGGACGTCCTACGCAGAGGGGTCAAAAAACATGAAAGAACGGCTCAAAGAGAACAGACTAACAAGATACCAGGGACAGGTAAAGAGGAACCCCACCCAGAGGAAGGGAACTAGTACAAAAAGGAATACCCAACACAAAGAAACAACCGGAGCAGCGCCAATGGCAAAACCCAAACAACCATAGACCAGCTCAAAGATAAGCATATCAATCCTGATCACGAGAGGAACTAGTAGAACTGGATCTTCGCAGCGAGCGTCTTGAACGACCACCATCGGGCCTAGAAGCTGGCCTAGAGCGATCAGGGACATGCTCGCCAACCCAATTGGCATGAAGACTGCAAAAATCAGTGGGACAGGCAAGCTCAAATCTAGGAACAGTGAGGACTTGGTAAATAATTGGAGGTTTAACAAAGCCTTCAGCTAAGGAGGATGAAGCAGCAGGAGAGCCTTCTGAAGAAGCCGAGGTGGTGGTTGCGAGAGGAAGTGTAGGGGGACTAGGCACATCACCACCTTTAGATTTAACAGCTCGACACAGCACTTGGGCAAAAGAGAGGCGTGTAGCGGCGGACGCAACAGCAGGGGAAGGCGGCTGAGAAGGAGACCAAGAAAGCGTAGTAGGATTAAGAGAAGGTGATGGCCTGGAAGACGAAGGGCCTTCAGTAGAGACCAGCTTATCATCAGTTGCAGGAGCACCAACAGTCACAGAGGAGGTCTGCAAATCACCAGTAGGGGACGAAAGAGCAGCAGACGCCATCGCAATAGGGGAGCTAGGAGCCACGTGAACAGGGCAATGCATACGGTCAGAGACGACAGCAGCCCGAATGCCATCAGATGCAGTAGGGCTAGCAGACACAAGGGGAGGCTGAGGAAATCCAACAGCAACGGAGGCTGGAATGACGGCCAAGTGAGCCACAACTCCAAGAGGTGCTTGAGAGGAGCCAGAAGGCAACCGTTGAGGAAGCGCAACCAAACAGGGACCACATGAGCCAACATAATTGGCAACATTAAAGGAAGGCAAAATAACTACAGAGTCACCATCCTTCGAAGGAGAATGAGCCACATCAAGAGGCTGATCACTAATAGGTGCGATAGGTTGCACAGAAGTGCCAGATGGATCGCCATCAGTAAGATTAACGACAGTAGCACTTGGCTGCACATGGAGAGACGTCGCTTCAAAGGCCTGAATAGCAACGGACGTAATAGGAACTGAAGGGGGGCCAGTTGAATCGCTAGAGCCGTTGGGAACATGAACGGGCCTAGGAACGGCCCGCCAAGCCTGAGCGGTGGACCTCGCCGGAGTAACCTTACCAGAGGCCAGACGAGCACCACCGGAGGAACCAGGAGCAAGACCACGAGCTGCAGATTTCTTGCACATAGCAGCTGAATGACCCAAACGATGACAAGATGAACAAAAAAGAGGCAGATGAGGGCAAACAATGGGCTGCCAAAAACCATCAAACCCATACCCAATCAAAACACGCTCTGAGATTTTCTGAGATACATCCAACGTGCAGCATACGCGAGCAGCATGCGACCTGGCTAACAAAATGGTATTATGATCAACACAGAGAATAGGCCCAACACTCCCTGCAATCGACCTGATCATAGCATCGAAGAAGAAATTAGCTGGCAGTCTAGGGAACTCAATCCACACCGGCACGACCGGCGAATCAGCATCCGGAGAAAAATCGATCGACCATCGTGAGAATTTGAACACACGGCCAAGAAAGGGTAGTGAGTCTTTCAATAACACCTTGATAGAATCCTCACGGCAGAGGAAACGTATCAGAAGATGACAATTGTCCAATGCACTCAAAGCAAAGTCTTTCTGAAATTGGATGCGTTGGGCGAGGTGAGCTCTGATCTCAGGAAATAGAGGCCGCCCAAGGGGAGTATAGGCGATGATGGCATGCTCAAGGGGCCTGCATGAAGCTTCGATCTCATCCAAGGAGAAGAACACAGCAGGATCACCCATACTTATGAGTGCAGGAGGGTGAACAGGAACTGGGATGGCCGGAGGAGCCATGGACAAACGGACGACCTGAGCAAAAGAGGTGCGATCACCTGGTTTCCACGCTGAAGAAGGTGGTGCAGTGACTACATCAGCTGGTAGAGAAACAGGAGGGACAACAACAACGGAGGATGGTCTCCAAGCAGAAGAAGGTGGGATGCTGAATGCATCTGCTGGAGAGGGGACCGGTGATGCAGCAGCAACGGGAAGAACAACCGGTGATGTTCGCCTCGCTGAAGAAGATGGCACAGAAGGATCGCTGGAGAGGACGCAGCAGCAGCGACTGATCTCCGCACAGAGGATGATGGCACAATCGATGCCTCTGCTGGAGGAGAGACCGAGGATGAAGCAGTGACGGGAAGAGGATCTGGAGCATCACGTGTTGAGAGAGGACACAAAGGTGGAGTGGAAACCGCAGGGAGAGGAGGGACGGGAGGGGGAGGGCCAGGCCCTTCCCCCCATTTGTTGTTATAAGATTTAAGTTTTATAATAATAGATTGTTGTATAGAACTTTTTCGTATTATCAGATTTGGAATATTGTGGTTTTGGTATGTGATCTACTTGATGGAGACGAGAAATTTTCTTCCGCTGATATTGTGTTCTCTTTATTTATGTAATTCATCAACTAATTCTATTCTGCTGGGTTGTTCCCACTATTGCATTCCCCTTAAGTCCGAAGAGAGTTGGAAACTGGACCGGATTCTAAGGTGGGGTGTTACAGAGATCCTTTGAGAAGGGTCCTCCGTCGCGAGGACGGAGTTAGTCCGAGTAGAGCTCGAGGCTGGATGCTGGCGAAGCCTAGCATGAGCCCCTCTTTGCTTTGGCTTATTTAGGCGAGAAGGGTCGGCTAGCTGGATGTCACCGGAGTGAGCCGATGAGAACTTGACAAGGTCTCAAGCAATGCAATGCCCGGGCATTCGAAGGGACTTCTTGGTATGCACCCTTCAAACAGCTTGTGCCTCCTCTAGGTAACCCAGATTCTCCTCAAGCAGAGTTGTTGTCCTCCCTTGTCGCTATTCTTCCGATTAGACTTGGGAGTCTGGGTGTCAGACTGGTGTAGATGTCCCTTGTGGGTTGTTGAGACACTGATTTCTTTTAACTTCACTTTGTCCTCTCACGTTCGTTGCAGGAGGCTGAAGTGGTTGGCAGTGGGGACCGTAGCCACATTCTGGTCCCGCGGTATGATCGGTTCACCTCTATTAAGGCGAATCCTCAATTCACCGAGAAGAATAGTCTTGTAGGAATTACTGGTTGCAGCAACAGGTCATCTGCCTCTGCGGCTGTTGTGACACTTCTTCTGGGGAGCTGAAGAGGACACTACTCTAAGGTGGTAGACTGAGAAGACCCGGTCTACCGTTGCCAGCGGTGTACTGTTGTCGGCAAGAAGTGTTGGGATCGACTGTCGGGGTGCAATGCCCGTATCAAGAGCCGATATCTGAGCGACCCGAGTGTTGGCTTCTACCCGGGTCGAGAGAAGTGTTGTCGGCGCTCGAAGTGACGTTCTTGCACTGAGAGCCAATGTTGTAGGAGATATTGGGATGCCGAAGACTTGAGGTTGTAAACCCGAGTTGAGTGCCGCCATTGCTGGAACTCGGGGCTGAAGGCCCATGCTGGGTACTGGGGTTGCCATATCCCAAGGTGGAAAGCCTGTACTAGGGATTGGCACTACTGGATCATGGGGGAATAAACCCCGTTGTGGAGCTCAGAGGTAGAAAACCCAAGGTAGAAAGCCCGTGCTGGGAATCGATCTTGCTGGGACCCGGGGTTGTGAGCTCGGGCTAGGTACTGGGAAGCCTTGAACTCGGGGTTGAGAACCCATGTCGAGTGTAGGCTCAGCTAGGACTCGAGGTTGAAAACCTGAGTGGAATGCTGAGATCCCTTGAACCCAGGGCCGAGAGCCCGTGTTGAGTGTAGGCTTAGCTGGAGCTCGAGGTTGAAAGCCCGAGTGAGGTGCTGAGGAGCCTTGGGCCCAGGGCTGGGATCCCGTATTGGGTGCAGGCCTGGCTGGGACTGGGGGTTGGAAGCTCGAGAGAGATGTTGTGATGGCACCTAATATCCGGGGTGAGATGCCTGTGCTGGAGGTCGGCTGGTGTTGGACCCGAGAGCTGATGTTTGTCCGGGCAAAGGGTGATCTGGGACCCCTGCGAAGGCAGAAAGTAGAGACCCCGAGCCTGGTGCTCGGGCAGGTCACTGGTGCTGGGAAAGCGCGTGGTGAGTTAGCCACACGAGCAAGAACAAGAGCTGGGATTGACTGTAAAATAGCCACAGGGATTAAGCCCAGGAAGTAGGGCGAGCTGATGATGGGAGTGAAGTCGTTGAAAGCGATCGGCGTCGCCAAGAAACCCACCCGTGCGTGGGTGGCAATGATGATGGGGCCATACGTCACGGCTAGCATAGCTGCTAGATTACTGGTTGCTGGTGAATGCAATAGTCAAAGAGATGGCTACCGGGCAAGAACCGGCTGTTGGAGCACGAACTGGAAGCTGTAGGGGATGTGTCCCTGCTCTACCTCTCCTGCAAGGACAAGAAAAGGATACCATGCCTTAAGGGCTGGCACAGGCTCCTCTTCAGTAGAAAGAAGAAAGGCAGGAGTCGTCCCACTGGGCGTGCCAACTTTATTTCACGCTCACGAAAAATTTCTTAAAATTTCTAAGGCGGTGACGTACACTCGCCTGTTACGAAAGGCCAAGATGGGTCATTTGGCACGCGGGGATTCCAGGTGTATCGATGAGGGTAAGTATAGAATGACGTACATGTACTGGGAATAGTGTGGTTAATCGTCCTAAGTGACTGGGATCGAGATGGCTGGGTGGAATGCGGGCGTGCCAGTTGATTCTCAACGATCACTTGCGGAACCGAATTTTGACCGGGGAAGCGCCACCAGGGCGCAACACGTGGGCACAAGGATATCGAGCAACACATGGAGAGGAGGTTTCGCTGGTACGAGTGTGTATGTAATTATGGGGATTCATGTATAGGACATCTTTCCCTACCGACCTCAAGCAGCCGGTGTTTGTTTTACGTCGGATTGAATCCGAACACCTTTGTTCTTTGCTGAAAGAGGGTGGGGATGTTCTTGAAGCCATGGGTAGAGAACCGGATGTGCAATGCAGCTATAAGGCGACCATTGCATTCGACTGGTAGGGTTAACCCGACTGGGCTCTAGGAGACTGGTCGCATATTGGCTGGCGTTAGCGCTATAAGGGCACACATGTGCAGGTACGTGTGAAAGACCAGTTTCCTGGCTATTCTTTCCTTATATATGCCATGAAGGCTTTACAGGTGGGCCTTAAAGGCCTGAGTACATCTGGTGCAAGCCACGACACAATTCTGACATACATGTTGGTCCCCGAGTCAATGGAAAATAAAGTGGATATCTGCATATTTTTACAGAGGATCTCCACAAGGAGCTATAGGGGTGGCGGAGCTGCCGAAAGGGGGGTGGACTAGATGGCAGGGGCTGACACTGGCTGGCCCCTGAGGGAGGCCGGACACGGCTCGGGGTGTACAGTCGGGTACGGTCCCCAAAGGGCGAGTGTCGGCATGCTAGGGAGTTATATCTAGTCCTAGGAATGTTACTTTTGGGCCAGGGTCTGGCTAACTAGGGTCAGCGGTCGAGACCATCGGTGGCCGACTCGGGGCGAGTGGTCCCATGGCAGTAGCAAAATCAGCATTATAGCATTCGCAACGTTATCATAACATGCCATACGCGGGTGGACCCGATGTACGGGTGTGATCACTGTTATCATAATGCCCCATACGCAAAGGGATAGGCTTGAGTGAAACCGCTAGACGCCATGTGAGGAATGTACGTTCGACATACCCTCTGTGTGTGCTAAGCCGAACCACAAGCCATCCAACGTGCCTTGCTCCTCGTGCTTGCTGGAGTGCTGGAGATGCTTGAGCTCGTGTGTTTACGCATGCATTGTTGTCGTTGCCCCTTGAGCTTCTAAGGGGGGTTTTATAGAGAATTTGAAAGCTGAGGGGGGTTTACCCGGATTGGAATGGAGGGGGTGCCCTAGTCCGGATAATCCCCCTTCAATTAATAAAAAAAAATTGTGTCAATAGCTGGTTCAGGTCCTCAGATTGGGTCTCGGGTTGTTGGCCGGTGGTGTAGTATGTGAACACCTAAACAACGTCGTTGATGAACCACACTATCCGCTTCTTTTTAGGACGTTTCTCAGAATAGGCCGGTGCCCCCAGTCTATTAAAGACTGAGACCCTTTGGGATGGATCCTTTGTCATGTGACCGGAGTTAGTTCGAGAAGAACTCGAAGCTGTCTGTTGGCGGAGCCCGGAACAAACCCCTCTTCGCTTTGCCCTATTTAGGCAAGAAAGACCGGCTAACTGGATGTTGCCAGACTGGGCCGATGAGGATTTGACAACGTCTCGAGTGATGTGACGCTCGGGCATGTGAAGGGATTTCTTGGCACGTGCCCTTTGGACGGCTTGAGCCTCCTCTAGAGTAACCCAGATTCTTCTCAGGTAGAGTTGTCGGTCTCCCTTGTCACTATTCTTTCGATTGGACTTGGGAGTCTTGGTGGCGGACTGGTATAGATGCCCCCAGCATGTTGCTGAAGCACCAGTTTCTTTCAACTCTGCTCTATCCTCTCACGTACGTTGCAGGAGGTTAAAGCAGTTGGCTATGTGAACCGTAGGCACATTTCAATCTCGCAGTATGATAGGCTCCCCTCTATCGAGACGAATCCTTAAATCACCGATAAGGATAGTCTTTCCGGAGTTGTTGGTTGTGGCAGCCGGTTGCCTGCTTCTGCGGATACTGCGACGTTTCTCCTAGGGAGCATAAGAAGACTCCACTCCAAGGTGGTAGACTAAGAATATCTGGTCTATCGTTGTCGACAGGGTGATGCTTTTGGCAAAAAATTGCTAAGATCGGCTCCCGGAGCATGGTGCCCGTAATGAAAGTCAAAATCTGGGCGGCCCAAGCACTGAGGTTTGCACGAGCCGAGAAAGATGTTGTCAACACTTGGGGTAATATGCCCGCATTAAGAGCCGATGTTGGAGAGATCAGGTGGAGTTGCCCCTTTCAGTTGTTGGGATACCGAGAACTCGAGGTCGTAAACTCGTGTTGAGTGTCGACATTTGTTGATTTGTTTGCTTCCTTTTTTGTTTGTGATGTGACGAATGATAAATATGATAAGCAAATCACAATGATCTCAATCAACCTATGAACATGTGGACCATGAACCTAGGCAATCAGAACAAGCTCTAGCATGGGCGATGCTATCTCAAAACTAAACTAAAGATAGAAAAGAAAAAACACACGCCGTAGAGTGGAGCAATGGAATAAATGAAAACACACCACGTGGGTGGAACAAGCAAAGGAAATAAGAGATATGAGAGAGAAAACCAATGCCCAATACTAAGGAAGGAACGTGATCGCCACTAAGGTAATAAAACAAGCCAAGGACCTGAATAATACCTTAGAAATAGGAGGATGAGACACTCGCCCACGGGAGAGAGAAACCAATGAAATCTGCAGATCTGCTGAATGTAATGGTCCAACACCTGTGCGTCACAGGAGCGTGATGGTCTCCCGATAAGCCGTTATAGCCACCTGACACGCCTGACCAAGACTGTCAGAAAACCTGTAGAATCAACTTATGAATTCTTCGAACTCCAAACCTTCCAGCCGGCTAGAAAGCTTGGGTCTAGTCTAATGAACTCTGTAAACCTTCCAAAGAACGAGAAACACAAGAAAGCAACCCCAAATTAGCCCTTCAAACAAGTGTAGTATCAATTCTCAAAGAACTTAAGATCATGCAAAAGGAAAGGGGAATACCAGGGAAGTTTGGTTTTTTAACCCCTCTGGGCATTTTAAAACGTGGGAAAGATGTTGAGATGATGAAAACAGATGATAGAACGTGGAGAAAGGAGTGGGACAATGCTATGATGAGAGGATGAAGGGAGGAACACAAATATGCAAACTATGAACTTTGAAACCCGAAACCGAAGTACTCCCTTGACTGTGATGCAGATGGATGTAGAAACAAGCTCCTCTTGGATGGATGTGGCTAGAATGCGGCAGCACTTCGACGTAAACTCCAAATTTCTCCCCTCTAGGCCATGAAGTCAAGGGTTATATTTATAGACCCTCCAACTCTCCAGTCGAGCAGAGGATAATCCAGCAAGAAAGGAGGATAGCTCTTAGCAAACTCTTGAAGATAATACTCCCAAGAGTCCATAGAAACAAACCGAAGATTCTGAGGATCAGATTTGGAAGAGAAATCACAAGATCAAACTCTCAATTCTACCACGGAGTGGCAGAGAAAAGACCAGACCAGCTAGGACTCTCAGTTGGATGTAACGGCTGCACGATAGACCGTCGCAGGTATGTAACGCCTCAGGGGGAGACCGTCACACTAACCTTATCCTCAAGGGGACAAGATCAACGGGAAGAAGTGCTAAATAGTTAGACTCTGCATGAAGGTGACGGCCATGGGTGGACGCGTTACAATGATATAACGGCCACACGACAGACCGTTAGAATCAACGGATAGGCCAAAGGATAAGGATTGAAACAAAGGCCTTAAGCTGTAGGACTCCTCAAGATGTAACGGCCAAGGGCTCATGCGTTAGAAGAACGTAACGCCCCTGGAATGGACCGTTAGAGACAATAAGGATCCTAAATGATAAGAGCTTGCTAAGCTTCATCAAATGAAAGCACCGAGGAAACCAGACTCAACCAAGAGGTTAAGACCCATGAAATAAGCTTCGAACTGATCAAGAAGGCTTAATGAAGAATGAACAAGTTAGAGCATCATATAGAATAAACAAGGAGATGACCCCAACTTATTGGTCATAAAACGGGTGTCAACAGATGCCCCTCCTTAACGTCCTCTTTGCAGGGGAGCGAGCGGAGGTGAAGCGAAAGTGAAATGGAACATGGAGATGAAGCGGAAATGAAGCGGAGCGGACTGAAAAGCGGGCGTTAAGGCAAACAACACCCGTTTAACCAACAAGCGACATGAATTTTCTAGAAAACTTCGAACTAATCACAAGGAAATAGCCAACCAAATGACGCATGTCTGGAGGAACTACCAACTAAGGAAAGGAAAACATGGTTGGCCGCCGGAGGCAATGGAAAGGAAAGGACTGACTAAACTCAAGACAAGAATCTTCAGCTAACCAGATCAAGCAAACAGATCGAAGGAAACCTTCCAACTCAGAGTGGAATGACTCTCCTCATTCGAGATTAGGAACACAGCTATTCACCATTATTGAGACACCCTGACAGACCAGGCTCATGAATGCTCAAAAAAAATGCGTATGATGCATGCTGGGCTAAAGGAAAAAGAAATCATTAAAACGAATGCAAAGAAAGATAAAATAACAAGATACTCGAGAATAATTTTGCTAGACTGGAGAAATTAGGGTCAGGACACCATCTGCAACCACGGCGTGCAAGACAGAACCATCGTCCCCAAACTTTTCCAACCTAACGGCCTATCCAACGATTAAACATGTGCACTTAGATCATCATCATTTTTGTTTAAGGAGAACATCATATCCTCGAGCACATGAATGACCCGCCGGTTCTCGAGATAATATATCATAGATACTATATAGTGTAGACACGCCTTTCCTGACGTCTCCTGAGAAAGTCTCATATTACTGTACGACGCCCCGCGACGGCTTACGCATTTTTGAATCACTTGAGTGCTTCCTTTTCTTGAATCTTCTTCCACCCTTTTCGGCATCCGGAATCGTCTTGGCATCAACACCATTCAGACACGCCAAAGAATTCCGGAACCAGGAAGGGTGCCCGCCGGGGAGCTGCCGACGCGTTTTCAGTGGACCCCGGGTCTTAATGGAGGCATCCAGGCCCCTGGACGCCTCCATTACTTTAATTTATTTTTTTAAGACAAAAAATACATAAAAAATATATATATTTATGGAGGCGTCCAGGCCCTTGGACGCCTCCATGAAAACAAATATAAAATACAAAAATGCTAGCTTTGGCATAAAAACAAAACAAAAATAAAAAATATATTTTTTTGGAGGCGTCCAGGACCCTGGACGCCTCCATCAACTTGCTCACCGGGCCCCGCCCGCCGATCGACGGTTTGTCGTGTGTGAAAAAAATCCAATTGTGGAAGCGTCCAGACAACTGGACGTGCCCATTTCCGAATCACGAGGCGCCGCTCACAAAACCACACGTCGTGCCAAACCGCGTGCGGCTTTCGGTGGAGTTCGGTGGACCTTATTGAGGCGTCCGGGACCCTGGACGCCTCCACAAAAATATTCAAAAAAAATGAATAAAAATAGAATAAAATATTACTTCGGCCCTGATGGAGGTGTCCAGGGTCCTGGATGCCTCCACCCTTCGGAGCCCTATAAATAGAGGCCCACCCCCTCAGTTCTGAGGGAGCTAAGAAGCGATCCGATAGGCTACCGGAGCCCAGAGGCTGCCGGAGTCATTTTTCTAACCCGTGGGGTCTTTTTGTAGGAGGAGGTTCTGCCGGCTTCTCGGGTGTCCAGGCTCGCGAGAGGAAGGCTGTCTTCGTCCACCGCGCTTCCACGTCGTCCCCACGCTGCCGAAGCTCCGCCGGATCTCACCATCGGCTCATCCAATAAGCCATTTCTTCCCCTTTTTCCCTATAGTTCTTTACATTCATCATACCGCATCCTCTATCTCCCTTCATAAGGGCGTCGCCTCTTGCATACTTCTTGCATTCGTCATCGCATTTTCCTCCTACTCGAGTCCGAGAGGGGTTTAAAACCACACCAACCAGGTGTGTGTCAGGTCACGATCTCGTTACTTTTATTGCAAGGAATTGTTACTACACTGCCGTTTTCTAATTCCGTTCATTTATTATCTATTGTTTTGCAAGGGTAACCTAGGAAAGCCCTCTCCGTCGACCGGCCGGTAGGAGAGGAAGAAGCAACCCACCGTCTCCCGCTCTTGAGGCAGGCGCGATCTCTTTCTATTTTGGGGTCCTCGACCCCTGGCGATCACCTTATATTCTCGAGGCCGCGGAGAGTTACTTCCCGCCATGGCCGTTTAATTTTTGTCATTCATATTCTACCTCTTTCTCACATTTGTCTCTTATAATTGCCATATTCTCGAGGCCGCGGCGAGTTACTTCCCGCAATGGCCGTTTAAATTTTGTTCTTCATAATCTGTATCACTCTCGTATCTGTCTCTTATATCTGTTATATTCTCGAGGCCGCGGAGGGTCATCTCCCGCAATGGCCGTTTAAATTTCTGTCATTATATTACGTGTTATTCTTCATATCTGTCTCTTATATCTGTTATATTCTCGAGGCCGCGGAGGGTCATCTCCCGCAATGGCCGTTTAAATTTCTGCCATTATATTATGTGTTATTCTTCCAACTGTTATATTCTCGAGGCCGCGGCGAGTTGCTTCCCAGAATGGCCATTTCAATTTCTGTTATTTGATTTTTTACATTATATCTGTCCCGCTCGCCCCGCCGGAGCAATCTCCCGTGGTGGCCCCTTCTCTCTTCTCCCTTGATCTCTTTGTGTTACAGCTTAAAGCACCAGGATAAAAGAAAAAGTGGAGCCCGCACGCTCCGCTCTCTCCGTCTTCATCTCCAAACCGCGTGACGTCGCTCACAGATTGGCGATCACGGTGGGACGTCTATTGCTTGCTTTTGGCTACCCTTGCAAGTTCAGCACCGTCCGTGCCTCTCCACCTTGGCGCCCTCGCGCGCCCCCGTTGTGCTCACGGCAGCACTGTCAGTTGTGATTGGTTGGGTGTTTATTATATGTTTGTTATTTCTGTTGTTTTCTTACTCTATATCTCTGTCAGCATTCCATTGCATACAGTCATCCCTCTTTTATATCCTTTTTCATTTTTTCTAAGGATCACCCTTTCCCGGTGAAGGAAGGACTCTCCGTTTGAGAATTCCTCTCAATGGACTAGAATCTCCTCCACTGGGACCTCCGTAAGTCCCCGACATCGAAGAATCTCCTCTTCGTTCACTGGGCTGGTTGTACCATTGAAGTTCCCCGGAGTTAGTCATCCCATTCGTGGTGAGACGAGAGACCCTAGCTGACACGGCGGTGAAACAAAAATAAACTAGGGTCCCTATTTTGTGTGAACTTCGAATCTCGCTAAAAACATAAAAAATCATCAAAATCAAAACACAAAAAAGGCGTAAAGGCATCCACTTGTTTGATAATCTCTGCTACCAACTTGCTATTGTATGTTTTTGCGTTCTGGGAAAACTGTGAGCATGGCTCACGAGTCTTTTGAGGAGAACCACCCTAGTCGTGGTTTGTCAGCCGACCCGCGAGTCTATGCTATGGACTCGAGTCCTTCTCATGAGCTCTCGCATGAGGTGCAAGTTATTGCCGGGGACACATCCCCACCACAGGATATCTCTTCCTTACTGGGCATCCTTGCCAACACGGAGCTTACCTCTGAACAGCTCCGGGCCTTCCAGGCCATTCTGAAGGGGAAATCTGTTTCCCCCACGCCCCAGGAATCAACTCCGGCCATCGCACCTCTCCAAGAGTCCGTGCAGGCCATTCCATCTCCTTCATTGGCGCAAGCCATCCAGTCTCCCTCGCTTCAAGGACAAGCGAGCCAACAACCACCCTCATTCCAGTTCCTGTCACAATCTCAAACTCCTGTTGTTCCCCACATACCGCTTCAGCAGGGGCCGATTGTCGGCGGTCCGGCAGCTCCCTCTCATTCGGGGTTCCCCCCTCAAGTCTCCGGGAGACAGTTTCTCCCCCAGTGGCAAGTGCCACCTTCACCTCCAGAGGAGCTCGCCCAATCGCTCCTCAATAGGTTCAATCGCATGGACGAGCAGTTTCAAAATCTGAGAAGACTGGTGGACGTGAAAGCCACCCCGGAGGTTGCTTTGCCAATCCTTCCCGTCATTCATCTTCCTCGCTCCGAAATGCCCACGTACCGCAGATACAATGGTACCGGCAACCCCTTCATTCACCTCAAGGATTTCATGTATGAGTCCTCCTATTGGCAAAACGATCAGAGGTCCCTGGCATACCTCTTTCGGAGATCATTGGATGGTCCCGTGCTAGAGTGGTTCTATTCTTTGGAGCCCCGCGAGGCCGAGAATTTTGAAATAGTCCAGAGAAGGTTCTTGCAGAAATATAGGGATAGGGTCGGTCCCTCACTCTCCATTACCGACCTAGTGGCCGAAAAGATGAAGTCCGACGAGGATTTTGTCCGCTATGCTGATAGATGGAGGTCTCTGGCGGAAAGAATAAGGGATACCCTCTCCGAGCCCGAACAAGTGAAGATGATTGTGTCTAATGCAACCCCACAGTTCAGACACGTCATGGCCATGAATAAACTTACTACAATGGAGGAACTCTATGAAAGGGCTCGGTACATCCAAACCCAGTTAAAAGACTCCCCCATTATGAACATGTTTGAGTCGCCGAAGCCCAAAGTGGTCAGAAAGACAGGCGCTGGTGTCCCGGGCGGAGCCACAGAAGGGGTCGTGACAAATGAGCAAGTGGGTGCGGTCAACAAAGTCAACTATGCAGTCAACCCAAGGCCTCCATAAATGCCCCGACTTCCCCTCCAACCAGGTCCTTTCCCTCTTCGTCCTCCACCCCAAAATAATCCACCCCAGGATAATATGCCTCCATTACTTCAACCCCAGCAACAACAACCACAACCTCAGCAACAACAACCACCACTTCAGTATAACCAAGTTCCACCCCCGGGGAATTATGGTCCCCAACAGCAACAAAGGAGGCCGTTCGGTCCCAAGAGAGCCTACTATCCACCGTTGCCAGAAACTCTGGCGGATATTTTCAACGCCCTCATGGCCTCAAACATACTTGTGCTACCCAGGGAAAGGCCCGTGTGGCCCCCGAATGTTGATACCTCCAAATACTGCGTCTACCACAGGCAGCCAGGACACATAGTAGATTACTACTTCCATTTCAAAGATTACATCCACGATATGAGTGATGAACATCAAATAGATTGGGATGAAATGAGACGATACGTCGTCGCTCTCAAGGCTAGGAGACCTCCTCATAGGCCACAGCAGCAGTTACAACAACAGCAGCAGCAGCAGCAGCAACCACAACAATAACAGCAGCCTCAGCAGGCCCCACAACAACAGCCCAACATGGGCATATTCCAGAATCCATTACCGGAGCACCAACAGCCCAATCATCAGGTTAACCCCATCTCCTCCTTCCCAGAAGTTGGGAGAGAGCAGGTGTGGCACCCAGAAAGTACCTCCATTCTTTCTACCGCCAATCCTATCATCACGCAACACCCTTGCCTTGCCCGGGTAGCACCTCTCTCTCATCAACCCGCGTCAGTATCACCTTCACCATTTCCACTACCATTACGCCCTCTCATCCGCACCCCGATCTCCTATCAACCGACACTCTCCACTACGCCTTCACACCCTCTCATCTTCTCTCACTCCCCCACTTTACCATCCACCTCTACCACATTTACCCCTACGCCTTCTAAACCCCTTATCATCCGTCAACCATACATAACCCCGTCTTTCTCCACCATATCACCACTAATACCTTCAAAACCACTCATTACCCATCACCCACCTCAAAATCATTGCCCGCTTCAAGCCCTACCCACTTCTACTTCGTCTCCACCTCCACCTTCTAGACCCCTTATCCTTCATAATCCGTGTGATATCCCCTCTACCTCCACCATGCCTCCACCTAACAAACCACTCATCAGAATCCCTGCTCCCGTCATCACCCCTGCTTCATCAACCATTCCTCCACCACTACCCCTCAAATCCCTGTTAAAACCCACTGCTACCCCCACAGAGGTACAAAAGCCACAGGTAATGGTGCTCCGGAGTGGAAGGATTTTCCACAGGGTTTTCCCCCACAACAGTCAGAATCCTGAGCAATCTCAGCCAGAGAAGGATGATGGAGAACAACCAGAAAGAGCTATCCCTGGAACACAGTATGATCTATTGAAACATTTGGACAAGATGCCTGCTCGGATCTCCATCCTGGAGCTACTTCAAAGATCCACATCCCACCAGGCGGCCTTGATGGAATATCTTCAAAAAGTCATGGTTAATGAAGACCTCCCCGTGGAGAAGATTTCGACCGTCCTGACCCCAACAGACACACAACCGGCCATCATGTTCCACAACTACGAGCTCGCTCCCAAGGAAGCTCGGAAATATGCATTGTGCATTTCAATAAAAATTAATGGGGTATCCATAAACCCGTGTCTTGTGGACACGGGTGCGTCCATAAATGTGATCTCCATGGACACCCTTCAGTTGTGTGGGGTCAACGAGGAACAAATAAGACCTTCCTCGATCACGGTCACGGCTTATGACAATAGCAAAAGGCTGCCGCAGGGGATGATTATTCTGAATGCAGAACTAGGCCCTATGTCAGTTCTCACGGAATTCCATGTCCTCGACATGGACCCCACATTCAAGGCTATACTGGGTCGCCCCTACATTGAAGCCATGGATGCTGTGCCTTCCACCAACCATCAGTGCCTGAAGTTTCCTTACAATGGGAGGATTATTAAAGTGGTCAGCACACCTGTCCTTCACACAGTGGATGCTATCAACACCTCTCTGCCCTCTGTTTGGCCATCTCATCGGCCCATATTGTCATTGCTGGACGTGCGTGATCTATCTCACGTTCCACTAGCACCAAAGGAGCCGGTCAGGGCAACCGCAACATCATATCTCCCTTTTCACTCCAAAGGTTGGGAGATTATGAGGAACATCGGCTACCAACAGGGTAAAGGTCTGGGTGCACAGTTACAGGGTAGGCTCAAACCGCCAAAGGAAATTAGGCCGAACCGCAGGTTTGGCCTAGGCTTCAAAGGACCGTTCAAGGCGGATTGGAAGCCCCTCACATGGACTCTATCAAACCACTTCAACAGAGGGTCCGTTGTTCAGATGGGAGATTACCCACGAGAAGCATATGGGGGATCACATGCTGTATATTTGGCTGAAAAATATCCGAGGATCACCAAAAGAGGCAAGATCAAAGATCCGGAATGCGAATGGAACAAATGGTTCGACATACGGGACATTTCCGTTGCACTGGAAAGGATGTTCTTGTCTCCGCAGCTTGAAGGACCACCATTGATCTCCGGAATACCAGAGAATATTACCACTCTTGCCAAGGTTCCAAACTATCCTCGTCCTCGCCAGAAGGACCCTGTCATCGACGGGTCTTCATCCATCCTCAACAGTGCCGTCGACGGCTCATTAACTGCCATCTTCTCCATCCACTCGTCTCAGCCTTTGCTGATATTTTCTTCCCGGGCCAAACAGTTGTCTGATGATCTTCCCAGGTCCCCTTCTTTGCTTACATACCTACGCGGGCTTTTCAACCCGCGCCAGGTCTTCAACCATGATATGCTCTATGAGCCTCGCAATCCTCTAGCCATAACCACTTTTCTCTCTCCTCTGATATCTTTTCGCTGTTTTGTCATCAAAAATGAAAACAAAAAAAATGTCAATTTTCAAACTCCTCAACAACACATCTTCGTTGAGGAAACCTCCTACATCTCCCACGGGTGCGTCCCGCCCTGCAGACCACCCGTCCAAGGTCCGATGAGCGACCTTTTCTACCCCTCCTCTGAGGGGTCTTCTCCTGTACATTCTACACCATCCTCTTAGTCTTCCTCTTCTTCTGTAAATATTATCAGTCAATCTAGGAATGATAGGTCAAGGGTAGTACCTAGGAAGAAATCCAAGGGTAGGCAGATCCCTCGTCGATTCCTTCTGGATTTAGCCGCCAAGTGTCAAGCCCTCCTTGCCATCCCCCAGTTGTTAGAAAATCTCATCCGGCTACCGGAAATAGAATGTGAGGGCGACTGTGCATTTGATGAAGGGTATGGAGTCTACGAGATCACGAATGAAGAATGCCCCACTGACGATGAGGGTGAAGAATATGAGGATGCGGCGGGCGCATACGCTAGTGGAATAAAGAGATTCGACGAACCGTCAACCGCCGTAGAAGAATCCACCAATGAAGTCAACTTGGGAACTGAGGAAGACCCTAGGATCATCCTCATAAGTGACAATCTACCACCCTATGAAGAAAAGGCATTAATTGAAGTTCTCAAGGAATATAAGGACACGTTTGCATGGAGCTACGAGGATATGCCGGGTCTAGATTCAACCTTGGCCGAACACCGTTTAACCCTAAAACCAGGGTCCATCTCGGTAAAATAATGGTTAAGGCGTTTCCACCCTCAGATGGCTTTGAAAATGAAAGAAGAGGTCGATAAGCTCCACAAAGCCAGGTTCATTAGAGTCGTCCTTTATCCTCAATGGGTGGCGAACATTGTCCCGGTCATGAAGAAAGATGGGAAAGTCAGGATTTGCATCGACTTCCGGGACCTTAACCGCGCGTGTCCAAAGGATGATTTTCCCTTGCCTCACATTGATGTGTTGATCGATAACACGGCAGGTTATGAGACCCTCTCATTCATGGATGGATTTTCAGGATATAATCAAATTCGTTTGGCAGAAGAGGATTAGGAGAAGACGTCATTCACTACCCCTTGGGGAACATATTGTTACGTGGTCATGCCGTTTGGGTTAAAGAATGATGGAGCTACTTACCAAAGAGCTATGATGGCCATATTTCATGACATGATGCACATATACCTGGAAGTGTATGTGGATGACTTGTTGGTGAAATCAAGGACCAGGATGGAACATCCAGAAGTTTTGGCTAAGGTCTTGCAGAGGTCAAGGGAGTTCCAATTGAAAATGAACTCGAAGAAGTGTGTGTTTGGTGTGTCGTCGGGTAAATTACTGGGTTTCATTGTGAGTAAAAGAGGGATCGAGATAGATCCCGACAAAGCCAAGGCTATTAGGGATATGCCGCCTCCCAAGAATTTGAGGGAAGTCCAAGGTTTAATCGGGAGGTTGCAGTTTATTCGTCGGTTTGTGTCCCAACATTCATAAAGGTGTATACCTCTCTACGAGTTGACCAAGCCATGAGTAGAATTCCACTGGAATTCTAAATGTCAGAAAGCTTTTGAAGGGTTGAAGGAATATCTGGCTAGTCCACCCGTTCTCAATCCACCCAAACCAGAAAAACCTCTGATTCTTTACGTCTCAGTCTTGGATGACTCCGTGGGAGCCGTCCTCGCACAAGCTGATGAAGAAGGCAAGGAACGGGCAACCTATTACTTGTCCAAACTTCTCAATCCCTGTGAGCAGAAGTACACCGTCATGGAGAAAACCTGTGCTGCCCTCGTTTGGGTAGTGCAGAAATTGAAGCACTACTTCTTGGCTCATGAGGTCCACTTGATTGCTCGAATGAATCCTATCAAATTCCTTCTGGAGAAATCCATCCTTACAGATAGGCTAGCACGCTGGTAAAGTTTTCTCTCTCAGTTCGACATCACCTACATCCAGCAAAAGGTGATTAAAGGCTATGCCATTACCGAGCATCTCGCTCACCATCCTCTTCCCAAGTTTGATCCCGTCCAATCAGAGTTTCCAGATGAGGAACTAATGTCCATCAACCAATCAGATGAGCCAATGTGGACGCTATATTTTGATGGAGCTCTGAATTCTCAAGGGAGAGGAATCGGCGTCGCCCTCCTGTCGCCTGAAGGCCTCACATTCCCATTGGCATACCAGCTCAAATTTCCAGTTACCAACAATATAGCCGAATATGAAGCTCTTCTAGCTGGCCTAGAACTCGCTCATTCTTTTCGTATCACTGAGTTGCGAGTCGTAGGTGATAGTCAACTCATCCTTCGCCAGGTGCTCACTAAATATCGCACTCGCGATCCCAAACTCAAGCCATACTAAGAACTCACTGCTGCCTTTGCCAAACTGTTCATCAAACTGATCTTTGTTCATGTCCCTCGTCATCAGAATATTCTCGCCGATGCCCTCGCCTCGTTGGCATCATCCATAAGGTTCCCTCTAGGAAGATGGTTTGAGTCCATTTCCATCTACAAACTTCACGCCTCTGTAATCGATGATGCTTCCTACGTAAATATCAAAGATAGGATAGCAAGGAAGATCCTACCAGAAGATATCCTTGAGAAGAGGGAAATCATGTTGGCAGAGGCCGAAGAAGAACTGGCTGATGAAGAGAAACCATGGTTCTATGAAATCGTCAAATACTGCCAAGATCAGTCTTATCCTGAAGGGGCCACCACAGAGGACAAGAAAGCCATAAGAAGGGTGGCTCAGAAATACACATTGGTTGGAGGTCTACTCTATAGGAGGAGCCTTACTGGTATTCTGTTAAGATGCCTTGGTGACGATGAGGTTTGGAAATGTGTAGAGGAGACGCACTCGGGTGTGTGCGGTGGCCACGTGAATAGTCAGATGCTCGCCAAGAAGATCATTCGCCAAGACTTTTATTGGCCCACTATGGAAGAGGATTGTGATGTCTATGTCCGTAGGTGTGTCAAGTGTCAACTTCACGCCGATAAAATCCATTCACCATCTTCCTCACTTCATCCAATATCCTCCCCGTGGCCTTTCACCATGTGGGCATTCGACATCATTGGTCCCCTAGGTGATCCCAATTCTCTCACCAAGCAGAAATCTTTCATCCTTACTGCGACGGAATACTTCACCAAATGGGCCGAAGCCGAAGCTTACGCGGAAATCAAGGCGTCAACAGTCTGCAAGTTCATCATGAAGAACATCCTCGCCAGATTCGGCGTCCCAAGCATAATCGTCACCGACAATGGGCCACAGTTCATTTCTCAGGACCTATACGACCTCTGCAAAAGGTACGCAATTGCATTGCATCATGCATCGCCTTATTACCCACAAGGTAACGGCCAAGCGGAGGCCACCAATAAAACATTGCTTAAAAATCATCAAAAAAACATGCGAGTCTAGTAAGTTTTCAGACTGGCCAGAAAAAATTATCGAAGCCCTATGGGCCTATCGCACTTCAATCCGTACCCCCACCGGGCAGACTCCATTTGCCCTTACTTATGGTATGGAAGTGGTAGTCACGTACGAGACTCTGATCCCTTCTCTCAGGGTACAATTGGATGAGGAATTTCCCCTCGACGATCGTCGTAATTCACTCCTCGCCCAGTTGGAACTCTTGGATGAGAAGCGGCTGGCCGCTGCCGAACACGCGCGTGTGTATCAAAATAGACTCGCTTGCTTTTACCAAAAGAAAGTCGTTGAGAGAAAATTCAAAGTTGGTGAGATGGTCGTAAAAAGAATTTTTGTCAAACCTGGAGGTCCGCGTTCTAAGCTCCAACCCAATTGGGAAGGACCATTAGTAATTCAAGCCGTGTACCCTGGCAATGCCTACAAGCTAGTCAACGCCGAAGGGACCGAGTTACCCCACCCTTGGAATGGGCTTTATCTTAAGAAATACTACCCTTAGCACAAAACAAAAAAATGATGAAAAGATAGAAAACATCAAAAACAAAGAAATATTGAAAACTACTAAAAATATGGAAAATTCAAAATGCTAATGCCTGGTGGTCACCATGTAGTCAAGTCACTGCATCTAACCTTCATGTTAGGATAGGGCCCATTAAGGCTTGGTAGGCACCGGGTCTTGGTTTGCCAGAACCGTGGAGATCCCTGTCCGGCCACGTCGGCCTATGCTCGCTCGAAGGAAGCTAACATGTGCTCACTTATGTATTTTATTCAAAAAAAAAAAGTCGGTAGCATCACCTACAGTGGGGCCCCACCCAGAAGATCTCCGGAAGCTGTAATCTTTATTCTTTTCTCTTCGACGAAATGAGACAGTCGGCGCCCTTAAAACGTTGAGCATGAGAAACTGAAACTCAAACCCCAAAGGCAAGAGTAGGATCCATTTTCTCGAGCATCGATCAGAGCACGAGAAGAGGGCAGTGTCCCCGCAGGTAGACGAAAGGGAGCCCACAAACGTCAAACGACTATATCTCCCTCACAAAAAGAAATGCAAAATCAAAATCAAGAGCCTGGTCGTGACCGTGCCTGATGCGATAAAATGGAACCCCTCAAAGCAAAAGTTCGAATCCACAAAAGGGGGGGGGCTATGGAATGTAAATGCTCGAGATTTGGTCCGAAGTTATCCGAAAGGAAAGAGTTAATGTGCCCTTATTCGCTCGCCGGGTTAACGGCTTTGCCGGTCCTCTCAGGAGGTTTATCCCCTACACTCTTCCTTCTCCCTCTAAAGATGAAGGTTCGATGGAGTTTCTGAAGGGTGAAAACTGCCCAGGGTCTACGACCTTATTTTAATATACACATTTAGTTGCCTACTTTGAAAAGCAAAAGCTATCGCTGCGAAGGAGTCTCCGTGTTTCTGGCTGGTCAAGACCCCTGTTTACCACCTTGATGTCTTCTTGTTTAACCTCGGGCTTAGGCCAATGCAAGCGCGTCACCTATGGGTGCGACGGCGTCTGATTCCGGGTCAGCGTCGCGTGGTTGGTCATTGGGGTTCCAGGGTGTTCCATCATATACCATCTAGAGTTGTGAGGAAACAGACCCGGGTCGGGCAAATCTCTTACCTCAAACACCTTTTGGGTGAATCCCTGTGGTCGGAAGCGACTGGGAACCTAAGCATGGCATGACGGTATTGTCATCAGGGTAAGTCTTAGCCGGCGGGATCATCATTCGAGGGGTCTAGAGGCCCAAATCAACCTAGTTGTGCACTTAGGATACTTGGGAGGTTAGTAAGAAACCCCTGTTCTCGTATAGGTTGGGTGCCATTTGGGTGCTTGACAGGCATTAGCAACAAAAAAATTTATAATAAAAGTAACAAAAAAAATGGAAAAGAGAAAATGTACATATTTGCAAACAAAAAAAATCTTTTTTATGATAAAACAAAAAAAATGCCAAATATAAAAAAGAAAATAAATCAATTTTGCATGATTGTATTTGCGTGCAGCATCTCACTTTTAATACCGCTTGCATTCGTGTGCTTGCCTGTCGCATTTATCATCACTGCATCTTTCTCTCGCCTTCCTTAAATAAAGGCTTGGCCCCTTGACCAGTTATCAAGGACAGTCAATGTGACCATTTGCTTATTGAGCAAGGGGCCAAGTCAGAACAGAAATTCTGATTTGTTTGTTTCAGTGATGTGTGCAGGGATTCGAGGCGACAAAAGTAAAGGTGAAAACCAAACAACCCAAACCTTGTATTTTATTCCTTTCCAAAACAAAAAATTACATCAAGTTTCGCCATCTCTCTCTGCATCACTCGTCTCACTACTCTCCGGGCAAAACGCTCTCAAGGGTGCTACCCAACTACGAAAAGCAGTACTCCTACCGCTCTGTATTCCCCTTCCTATTCCCATACGCCGGCATTGATCCATGGAAACAGCAGAGAAGCTACCAACACGAAAGCCACGCTCTCATGCTCTTCGGTAGCGCTCACCATCTCTCAGCCACTATTTAGCAAGACCAAGGCTAGTTCAGAGTTCGAATAGTTGGGCCTCCATGGCCCTTCGTTCCTCCCTTTCAGTCAATCTGTTGGCTCTTTCTCTCTCTGCGTCTCTTTCTCTCTCTGCACGTTCTCTCTCACGGTCTTCCCTCTCCAACTGGAGAGTGATCCTCAGTTCCACGGCATCCCTAGAGGAGTCATCATCAGGACGACGCCGCAGTTCCCTCTCCAGTTCTGCTATCCTAGCCTCCCTCTGCGCAGCTTGGGCAAGCGCTTCTTCCGTCTCCTTTTCCTGCCGAGTGTACCATCTCAGATACGCGATAAGGCGTAAACAAAGAGAACTCAACACTGAAACTTTTATCTGTATATAGAGCATCCCTTCTGCCTCCGCAGCACGCTGCGTGGCGTGAGCAAGTTGCTCATGAAGCAAGTCAAGTTCTAAGGTAGGAATCCACAAGCTGGAAGAGGCACCACCTACTCCCATCGCTGGGGAAGCCGAGCCAATCTGGGCATGCTATGACCGCATGAATTAGCAGCCAACATCTGGAATCTGGGGTTTTAATTAAGAACGCACTGTACACCTACCAAGGCGCTCGTAGCTCCGCGGGCATCGCCCAACCGTTGCTCCATCTTTGCCAAGCGAGTTCGTAAAGTCGCTATCATCGTATCACGGATATCCTGCAGCCATACGAGTCAGCATTTCCACTAGAAAATCAAAAAAGGGAGAAAGAAGAAAAGAGAAAAAGGGGAGACCTACCTCCGCAAGTCCCCGGGGTTGGAATCGCTCTGCGTACCTTGTCTTGTATAGATGCAGGTAATCCTCGCTATCCCGTGCCTGCGATTCCACGATTATGCCACCCCGTTACCAGTCTTCGTACTGTTCGGGGAATCGCACACGCCAGTCAATACAGGTCGCCGGTCCTCGCGTCTCTCTCCCAACGCGAGGTGGCGCAGCTGAATCCACCCATTCTTGAGCCAGTCCCAAAGTCCTCATAACCAATCGTAGCCGAAGCGGCACGATTTCATTCAGGCAGTGCATCCACAATTCCCGTCCAAACCGGGCACGACTTGCTAGAACCCACGGCTGGTCGGCATCGACCATGTCTGAGTAGGGTCTCCAGTTTACCATCGCTGCAGGGAACTCCTGTAGCTCCCACCTTAGCACCATCAGTTGGTAGGTTAGGGGTGCCGCACTCATGATGGGTTCCCACCGCCTGGCTAGCGGCACCATCGCGGGTCGCCAATGCCGAGCACTCCCCATGGGGAGGTAATAATAGCTCCATAGCTGCTCGGCGCAGGTCATCAGTACCTTGCAAAAATAAGAAAAAAATACAAAACAAGCAAAACCAAAAATACCTGGATGAATGGTGTGAAACCACTCACAGCCATCTCACGATCCGCTTCTTGGAACAGGCCTACAAACAAGTGTGCCAGCATGGCAGCTCCCCAGACATAGTATCCTACTCTTTCAAGGTCTGATAGCAGCTCCAAGAAGCGACATTGGATACCGTCCCCTTTCGAGCTCAGTATCAATCTCCCCAAAAGGAAGAGGAGAAATCTCCTCAAATCTATGTTGCATCTTTCCCAGTTGCCGAAATCTGTGCAGTACACGGCACGGCATCCTATTTCCATCCTTTCCATGAACTCTTCTGAGGATTCGTCGTCCCGCCAACGAGTGTCGGTGAGCCCTAATGCATCCATGAGGGACGCTCTAGCTACCGACCTGTTTTTCGACCATCTAGTTCCAAACCCAGTAGCTTCCTAGCACCTTCTCGGTAATCTGCATAAGTGACCCCGGTCACTGCCTCGCCCTCCACCTTCAGGCTTGTGATCCGGACCACCTCCTCCAAGCTGGGCACCATGTGCCCCCAGGGCATCAGGAATGCCCGACTCACTGGGCCCCATCTCTCACACAAGGCTTGGATCAGGACCAGGTCGAGCTCGAGCGGCTCGATCCGAAGAAAGGTGCCAAATCCCATCACGTCTAGCCTCGCCGTCTGAAAATCTGGGAGACCTCGGTATGCTGCCACTACCAACTCCCATGAGATCTGTGATTTCATCACACTCTACGCATGCAGGGAATGGAGAGGAGGTTTGGTCAGAAGGAAAGGAAGAAAAAAGAATGGAAAAAAGGCAGGAAAACTTGGCTTACGAGTTGCGATCGGGTCCTTTCGCTGAAGTGCCCTTTGAGATCCGAGAGCTTCTTGGAACTGCTACCGCTGGACCTGCTCCTCTTCGAGGAATGGGAAGATTCACCCTCCATCTCGACTTCAGGATTTTGAATCCCTCCTCTTCTGTGGGAATCTGTACTCCTCGAGTTGGCTCTCAAGGACCCTGGGAGAATAAAAGAGCGGATATTTATAGAAAAAGGGAGGAGTGCGGAGAAAGATCCCTCCAATAGCCCTTGTGGTAAGGCACCTGCCATACGGTCCCACATGTGTTACTTCACCACTCACACAAGGCGATTGTTTGGACAAGATGCCCTATCCTTTTGAAGGTTGTCTGCAAAGGCTGGCAAACCGCCCGAGAAGAAAAGCTAGGGCCGTCTTTGTTGACTCTTGCAGTAGATTTCTGTAAAAGGGGATCGGAGTGAGACGCGTTTTTCTATTCTAGGGTGAGGTTTCGGCAGGCACATCACATGGAAACAGTACAAAGGAAGCATGGCGAAGAGGGAACGCACAAGAGAATAAACAAGCAGCAGAAAATCAAATCACTCCATTCATAATTCTACATAAGCTGTCATAAACATCACAATCATAGAGAGGAGGCGGGTCCACTAGCTCGCCAACTCTTGCCATTATCTTCATGCTCGTCCCTCTAGGCATCCCTCTCCTCTCCCCTGAGGTGAGGGTCCCTCAGAAGCCTCCTGGATCCCCGTGCAGTAGCACCCGCCTCGCCTCATGGCGTCGGCTCCATAGTAATGACTCGCTGCTCCTCCCCTGGCATGGCGAAGAAGCCACTAGCGGCAAAGCGACCAGACTGGCGCAGTCGCTCCCTGAACTCTCGCGCTCTCTCGTAGCGCGTCTCCATCGCTCCTAGCCTCTGCACCGCGACCTGAAGGCCCAGCTAGAGCTCCCTCACCTGGGCCTCCAAGGCCCTCCTCTCGGCCTGATCTCGCTGTCGCTCGGACCTTCTCTCGACTTTCTCTCTCTCTGCCTCTCTCCTCATCATCTGCAGAAGAACCCTTAACTCCAAGATGTCTGGAGAAGGTCTCTCCTCACCGCGATGTCGTAGCTCTGCTACAGTCACCACCCAGGCATCACGCTCCTCTTCCGCCCGGGCAGCCCGAGCCACCGCACCGGCAAGTTGCTCCCGGAGGGAGGTAATCTCAAGAAAAGGGGCCGAGGAACTAGAAGATGCGCCGCCAGCCACTCCCACCATCGATGTCTGTTGGGCACACTGGAACGAACAAACAACAGCCGTCAGCTAAGCTTTACATTTAAAAATAGAAAATGCAGCACTTAGCTTACCAGGAGCGACAGTACCTGTTGAGTGGCGGCCAGCCGCCGCCTGACCTCGGCTAATTGGGCACGAGAGCCGTGTTGTGCCCCTTGTGCTTTGATAATTATGTGGTGTTTTAATGATAGCAACATGAATGAGTCACCATATTGCTTTGCTAAGAAAATCACATTGAATGACAGCAACATGAATGCATATGACTGATATATCTGGAGATTGCATGAGTGTGCCATGTCTGATTTGTGAAGAATGCATGTGTATGCTTAAGTCATGCTGTGATAAATGGGTTTGTGCTTGATTTCTGTTCTGTGCATTGCTTCTCTGTTGATATGTTCATGCTGTAGTTCATCAAGTCTTGAAGTCTATACACTCATCTTCATGCATAGCCGAGTCTAAGGCAATGTCTATACACTGGACTTGAAGTGTGTACATTGAGCGTCTCATTGAGCATCTCATGAAAGTCTATACATTGGTTCAGGCTAAGTGTGTACATCGTCCATCTTAGTTGAAGTCCATACATTGCATTGCATTAGCTAAGTATGTACAATGGATTGTTCATGCATCAGTCTTCATAAGTCCATACATTGGACTGTAGCATGTATGTGTCGAAGGCATCGTAAGTCTATACACTGGACCGTCTCACTTAGCGTCTTATGCATAGGCTAAGTCTCCAAGTCTGTATAGTGTCCAACGTCTCATGCAGCGTCTTATGTCAAGTCCATACATTGGTCGGTGGCAAGTCTCTACACTGGTCGAGCTTTCAAGTATATACATTGGCATATGCATTCACTGTAAAGTCTAGACAGTGGACCGTCTTATTCAACATCTCATATGCACATTTGAGTCAAAGTCTGCACAGCATAAGTCTATACACTAGTGCGTCTCATTTAGCGTCTCACATGCATACTTGAGTCAAAGTCTGTACAGCGTCATGCATTGCTCTTCAAGTCCACACACTGCACTGTAGATGCTCGAGGTGAAGTCTGTACATCCATCTGTGAACTTCCAAGTCTGTACATCCAACTGTTCAACTTCGAAGTCTGTACATTGGAAGTTTTACCTACGTTGCACTCGAAGTCTGTACATCGGTAGCTTTACCGACGTTGCCTTCAAAGTCTATACACTGATGGCTTTACCATCGCTTCCCTTGGAAGTCTATACATCGCAGTGAAGGTTGCCTAAGTCTGTACAGCCGTTGGCTTCTTATATGAAGTCCATACATTGAGTAATGCCTATACAGTGCATCGTCTCAATCACCGTCTCACTTGAGATTCAAAGTCTGTACATCTACCATCTTCCTCAGCGTCTCATGCATAAGTCTGTACATCTACCATCTTCCTCAGCATCTCATGCATAAGTCTGTACAGTCAGTGCAGGTTAAGCATCGTCTCATTTTGCGTCTCAATTTGCAAAGTCTATACATTGCTGCTGAACGCAAGTCTATACACTACACTGTAGCATGCATCTCATGCAAATCTGTACATCACATTTGACGAAGGTATTGGAAGTCTATACATTGGCCAAGTCTACACATCGGCACTGTAGCATGCATTTCGTAAAGTCTATACACTGCATGCCTCACTCTAAGTCTATACACTCGTGAGTGTTTCATCAAGTCTATACATTGGATGCTGTTCTTCAAAGTCTGTACACTGCACTCACGTTTCACAAGTCTATACATCATGTTCGTCTTTACAAGTCTATACAGAGCTCTTCACTTAACCTGATAATCCGATACTCTGTCTAACAGGGACTGTTCGAGAAGCTTTATAAAGGGCACGTGATCCGAGGATAAGGAGAGTGCCCAGATGATTACACGTGTACTGACAGCCTGCTGGATGCTGCCACGTGGTCCGAATTTTTAGGGCGGGAACTGTGGAAGCCACACGCGCCCTGGCTGCTACTGCTGCTGCTATATATACGAGTCTTCTTCATCAAGAGAAGGCCGATCGAAGAGAAGAAAGAAAAAGCAGAGTGCAGAGAGTTCGATCCAGAGAAGAAAAAGAAAGAGGAAGAGAGACAGAGAGCTATCGAGAGAAGAAGAAGAGAAAGAAGTAGAGGAGAGATAGTGAGATCGAGAGAGATCTGCATTCACTGGACCGTGGATCAAATCCATGCCAGTCAGCTCTGTGGAGAGCCATATTTCGTGCTTCATTGTTCAGCTTTTAGTTGCTATGTTTCCATCTTTTCTTGTTTCCATCTTATCCTTTCTTCAAGCTATTTGTCAGCGGAGCAAGCTGTGTTGCTCAGCATTTACAGTGGAGGATTCCACTGGATGGCCAAGCTGTATTGCCCAGCGGTTTGCAGAGGTGCTGCCTCTGGACGGGTAAGCTGTAATCCCCAGCGGTTTGCAGTGGTGGACTCCACTGGACAGTAAGCTGTGTTACTCAGCGGGTGAGGAGGATTCCTCGGACGGTAAGCTGTGTTGCCTAGCGGTTGTATGGCAAGCTGTGATGCCCAGCTGTTCAAGCTATGAGTCAGCGGAATCCACACTCGGGTTTGAGTGTGGGGTGGATGTAGGTCTGCTGGACCGAACCACCTAAAAACCCATTGTGTAGTGGTTTGAATTCTTGTGTGGTTGGCGCTAGATGAATGCTTAGGGGCGCTTTGGTTTGTTGTTTTATAAGTGTTCATCTATTTGCTGTGCACACTATATGTTTGACTGTGGATTGATTTCTTTTATCTGATTTCACTAGATGAATGCTAGGAGCGCCTCAATTGGGTTTTCTGTCTGAATGCTTTAAGACACAAGCTCCTTTGATTTGATACAGTCTACAGTTTAGACTTGCTTAGGTTCGCTCTATAGATCTGCAATTGTTTTTAATTCCGCATATCTGATTGCTTAAGATTTAGTTTGGGTGAAGTTTTTAAAGGGTGTATTCATTCACCCCCCCTCTGAATACTTGCACCGAACCCAACAAGCTGTTGACATCGTGCGTATCCCCGGCTCGGGGAAGACCCACGTAACTATCTCTCTATTGCCTCAGGAAGTCGGCACTATCCTGCACTAGTACGCTCCCTTGCTGTCTAGGGAGACGTATGCGCCAGTCTTCAAGCTTCGCCTTGTCGCGACTCTCCTTCCTGACGCAGCTCGGCTCGTCTGCACTCGCCCACTCATCGGCCAGGCCCAGGGTCCTCGCCATGTCCTGCACCAAGAAAGAAGGGCCTCGCATCATAACAAAGAACGCGTCCCCTATCTAGGACGCGTCCATCATTTGAGTGCAACACTCACTGAACCCTTTCCCCCCTCGCACGCCTCGCTTCAAAACTCAAAATAGATCAAAGAAGGGGAAACCGAAGCACTCACCGAGTCGTGTTAAACTTCCTTCCGCGCCATTGGGCCCCTCGGGTCCCTCGGGGGCCTGAAGCAGCCCTTCCTCCTCCATGGATGCCGTTCCGTGCTCTGGCGCGTCCCTTCCTTGGGCGAGGGGTCCCGCGTCCCTCTCCACCTTCGCCGTGGTCCAGACTGCTGAACTCCATCGATCGAGGGGAAGAAGACAAAGACGGGCGAGCGAGTTTCGGCAGAAGGCGGGCTCGTTTGCAGGTAAGGCACGGGAGAAGAAAGGCCACCCAGCGCTTTAAATTTAGATTCGAGGATTAAGACGCGTCCTCGCGCCTGGACGTGCCCAAAAAAGGGGGAGAAAGGAAACAGAATCCCCCCGTTCAAAGCGCAGTTCCCCACTGTTCAGGGTAAAGTCTCGTAAGGCATGCCTCGAAACAACTCGGTGCAGCAGAAAAGTGAGAGAGGAAAGGTACACACAACACAAGAAAGCCATTTTCATTTCATATAATAGTCGAAAGTACATCATGCAGTAAGGAGGGTGGAGTGTACAAGCAACTCTCTAACTCTCGCCATCACCCTCCTGGTCATCTCTCTCCTCCCTCCTCTGACGGGGATCCCTAGGGGGCCTCTGCGAACCCTGAGAAGCCGTGCTCGCCTCCCCAGGTGGCACCATGCCAGCCTCCAAGGTGCGGCGATGCTCCTCGGTTGAAGAAACTAGAATGCTACCCACAGAAAAGGAACCAGACTGACGAAGTCGCACCCCGCGCTCCTTCGCCCTCTGATACCGCTCCTCACTCTCCCGAAGTCTCCCCTCTGCCGTGCCAAGACTCAGTCGGAGCTCTGACACCAGGGCCACCAGAGCCCTCCTCTCGTCCCAATCTCGATGTCGCTCTGCCCCCCTGTACTCCCTCTCTTTCTCTATGATCTCCCTATCCCTCTCCCTCTCTCTCTCTAGGATCTCCCTATCCCTCTCTCTCTCTCTCTACGCTCTCCCTATCCCTCTCCCTCTCATCTCTCTCTCTCATTGCCTCTCTCCTCGACAGCTCGAGGGCAATCCACAGATCCAACACGTCACGAGGGAGCTCCTCAGCCTCCCGTCGCCGCACCTCCTCCAGCTCCACAATCCGGGCGTCACGCTCCGCCACCCGAGCATCGCGCTCCTGCTCGGTACGAACAGCACGGGCCAGGGCCTCCCAAATCTCGACCACCTGTCCAAACACGCATGCACCGTAAGAGAGCAGTGATAAAAGAAAAGCAGCTAGAAGAGGGTCATCGCCAAGCAAGCACTCACTCGAGCCTCGCGGTCACGCTCGGCCTCCTCAGCCCGAGCCACCGCATACGCCAGCTGCTCTTGAAGGGCAGAGATCTCCGGGGGAGGGCGCCACGAACTGGAACTCGCTCCACCAGCCGTCCCGGCTGCTGTTGCCTGGTGGGCCCGCTGAAACACGGGGAAAACGACAGTCAGAGGCTAAGCATCGAAATCCAGGTCACAAAAAATTCATGGCATAGACTCACCAGGATCTATAACTCCAGCCGGATGGCCACCAAATGCCGCCTGGCATCCGCCAACTGGGCCCGCAGGTCGGCAATCATGCCGTCACGAGCATCCTGCATGGCATATAAATTAGTATCACATGCATATACACATAAAAGAATGAAGCATTTTCATTTCACACTTACCCCTGCCATACCACCGAGGGAGAGGCGGTCCCCGTACGTAGCTCGATACCGTCTCATTTAATCAGTGCTGTCCTGTACATGGGACACCACTGGGGCCCCGCCCTGCTGCCAGTCCTGGTACTGTGCTGGGAAGCACGTACGCCAGTCTACAATCTTCGCCTTCCCCTTGGTCTTCCGCCCGATGCGGGCCGGCTCATCTACATCAACCCACTCCTGGGCTAGCCCCAACGTCCTCATAACCAGTCTGAGCCGCAGCGGCTTGATCTCGTTCAGGCAATGGACCCACACGTCCCGCCCGAAACGAGGAAGACCCGCTACAACCCAAGGCTGGCCAGCGTCGCCCATGCCCAGGTAGGGTCTCCACACCACCTGCATCACCATACATACATCATGTTAGTTGCCATTCAGTCACATGTATAAAAAACACCAAATATATATATATATATATATATATATATATATATATACGCATCATATCATGGCCTCGGGATACTCGCTCAGCTCCCGACAAAGCGACGCCAGCCAGTAGCCGTGGGGTGCCGCAACCACGATCGGCCTCCACCGCCGCGCCAGAGGCACGACTCTCCTGTTCCCATGCCTAGCCCTCCCCATCGGGAAATAGTAATAGCTCCACACCTGCATCCATCATACATCATTAGTATAATAATTATATATTTAACTACGATAGAATGCATAAAAAAATATTTACCTGGAGAAAAGGTGCGAAGCCACTGACTGTCGTCTCCTTCTCCGAAGCCTGGGAGAGATCGGCGATCAAATGAGCAAGCAGAGCCGCTCCCCACGCATAGTGTCCCACTCTATCCAGGTCCGCCAGGATCCCGTGGAAGCGGCAGTGGATGCCATCCCCCTTCGTCCCCAGCAGAAGGTGGCCCAGGAAGAAGAAAAGAAACCTCCGGAGGTCTAGATCCACCAGCTCCCGCTCGCTCGGGTCCTGGGTGAAAGCTGCACGGGCATCTCCCTCCAGTCGTGCCAGAAACTCCGCTCCAGTCTCGCTAACCCGCTGGCGCGGGTCGACGAATTCGAGCGCCTCCATAATCTCCACTCGGCCGACTACCCTGCTGTCTCTGTCGGTCACGCTCGTCTCTAACCACAGCAGGTCCAGGGCACTCTCTCGGTAGTCGGGGTAGGTGACCCCGCTGACCGCCTCTCCGGCAACTCGTAGCCCGGTGATCCGAGCTACGTCTTCAAGTGTCGGCACCATGTGCCCCCAGGGCATCAGAAACGCTCGACTCGGCGCATGCCACCGTTCCCTCAATGCTTGGATAAGAGGAAGGTCGAGCCGGAAGGGCTCGATCCTGAGGAAGGCTCCAAAGCCCATGGCGTCCACACGCGCCCTCTGGAAGTCTGGCAGCCCACGGTACACTGCCACCACTAGAGACCAGCTGATCCGGCCCTTCATCACACCCTACACACCACAAAACCAATAGGGCAATACATCAGAATCATGGATAATAATAAACAATAACACTGTACATAATATTTATTATATATATATTTTTAGAGGCGTCCAACCTTCTGGACGCCTCCTTCCTATTTTTTTATTTCTTTTTTAACAAAAATCAAAACAAAAATAAATAAATAATATATATTATCCTGGAGGCGTCCACCGCCCTGGACGCCTCCTTATTTTTTATTTATTTTATTTACGTAATAACACAAAAAAAAACAAATAATAAAAATAAAAATAAAAATTTTTGGAGGCGTCCAGGCCCCTGGACGCCTCCTTCCCCCACTCCTCGGCCTTCTCCACACAGCCTATCGTCCACCCGTTTAGCCTAGTGAACCAATAGAATGGAAGTCTAAGGGGCTTACCGGATCGTGCTCGTCCTCTCCCGCGTCGCCAGCGCCCGCAGGGCCCTCCACGGCCAAAGGAGGTGCCTCCTTTTCCGTGGCTATCTCCTCTTCTGCAGCGATCTCCTCTCCTGCGGCAGCCTCCTCTGCATGATCCCTCGACCTCCTCAGACGACGAGCCCGTCGTTTCCGCTTCTCTCCACCTTGGCTCGGGCCTCCTTGCTCCATTGGAACTGGGAATAGGTCGTTTAGAGTGAACAAGTCGTCAGAATGAACAGTACAAGTGGAAGGGGAGTGAGGCCCCCCTTATATAAGGAATCACCCTTTTTTGGGGCGTCCAGGCGCCTGGACGCCCCCACTTTTTTCTTTTTTTTCAAAAATTCAAAAAAACGTAGGGGCGTCCAGGCGCCTGGACGCCCCCAAACAAAAATTCCAAAAAATTAAAAAAAATTATTATAGGGGCGTCCAGGCCTCTCGACGCCCCCAAAAAATAAAAATTTTAAAAATAAAATTAAAAGCTTAGGGGCCCCCCATAATAAAAATTTCAAAAAAAAAGAAGAAAAAAGAGAGAAAAAAAGAAAATAATAATAAAAAGAAAAATCATTCCAGATAAGCGTAACAAAAAAACACAAAGAAAAAATAATAATTAGGGTGACGGGGGTCCGAAACATCCAAATTCCAGATTTTATTCTATCAGAAAGCAGGACGAGTTACATCAGGGGCTTAGGCGCCTTAGGCCTTAACTTCCCCAGTTCAGTTACATAAGCCATCCACAGCTCGCATTCTTCCCCCACATGCGCTAAGGCCCTTCCCGCAACACTTGTCTTCCAGGGTGCTTTAACGGCCTTCGCTTCCTTCGCATCCGCTTCAGTGCCCAACTCTCTCTTCTTCAAAGGAACGATGCCAGTCGGTAGTGGGAACGAATGACGTGGAATGCCGATCTGGAGGCAGCACCGATGCGCGTTGTAAAGGATAAACTCGGTCGCACCAATCATTTGGAGATCAACTTCACAAGAAGACCTCATGAGGAGCTCAAGCAGGAGTAAACATGCCGGTGCGCAAGAGAAGAAGCTTTGTGTCACGGTTCGAAAGTTAGACCGCCAGTCTTCACGTCTCTTTAGCCACGGAACACGGTTCGCCACGGTGCCACCGAAGCCTAACACGTCGGCTATGTGATAAAGGGGGCTTTGTTGGAAGAGCTTCGAAGCGGTTGGCATTCCCTCACGGTGATCAAACTTGAAATGCAAATCCAGCCAGTAATTCAGGACAAGTGCGCAACCAAAAGGAGGCTTACCCATGCTCGAGGCAGTAAGGCCACTATACAGGTAGGCAAGGACTGCGGGTCCCACCCTCTTTCCACGCCAGATCCCGCAGATAGCACTCAGTTGGTCTTCCTCCACCATGTTGTCGGTATAAGGAAACAAGAGAGCACCCGCCAGATAAATGGTGAACCCTTTCATGATTCCCTCCAAATAGTCATCATCTGGTAACCCTCTCAGGGCCTCCATGACCCATTCCGCGAGCTTTTGCAAATCAATTCCCTTTTGAGTACGAACCTTTCGGGCTGCGTCGGGCGGCAAGAAGCTTCCAAGGACGCTTTCGGAAGTCCCCCGTGTTAGCATCCGCATAGCCTTCACCTTCCCGTCACTCTTGAATTTCTTCAATCCGAGCAGAAGTTCCACCTCCTCGAGGAGGATGGTCGCCTCGAAGGACGGGAAGATAAAAGTGTGGGTCTGGGGATGCCAGATCTCCACTAGTGCGCCCATAGCCGCCTAGTCCATACGAATCTTCTCGTAGTGTTTGGCGTGAATAAGGAGCCCCTGCAGATGCCACTTTGAGAGTATGGCCCTCATGCCGATGGATATGTTGGAAGTTAACTTTGAAAGCCATGGCAATTTGGAAAACTTCCTCGGGCCCGGGAAGAGTGGATATGGCTGAAAAAGGAAAAGAAAGAAGGAGGAAGGGAGCAAGTGAGAAGAAGGTTCAAGAGGAGAAAAGTTGAAATGAATCAACTTACCATATGCGACATGATCATCCCGCTGAGATGACCCTCGAGGTCGGAGAGTCGCCCAATCTCACTGCCAGGCCTGCTCCTCTTCATAACACGGGAAGACTCTCCTTCCATCCTGAGATCTCTAGATTCTCCTCTCCTTCCTCTCCTGAGCTTTCAAAACCCACCTTGGTGCATTTAAATGAACTAGCCTAAGGGGAGTTCTTATAGGAAGGGAAGATCGCTACAGGACAGAACATGTCACATCAGCGGTCAATGTCAGGATTTTGGCTAGATCTCCTTTCCATTGTGGTGCGATTCTGTTACGATTCTGTTACTTTCTGATGTTATTAATCCATGCTGGCCTGTGCAGGTTTTACTAACGGACGTCTTTGTCCTATCTCCTGTCCCACCTTTCAATGGTTGGTCCCACCATGTCATGCATCGTAGTATATGATACCTACGCTACTAGAACATGTCAAGGACCTCGTGGCCCGAACGAATCTGGGATTTGAGTTCCCCTTCAACAAAAACAGTGATGATCCCGGAAGAATTTGGGTTGTACGGATAGGCCGTTAACTTGTGATAGCATGGGGACGACGGTTCCATTCAGCGAGTTGGTATGCGGATAAACGGGCCCCAGCCCAGTGTCGGCTCACCGGATCGGTATCCTGACCCATTCTTAACAAGTTGAAAATATTATCCTTGGCTATTTTCTATTTTAGTTTATTTTAAATTTTTATTTGAACCCAGCATGCATTCATATAGGACTTTGATTTATTGCGGAAGATCATTCAAGTGATTCGATTGTGAAAGCCGTTGTGTTTCAATTCATACAAATATGAGATATTCCACTCCGAATGAAATACTGAGTTTCCTTGAAACGGCCCTACGCTGCTCTTCCAAAGGAGACCCTTGTTTTGGACAGACTCTCAGATATTTCTTTACTTTTTACTTTGTTTGACCCACCTTGGCCGCAGCACTTCCACATTGGCTGGTAACTGCTCACCGAAGGTGAAACCTGCAGGTTTATGACCCAGGTACTTCCACACCGAGAAGTTGGTCTCTTTTTGTTTCCTGCCTGAGCGCACATCTCACCCTCCCTTATTTGATCTCCGTCCAAGCAAATCGTCAAAATTTGAAAGACCTCCTTCAAGGTCGCCTCATTGAAACTTCAGGAAAGATTCCAAACAGTAACGTCAAAAGTGCGTCTCATCACACCTTGGCATCAACTTATCAGTCCGCTCTCACTTCATTCCATTTCACTTCGATACCCTTCCATTACGTGTCACTCCCTTGCAAAGCAGACGCCAAGGCGGGGCAGCTGTAGACACGCCTTTCCTGACGTCTCCTGAGAAAGTCTCATATTACTATACGACGCCCCGCGACGGCTTACGCATTTTTGAATCACTTGAGTGCTTCCTTTTCTTGAATCTTCTTCCGCCCTTTTCGGCATCCGGAATCGTCTCGGCATCAACACCATTCAGACACGCCAAAGAATTCCGGAACCAGGAAGGGTGCCCGCCGGGGAGCTGCCGACGCGTTTTCAGCGGACCCGGGGGGTCTTAATGGAGGCGTCCAGGCCCCTGGACGCCTCCATTACTTTAATTTATTTTTTTAAGACAAAAAATATATAAAAAATATATATATTTATTGAGGCGTCCAGGCCCCTGGACGCCTCCATGAAAATAAATATAAAATATAAAAATGCCAGCTTTGGCATAAAAATAAAACAAAAATAAAAAATATTTTTTTTGGAGGCGTCCAGGACCCTGGACGCCTCCATCAACTTGCCCATCGGGCCCCGCCCACCGATCGACGGTTTGTCGTGTGTGAAAAAATCCAATTGTGGAAGCGTCCAGACAACTGGACGCGCCCATTTCCAAATCACGAGGCGCCGCTCACAAAACCACGCGTCGTGCCATACCGCGTGCGGCTTTCGGTGGAGTTCGGTGGACCTTATTGAGGCGTCTGGGACCCTGGACGCCTCCACGAAAATATTCAAAAAAAATGAATAAAAATAGAATAAAATATTACTTCGGCCCTGATGGAGGTGTCCAGGGTCCTGGACGCCTCCACCCTCCGGAGCCCTATAAATAGAGGCCCACCCCCTAAGTTCTGAGGGAGCTAAAAAGTGATCCGATAGGCTACCGGAGCCCAGAGGCTGCCGGAGTCATTTTTCTAACCCGTGGGGTCTTTTTGTAGGAGGAGGTCCTGCCGGCTTCTCGGGTGTCCAGGCTCGCAAGAGGAAGGCTGTCTTCGTCCACCGCGCTTCCACGTCGTCCCCACGCTGCCGAAGCTCCGCCGGATCTCACCATCGGCTCATCCAATAAGCCATTTCTTCCCCTTTTTCCCTATAGTTCTTTACATTCATCATACCGCATCCTCTATCTCCCTTCATAAGGGCATCGCCTCTTGCATACTTCTTGCATTCGTCATCGCATTTTCCTCCTACTCGAGTCCGAGAGGGGTTTAAAACCACACCAACCAGGTGTGTGTCAGGTCACGATCTCGTTACTTTTATTGCAAGGAATTGTTACTACACTGCCATTTTCTAATTCCGTTCATTTATTGTCTATTGTTTTGCAAGGGTAACCGAGGAAAGCCCTCTCCGTCGGTCGGCCGGTAGGAGAGGAAGAAGCAACCCACCGTCTCCAGCTCTTGTGGCAGGCGCGATCTCTTTCTATTTTGGGGTCCTCGACCCCTGGCGATCACCTTATATTCTCGAGGCCGCGGAGAGTTACTCCCCGCCATGGCCATTTAATTTTTTTCATTCATATTCTGCCTCTTTCTCACATTTGTCTCTTATAATTGCCATATTCTCGAGGCCGCGGCGAGTTACTTCCCGCAATGGCCGTTTAAATTTTATTCTTCATAATCTGCATCACTCTCGTATCTGTCTCTTATATCTGTTATATTCTCGAGGCCGCGGAGGGTCATCTCCCGCAATGGCCGTTTAAATTTCTGTCATTATATTACGTGTTATTCTTCATATTTGTCTCTTATATCTGTTATATTCTCGAGGCCGCGGAGGGTCATCTCCCGCAATGGCCGTTTAAATTCCCGCCATTATATTACGTGTTATTCTTCCAACTGTTATATTCTCGAGGCCGCGGCGAGTTGCTTCCCGCAATGGCCGTTTCAATTTCTGTTATTTGATTTTTTGCATTATATCTGTCCCGCTCGCCCCGCCGGAGCAATCTCCCGTGGTGGCCCCTTCTCTCTTCTCCCTTGATCTCTTTGTGTTGTAGCTTAAAGCACCAGGATAAAAGCATCAATAATATGCATCATGGCAGAAAATGCAAGCATTCAAGCATCAAATAGACCATTTCATTCATCAAGAAACTAGCAAGCTGTAACGGCCTACTGTGGGTGCATCACACTACGTAACAGTTGGGACTAGGCCGTCAGAGATTGGCGGTTCACCTTCTTTAATGAAACATATTCAAACGACCTGACGGTTTAAAGGAGACGCGTCAGAGAATGTAACGGTCTGGCGACAGACCGTCACATTTCCTGAGCGTTCAAAAAAAACACAAACCGAACGGTCACGAACTATCATTCACACACATTCGCCCTAAACACCCCCAAAAAACCCCAACCGAGACAACTAAGACCACCGGCGACCACTAACGAGGATGGCCGGTGATGAGCCTCTACCGCCAAAGAGGAGGGAGAAAGGGGTGAAGAAGAAGGTCATACGACGGTTTAGGGCACGAGTGGACCGCGAGGAGGTCCCACCGGCCGAGGAGCAACGAACGGCGATGAGAGAGTCAAGAGAGGAGGAGGAGGCTCCAACGGCCGAGGGAGATCAAGGGGAAGCACCCCCTGACGAAGGAGAACTGATAGCACCAGAGAGGAAGAGGAAGAGGGGCCAAGACCGTGAGGTAAGCCCGTCCACCCTAATTTTCAATTTTGAATTTTTATGAGTTTTTTAGTGTATGCATGTGTGAATGGGGGGTAGAGGATGGGTCTATGAACCCATTAGGATCATATGTAGGCCTTTTGGCCAAAGTGGGAAAGCCAAGGGAATGAGAATGAAAAATACCCCTTTGTAGGGGCTGTGACGGTCCTTCCAGTGACCGTCACAACTCTGACGCACCACCCCTGGTGCGTTAGAGCCCTGTGACGCCCTACCCTTGGGCCGTCACAGTCACCAGAGACCAGAACTTGTTTTTAGGCTTTCAATTATTCAATTTTTCCGTTTGTTTTTATTATCTGAATGTTATGCAATGATTCTATGATGCAATTGACTAACTTATGCTCTAAATGAATGTAGGGAAAGAGACGAACAAGGATATCGTGGCTTCAAATCCGGGCAGTCTATCAGGCACTGCCCGACTACCAGAGAGAGAGACTGGCAGCGATGGGGTTTGCCAAGGTGCTCAGCATCGAGGTGATCAGAATGGACACGCCGCTGTTGTACGCACTGCATGAGAGATGGGACCCGATCAGCAGGGCGTTCATCTTTCCGTGGGGTCACATGATCCCCACACTGGAAGATATAGCGAGGATCACCGGATTGAGAGTGCACGGAGCCGCAGTGACGGGATGGACTTACAGGGACTACCGAGAAATGGCCCAGGAGCTACTGGGGCTGGATTTGATCAAGCCGGGCCAGACGTCATCTCAGCTCACACGATTGCAACTACAAGAGAGCTTAGGACTGAGAGGAGCAGCCATAGCCGTGGGTGAGCTACCAGAGGAGCACATAGACCGGGTGATAGAGCAGGTGCGCCCACATGTGGCGGCAGAGGTGGGACAGGAGGGAGATCGCGTCCTGAGGCGATTCCTGATGCTTTTGTTCGGGAAGCTCTTGTTCGCGACTCGAGCGGATGTCATTAGTTGCAGGCTGCTACCGATGATCAGAGATTTAGGCAGAGTCGGGAAATATGCATGGGGGGCGGCAGTGCTAGCCTTCCTATTCGAGTCGCTCAGCACCACGGACCGGCAGACGATGCTGGGTGGCTTCTCGCCTTTCCTACAGGTAAACTTAAATGCTTCCTATTATGCTTATGATTATGCAAATGCAAATGATTATGCAACCGACTAATACTCACTTCTAAATGTAGATCTGGAGCTACATGTTTCTCCCGGGCATCGAGAGAGGCACACTACTCCACCCCGGGCCGATCCCGATCGCCAGACGATGGGTGGTCGCGAGGGACCCAGGGTCGATCACCAGATTGACCCGGGCGATCCAGGACGACTTGGATTCCTTCCCGCACACGGCGGTAAGCCCGAAACTCAAAAATGCTTCCTAAATGCTTTGAATGTTTATGAATGTTCTACATGCTGACCAATGGAACAACATGCTTTAGGTGAGATGGACCCCGTACCGAGGCAAGAGCTACGAGGGACAGCCATGGGTGGAGGCAGCCCTCTCATACCGGGGACGAGACATTTGGCTTCATTGCATCAATGTCATCAATCCACTCCACTACCGGCTGATCCTGCAGACTCGGGGACTACACCAGCCCGAGGTGACCTTTCCACACCGTGGTGACGAGCGTCCGGGCAAGTCATCAAAGAGCATTAGCGGCGACGTGGATTGGTGCGCCCGAAAGGCGAAGTATGTCCATGACTGGAACAGGCGGGGTAGAGTAGTAAAGGAGCGGGATGAGAGCGACGAGGCTTACTTGAAGGCCTTCGTTCGGCGGTACGGGGACCGGGTGTACCGAGGTACTCGACGACCGGTATGAAATTCTAAACCCTATCTTTGAATGCTTTTTCATGAAAATTCCTATATGCAGTGACTCATATGCTTTCTAAATGCAGCTAGACCCTGAGGGGAGGATAGCCGAGCTCGAGGGGCTACTCCATGCCACCATCCAGCAGCGGGACGAGTACCGGGCCGCCTTGGAGCTTCTGGTAAGATTCCAAAACCTTGGACCTAAATGATTCCTGCTTATGATGAAAAATGATGCTAATGATGCCAATGATGATTGACAGACTATGATTTCTAAATGCAGTGGGCCGAGGGAGCCCAAAGAGCCAGACCGGATGCCCCGTCATCTTCCTCACAGCCTGCCGGAGGCAGAGCTGAGCGGGACGCCGAGTTCGCTCGAGCGGTTGCTCGGGCCGAGGAGGTGGAGGCCACCCTCGCGAAGCGGGTAGGAAACTAAATGCCTTTTTACACCTAAATGCTTATGCAATATTCAAATGCTTAATACCCTGACAATGCAAAATGCAGGCGAGAGAGCTAGCCGTAGTGAAGGCTGAGGCGGAGCGTGCTCGGACAGAGGTAGAGAGGAACCGTGCCGAGACTGAGCGGGCTCGGGCAGAGACAGAACTGCTGCGGGCGGAGGTGGCCTGATGGAAAGCAGAGTTTGAGCGGACGGTCACGCAGACGGCGGACCTAGAGAGATACCAGACCGAGGCACGGGCGGCGCGGCTCCAGGCACAAGATATGAAGGTCGAGGTACGAACCCTGGAGAGGACTATACGGATGATGGGCCAAGGATCAGAGCGGAGTGCCTCTCAGAGTAAAGCACCGAGGAGCACTGCCCGTACCGGCTCAGCGGCTGACTACCTCGTCAGTTCCTCCGGTCAGCGGAGGAATGAGAGGGCAGAGAGAGGACAGCAGGAGGAGAGTGCCTCCATAGCGCCACCAGCGAGGAGACCCGAGGGCGGAGATGATGATGGCGGCCCGGCGGACAAGCTGGCCGAATGAGCTTGTGTTTTCTTTTTCTTACATGTACATGACTTTATGAATGGAAATGAATGAAAAATCTTTTTGTGTTTTGTTGTGTTTTTATGTGAATGAATGGATGTGTAAATGCAAATGAATACGTATATGAATGTGAATGCAGGAAATGGATATGTGAAAACGTGAATGAAAATATCGGAACGAATGTGGATGATGAATGGCGAATGCAGGAATCCACGTGTGAACAAAAATGCATGTGGACATGTGGAAAAGAACGGATGGAATATGTGTGAATGAGATGTAATGTGTGAATGAACTGACCGGACAGAATGAATGAGATGGAAAGCGTGTAAGACCACCAGGTCTAACCATAGGCAGAATGGAATAGCACAAATACAACAGCAGACAAAGTGACGGTCTAAGTCCAGACCGTCAGACTCCTGTAACGCATCAGATTGAGGCCGTCAGAGATGACAGAGGCCAAACTACAACATTAAGCAGCAGGAAACGTGACGGTCCACTAGGGAGCGTCAGAATGGTGTAACGGCCAAATTCAGACCGTTAAAGATGACAAAACCCTGCTATACTAAAGCAGCTTGCAGAAAATGTGACGGTCCAGATGTGAGCGTCAGAGCCAAGTGACGGCTGTGATCGGATCGTTAGGGAGAATTGAGCAAGAAAAGGCCAAGACTGAACGGCAGAAAACGTGACGGCTCAGGGTCCATGCGTCACAATATGTAACGGTGCAGTGATAGACCGTTACGCTTGACAGAACAGAATTGGGCTAAAAGAAACTCACAGGAAAATGTGACGGCCCAGAGCTGGGGCGTCAGAGACAAGTGACGGTCCTATGATAGACCGTCAAAGAATGAAATGTACTCCGATACGGATTTTTCCGTGAGAGTCCAATCTTGAAGGATGACTACCCAAATCCCCACTAGAACTCTGCTAAACTTGAGATAAGGCCTTCCAACTCAAATCTTATCACTCCAAAGCCAAAAGCAAGCCTTTAAAACTTGGAAACTTAGCCAAAATTTGTAACTTTACTTAATTCTCTGCTAGAAGGGCTAAAGAACCTCTCCTAAGGGCAGGAAACACCATGAAGAGAAGCTTCGAAGTGATGGCCATGGAGGAGGAGATCTACACCGGACCCAAGGCTGCGAGAAAAGAGCGCGGAGAGCTGCAGAGGCTGACCTCAATCCCTAAGCATCTTAGCTCAAATGCTCAAAGAGTGGTAAGCTTCTATACCTTCACCAAGTTCATCAATTCTCTACACTTCATCTGTCCTCATGATCTCTTCTTCTTCTTCTAGCCTCTTCCTGGTCCAAGATGCTATTCCAATCTGAAGTGGGTGGCTCCCAGGGTCAAGGAACTCCCTTTAGAAGTTTTAGCAATCCTTAGGGCATGGCACCTCCAACCTCTATTGGTCTTAGGCAAGAACTTTCAGAAATTATCTTTGGATTGGCCAAGCATTTCAGCCCTCATAGAGTTGTGGCATCCTCAAACACATACCTTCATCTTCCCTTCCTTTGAAGCTACAGTCCTATTAGAGGAGGTAGAAACCTACCTAGCCCTTCCTAAGACTAAGGCGGGGGATGAAGACCTAGTTTGCTACACGGTGGAGCCTATTGACCCATCCTTGATCTTGAGCGATTTTATTCACAATCCAAAGGACGTGAGGACCATGATCAGCCAACACCACATACATTTGATACCCATGGCAGAATGGATAGTCTCTCATTGCAAGAACAAGTGGGAGAGACATGAAGCAATAGCCAAGGCGGTGTCGGTTTGCTTATGCGGGGTTTTCCTTTTCACCACTACCAACCACCTCTTAGATACCCAAAATCTCAGCATTATCAATGGGTTGTGGTGGGGGATGTCCATCTCTCAAGCGATCCTCTCATATCTCTATGAAGGACTAAGCTCCGCTTGCTTAGGAGGACCTCTATTCGGCTCCATAATACTCCTTGAGTGTTGGATGGGAGTGAGAATCAAATTCCAACCCAAGGAAGATATAACTTCTACCAGTCGGATCTTCGGGAGCCACCCTTTGTTCTTTATTGGAGGCGCATCTGGATTTTCTTCTCAGGTCGAATGCAAGACGGCGGACAAGAAAACACGAGATGAATGGCGCATCTTCTTCAATACCTTGCCATTAGAGAAATTCATCATGCGACCAAGAATCCTTTGGAACACTTTGCTTATAATACCGTGGCGTCAAGGCCTGGACCTCCAGATAGTGGGGAACACTACCATGGCGATGTACAACCCGCACCGATGCCATCTTCAGACCGGACTACCCCGAATCAAAGTTCCTGCACTATCACACTACCCTCCCCTTCTAGCTAGGAAGATGGGGATCGAGGAGGATGAAAGAGCAGTTTGGAACGCGCTAATCATATGGGAGATCAGCAAGGTGCGTCCGTGGCAAGAAGACGTGGAAGAGAACGACGAAGCACGCCGTGGCTACGTGAAAGAGTTGAGGAAGATCCGCCCACTTGCGGATAGGAAACTGAATGTAATTTGATTTTCTTGAAATGGATAATTGACAATGGGAATTGAAATTTTATTAATTTTATGTTTCATTAAGTTCATTTGAATGAGATGGGAATGCCTTAGTTGTATGAGCATGAGTTGTGGCTTGACTTGGCTAGAATGATCTGAAAAATAAAGCCTCTGGAGAGTGTAACGGTTCTAAGAAGGACCGCCACAAGGATGTAACGGTCTGGCGATAGGCCGTCAGGGTGAATGAACTGAGAATTCTATTTTGTGGAGGATGTAACGGTCTAACGACAAACCGTTAGAAGTGTGTGACGGTCTGCACGAAGACCGTCAGGGATGGACCTGCTGAGAGAATAGAGCCAATGCTCTGAAGACAATGTGATGGTCCAGGATGGGCCGTTACATAACTGTGATGGTTTGGAGATGGCGCGTTATAGTCCTGAACCTGCATAGTTGTGAGTTTTCAGCCCTGAGCTTGAGCCTGCGTTCTGCACACACTTTAGACAAATAGACAAGTTAGATCTGTTCTCAGACTCAACCCCTTGCCTTAAAGCAAGTTTGAGAATGACCATTTCTTGATATTTGGTCAAGGGGTGGAGCCTTATCAAATAGGCGGAAGACATAATAGAAATAATGCGATGCATGCAATGCATATGATGGTGTTTTTTTGGAGTTTTGGGAAATATGTGAATTTTCGTGAGGTTTTTGGAAATATTTGATGTTTTTGGGGTTTTGAAATATATGATTTTTGTTTTATTTTGGAAATATATGATTTTTGTTTGATTTTGAAAATATGATGATGATTTTTTGGGTTTTGAAATTTATGATTTTTTTGATTTTGGAAATATATGATTTTTTTGGGTTTTGGAAATATATGATTTTTTTGGGTTTTGGAAATATATGATTTTTTTGGATTTTGGAAATCAGTGCCCCCCCCCCCGACAACGTGGGTCCTTCTTATTATAACGAGAGTTCCCAAGGTTGCCGTGCAACAAGGTGACGACCCCTGGCCAAGGCCCAACTTGCATGATGGTGTCTCTACCAGGGCCATACCCAGGGTACTAGTCTTGATCCTAAAAGGAAAATAGAACACGGGGGTAAGCTTAGGCCAGATATAGTGGTTCTTTAGGATTTGAGTTTCTTTCCAGATAATCCATTAGAGATTTGGTCTGTTGCGCCGGGACTTTGTGTCCGTCATCGAACCTTAGTCCACTCTAGGCATGCATGCGACCGGGCTCATTCGTCCCGCGGGGAACTGTACTGCCACTCTTGCCATGCCTAGCTCTCTTTCTCTCTTTGGAATCTATGACTGGAAGACTTTTGAGATAATGTTTTTGCTTTTGTCACAAAGATTGCCCCTTTGGCTTTTTCTTTTTCTTTCTGTGTTTCTTTGCTTGTGGCGTCAGGTCATAACGGACTGCCCCTATTTGAGACCTCCTCTCGTCAGGGTGACTAGATTGGTCATCGCCTCCTTATTCACTTCTTGCCCCTGGATTCAGCCGAGGAAAGAAACGGATATGGACTTCGACTTTCCCCCAAAGCATGGCCGAGGAGAACGGTGTCTACAAAACGGGAAACCTGACCAGGGACGCCGTGTGGTGTGTGATTACCGTACTCAGGACTCTTCATGGTGGAAGGGAGGGAACACCTCACTGTCGGGGCGGCACTGATTAGACTCTAAGGAAAGAAACGCTTAAGATACAACCCATTCCACGCGTGAGAGAGCTCCTCACCTTCCGCGTTCACTAAACGATAAGCATTCTCTGGATAAGCCTCTTTTACAACGAACGGCCCTTCCCAATTAGGTTACAATTTAGACCTAGGACCTGCAGACCGAATGAATTTGCGTTTCAAAATCATATGACCTTTTTGAAATTTACGTTCAATCACCTTTTTTTGAAAATAACGTGAAACTCTCTTTTGATAAACAGATACGTGATCGGCCGCGTTCATCCTCTTCTCATCCAAGAGTTCCAGCTGGACGAGCAACGCCTCTCGACGTTCATCGAGATTAAGTTCCTTATCGAGCTGCACTCTAAGGGAAGGGATCAAGATCTCATATGGGAGCACCGCCTCCATCCCGTAGGTAAGAGCATAGGGAGTTTGTCCCGTAGGAGTACAGACGGAGGTACGGTAAGCCCACAGAGCTTCCACTAATCTTTCCAATCGAAAAATTTATGAGATTCGCATGTTTTTTTTTATGATTTTAAGAAGGGTTTTATTAGTGGCCTCGGCCTGACCGTTGCCTTGAGGATAATATGGAGATGAATGATGCAATGCAATATTGAACTTCTTACATAGGTCCTTGAGCTCTTGAGAGACGAACTGGGGTCCGTTGTCGGTGATGATGCTGCTTGGCACTCCGAACCACGAGATGATATTCTTCATGATGAAGCGGCACACCGTTGAAGCTTTGATCTCCGCGTACGCCTCCGCTTCAGCCCATTTGGTGAAGTACTCAGTGGCGGTAAGGATAAAGGATTTCTGCTTGATCTGAGAGTTAGGATCATCGAGCGGGCCGACAACGTCGAAAGCCCACATAGAGAATGGCCAAGGAGCGGAAAGAGGATGGAGAGATGAAGCTGGAGCATGAATTTTATCAGCGTGGAGTTGGCACTTAAGACACCTCCGGACGCAGAGGGAACAATCTTCCTCTAGAGTGGGCCAATAGTAGCCCTGCCTAAGGATCTTCTTCGCTAGAGCCTGGCCATTAACATGACCTCCACACTCACTAGAATGGGCTGCTTCAGCCACCTTCCAAGCCTCATCATCATCTAAGCATCTCATGAGCATTCCATTGGTAGCACGCCTGTATAGTTCTCCTGCAACGATGGTATACCTTGAGGCGGCTCTCCTTATTGACTTGCGCTGCTCGGCATTTGCCCCTTCTGGGAACGATCCGTCCTTGCAAAACAACTCAATCTCATGATACCAGGGCAATTCTTCTTCCTCCAGAATCTCTTCTAGCTCCATCAAAGATACTTCCTTAAGGTCTTCCTTCTTAGCCCTCACCTCTACAGCTTTCCTAAGGTTGATGTACCAAGGATCCTGAAGAGAGGGTGCGTCCAATCTCTGAACGACGATGGTCTCAGTATTCCGACTGAGAGGGAAAGATAGAGAGGAAGCAAGTGAAGCTAAAGCGTCAGCCAGAATGTTCTGAGACCTAGGAGTATGTGATGGGAATTGACGCCGAGCAAGTACTTTTCATATTGCATTTATATCATTTAGTTTATTTTTATATCCACGGGAAAGTATATGCGCAATTGTACGGCTTTATAAGCCAATGCGTCATTCCCACGGATTGTTTGTGTTTCTTTGTAATTTGTCAGTAGGACCAGCAAGGGGGCCCTCAGCCCTTTCCCATTGGTCCATGTCACTCATGTGGGGTTGGTCAACCATCCTAGGTGGCTATCTAGAAGGGTTGAATGTCAAATGCCACATGGGTAGACAAGTGGTTAAATTGGTCCAAGGTAGGTCACCTACCTTCACCTACCATACCCCTTGGTCAAGGGGGCGCCCCTCTCCCCTTATTATTGTATTAATTTTTGTGTGTGTTTCACACTTAATCCCAGCCCTTCAACCCCCACCCCTAGATCCAAGGGTTCACATTGCATTTGATGTGAATCATATAAAAGATTGTATTTTCATATGAATATTAGTGAAAAATTCAGAAAATTTGTTGAAAGGCCAAAGGCTTCTTGCGCCCCCAGCTCCTCCCCTCTGGTTCCTCTCCTCCAACATCCAGTTCTAGAGTGGTTTTTACCTCCTATCCCCTCCCCTCTATCTCCGGTGATCATCTGTGCCGCCGCCGCCGCCGTTCGTGCCGCCTACGAGCCGCCACGGAGCCATCGTCAAGGTTCTGTCCTGCTGGACAGAGGTGACTTCCACGAATTCTTTCTGTCAGCCACGAGCTCAGATGGACTTGACATTTTGCGGGTGTGTTCTTACCTTGAATCTCCACCTCCACCTAAATTTTCACGTCCAAACTCTTCCATTTAGTAATTTTCTATTTTCATGCATCTTTCATTCCCAGATCTGTTTTGTCTCTATCTACAGTGATAGCAGCCCTGTGTTTCTCACCTCCGACCCTCTTTTTGATTTTTCCAAACCCTTCCCATTTTACTGGGCGTTCTGGCCATCATCCCCTACATCCACCATTTTTATTGATTTTTTATCCGCCATTTATCCATTTTTCAAAATTCATGTTCTATATCAGCTACAGTGCTTTCAGCCCATTTCTAGATCCGACCCACTTCCAGTTCAAAAATCCTATCAATTCGCAGCCACATCCAAACTTGTCCAAACTAGTTTTGCCATTTTCCTAGCTTGAGGTTCTACAACTGTCCTGAAGACCACTACTTCAGATTCAGACGTTCACATATCGGTCAAAGGCAGTTCTCAGAGAATAGCCCTACAGATCTGAGTGTTCGGCTACTGTACAACAGGAAGTTGAAAATTCATTAAAGCCCATATCCGTCAGATCCAGACTAGATCTTCAGACCTAGATTGAAGGATTTGAAGTTAGCTTTCCAACGGCGCTAGTCTCGTGTCGATCCGACATCGGGGCTGATCGCAGCGGCCGTTCTCGCCGGGACACACGCTGAAAACCAGAAGTTGCAGATCCGTGGCCGGTTATTCCGACGGGTGCCGATCGGAGCCGCCCGGCCTCCGGCCGGTGAACCAGCGCGCCTGCACTCCAGGGAGCGCTCATCCAAGCATCCACCACCACAGCGGTATCACCAGGTCCCACACGGCCCCTCCGGACAGCACGTGGGCCCCACCGTCACTAGTTCGGGTGTTACCGAATCAACGCGAGAAGCCGCCGGTCAACCCGAATTCGGTCCTCCCGGGCCCAGTTGTGTATCCCTTTACCTCCCTGCGTGGAGTGGGCGATATTTTATTGCTGTCATCATTGTGTAATATTTATCCCAGGAGTACGAGTTTCGACCGGGTCCGTCTTCCCCACGCCGAGCGCGTGGAGGTATCGTTTTCGCTCCCTTCTCGGCATTTTGCTTACTTCATATATATTTGTTTATGCCGCTGCTAGAGAGCATGTGTAGGGATATCTATATCGCTTTATCTATTTATTACCGCTGCTGCGAGAGAGTGCGAGACCGTCCCGTGACCCGATCCGGGCACACGAGAGAGCAGATCACCCTAGCTCATTGCCGGTTTCTCAACCGCGCACATCCGACGCTTCCCTCGTTAAGGGATAGTCACGAGCTTGTCGTGTCCGTGGTCTCGTCCCGCATCAATTTGGTATCAGAGCAAGTTGAGTCTAAGGTGTCTAAAATCAAAAAAAAAGTGTGTCATTTACGTCTAGTCTTTAGTCATTGTCTAAGTCGGTCTAGGTGTCATTGTCTAAGTCGGTCTAGGTTACATTTGCATCCCTTTACTCGGTATATCAAAAGGTGTTGTCCGAACGTTAGGCTACGCCTATCGGGAAGGCCGCACACTTGCGCGAGTGATCTTCGGATCACTTATCTCCGCCACGTACCGAGTCTTGGTTTACGTCTAGGGTCCTTAGTGTGCATGCATTCCAACCTTGTATAGTCGGTCTAGTGTCTTGTCACTGTGTGTATGCATGTCCATATCCGCTACCCATGGCCGTTCCCCAAGACCATACATCCTAGTGGTCAACCTTTGTGGCCAAAGTCAATGTCCTCATGGACCGAGCCCTTGGTTTTACCCCTCTCACTATGAAAGTCGCTCTACCCAACGGGTCCACAACGGAACTCCATTTCACCGATAGGGAGTCGGATAATTGGGTTTCTCTTGACATCGTGGAGTCTCTCTCCAAGACAGGCGAGATTGTCCGCGATGGTGATTTTGCTTGTGTTGAGTTCTATAAGAGGATCGGCTCTGTTCTCTACACCGATGGCGCATGGTGCAGGATCGGCACACTTGCTGGTTCATGCATCATTTTAGGGCAAACATGGTTAGGAGAACGAAGAGCCAATCTTGACTGGGGCAAGAGGACTTGCACCTTATACCCACCTTACCCACCCGGTAAGATCACCCTCGTATGTCCAGTCACTCAACCCCAGCGGCCCACTCCACATTCGGAACCATTATGCTTGGAGCCATCACACCCCGAGCCACTCGTGTTTCTTACGGGAACGCTATACATCGCCGAGCCACTTTTTAGTTGGCTCAAGGATGGCTTGGTCCCACATCCCTTTCCATCCATGGACCCCACCCTACCTTTAGTGCCGGTCAATTCCTTCCATACCACATTTCGATCTAGTCACCATGTTGACACGTTGGATGATCTTGTCATGGGATTAGATTCACAGTGGAAGTTGACGCACCTACTGGCCCAAGGCTTTGACCAACCCGCTAGTCTTAGCTTCACCCATCCGGCCTTAGGGTCCATTACCTCCGTGTGCACCGTGGGGTGTGTCACCACGGATATTCTTCTACTCCTCCCGATGCCGGCCGAGTCCGACTTCATTGCCTTTTGCCTAAGGGAGGAATCTTATTTTCTATACATGTCCGTCGTCCCACCGATCATAATGTATGGTGGTGATTATGAATTCCAAACTTGGGACTATGTCATGTTGGAACCCACTTTATGAGGTCACACCTTCTTCGACCCTTTTGACCCCTTCACTAGTGAACCTCCCGAGTTTTCATACTCATTACCCTTCTTCCGCGAAGTTCACTATCCCACCTTTTCCACTCGGGCCAAGCAACCTCCACATAGTCATAGGTCCGAACCTTCATTCGGGGGTAATGAAAACTTTGGTTCCCCGAGTCCACCTAAACCACCCGAACCTCCCGGACTTCCCACCTCCAATCCAAATGTCCATGAGTGGTGCATCGTAGGATGTCTAGGAGTTCCCCATGACGTCAACCTCCGGTTACGTCAAATGCATGCATGGCACACATTCGGGTGTCCTGGTCCACCATCGCCTATGCGTAGGTCGGACTAATATTAGGTGTGTCTAGGGTCATAGATGAGTCCGTGTGTTTTCCTTGTGTGGTTTGTTTTGTGTGATTTGTTTGCATGGTTTGTGTGTCGTTTGTTTGTCTGCATGTGTCTTGTGCAAGCTCGTTGTCGTTCTATTATGAGTAAGAGGCGAGTGGACTCATTCGATGAGTATGGGATCGGTTCTACATCTATACTCGGATCAGTCATCTATAAGGACTCAGCGGTGATTCCTAGTGAGTCTTCGAGCTGCTTCCTTCCCTTTGCGAGTGCCCCACCCGAAGTGTCCACCTCTAGCCCATGGTAGCTTGTGCATATCGAGTATATATGGAATGAGCAGGTGCCAATCACTTGGAGTGGAGCATACCCGTTCTACTTGGCATGGTGACGGATCCGCCGGAGTACTCGCGCATCCCTACCCCTACTCGACGGGGTCGAGTTCCTCCCACCCGGGGAGATTTGATGGGAATCGACGCCGAGCAAGTACTTTTCATATTGCATTTATATCCTTTAGTTTAATTTTATATCCACGGGAAAGTATATGCGCAATTGTACGGCTTTATAAGCCAATGCGTCATTCCCACAGATTGTTTGGGTTTCTTTGTAATTTGTCAGTAGGACTAGCAAGGGGGCCCTCAGCCCTTTCCCATTGGTCCATGTCACTCATGTGGGGCTGGTCAGCCATCCTAGGTGGCCATCTAGAAGGGTTGAATGTCAAATGCCACATAGGTAGACAAGTGGTTAAATTGGTCCAAGGTAGGTCACCTACCTTCACCTACCATACCCCTTGGTCAAGGGGGCGCCCCTCTCCCCTTATTATTGTATGAACTTTTGTGTGTGTTTCACACTTAATCCCAGCCCTTCAATCCCCACCCCTAGATCCAAGGGTTCACATTGCATTTGATGTGAATCATATAAAAGATTGTATTTTCATATGAATATTAGTGAAAAATTCAGAAAATTTGTTGAAAGGCCAAAGGCTTCTTGCGCCCCCAGCTCCTCCCCTCTGGTTCCTCTCCTCCAACCTCCTGTTCTACAGTGGTTTCTACCTCCTATCCCCTCCCCTCTATCTCCGGTGATCATCTGTGCCGCCGCCGCCGCCGTTCGTGCCGCCTACGAGCCGCCACGGAGCCATCGTCAAGGTTCTGTCCTGTTGGATAGAGGTGACTTCCACGAATTCTTGCTGTCAACCACGAGCTCAGATAGATTTGAAATTTTGAAGGTGTGTTCTTACCTTGAATCCCCACCTCCACCTAAATTTTCACGTCCAAACTCCTCCATTTAGTAATTTTCCATTTTCGTGAATCTTTCATTTCCAGATCTATTTTGTCTCTATCTACAGTGACAGCAGCCCTGTGTTTCTTACCTCCGACCCTCTTTTTAATTTTTCAAAATCCTCCCCATTTTACTGGGAGTTCTGTCCATCATCCCCTACATCCACCATTTTTCTTGATTTTGTATCCGCCATCTATCCATTTTTCAAAATTCATGTTCTATCTCAGCTATAGTGCTTTCAGCCTATTTCCAGATCCGACCAACTTCCAGTTCAAAAATCCTATCAATTCATAGCTACATCCAAACTTGTCCAAACTAATTTTTCCGTTTTCCTAGCTTGATTTCCTACAACTTTGCTGAAGACCACCACTTCCGATTCGGACGTTCACATATTGATCAAAGGCAGTTCTCAGAGAATAGCCCTACAGATCTGAGTGTTCGGCTACTATACAACAGGAAGTTGAAAATTCTTTAAAGCCCAGATCCGTCCAGATCCAAGCCAGATCTTTAAGCCTAGATTGAAGGATTGGAAGTTAGCTTTCCAACGGCGCCAGTTTCGTGTCGATCTGACATCGGGGCTGATCGCAGCGCCCGTTATCGCCGGTATGCGCGCTGAAAACCAGAAGTTACAAATCCGTGGCCGGTTATTCCGACCGGTGCCGATCGGAGCCGCCCGGCCTCCGGCCGGCGAACCAGCGTGCCTGCACTCCAGGGAGCGCTCATCCAGGTATCCACCACCACAGCGGTGCCACCGGGTCCCACACGGCCCCTCCGGACAGCACGTGGGCCCCACCGTCACTAGTTCGGGTGTTGCCGAATCAACGCGAGAAGCTGCCCGTCAACCCGAATTCGGTCCTCCCGGGCCCAGTTGTGTAGCCCTTTACCTCCCTGTGTGGAGTGGGCGATATTTCATTACTGTCATCATTGTGTAATATTTATCCCGAGAGTACGAGTTTCGGCCGGGTCCGTCTTACCCACGCCGAGCGCGTGGAGGTATCGTTTTCGCTCCCTTCTCGGCATTTTGCTTACTTCATATATATTTATTTATGCCGCTGCTAGAGAGCATGTGTAGGGATATCTAGCTCGCTTTATCTATTCATTACCGCTGCTGTGAGAGAGTGCGAGACCATCCCGTGACCCGATCCGGGCACACGAGAGAGCCGATCACCCTAGCTCATTGCCGGTTTCTCAACCGCGCACGTCTGACGCTTCCCTCGTTAAGGGACAGTCACGAGCTTGTCGTGTCCGTGGTCTCGTCCCGCATCAGTATGGATATAGATCAGCTTACGGAATTGCCTAGCGAGGAGCGTTGTGGACGTCGAAAAATGTCGATGATAATCATACGGCATGCACGTCTCGACACTCGAGAGCAAGCCGAAGATGAAAATGCCAAATAAACCTCATGCCTCCTCGATCAGGATGAGGACTCGCTTGGTGGTCCGCTAGTTGATGAGGGAGCCCCCCCCCCCCCGGGCGGAAGATATGGCCACAACTCTACAGCCGGCCGTGCCGAGAGCTGAATCAAAGAAGAGTTGGGGACTCCGACATAGCCCGACGTGCACCGAAAGTCACGCAGAGTCTGGGACCGGGCCCCAAAGGCTGCGAATGGAACATTGTAGAGGTCATACATAGCAACCGGAACCTTCCAGGAATGTCGACATTCACGTAAAATGGCCGCGACTTCGAGAAGAATCCGTTTAGTGCTTAAAACGGCACGAGGGGGCTTTAAAACGGCGCGCCTTAAAACGGCGCGCCCCCCCCTTAAAACGGCGCGCCCCCTTTGGGATGTGGCGCCGTTTTAACCCATTTTCTTTTCATTGGCTACACGGCGCGCCCCGAACCCCCCCTTTGATGCTTAAAACGGTGCCCCTTTGAATATGGCGCCGTTTTAACCTTTTAACCCCTTTCTCTGAAGCGCTTCCTGGCGAGCAACCGACCCATCTCATCGGCATTACGGTCCCCTGTTTCCTGGGAACTGCACGACGACGAACAAGCCTGAAATGGCTAAAACGTTTGCTTCGATCCGTTGGGCATCCAAGCATGTTCTTCAAATGGAAACTCTCGAGCCACGCACTGTCGAATGCTTGCTCCGTCAGCCGGCCGCCCATTCCCCTGCAAATGATGAAAGCAAACGTGGCTAGCGGTGTACATGCCAGCGAAGGAGGAGGCCATGCCTCTACCCCTCTCCCGGTCACACTGTAGCCGCGGCAGAGGTGACGTCCACGACAACGGCTCTCGACACGGCGACACGGCAGAGGCGTTGCAGGCGAAGCAAGATGGAAAGAAGAGGAAATAAAGAGAAATAAGGGGGGGGGGCTCTCCCTTCGACAGGGCCACTGGCCCCTATAAAAATCCCACCACGGGGAACTTTGATCGGGCGGAAGAGGAGGGACAACTCTTGGAAGCTTGAAAGGCAGAAGCTTTCTTCTGAGAGAAATCCCTTGAAGCCCGAAGCCTGTGCGAAGAAGAAGAGAGAAAGAGTGGGAGAGAAAGGGGAGGAAGAGTGAGAGCCAGCCGTGTGAGGGTGGGTCATTGTCTTTTCCCTCTCCCCTTGTATTCTGCTCGGCGACGTCCAGCCCCTATGTAGCTCTTCTGTTTAAATGGAAATGAAGCATGGGGCCTTCAACCCCGATCCTCACTTATCTCCCTCATGAAACCCGATTTTGATGCTCGCTCATCCCTTCCCTTTTACAAGTCTATATGTTTCCGTCGGATCATATATGCGTAGATATATACATATGTATCTGTAGATAGATATATACGTATGCATGCGTTAACTTCATTTTACTGCTGTCCCTTGGATCTCCCTTCCGCCGTGTTCTTGTGCCGACTTCAGTTCTCACGCGGTCTTCAGCCACGCGATCACGGCAACCCTCGGGTCGTCGGAGTTCCTTTGTAGGCTGGCCCTCAGGACCTCCGGCCCCGAACAGGGGAGTCGATACGATCACAACAACCCATGGGTCACCGGTTTCCCTTGTAGGCTAGCCCTCGGGATCTCCGGCCCCAAATGGGGTAACTTTACTGGTGTTGTTGCTTAGCACGCACCGGGATGTTTCGGGGCCGTCGGAGTTCTCTCCGCATGGCGCGCCCCATTTTTTTCCCCCAGACCCTTCCAATCTAGGGGAGGTGCTGCCCGATTTTTGTCAGGGTCAAGAACATACAAGAACACCAAGAACAATGAATAAATGTATCATAGCATTTGCCCACGGGTGAAAGAAAAGAAACACACAGTAAAACTCTGTGAACTGAACCCCCCGAATAAAACAGTTAAACCTCTTGCTCACTCACCTTAACAAACCATCAACGATGCTTAAACCTTCACCCTATTGATCTAGGGTGTCAATTGAACAATTAATCTAACTATTGATCCTTCTGTAGGCCATGGAATCAAGAACAGAAAGCAAAACAAGTCCACAGAACGAAACGATGTCCCGGCGTGGCCTAATCCAGCGCGGTCACCCCTCACCGCGCCGATTTAACACCTCTCTCGTACCCCCATCTCCATTTACACCTTAAAACGGCGCCCCTTATCCGGCGCGCCCCCCCATCTCCATTTACATCTTAAAACGGCGCCCCTTATCCGGCGCGCCCCCCATCCATCTCCACTTACGTCTTAAAACGGCGCCCCTTATCCGGCGCGCCCCCCCCTTCATATGCCTATTGAACCGGCATGCCTAAAAAAAAATGATTAATCAAATGATAGAAAAGAATTAAAGCTAATGAGTAAAACTAATCGAAAGTCTCCCCTCTACTATAATCCAAATTTTGTTCCGGGGGCGAGGGCGCACGTTGTCGAGTTTCGGGCCTTACACTTAACAACCCTCTCCCCCGGACTGTGTAATGATGCCCCGTGGTATCGGACATGGACCTCGGGATCCCCGACATGGTCATGATCCGTGCACCTCTCGGGCCGATAGTTCATCAGCTTGACCCATTTCTTCCGGGATCCGATCCCTCACCCACATGAAACGTGCCGTACCTACGGTAGATATCCGAATGCCTTTGTTGTTACCTTCGATGCTTCGAATACGGATTCTCGACCGGATATTGGATGGTCCTTAGTGACTGATATATATATATACCAAGATCTAATCCCGCACTTGCATTAAATTTGCCGCACTCGCAGCAAATATTTGTATGGTTTTGAACACCGTTTTGCATACCGATGCGGAGGGTTTAAATCATGTCAACCCAACTCGCATGCTTTAATGAAAAATGATCTTTAGGTCATTTGACCCCTTTTCTTGGCGATTAATCAGAGGTCTTCCCCTCTCCGAGGGGATGTAATTAACGTCGCGCCCTTTATGGCGCGGCGGGTCTCCAGTCCCGACCCGATATCCACAATCATCTGATCAGTCAGATGGAGCGCACCCCGGGCTTCGGACCACTCCAGTCTTGAAGCCCGAACACATTGTCACCTAGGTGACTGGCACGCCCTCGTACTAGATAAACCGATAAAAAGAACACCGATATCCCACGATATTTTCACCCTACGAAATCTAGTGCGTTCCACAAGCGTGACCAAATCTTGATAAGGCTTGAGCTTGGGGTCACGAGTGCGATAAGTGGACAGAACTTCCCGTAGGACGAGCTAAGAGTCTCCTATGATATTCAAATAGCGCGCACCAAGAAGGTAGGCATGCTTCAATCCGGCTAGGAGAGCCTTGTACTCTGCGATATTGTTGGTAGCAGGAAATCGAAGTTGATAAGCAAAGGGCATCGTCACTCCCTCTGGAGTGAGCAGAATAGCGCCGATCCCTCGGCCTTGGGAATTGAGTGCACCATCGAAGTGCAGAGACCAAAAGGGATGATGAGAGATAGCAGAGAGATGCTCATCAGGAAAATCATCCTGAATAGAGTCAGTGTGAGGGATGGGGAGATGGACAAGATGCTCAGCAATGGCATACCCTTTGACCGCCTTCTGAATGACAAATGTGATATCGAATTGAGAGAGTAAGCTCTGCCAGCGAGCTAACCTACTAGAAAGGACATGTTTTTCTAAGAGATAGCGAATCGGGTCCATTCTAGAAATCAACCTAACTGGGTTGGCAAGAAAGTAATGTTTAAGCTTCTGAGCTACCCATACTAAGGCGGCACAAGTCTTCTCCATAGCGGTGTATTTGGCCTCAGCCGGGTTAAATAACCGAGAGAGGTAATAAGCAGCCCGCTCTCTCCCTTCGTCATCTGCTTGTGCTAAGACCGCCCCTAGGGAGTCCTCAATGACCGAGATGTATAGGATTAGGGGTTTCCTAGGGACAGAAGGTTGCAAAACTGGGGGATTGGATAGATATTCCTTTAGGTCCTCATAGGCCTTCTGACAGTCTTGATTCCATTCAAACTTGACCCTCACCTTTAGCAATTCATAAAACGGGCGGCACCTTTGAGAATGTTGGGATATGAATCTTCTGATGAATTACAGTCGACCAATCAGTCCTCGAAGTTTCGTAATATTCTTCGGTGGAGGCATGTCCATGATGGCCTGTGCTTTGCTAGGATCAATCTGGATCCCCCGTTTGCTCACTATAAAACCTAGCAGCTTCCCTGAAGAGACTCCGAATACACACTTCTTCGGATTCATTTTAAGCTTGTACTCCCTGGCTCTTTGCAGCACCTTAGCCAGAATAGAGGGGTGTTCTTCTTTAGTCCTTGACTTCACCAAAATGTCATCCACATATGCTTCCATATAGATATGCATCATGTCGTGGAAAATGGCCATCATCGCCCTCTGATAGGTGGCACCCGTGTTCTTCAGACCGAACGGCATAACCACGTAACAGTACGTGCCCCAGGGTGTGGTGAAGGAGGTTTTCTCTTGATCTTCCAGAGTGAGACGGATCTGATTGTAGCCTGAGTAATCGTCCATGAATGACAAAGCTTCGTACCCTGCGGTGTTATCTACCAGGACGTCGCTGTGAGGCAGCGGGAAATCATCTTTGAGACATGCTTTATTAAGATCCCTGAAATCGATGCAGATACGCACTTTCCCATTCTTCTTGATAACAGGGACTATGTTCGTCACCCACTGAGGATATAGAACAACTCTAATGAACCTGGCCTTGTACAACTTATCGACTTCTTCTTTAATCCTCAAGGCCATGTGAGGGTGAAATCTTCTTGACCGTTGTTTCATAGGTGTTGCCCCTGGTTTAAGCACGAGTCGATGTTCCACTAAGGAGGGGTCAAGACCTGGCATGTCCTCATAAGACCAGGTGAAAGAATCGCTATACTCCCTCAGAACCTTGATCAAATCTTCTTCTACTTGCGGAGGGAGATTAGCGGCAATAATGATGGGCCATGGGTCTTCTTCAGTTCCCAAATTTATTTCCTTTGTAGGTTCATCCACTGTTGACGATGGCTCGTCGAATCTCTTTAGTCCTTGCGCATACAAATCGGCAGTGTCATCTACATTGCTGTCCTTGTTGATTGGATCTTTTTCATCCAGGATTTCATAGACACCTAGTCCATCATCGCTCCACATGCCCTCTATTTCATCTTCATCTTCAATCACGATTGCCGTAGCAACAAATTCTGGACACTTTAAAAGAGCATGACACTGCTGAGCTAGATCCTGCAAGAACTTATCAGGAACGATTTTGAAGGACGCGCAAGCGGGCGCGGCTCAGAGGAGGAAGGGTTGGACGACCTAGAACAAGACCCTACTTCTTTAGACCTAACTGACTCTACTTCCCTAGTCTTGACGGACCCTAATCCTAACCTGGGGGAAAGAAAGCCTAGTGGAAGGGAAGGAGCATGGGACTCGTGCCCCTGGGAGGAGAATGGAGACAAGATAGCATAATCTTCCACTGAAATCTCCATTTTGAATTTGACATTTTTTTTTGGAGATCAGTGGAGACCACACAATAGGACGGAAGAGGCAGGAGTTGCATGGAGAACAATTCAGGGAAGATGCAATCGAAGAAGGGATCGGAGGACCGAAACCACATCTCGTGGAGTGGAGTGGTGGAAGAAGGAGGAGTGAATAGGTCGACCAGATTAATAGGAGGACAACGCCCACAGGCGCAGGGAATAAACAAGATTTCAAACGGATCATTGACGGATAGGTTGATCATGATTGGGGGAGGACGGGATATGAGTTCCCATTGCTGAAAAAGTGATTGAAGACGGGAGGGAGACCAAGAAAAGACAATCGGCGAGCTCCCTTGCTCCCGTGGATGCTGAACTGGCTGCTTCTTTGGCCTCCATTGGACAAGCCGAACCTCTTGACGCTTCTGGCAGTCTTCTTCATGGAACAATCTCTCAAAGGCCTGACCATAGTCAATCATGTTATCAACTGGCCCTCTTGGTGGTAGAGGGGGACCGGCAACTGGACAGACTGAATCCTTTCTTTCTGGCAGAACTAGCTGTGGGCTCAATGTGCCTGGCTGGAGAGGCCCTCTGACAAAATGCTGATGGTAGTCCCAGGTGAGTGGCCCAGAATCACCCATCATAGATAATGCAGTCTCTCTATAGCCGAGACCTCTCCTGTTCATTTTTCTGCCCTTGGGGATGGGCTTGGTCCTTCCTTGTAATTGTGCACCGAGGCCTCTCCCCGGTTGGTAGCCTAGCTTCAGTATAATGTCCCAGCCCTTGGAATCTCGGATATGGGGCTTCATCTTGATATTAACCGCAGCAGTGATGGGTTTGCGGGGTGTATAAGCCCAAGGAAAGTCAAGATCTAGCACTGAGATGACTGGCCGGCTGCTGGGCCATAAGGTGGGGAGAACCTTTTCTGAAATAGCCTTTACAGATTGGACCATGGATAAACTCTTAACTTTGACGACCCTCCCTTGGAAAGGAAATTTAATGCATTGATGCGCAGTGGAGGGTACGGCGCTGAGAGTGTCAATCCATGGACGACCCAAGATAGCCTTGAACATAGGGTCAATGTCTAGCACATAGAACTCCACTGGCATAGTAAGAGGTCCAAGTTCTGCTTGAATAGGGACCACCCCATGACAGGCTCTTCTTGAATTATCATATGCGGCTATGGTGGTGGGGGTAGGTCGCAGTAGTTCTTTAAATATGTTGCAAGCTCGGAGGGTACTGAGTGGGCACACATTAATCGATGCCCCTGTGTCTACCAGTGCTGCGTCAATATTGACTTTGTTCAAAGTAATTGAAATGCAGAGCGGCATTTGCCGAGATTCTGGAGGAGCTAGCTCGGTCTCAGAAAATGTGATCATCGGCCCTTTGGAAATCGTTGCTAGTGCCGTAGGTAGACTGTCGACTGTCATGTCCTCACTAACCATCACCTTTTGTAAAAAGTTTCTGAGAGCATCATGGTGAAGGGTAGATCTCTTGATAAGCTCCAAAATAGATATCTTGGCGGGCACCCTGTCCAGATGATGTAGCAAGTCGTATTGGGTACCCGGCAGAGGTTCAGCTTCTTCTTGCTCGGCAGCCGGCTGGGAAGACTGGGGATTAGAAGTAGTGGGATAATTCCGATGGAACAGCTGCCCACTCCGTAGGGCGAGGTTTTGTGCCGGCACGGCACCAGAAGACGACATAATTGGCCCGGTGGTGTGGATGAGTGGAATAGGCGGTGTGGAAGAAAGGATTTGGTAAGCTGTGGTGTTGGTGGAGGTAATAAGTGGTGATGGACGGATGATGGATGAGGGATTAGTAGAAGGTGGGGTGGTGATGATGGGTGCTGGTACGGAGGGAGGACAGGCTAGTGGAGGCGTGGGGATAAGTGAAGGGTTGGGTGATGGAGTGATGATGGTAGCGGGGGTAACTGGTGACGGGTGTGACAGAATTACGGGTGGTGGCGGAGTTACTGGAGTGGGTGTGAATGGGAGAAAAAGTGGTGAAGATGCCGAGTGTGTAGGTAGAATGCTAGAGGGAGTAAGGGGATTGCGGTGATTATGGTGGAAGGCCATTATCTGCGGCGTGATGCCGTCGTCATCAAAAGACCACCCGACGTTAGGAGCCGGGGGTTGGACAACATTTACCTGAGCCGGTGCCTGCGGCTGAGGCTATGGAGCGGGAGGATGGTTCGGCATCAGGTTTTGGTGGATCCCCAAGTCCTGAACCGGCTGCTGTTGCTGTTGTGGTGGCTGCTGTGGCTGCGGTGCTTGTTGCTGCTGCACTTGCTGCCTCGGCGGCTGCCTTCACTTTTCCTTAATTTCAACGATGGCCTTGTGCATCTCAGCCCAATCAATTCTCTGTCCTTCATGAAGGTCATATACCAGGTCCCTGAACTGAAAACATCCTTCGATCGTGTGGCTCGGCTGCCTGTGGAACATGCAGTACTTGGTCTCATCAACGGCCAGGTTCCAGTTGGGCCGTTCCGGAGGAAGTTGTATAGCATTGATTGACATGAGAGCCGAGAAGATATCTGTGAGAGTTTCTGGCAAGGGCGGGTACTGTGCCCTTTTAGGAGCCGGGCGCTTGTTATTATTGTTATTATAGCCGTTGGGTGGAGGGACGTTGTGGTATTGTTGAGGTTGTGGTGGTTGCTGTGGTGCGGCGAAGGTATTTTGTGGAATGGCGAAGGCGGGCGGAGGATTTTGCGGAGTGGCTTGGAAGTTTTGAGGAGCGGGGTTTTGTGGAGTGCGGGAATTTTGTGGGAAGCGGAAGGGTGCGGCTTGGAAAGGGAAAGCAACGGCTTCAACTAGCTTGTTCGTCTGGATCCCTTCGGTAACAGGCCCTTGAGGTTTCTTATGGTACTTGGGCTTTTGATTTTCAAAGAGCGAGTGTATGGGGGAATCCTTGAACTGAGTTTGGATAAAGCGCGCTCGGCTGTATAGTTGATGCATGTTGGCTATATCATTCATAGCTAGAATGTTGCGGAAGGTCAGAGTGGCATTAGAAATCAACAATTTGACCTTCTCTTCCTCCGGAATGTGGCCGGGCACCCTAGCGGCCATCTGCCTCCATCGATCTGCGTAGGTAGCGAATTCCTCATCTAGTTTCATCTTTTCGGCCACCAGATCTGTGAATGAATATTCCGGGCCGACTCTATCCTGAAACCTCTGAATAAACTTATCTTTCACTATCTTGAAACTCTCTGCATCTTCTAATGGCAAAGAATAGAACCATTCCAGCGCGACACCATCCAGCGATCGGCGAAATAGATACGCCATGAGGCGGTCATCGTACTGAAATTGAGCCGACTCGTATAAGAAGTCCTTCACATGAACAAAAGGATTGCTATTCCCATCATATTTTCTATAATTGGGGAGCTCGGACTATGGAGAGAATCGGATGTTCTGAAAACTCGGGACCAGAATGTCTGCCAAAGATTGAGGGTCAACCCGCTTTTGAAGGAAGTTGAGTTGTTGCTGCATGGCGGCCCACTTATCAAGCAACTCCTGCTCTCGGGAGGGAGCAGGGATAGTAAAGGATGGATTTTGAGGGACGGAAGGGTAAGCAGATGGAGGAGACGGCCCATAAGAAGGATGATGGATCGAAGGGTGACCCACATTGGATTGGACCTGGGCTGCCCCTTGCTGAGGGCGCATAAAATCGTTTGGACCTACAAGAACTTGCGGCGCAGCCGGGCCTGAGGCATGATGATCTGACGGGAAAGAAGGGACAAAGGTATTACCCTTATCAAGGAACTGCTGGGCCGACCCAGAAGACTGGCCCATTTCAAGATTGGAGAAGCGGAGGGTCTAGGTTGGACCGGAGTGAGATCAACGGGCTGCACAATGGGTCCGTCGGCTCTAGGTTGAGTGGCAGACGGATTGGAATGACCAAAGAATATCGGGGAGGGCGGGGTGTTGGACCCCTGCATAGCCTGATAGACCACCTGAAGCGGGGCCGGGTCTAATTGGGCCATCATCTGAACGACAGAATTGGCGGAAGGAAGAGGAGGATTTTGAGTGGACGGAGCACTCTCCATGGGGATGGAAGATGAGGGAAGAACGGGCCCTTCGCGAGGCTGGAATGTGACAACTCTAGAGGAATCCTCTAGAAGCCCTTGAGGAAGGGACTCCTCTTGGGACCGAGGAAGATCGAAGGAAGCCATGGTAGATTCGAAGAGTGGGTTGAAATAGGATGAAGAGAGGGACTCGCCCCCAGGTGATGATGCTCCTAATGGATGGAGATGACTCCACATGCAATGGGCAACCTTAACAAGATGCAAACAAGACCACAAACAATCACACAATAAGCAACCAAACCTGAATGATTTCTATCAAAGATGCAAGTGAAAAAGTAATGAAGACACTCAAAGTCAACCAAGTTCCTTAGGATGATGCCTCAAGATTCTTATGATTCCTCCTTTGGAACTTTAGTAGATTGATTAGGATGTGCTCTCAACAATAGGTTTCTGATAGGAGAGGGTGTAAGGCTTGGTTTGACTCTAAAATGTGATCACTCTTTCACTTATGCAATCCTAGACACGGGTGGAAAGGTACAACCGGCCCAGTGTCCGTGTGGGAATCCACGGCTCGCAGGGACTTACGGAGGTCCCTGGTGTGATTTCCTAGTCGGCCCCAAGGAATATGGAGACGAGAGGTCCACACACCAAGGTAGGAAGATACAATCTAATGTATGAAACTATGCATGAACCTATGCGCACCGGAGTGCATGCAAGTTCTAACCTAGAATCTAGCAAACAAGTATGCAAACAATGAATATGGATAAGCAAAATAATGGGGGAGGAGACCAGATATCACCCAAGTAAGAATATCACAGCAGAAACTGCGAAACTAAAATGCACCTCGGGATGCGTACCTATCTGGAGTATGTAACGGTCTAGGGGACCTGCGTTAGAATTATGTGACGGTCGAAGACCAGACGGTCAGAAGCAGTGTAACGCAGGGACAGGAGACCGTCAGAGGAGCCAAAGAACCAGAAACAGCAGGGAAATAAAAGGGAAACCCGGGGAAAACCAAACAAGGAAATGATGGCAGGTTTAACAGAGATCAAAAAGCACGATTGGCACAAGTTGTCCCACCGTGATCGCCAAAAAAATATCTGTTGATTTGTTTGCTATCTTTTTTGTTTGTGATGTGACGAATGATAAATATGATAAGAAAATCACAATGATCTCAATAAACCTATGAACATGTGGACCATGAACCTAGGCAATCAGAATAAGCTCTAGCATGGGCGATGCTCTCAAAACTAAACTAAAGACAAAAAAGAAAAAACACACGCCGGAGCGTGGAGCAATGGAATAAATGAAAACACACCACGTGGGTGGAACAAGAAATGGAAATAAGAGATATGAAAGAGAAAACCAATGCCCAATACTAAGGAAGGAACGTGATTGCCACTAAGGTAATAAAACAAGCCAAGGACCTGAATAATACCTTAGAAATAGGAGGATGAGACACTCGCCCACGGGAGAGAGAAACCAATGAAATCTGCAGATCTGCTGAATGTAACGGCCCAGCACCTATGCGTCACAGGAGCGTGACGGTCTCCCGATAAGCCGTTATAGCCACCTGACGCGCCTGACCAAGATCGTCAGAAAACCTACAGAATCAACTTATGAATTCTTCGAACTCCAAACCTTCCAGCCGGCTAGAAAGCTTGGGCCTCGTCAAATGAACTCTGTAAACCTGCCAAAGAACGTGAAACACAAGAAAGCAACCCCAAATTAGCCCTTCAAACCAGTGTAGTATCAATTCTCAAAGAACTTAAGATCATGCAAAAGGAAAGGGGAATATCGGGGAAGTTTGGTTTTTTAACTCCTCTGGGCATTTTAAAACGTGGGAAGGATGTTGAAATGATGAAAATAGATGATAGAACATGGAGAAAGGAGTGGGACAATGCTATGATGAGAGGAGGAAGGGAGGAACACAAATATGCAAACTATGAACTTTGAAACCCGAAACCGAAGTACTCCCTTGATTATGATGCAGATGGACGTAGAAACAAGCTCCTATTGGATGGATGTGGCTCCAGAATGCGGCAGCACTTCGATGCAAACTCCAAATTTCCCCCCTCTAGGCCATGAAGCCAAGGGTTCTATTTATAGACCCTCCAACTCTCCGGTCAGGCAGAGGATAATCCAGCAAGAAAAGAGGATAACTCTTAGCAAACTCTTGAAGATAATACTCCCAAGAGTCCATAGAAATAAACTGAAGGTTCTGAGGATCAGATTTGGAGGATAAATCACAAGATCAAACTCTCAATTCGACCACGGAGTGGCAGAGAAAAGACCAGACCAGTCAAGACTCTCTGTTGGATGTAACAGCTGCACGATAGACCATCGCAGGTATGTAACGCCTCAGGGGGAGACCGTCACACTAACCTTATCCTCAAGGGGATAAGATCAACGAGAAGAAGTGCTAAACAGTTGGACTCTGCATGAAGGTGACGGCCATGGGTGGACGCGTTACAATGATATAACGGCCGCACGACAGACCGTTAGAATCAATGGATAGGCCAAAGGATAAGGTTTGAAATAAAGGCCTCAAGCTGTAGAACTCCTCAAGATGTAACGGCCAAGGGCTCATGCGTTAGAAGAACGTAACGCCCCTGGAATGGACCGTTAGAGACAATAAGGATCCTAAATGATAAGAGCTTGCTAAGCTTCATCAAATGAAAGCGCCGAGGAAACCATACTCAACCAAGAGGTTAAGACCCATGAAATAAGCCTCGAACTGATCAAGAAGGCTTAATGAAGAATGAACAACTTGGAGCATCATATAGAATAAACAAGGAGATTACCCCAACTTATTGGTCATAAAACGGGTGTCAACAACGTTGTTGGGACTCGGGGCCGAAGGCCCATGCTGAATATTGGGATAGTCGCTCCCCGAGGCAAAAAGCCTATAATGGGGGTTGGCATTACTGGATCATGGGGAACTACACCCCGCTGTGAAGCTAAAATGTCAGAAATGCGAGGCAGGGAGCCCGTGTTGGGAATCGATCTTGCTGAGACCCGAGGTTGTGAGCCTGGGCTGAGTGCTAAAGAGCCTTGGACCTGGGGCTGAGAGCCTGTATCAGGTGCAGGCATGGCTGGAACTTGTGGTTGAAAGCCCAAGGAAGATGCTGAGAAGCCTTGGACTAGGGGCTGGGAGCCCATGCTAAGTGCAGGCTTAGCTAGAGCTCAGGGTTGGAAGCCTGAGCGAAGTGCTGAGGAGCCTTGGAACCGGGCTTGGGAGCCCGTGTTGGGTGCAGGCTTTGCTAGGACTCAAGGTTGGAAGCCCAAGGAAGCAATTGGGATGGCAGCTGAAGTCCGGGGCACGGTGCCTATGCTGGCGATCGGTCGGTGCTAGACCCGAGAGCTAATGCTTGATCGGGCAAAAGACGATGTGGGACGCCTGCGAGGGCCTACAGTGGAGACCCCGAGCCTGGTACTCGTGCGGGTCGCTAGTGCTGGAGAAGCACACAGTAGGTTGTCCGCACGAACAGGAACAAGAACCAGGGTTGGCTGTGAGAGAGCCATCGGGATCACGCCCAAGCAGTCGGGTGAGCCAATCACAGGGGCAAAGTCGTCGAAAGTGATCGGCATCGCCAAGTAACCCACCCGTGCATGGGTAGCGATGACGATGGGGGCATAGGTCACGACCGCCATTGCTATAGTGTCGTTGCTTGTTGGTGAGCGAGACGGTCGAAAGGCAGTTGTCGGGCATGAACCGGTTGCTGGAGCGCGAACTAGAAGTTGCAAGGGATATCCCTTTTCTACCTCTCCTGCAAGGACAAGAAAAGGACACCATGGCTTCAAGGCTAGCACGGGCTCCTCTTCAGAAAGAAGAAAGGTAGGAGACGTCCCATTGGGTGTGCCAATTTGTTCGCGCTCACGAAAATTTCTAAAACTTACCCGGTGGTGACGTACACTCACCTTTTATGGAAGGTCGAGATGGGTCGATTTGGCACAGGGGGATTCCAAGGGTATTGATAGAAAAGTACAAAGAACGATATAAACACATAGGAAAGAGCGTGATTAATCATCCTAGATGACCAGAACAGAGATGACTAGGTGGAATGCGGACGTGCCAGTCGATTTCTTGACGATCACCTATGGAACCGAGTTTTAGTTGGGGAAGTGCCACCAGGGCACAACACGTGGGCACTGGATATCGAGCAACACGTGAAGAGAAGGAGGTTCTGCTAGTACGAGTGTAAGCGATTATGGGAATTCATGTACATGACATCTTCCCCATCGACCGCAAGTAGTCGGCGTTTGTTTTACATCGGATTGAATATGAACACCTTTCTTCTTTACTAAAGGAGGACCGGGATGTCTTTGAAGCCATAGATAAAAGACTGGGTACACACTGCAGTTATACAGTGACTGTCACACTCAACCAGTAGGGTTGACCAAATTGGGCTCTAAAGGATAGGTTAAAGCATGGACCAGGATGAGGGTCACAAGAGATCACTAGTGTGGATCCATGGGAAATACTAGATATCTGGTTATTCTTTCCTTATAAATGCCATGAAGGCTTTACAGGTGGGCACTAAAGGCATGAGTACATCTGGTACAAGTCACGGGATAATCTCGACACAAGTGTCGGCCCCCGGGTCATTGCAGGATAAAGCGGATATCCGTGTATTTTTATTTTTATTTTTATTTTTTACATAGGGTCCCCATGAGGGGCTACAGACACAGCGGAAATGCCAGGGCTAGACTGAGTGACAGGAATTGACACTGGCTAGCATACGACGGAGACCGTGTGCGGCTAGGGGTGAGCGGTCAGGCGCCGATTTTGAAGCCAAGTGCCAACATTTTCTAGGAGTTAGGTCTGGCCCTAGAGATGCTACTTCTGGGCCAGGGTCCTGCTAACTCGGGTCAATGGGTGGGACAATCGGTGGTCGACTCGGGGAGAGCGACTAGCACGTGGTCCCATGGCTGGGGCAAATCCGACATGATGGCGTTCGCACCGTTATCATAACACGCCATATGTAGGTGAACCTGATGTGCGGGTGTGATCGCCGTTATCATAACGCCCCATACGCGAAGGGAAAAGCTTGAGTGAAGCGGCTAGACGCCATGTGAGGTGTAGCAACTCTATTTTTATAGGACTAACTAAATGAGTGTAAAACTTGAGAAAAAACTTGAATAATTATAATGGAATTAGATAAAAGGAATTACAAGGGAAGATAAATAAAAGAATTGAAAATAATTTGATTATGTAAATTATGTCTTAATGGGCTTAAAGGTTAAATTAATCCCTAAAATTTAAAATTTCTAAAACCTTTGTTTTAATTGGGCTAAATTGGTTTTAATCTAACCCTAATGGTCTAATAACGTCAACCAAACCCTAATCCACCAAGAGGAGGTTGAATCTAACCTAAACCCTAACCATAATTTGAACTAGATAGGGTGGGGGCGGCCCTAAATATAAATAGAAATCATAATTTTCGGAGTTCTTCCCTATCTAGGTTTCCTTGACCTAATTAGGGCTCTTAGATGCATGAAATCCTATAAATAGGACCCCATAGGCTCCCTAGTCGACCTTCGATCGCGGGAGAAGGCTTCTAGGCATGGGAGGATCGATCTAGGAGGAATTCATGGCCTTTTCTTTGAGTTTTCTGAAGTCATCGTTGTTCTTCCTCTTCTTCCTAATCCAGCTCAAAGGTAGGTGATCTCTCGGGCTAAACCTTCAATTAATGACTCAAACAAGTGCATCTGCATGCCCCCTATCTGTCTTCATCACTTTCCCCAATTTTTAGGGGCCCTATTGCATGAATTTCATGGATTATGGACCGGTTATCATTGTTTTAGGGTTTCTCTATCAGAACGGTTCTATGTTCGTAGTCGCAGCCCATATAGGAACTGTGTCTCTGAATGTGGCGACCCAATAGACCACGATCTGATGTTTAAAATTTTATTTTAATTAATATTTCTATTAATATCACGGTACCCTGACTGACCGCGTTCTTGATAGTCACGGTGCCCAGGTTGATTGCGTTCTGGCTCGGGTTCCCAAGAACTCTAGTGCCCTGTCCAGTATGATAAGTGACTGTTAATGAGTCTAAATGCATGATTTTACGTCTGCATATCATCTGAACCAACTAATGTAATTAGGAATCATGTGTAACCCTTAATTTCCATAAGTCTCCATGATCATGTTCATAGCTTATCTTGATGTCATATCTTATCTTAACTCTAATGTTCTTAGCATGATTAAAAGAGTAGAGTTTCCTATTAAACCTGAAATTTACTCATCATAGCATGATTTAACTTGATTACATGATTGAGGGATCCATGATTTCATCTTATGTTATGTCATGGATATATTGTTTTGAAGGTTTTATCAGTCCGGTGATAATAACCTGCCGCTTTCTATTGGTTTCTAGTAGTGTAATAGGAACACTATTGTTGGTGAAGTTATTACCCTCCGCCAGATATTCCTTCTGTTGGACTGGAACTTCTTTATTGAGGCCTCCGTAAGTCTCCGCGAGCCTTGGATTCCCACAAGGATGCCAAGCTAGTTGTACCACGAAAACCCTATAACCCACTGGAATCCTCATCCTACTATGTAGGATAGCATTCAACTGGCCTTTGGACCCATAGAGCAAGGTTCTATTCGGGTTTTGTTAGTTATATTCTCAGCACGGCCTGTCTAGAGACCGCATTCATCTTGATCGCAGCTGTCCCTCTGACAACGTTCTATGAAAGACCCCCGTCTGGATCTTCTGCTCTGATCGTGGCCTTGCGATAAACCGTATGCTGACCACAATACTATTCATGACCGCGTTTAACCCAGTCTCCCAAGCTTGCTTTCTTTGGTTTGACTATAGTTTATAAGTCCTAGATTTTGAATGTCTATGGTACTATTGACCTTATATTACTCCTAAATATCATCCATACTACTTATGTAATACCCTGGATCCTTCGGATCGGAAATCGAGAGCTTTCAGAGCGTTTTTGCGAGTCCCAGATCGTGTTTTTCAATCGACTCGAGTTTTTCCACTGTATAGTCTGCGGAATCCCGTGGAGAGTGAACTATTGCTATTTCGGACTCCAAGACGCTGCAGATGCAATGTGCTTATTTCAAGGATCACGGAGGCTATTTTTCTGTATTTTTCTGATTTTTCAAAATTTCAAGCCAAAATCAGATTTCAGAAATATTCATAATTTCCCTCTCTCCTCTCACCGTTCTCACTCACCCCCCCTTTGTTCTCTCTCCTCTCTTTCCCTCTCCCCCGGGCGGTCGACTGTGGCGGAGGTGGACAAGGCAAGGATGTTATGGAGGCATCGTGGAGTGTGAAGGTGCGAGGAACGGAGCGTGGCATTGGCACGATCCCATTCCATGGATTCAAAGCACGACAGGGTTCGTGTGATGGTTTTCAATATTTTCGGCACGCGAGATCTTCGGTGGAGGTAGGGGGATAGATACTCTACCCATTTCCTGCTTTCCCTTGCGATTTCAAGCCGATATGCGTGAGTATGAGAGGGTTTTCCATTTTTGAGGGAATAAGTATGTTTTTGGGGTGTGATGCGAAATCGCCGTTCCAGGCGATGGTTTTTGATTCAAATAGTATAATTTTAACCTCTGACTAGTTGGGATTCAAGTCCCATCAGTTTGGCTGTATTTGGCCATGGTTTGGGTCCGGTATGAGGCCGGATGCCCATGTGAGTCATTTTGGGTGGATTTGTGGAAATCACCCTTTTAAATTGTGTACTGACCCATGATCCCTCAATGCTATAAAGATCCCATGATGAGGACGTAAAGAGCCCACGTTGAGGACGTAACTCCCGCCTGAAACCCCTCAGCTTACGGGACTCATGAGGTCACTACACTATTTAAACCAGGGACTCCCTCCAGCGAAAGAGAAGGCAAAACAGACGTCTAAACTCCCTGAGCAGGAACCACTTCACCACCTTGGTGTAGAGGAATCTCGTGCATCTCTTTCCTCCTCCCTTCATAGTTTCCACCATTGCTCTACTGACTTAAGCATCGGAGGGTTTGCCCCAGGGAACCATCCCTGGGCCCCCTGATCCGTTTCCTTTCTTTGTAGTTCACTATCCGGTGATCACCTTCCCAGCTCAGGTCCAGCGCAAGATCACGCCTCTTCATCTGGCGCCGTCTATAGGAAACGATCAAAGAGTCAGTATGGTGTGAAGGAGTTAAGGGAGGAGGTCCGCTGGTGACAGGGGAAAGGCCATGGTAGCGGCGGGAGAAGGTCCCTATCAAGACTCACAAAATCCCCCCTCCAATGCCAGCACCCCCACCAACAGACCGCCCCCTCCCCCTCGGCAATAGGGCTACCGCCCCCTCCCCCCACGACGGTAGGGCTACCACTCAACGGGGGCGCTGACGCCTTCCAAGGCCTCAACGCAAAATTAGATATCCTCATGGAACTCATGAGGACCCAGGCAGCCAAGGATGGAAGGTCATGCACCCCTCTAGAGAGCCCTCCCCGCGAGAACGTGTCCCAGCACACTGTTGGAGGTGGCTTCACCCTCCGAGGTTGACAGATTATCCGTAACAGGTCACGAAGACCTTCACAAGCCCCCCCTCCGGAGCAAGAGGCCTCCTCCACGCCGAAAAGAGGAAGACCTGGGGCACGCCGTCCGAACCCGGAGACCGAAGTCCCTGGGGAACGCCAAGACAGCCCCCCCAGCCCCACGACGCAGTGACAGTCGGAGCTATCCCTCCGACTGTGAGAATTCAAGAGGCATTTCACGGAACCGGAGCGCGCCCTACGCACCCTGTAGAAAGTCTCTTCTGCGGAGGACGAGGGGAAATCCTCATTCCCTGACTATATCTTGAAGGCAGAGGTACCTCCAAGAACATCCATTACGACCTTCAAGCTTTATGATGACCAGGGTGACCCGGCCAATCACTTCGACAACTTCGACACCCTGATGACCCTTCATGGAGCGTCCGACGCCATCAAATGCCGAGCCTTTGTGACCACCCTGGTCCAAGGTGCCCAGGCATGGTTCTGGGCCCTCGCCCCTGGATCTATCCGGGACTTCAAGCAGTTCGGGTGTGTATTCAAGGAGAGTTTCGCCGGCAGTGGTCCCCCAAGGTCGGTAGCGGGGCTATTGGCCCTCAAACAGGCATAAGGGAAGAAACTTCGGGCTTACATCACCCGATTTAAATTATAAGCCCTAAGGATCCCCCGCCTGGACGTCGCCTCAGCCATAATCGCGCTGACCGGGGGTACCCGCGACAAAAACCTCCGTCGCGAACCTGTCCTCCACCCTCCCTCGACCCTTGCCGAGCTAGTGACTCTGGCTCTGCGCCACGCTGAGTGCGAAGAAGTGCTCAGCGCGTGCCGAGACGCAATCGGCTCCGGTCAGAAGGGGGACAAGAAGCGGGCACCCGAGCCAAGTTCGGGTCCAGGAAAAAGGTGGAACTGAGACGGGGAACGCAAGGAACCGTCACGGAAGTACGAGCGGTACACTCCCTTAACCACCCTGGTTTACGAGGTATATGAGGACATCAAAGGCTCGGGCCTCCTCCGCCAACCCGAGCCAATGAGGTTGAAAAACCGTAGTCGCAGCAAGCATTACTTGTTCCACAGCGACCACGGGCATCACACCGGTGACTGCCACCAGCTCCAGGATGAGATCAAACACCTCGTCCGTCAGGGACACCTATCCTGGTTTGTGGCCTGGCACAAGGAAGACCGAGGCGCCCTAGAGAAAATCGACAACGCCCCTCGTGGGGTCCATATCAACGTCATCACTGGAAGAGCTGCATCAGGAGGAGACAGTGGCCGAGGAAGGAAGCATCATGCTGAGTGGGCGAGCCGAGCCATCGAGTCTCCCAGGGCCCCGCCAAGTGAGCCCCATGTCATAGTCTTCTCCGACCAAGACCTGGAAGGGCTAACCACCCTGCATGGCGACGCCCTAGTCATATCGGCCATGATAAACCATTATAACGTAGACAGGATTCTAGTTGACAATGGAAGTGCCCTTGATGTATTATCCTATGAATGTTTCCTTAAGATGGGGGAGAATCCGTCTAAAACTCCACCCGATCTGAACCCCCCTTTGCGGGTTCAACGGCCAGACCACTTATCCCGAGGGAGCCCTAAGCCTGCCGGCTACTCTCTGCACCCCACCCAAAACTATTACGGTCATGGTGGACTTCATAGTGATCAAGGGTATGATAGCATACAATGCAATCTTCGGCCGAGGAATCCTCAACCGAACGAAGGCGATGCCTTCTACCTATCACCAAAAGATGAAGTTCCCCACCAAAAATGGGTTGGGGGAAGTCTGAGGTAACTAGGCGATGGCCAGAAGGTGTTATAATATCTCGGTTGAAGCCACAAGGCTAGACGGGAAGAACAAGAGCCCCCGGGAAGTCGAGGAAAAATCCGCAGTCACCGAGCCTGGAGGTGAATTACTAACGGCTTTCCTAAACGACGACCCAACCCTAGGAGTAAAGATTGGAGCCGACCTACCGTCTGAGGTCCAACAGCAATACAAAGAGTTTCTTTCCACGTACATCCAAGTCTTTGCATGGTCTGATGATCAACTCCCCGGGATACCGAAGGAGACGGTGATGCATAAGCTCAACCTCGATCCGACCGTCAAACCCATACAACAACGGAGAAGGAAGCACGTGCCAGAGAAGTAGGCGATCATCAAGGAGCAAGTCACCAAGGGGCAAAAGACTGGTCTTTTTAGGCTAGTCATGTACCCGACGTGGCTGGCTAACGTCGTCCTGGTGCCAAAAGCTTCGGGAATGTGACGGATGTGCGTGGACTTCACCGACTTGAATAAAGCCACCCCTAAGGACTGATATCCGCTGTCGAGCATCGACCAACTGGTTGACTCAACCTCGGGCAATGAGATACTTAGTTTCCTGGACACCTATTCAGGTTACCATCAGATCAGAATGAACCTAGAAGACATCGAGAAGACCGCCTTTATCACCAACTTCGGCGTATACTGCTACACCCAGATGCCTTTCTAGTTTAAGAACGTTAGAGCCACCTACCAGAGACTAGTCAATCATATGTTCGAGGGTCAGCTCGGCCGAAACATCGAGGTCTATATTGACGACATGCTCGTGAAGACCCCCAAGGCCGAGAACCACTTCACCAACCTAGCTGAGACCTTCGACGCCCTCCTGAGGTACAATATGAAGCTCAATCCCACCAAGTGCGCATTTGGAGTGAGATCCGGGAAATTCTTGGGTTTCTTAGTCACCCAGCGTGGGATCGAGGCCAACCCCCACAAGGTCCAGGCCATCCTAGACATGCGCCCACCCACCTACATAAAAGACGTTCAACGCCTTACTGGGCGCATTGTAGCGCTCAGCAGGTTCCTGTCCCGTGCGGTCGAACGATGTCTACCCTTCTTCAAACTGTTGAGGGGTCCCAAAATGGCATCTACTACGTTCGCATGGGACGAGGAATGCCAAAGAGCGTTTACCGAGCTTAAGGAGTTCCTGGCTTCCCCCTCGGTGCTGTCCAAGCCTGTCCCCGGTGAAGCCCTGCATCTCTATCTCTCGGCAACCCCATCTACAGTTAGCTCGGTCCTGGTCAGAAATGACTCGGGAGTCGAGAGATCGGTCTACTACACTAGCAAGGTGCTCAATGAAGCTGAGAGAAGGTACCTCGCAACCAAAAGACTCGTGCTAGCATTGGTTACCTCGGCCAAGCACCTCCGACCCTACTTCCAAGGGCACTCCATCACCGTGCTGATCGACAAACCATTGAAGAGGATCCTCGCTCACCCTGAAGCCTCGGGATGCCTCGTTAAGTGGGCCATCATGCTTGGGGCCTACGATATATCGTATCGGCCTCGCTCGGCTATCAAAGGTCAGGCGCTCGCTGACTTTATCGCCGAGAGCACCATCCTGACCGAAGAAAGATCTCCGTCCACGCCCGGGCCAACCTAGGAACTGTTCATCGACGGATCATCCAACTCAGCCAGAAGTGGCGCTGGAATCCTCCTGAAGTCCCCCGAAGGAGTAGAGCTACAATACGCCTTGAAGTTCAACTTCCAGGCGTCCAATAACGCTTCCGAGTACGAGGCCCTTATCTCAGGAGCCCGTATGGCCCGGTGGCTGGGGGCTGAGCGAGTCAAAATTCACACTGACTCCTAGCTGGTCGGTAGCCAGGTCAACAGTGATTACAAAGCTCGAGAGGCACCGATGGTCAAATACCTCCAGCTGGTCAGAGCCATGGCGCAACAGTTCGAGAGATTTGAGGTAGTCCGAATAGCTCGAGAGGAAAACTCCCGAGCGGACGCCCTCTCTCGCCTGGCCTCCTCTCTTTACCCAGAGGGTACTCGATCGGTCCTTCTCGAAGAGCTAGAGCGATCGAGCATCGATTCGGAGCTCCTGGCTGTTGACTCGGCCTCCCCAAGTGACTGGCGTACCCCATACCTATCGTGGCTCCAAGATTCTCAAGAGCCTCCCGACCCTCGGGAAGCCCGAAGATTGAAGTACCAAGCTCGGCGATTAGTCACTCTGGACGGTACTCTCTACCGGAGATCCTTCTCCGGTCCTCTCCTGAAGTGCCTCAGTACTGATGAAGCCAACCGAGCAATTCAAGAAGTTCAGGAAGGTCTGTGTGGAGCGCATTTAGGAGGAAGGTCGCTCGCCAGGATCCTGCTACGGCAAGGTTATTGGTGGCCCACTCTGCAGTGCAATTGCTCGACCTACACACAACACTGTGATCGATGCCAGCGATTTGACCACTTGGTCCATCAGCCAGCAACGGAGCTCATCACCTTAGCCGAGCCTTATCCTTTCGCTCCCTGGGGAATCAACATCCTCGGGCCATTCCCCACGGCCCCGGCCCCGAAGAAGTTCATCATCGTCACCATCGACTACTTCACCAAATGGATCGAGGCCAAAGCCACAGCAAGGATCACCAAGACAGTCGTCTGGAATTTCATCTGGAAGTCGATCATCTGTCGTTACGGCATCCCCCGGGTGATAGTAAAAGATAATGGTCGGTAATTTGATTCTCGTTATTTCCGAGACAGATGCGCCGACCTAAACATCCGCAATCACTTCACTTCGGTCGCCCACCCTCAGGCTAACGGACTGGTCGAAAATGCCAACAAGACTATCTTAAAAGGCATCAAGACCAGGCTCGGCAAAGCCAAGGGCAGCTGGCTTGAGGAATTGCCGAACGTACTTTGGTCACACAGAACGACTCCCAGAACGGCAACCGGTGAAAGTCCCTTTCAGTTGGTGTAAGGCGCCGAGGCCGTTATCCCAATGGAGATTGTCAATCCCTCCCTCCGAGTCATCTGTTTCTTGCACGAGGCAAATGACCTGAAATTGCTCGAAAACCTCGACCTAACAGATGAACTCCGAGAGATTGTCGGCATCCGAGCAACGGAATACCAGCACCGTCTCACTCGACACTACAACGTCAAAGTCCGAGATAGACACTTTCAATCGGGAGATTTTGTTCTCAGGAAGGTCGAAGCCTCTCGGCCACTTGAGGCGGTGGTGCGGACATCAGAGCGATCGAGAAGCACGAACCGGTGAGCCGTCGGTACCATACGCGGAGCACCACTCGAGCTACATCGGCTTCCATCTGGCTCGGAGACAGTCTAGAGACTCCCTCTTGAGTCTTAGTATTTATCATATTTACTAGGATTTTATTTGTGTGTAATGTGTGTTTATTTGGCTTTATTCAGATTGTAATTCATATTGTAAAAGAGGTTTGATTGTAATTTGGGACCACCTGGGTCCCGCGGGCCCCCCATCCCTTCTCCCATTGATCCTCCTCAGCTCTTGGGCCCATGTGGGGTCAGTCAACCCTCCAAGGTGGGCTTCTAGAAGGGTTGGACCAAGGGGGGACAAAGGGTAACAAAATTCAAAATTTGGAACACATAAGTCAAGGGGGTGCCCCATGTATAATATAGTTTATTAGGATTGAAATCTTATTTTATTTGTTCCAAATCACATGGGAGAAATAAATTGTGGATCCTTTTACCCTCCACCAATCCTAGATCTAGGGATAGAACTAGTCTTTTTGTATTTTCTATAAGAGACTTGTATTTTCATTTTGAGTGGAATTAATGCATACATTTTATGAGAAAATTTCTTGGAGCCCCAACCTTGTGCGACCTCCCCCTCCTATCTCCCCCTTTTGCAGCTGACATGGATGTATTCTGAGGTGAGACGCCTCCGGTATCCGTTCTTGAAGCTCGCTGCCGCCGCTGTCGTCACACCGCCACCGTCATCGCCGGAGTTCTGTCCACCCAGGACAGACCCTTCTTCCCCGAATTCTTTTTCCAAACCTCGAAATCTTTTGGAGTCCAAATCTTCAGGGTGAGTTCCAGAGGTCACCCCCACATCCCAGAAAATTTGGTTTGGCTTCTAGTTTTCATTTTCCATTTTTCCATTTTCGTTCATCTCCTCCTTCCAGATCTATCAACTTTCAGTCCAGATTCACAGTAGATATGAGGTTTCCCACTTAGGACCTCTTATTGATTTTTTATTGAGCCCGCAATTTTACTGGAGGTTCTGTACACCATCCCCACCATCCACGAATTTTCATGGAATTTCATTTTACCTATTTTTTAAAAATCACTTTCAGATCCCACTCAGTTCTGTCTGCCTCTGTCTAGATTCGACCACCCCGTAGTATAAAATATCTTTCCCCATCCAAATCTCACTAAAACTTTACATAAAAAATGTTCCCATTTTCCTCTCTCTCACCTCTAGAATGTTCATGAAGAACTCATCTTCTGATTCGGAAGTCTACCCCGCGGTCAACAGCAGTTCTCAAGAAACTCCTCTGCTGCCCTGAGATTTCGGGCCCTGTCCAACAGCAACTTGAAAAATCGACTAAGGCCAGATCCGTGAAGCTCAAAATTTTCTCTCTGGCCTTAGATCAAAGTACTTCGAAAGAGCTTTCCAACAATACCTCTTGCGCATCGATCCGACGTCGGGAGTGATCGCAGCAGCAGATCTCACCGGATCACGCGCTACAAAATAGAAGCAATAGATCCGTGGGCAGCAACTCCAAGACTTGGAGATCGGAGCCGATCGGCCTCCGACTGGTGTCCCAGCCCGGCCGTCGTCCATGGAAGCGCACCTCCAGAGGTCACAATCACAGTGGGACCCACTCCGTCAGGTCCAGAGGATGGGGCAGCGCGTGGGCCCCACGAACTAGTAGATCGCGCCATCCGGACAGCACTAAAATGCGGGTTTCGGCGCCGACAGACGACATCAAGATGCTGCCCGTCAACCCAATTCTCGCTACTCCCGGGCCCCACATGTGGCTTATTACCTCCCTGCGTGGAGTGGGTCAAATCTTTATATCGCAGTGTATTTGTTTAACCGGGAGTACAGGATTGACCGGGGTTGTCTTCCCCACGCCGGGAGCGTGGAGGTAACGATCTCGACTTCTTGACATTTACTTGCTTAGCTAGCATATGGTCGTGTGCCACTACTGAGTGCGATAGGAACCTAGCCCGTGAGTCCATGTCACCGCTGTGAGCGAGAGAGTGACCCGTCCCGTGACTCGATCCGAGCACGGAAGTGAGTCAACCACCCTTGACTATGCCGGTTTCTCAACCACACGGATCCGTGTTTCCCTTCGCTTGGGACGACGAGTGAGCTTGCGTTTCTGTTAGTGACGTATAGCCCATAGGAACTCTTAGTGTCGGGCCAAAGTGTCTCCATTGTTGTATGTTGCTGGCCGCATCCGCATTTAGAGTCCGAGGTCCGCATCACTTAGAGTCAGTTCCCGTGTTCGTCCCGCATCAGGCGACGGGCAAGCTATCCCCTAATTGGGAAGGCCCCTACCGAGTGGTCAAGACGCTCGGGAAAGGAGCATACTAGTTATCTACGATGGAAGGAGAGCTCATCCCTCGGACCTGGAATGTGACTACACTACGCAAGTTCTACTTCTAAATACCGAACATTGTGTAAGCAACATGGAATAAAACAAAAGTTCCCTTTTCTTTATTCAAACAACTCGCTTGTACATCAGAAAGGCCGAAGCCAAGAAAATACATGTTGAAAAAGTAAAAAATCCATCTGGCACCGCCGTACGAGCCCATCGCTCGGTTGACTCGGTTGACCTTCCTGCGTCCAGCCGCTGACGCTACCTTGTGCAGAAACTGGCTTGGATAAAGGATAATCGACCCCGTTGGCTCGGGTAGCTTGAAACAAAGGTGATAGAGGGATTAGGAAGGAGAATGCTACCTTCCAAGTTGAACTTGGAAGAGGAAGGGGAAGAGGGAACACATATGAAGGCATCCTCCCCACCAATCTTCCAACTCTTTGGAAGGAAGAGAGTGCAGGCACTCTCCAAAGAGTGAAAGAAATGATGAGAAGAGCAGAAGAGGGAAAAAAAACTAGCAGAGCTGGACGAGGAGGTAGGGGAAAGCCCGGAAAGGAGGGAGCTTAATTGACTTCCTCCTCCCCTCCGTGGAGCGAGCAAGAAGGGACAGGCAGCAGGGATGCCTGATGCCCCCATCCGTCCACCATCTCTCCCCCCCCCCCCCGCAAGCGCCGTCGGAACTGATAAAAAGAAGACGACGTGCCTCCGCACGTTGAACCTTCTTTAAACCTGCCCGCCAGCCGTCGAACCCTCTTTGAACCCGAAGCAGCAAGGACTCTCAGCCCTCCGTCATCGGCAGCCTCATCTTCCAGAGCGTCTTCCATGCTTCAAATATAGCGGCACAACGCTACGTGATGAAAGAATGAGGAAAGACTGTCAAGGAAAAACCCTAAGCGGTGGAGAGGAAGGAACGCCCTTCAGACCTTTTATAGGCGAAGGGAGGCTATTTGCCTTAAATGATTCTCTCCTCGAAAACACGCCAAAAGGATCTCTCCCTATGAACGGTCACCTCAAACTTATCGTTTCCGCCCCAGCGGGACACACGAAGCAGCCAAGCATTCAAAGCATAAGAGAACGGAAGGACACCCTGTCAGACGCCCGCCCAACCATCGTGCGAGAGCCACGCAGAAAATATCGGCACTTTCCAACTACTATAGATACGCTGAACAAAATACGGCAATGGCGATACGGAACAGTTAAGTCTTCGTCATAATGCTATTGCCTTACCTTTTTCCCTATACAACAAGGAAAGTTTTCCTTGGAAAAAGGAAAAGACATATAAAAAGAGAAAGCAAAGTAGATACATTAGGCCTCTGGCCCACCCTGAAGCTCGGAAGTGGAAGTCTCAGGCGATCTGCCCCCGGCACCCTCGGCGATGGCCAACCCTGGCACTGACCCCACCAGCGTGGGAACTATCTCGGTTGCGCACCCTCCCGAGACATCCGGAGTTGGAGATCCCTCGGGCGAAGAGCCCTCCTGATCTTCTTCCTCCGATGCCAAATCAGAGGAGCCGAATAATGACAAGTCCGAGTCATAGCATTGCCCAGATGGGAATTCGATTATCCCGGATGCCTACTCCTCAGTATAAGATACAGCCCGATTGTAGCCCTGCTTGAACCCCCTGTGGATGCCTCGGCGAAGTCCCAACTCGTAGTAGGGGAGGGCAGCCTCCTTAAGGTCGACCCGGTAGGCCTCCGAGTGTTTTTACTGCTCGAGCGCCTCCGCCCCAGTCGATTCCACCCTCCCAGCGAGCTCGGCCTTCTCCCGCTCCGCCTTGGCTAACCTCCATCCGGCCTCAGCCGTCCGCTTCTCGGCCTCCGCCGCCTAGTTCTCTGCCTCAGCCTGATCAGCCTCGGCCTCCCGCCGAAGGCGCTCGGCTTCCTCTGCTCGGTCCACCAGCTCAGCACGCTCGGCCTCCCACCGGCCATCTAGCTCGATGCGAGCAACGCGCTCCTCTTCAGACAGCCTGCTCTTCCTCTCGAGCGATTCGCGGGCCCTAGCTAGTTGCTCGGTCAATGCCCGAGCCTTCACCTGGCTCGCCCGCGCCAGCTCCCTGACGGAGGAAAGCTCACGCCGGAGCCCATCACGCTCCTCGGCGAGCCGAGCCATCTTCTGTCAGACCCGCCAAGGGTCCATGCCAGGTTCGCCCGCTCTGACTCCGATCGAGCGTAAGCTTCTGCCAGAGTGTCCCCCATCTGGGCCAGGACCAAGCCACCCTCCATAACCGTCTCGAGGGCCACGGAAGGGGAGTGCTGCCAGTCTCCCCCTTTCACCTTCGCGGCTATGCCACGACATATTTGATACAGAGGGCCTTGGATGTCGAGCCTCTCCAGGGCCGCCGGAATAGAGACCCCCTCTTCGGTCGGCGTCCCGCCGGACAGCCCAGATCGAGCAGTAGCTTCGTTCTCCCCTCGTGCCTCGGTCGGTCTGGGCTGCGTCGCCTTTTCTTGTGTCCCCCCAGCCTGGACCGGTTCGACACCTGCACCGCCACCTAGAGCGTCGCTCGCCTCAGTCAACGCCCCAATCTCGGCCGTGGTCCCAGCGTCACCTGCCACGTCTACGGCCCCCTCAGCTCCTACCGAGGGGAGAGCCAGGCCAACACCGTTGCCAGTCACAGAAGCAACCCCGGCCCCCTCGGCTCCTGTCGAAGGAAGAGCCGAACCAGCATCGTCGCCAACCGCAGAAGCAACCCCAACCTCCTCAGCCCCCTCTTGCTCGGCGGGTGGTAGAGCTCGCCCGGTAGGGTCGGCCCCATCATGCTCGGTGGAGGGGTGAGCCGCGGCAAGGTCGCCCTCGACTACGAGTACGACCCCGGCCATCTTGGCCCTCTTGCTGGCGTTCACGGCGACCTGGATCATGCCCTCCACAGGATCCTTGCGCTTGGACCCCCGCGGCCCGGAAGATTCACCCCGGGCCGCCCCCTTTCCCTTATCTCTGACTCGGGAGCGGCCCGTGGGAGCAGCCGACTCATCGGTAGTAGAGTCATCGCCGAGATCAATCACCTTTGCGGCCTCCTCCAAGGTCGACCGCCTGGTGTCTGCACAGAAGAAAGATATGATCAGGAAAGAAAGATGGTCTCGGCATCCAAACAAGAGTCTAGTTTGTAGCACCTGACCCTACCGGATGCACCCGCGAAAGAAGACACTGCTCGATGTTCTCCGGAGTAACCAGCTCTTCTGTGGACTGGCGACGCTTCAGCAAGATGGTCGCATACTCCTCCACGTGTGGAGGGAACTCGTCCTGCCTTGGAGGGATATTTGGGTGGAAATTGGGGATTACGGGACACCTTCAGGTCTCCTCCACCGAGCAGATCCCCACCCAGAAGAATTGGGTTTTCCACCCCTTATGCGAAGAATCCTTCGCAGCGAAGGAGATACAGCTCCTATTCTACCTTGCCTGGATAAAATAGAAACCCTTCCCGACCAAGGGATGCGCCTTCAACTAGAAAAAATAGTGAAAGAGGTCCAAGGAAGGAGGAACCCTGCATTGACGGCAGAGGATGCGAAAGGCGGAAAGGAGGAGATAGGAATTGGCTACCAGTTGAACGGGCGCCAACTGAAATAAATTAAGAAGTTTGAGAATGAAGGGCTCGACGGGAAGGCGGAACCCACCCTTCCACGACAGTAGGAAGGTGCAGATGTGGCCCGTACGGGAGTCCAAGCTTGACTCGTGCGGGGCAGCAGCGGCAAACAAAATCTTGTAGGGCAGACGAAACTGGTTCTCCAGCCATTTCACCTATGCCTCCCCCAGTTCGCTACATTTTGGAGCCTCCTCCCTCACCACAGGCTCGCCCTCCCACTCCTCGACATCCGGACGCTGGTCCGCCATGGAATCCGAAGAGGAACTTGAAGAAAGGCGCTCCCGGGACCCCGAAGACTCTAGAGGAAGGGGAAGCCGTCGGACCACCTCTGCAGTTATCTCTGCCAACTCTGCAAACGCCGCTGCTAGGCTCTGCTCTTCCATCGTGTCCTCACGATGCATCAAAGAGCCCCAAAAGCAAGCACGAAGGCGAGACAAACCCTAAAGACGGAGGGAGTCTGGAATGACAACAAGCGCCCAACGCCTATATCCCCACGCGGAAGGCTGCGAGCCGTTCCGACCTCCGAGAAAAAGGGGGCCCCTTCATTTCAAATCCGTTAGGATTATCATTATTATGGGCCCAGGTGACCACTACACGTGGCTTCTTAACACCGCCAGATCTACACCCACCCGAGCCATGCTGGTCCAAAACCCTAACGGCTACTCTTCCGAGCCTACCAAGGCTCGGGAGTAGGAGGGGGACAAGTGGAGAGGGGGATTTCTGTAGCCCATCTAAAAGAGCAGCCAAACTAGGTCCATCAGGACAAAACAAGGCCCAGCTCATCCAAGTGACAGCCCCGTGGGGCCCACTTAAGCTAAAAACCCAATAAGATCACTCGGGGTCACACCCTTCCTCGGCGACCCTTAGGCTCGGAAGGCCCGAGCGTCGGTCAGGTCAGAGAAAGACTCACGCCCGATCTATCCCCTCGAACAGGATAAAGGTAGGAGCTCAGCGCCCACTCTGACCTATCTTCATCCGAGCTATGCCTATCGCCCGGAGATGGTAGGCACCTTTCATGCTTGGGTCAACTAACGATTGCTTATCCACGCGGTCGTTGAGATCCCTTTATAAGCAGGAGTTTATGAGGATAAGGGACCCATGATCCCTCAAGGCTATAAAGATCAGACATAAAGATCCCACGTTGAGGACGTAACTCCCGCCTGAAACCCCTCAGCTTACGGGACTCATGAGGTCAGTACACTATTTAAACCTGGGACTCCCTCCAGCGAAAGAGAAGGCAAAACAGACGCCTAAACTCTCTGAGCAGGAACCACTTCACCACCTTGGTGTAGAGGAATCGCGTGCATCTCTTTCCTCCTCCCTTCATAGCTTCCACCATTGCTCTACTAACTTAAGCATCGGAGGGTTTGCCCCAGGGAACCATCCCTGGGCACCCTGATCTGTTTCCCTTCTTTGCAGTTCACTATCCGGTGATCATCTTCCCCGCTCAGGTCCAGCGCGAGATCACACCTCTTCATATTCCCATCAGTTTGGCTGTATTTGGCCATGGTTTGGGTCAGGTATGAGGCCGGATGCCCACGTGAGTCACTTTGGGTGGATTTGTGGAAATCACCCTTTTCATAGCCCTTTTGTGATTTTATGGATCCCTTCCGGCTTGTGGAAGGTTTATATCGAGTATATATATGTTTCCCCGTCGAATGGGATGATTGGGGCATGGAAAGATCGAGTTTTCTATGTTCCTACGGTTTTCGTATCGGAAGGAAGTAGCGGTCGTACCAGAGACCGCTAATTGAGAAGGCGGCCATGGGAGGACTGATGCAGGATGAGATGAGACTCGATGCCAATTTGATGCGAACCTAGGACTCTAGGTGACGACGCGACCAGCGAGGACACGGCCAACTCGACACCAAAGAGCTCAAAAAGAGGAGAATGTGTCCTCAACAAGAAATGCAAGCTCACGATCATCCCACGCGAGGGAAACGTGCGGATCTGCGCGGTTGAGAAATCGACAGTGAGTCAAGGGTATTCGGCTCTTTTCACGTGCTCAAGTCGAGCCACGGGACGGGTCACGCTCGCTCTCTCATAGCGGTGATATTATTTGAACGGGCTAGAATTCCTAACTCATGCAAGCGCGACGTTCAAACATATACTAAATAAGAAAGCGACAAAGAGAGGAGCAGAAATGTAGCTCCACGCTCCGGCCGTGGGGAGGACAATCCTGGCCAAGATCCGTAACTCCCGGTACAGAAAATATAAATAATTACAGCAATGAATTTTACGGCCCACTCCATGTAGGGAGGTAAAGGGCTACAACAGCGACCCGGGAGTACCGATCTCGGGTTGACGAGCAGCAAGTCGGAAGGGCTTTCGGGTCAAAGGCGGGCTGCTGGTCCGACTCGGCACTGTTCAAACTCGCTAGATAGCAAGCGCGTGCGGCTTGTGGGACGACGACTTTTGGTCGTCTTCTGGCTGAGGCAATTTGTTGGGACGTCGGTGGAAGGTTCCTCTTCGATCCTTGAAGTCGGCGGCAGCTGAATTGCTACCGGTGTATTTTTAAAGGATTTAACTGTGGGCTGCTTCTGTTGGCCTGTTACAGGACTGATCTGTGCGACCCGACGAAAATAATCACCACACCCAGATCCAGTGTCGAATCAGGACGAAACTAGCGCCGTTGCCAAGGGCACTGGAAGGGCTCCAACATATATGAATTTCACATCCAACCAACAGTCGGGTTTAAATGACAAACTATGTGGCACTATAACATTTATGGCTCAGATTACAGAACAGTCAGGACAGATTAGGATCTGCCTGAGAATGACTTTTGACCGAGGGGAAAATGGTGGATCTGGATGATGAAATTAATTTGGGTGAAAGCGTGCACAATTTTTTTGTTAATTTTCTGAGATGGGTAAGGGGGTGGGAAAAATAGAAGAACAGGGTATTGTCCCCCAGATCTGCAAGTAGGCAGATTGCGCGGGTGGAAAGAAATCACTGGGAGGCAGGGCAAACGATGGCGGATTGACAAGAAATTTAAACTAGAAATTGCTAATAAGAAGGGGAATGATCTATCAAATTTTGAAGATCATCAGATAAACGGATTTTGAGAACCAACATTTTCTTTGAGCTTCTGTCCTAGAACTCAGAATTCTGGACAGCAAACCAAAGAACGGGTTGTGGCGGCACGATGGCGCCTCGGATGGCGGCGGTGATGGCTGAGAATCACACCTAGCAGAGGTGATAAACTTTGGAATCATACCAAGGGCAAGGAATCACACCTTGGAATCAAGCAACCATCATAGCTGCAAGGGGAAGAGAGAGGGGCGCCCATGGCCTTCTTTGGAGAAATTCAGATTTTTCTTCATAAATTCTCATGAAATTAATGAAATACAAGAGTTTTATAACACTAACTAAATGACCTATACTAACCTCAGATCTAGAGTTAGGGAGGGACACTTAGGGGATAGAAGATTCTTCTCCCAATTGGTCAAATTAAGACAATAATAAAAAAGACTCTAAGGGGGGGGGGGGGCGCCCTCTTGATGGTCAAGAAGGGAAATTTGAATTTTCCACTTGGTCCAAGTCCACCATGGAGCATGGACCAGCCCCTATGGGCCCTAGAAGTTAGGTGGCCCAATGAGAGATAGGGTGGGGGGCTCGCTTGGCAGAAGTGGCCTTTTTACAAAGAAACCCATTAATTTAGCCTAATTAACCCATTGGCTTATAACAATTGAACCCAAATGACTTAATGCAATAAAAAAATTTAGATGCCTTGCTCCGATGTCCCATAAATTCTTCCCGAGTGGGAAGAACTCGACCCCGTCGAGTAAGGGGTGTGGCTGCTCATGTATCGCTCGTACGGATCTGGATCCATCCTTTGTAGCTCTGCCCAGGTGATCCACGTGTCATCAGATGTGGGCCGTTCTCTTCACCGTACCAGGTAGCGCGGGTACGCTCCGCTCCTTGGAATCGTCACCTGCTCATCCCGTATATGTTCTATATACTCATGCTGCTGTGGGAGTGTGGCTAGTGATGGACACTCAAGGGCGAGGTCACTCTCAAGGGGAGGAGACGGCTCGAAATGCTCACTAGGAATCACCGTCGGGTCCCTATATGTGACTAGATCCGATACATGGAAGCTAGAGCTGTCCCAGACACTTCCTCGGGCAAGTCCACAACATACGCATTTGGACTCGACTTGCCTCACACTCGAAAGGGACTGGCACTGCGAGTTTGCAATTTCTTCATCGTTCCGGAGGGAAACCGTTCAGGTTTTACCCTGATCATAATATATACATTCACTCGGAACTCACGGGGGTGCCTTAAGCATAAAGCAACTCATTGCATCGTGCATTGCTGGCATTTGACAATGACTATGCAATTCCTATGCACTCGACATATGCATGTATAGACTCCTAACAAAATGTACAAATAAAGAAAAGCAGACTCACACTAGACCCTAAACTCCTACATGATGCAGTGGTGGTCCAAGACACCCATATGTGTGACTTGCATACACACGACGTAACCAAGTGTTGGTGGAATCATGGAATCTTAGACATCCTAATATGCACCATTCATGCAATGACTGCCTTTTGGATTTGAGAGGTTTAGGTGGGCCAGGAGAGCCGAATTCACTTTCTTCATTATTCCAATGAACGGGCTCCTTGCTACGTGTGGGATAACTGGCCCGTGGGGTAGGGGTGTGATAGTGAACTTCTTTGAAGAACTGGAGTAGATAAGGTGTAGATGGTCAAAGGGATCAAAGAATGTATGACCCCTCGTGGCAGGTTCCTTCATCACACAGTCCCATGTTCAAAATTCTTTAAGGTGTAGATGGTCACCTTCATTTATTATGGTCGATGGGACAGGGATCTCTTAGAGACGACACGGTTCCTCCCTCAGGACAAGTGGAAAGGAGTCAAACTCGTCAGGAATGGTGAGGAACAAAAGAACCTCACTGGTGATATGACCCATGGTGCACATAGAGATAATAGACCCCAAAGCAGGATGTGTGAAGCTACGACTATTCGGTTGGTCGAAGCCTGGGGCCAACATGTACGTCAGCTTTCATTGCCAGTCTAATCCCTTAATAAGGTCTTCCAATGTGTCAGCATGGTGAAAAGACTGGAACGTTGTGTGGAATGAATTGACGGGCACTATTTGTAGTGCGGGGTCCATGGATGGATAGCAAGGTGCTTTCGGGACCAAGCCCTTCTTATGCCAGCTAAGTAGTGGCTCGTCGATAATTAGCTTCCCCGTTAGAAGCACGGGTGGCTCTGACTGAGGTGGCTCCGAATAAAGATCGGAAGGTGAGGCTTGTGGTAAAAGTTCTCCCACTGGTGGGGAAGGGACGTCCTCTATGAGGGGGAGAGGACCCTGGGACTTCGTAGGTGGTGCCGGGTGTAGACACGCCAAAATTGATACTATGTTAATTAAATCTCATGTCACCATATTAACGCCCCAAAGTGAACTTCAATATTTCCATGATATGAAGTTTTTCTATTTTTTGTGTGTTTTTTAGGCTATTTTCTAATTGTTTTTGTAATTCACGACTCTACGTAAAGCGTGTTTTAAATAACGGCTTAGGCTGGGGCGTTTCTCAAAGAAAGGATGACTGATCCAAAAGGCGTCAGTTTCTGGACTTTTACGAATCCTACTCAAAATTAGAAAATAAGAATTAACGTCCCTCCCTGGGTCGTGTTTTGAATTAACGCCTGTCACTCAGGCGTCTCTTCATCATTTTTAAATAAGGAAAGTTTTATTACTAAAAATTAAGTCCATGAATTGACGCCTTTGTCCCAGCCGTGATTTTAATTAACGCCTTGTCCCAGGTCATCAATTTCAAATAACGCCTTTCCGAGGGTCGTCTTTCACCCTTCCGTGTCCTACTTGAACACCCCTTTCCTGGAGAGTTCCCTGCTCTGTTTGATCATCTTGTTCGATTAGGGAACTAGAGACCTTGCCGTAGGTGGGTCTTGCCTGATCTAATCCCCTTCAATCTGTGTTTTGCCCCCTATAAATAGCCTCCTGGGTCCAGTTCGTGCGAAGTAAGCAGCAGTTGTTAGAAAGAAGAAAAGAGAGACCTGTTAGCCGTGGGGAAAGAAGAGCTGTGAGTAGCAGCTGAGAGAGGTTAACATACAGAGGGCGCGCAGGAGAACCCTTCTTCTGTAGTATCTTGGTGTCATCACGGGCCTCTCCCTCCTGTTACAGCAGCCGCAAGTTTAACTGGTTTTTCTCCCTTTACTGTTGTCAGGAACAGCAGGGAGTTCTTCATTAGCATATCATCCATCGTTGTTCATCTGTCATTATAGTTATTTCTTGCATTAATTTTACATCACATCTCCTTTCCCTAATTCTCTTAGGGGTTTTAAAGAAACCAAAAGGTGCACACTTTATGCTCATATTTCAGCATCTTATTCTATTTAAGGATTGATACTACACTTTGGCTAATCCTATCCTTTGGTTGTTTGTTTGTGATTTGTTTAAGGGTAATCAAAGAAGAAAAAAACCCCTTCATCGGCCGGCCGGTAGAAGGAGGAGGAAGAAATCCACAATCATCCCGCATCCCTTTTCTCACCAGGTGTTCGCGATCAATTTCCCTTCTTTTTGAGGTAACCCCTCTGGCGATCACTCTCCTTATTAGCACCTCGTGCATGCTTAATTCTTCTTTTATTTTTTTTAATTGTTCTAAGTGGATCTCTTAGAATCTACAAATTGGCGATCACGGTGGGACCTCCACTGTTTTTCTTTTGATTACCCCCTCCTATTGGCACCCACGTGTGCCCTTTCCTATCGGCACCCACGTGTGCCCCTCCCTTTGGTACCCACGGTACCCATCCATTGTGCCCCACGGGCACCCTCCATTGTGCCCCACGGGCACCCTTCATTGTCCACTGCGGATCAACCAGTTTGTGAGCATCGCTGCTATTTTCTTATTTAACGCCTTCCCTCAAGGCGTGTTTCATAATTTAACGCCTTAACCCAAGACGTCTTTCTGTTATATAACACCTTCTGCAAAGGCGCTATTCATCATATCTCTTGATTTGGTTTATCACTCCCTGAGAATTCATGCCCTTTTGTCTGGGCGTCCTTTGTTAATACAGCGCCTGACATCAAGGCGTCTTTTATTTTGAGCTTGTGCACTATCTTTGTTTTGACGCCCTCTGCCAAAGGTGTCCTTTTCACAATCAGTGCCTCACACCAAGGCGCTTCTTCTGCACTGTCGGTCAGCACTTCACAGATTAGCGGCAGCCCCCCTGTCGTTTCTTCTTCTTTTAGCCACTGCTGCTAAGTCGCTTCTTACCTGTGTGTTTGCAGAAACCTGTTTGTTCTGTTTATTCATGCTGGGTTGATTTATATGTTCATCATCTGATTATACCTGTTTGATCTGATCATATTATTTTGCATTTTGTGGCATTTGGTTGAGAGACCTCCTCTCTCTACACTAGGATTCCACACACCTTTCTTGGAATTGGAATAACCCTCCATTGAGCATTCCGTCTCTTTGGACCGGAAATTCCTTTTCCAAGACCTCCGTAAGTCCCCGCACCTGTGGATTCCCTCACGGACGCCGGGCTGGTTGTACCTTGAAGTATCTGGAGTTTAGACAACCCATCGTTGGTGAGGAGAGAGAAAGAACCTAGTTAACCCAGAGATCACACTCAAATTCATAACTAGGGTTCACATTGCAAAAACGGAGTGGATTGATCTTCACTTTAATTCACCCTAACCTCAAACTTAAATCTAAAAGCTTGCGCTCATCACAACTTGTTTGCATAAACTTGATTAGATTGAGTGATTATTGTGGTTATAATCCCTTCAAGATAAGCTTTCTCTCCTCTTAAGCATGCAACTTCGCTCAGGTAAAATCATCAACATGGCAAGCTACGGGTACTCCTATGATGATATGGATGAGAATATTTTCAGTCAATCTTATGAGGTTCCCCTCCAGGATTCCATTTACCACGAGGGAAACTTCCCCCCGTCTCATGCACATTATTCCCAAATTCATGTGGTCGACACCACAACTCATGAGGTTGAACCCTCTTCTCAAGCTTTACCCTTCAACCAAAACACATCAGGGAATACCTCCCCATCATTCAATGTCAATGATTTGATTCATGCTTTATCTCAATTGGATGACTCCCAACGGCAGGCAGTTCAGACCGCTTTGAAAGGGAAAGCTGTTACCTCTTCATCTTCCAACCCCCCTCCGGTCGCGAGTGGCCATCATGTTGTTAATGACCAGGCGGTCTTGCACAAAACTCCCTCATGTCCAACAATGCCCGTTGTGGCCATGCCGGACCAATAGGCAAGTTATTTCGCGGCTAGGCCTCAATTCCTTCAACCTCCCCAAATTCTAAGGACGCCTATGCCAAATTCTTTCATTCCAAATTCGGCCCCAGTCGAGTCAGACACCAATGCTTTACTCCTTCAAAAGTTGGCTAGCATGGAAGAACAACTCAAGAAAGTTACTGCTGCAAAGAATGCCCCGGAGATTTCTCTCCCTACATTGCCAGTATTTCATCTACCACCTTCTGAAATGCCGAACTTTCGGCGATATAATGGAACTGGCAATCCATTTATTCACTTGAAAGATTTTATGTATGAAACTTCCTTTTGGCAGGGCAACAAAGCCTCACTGGCTTATTTGTTTAGAAGGTCTCTAGAGGGGCCAGCCCTCGAGTGGTTTTATTCTTTGGACCCGGTAGATGCTAGTGACTTTGATGTGGTCCAAAAGAAATTCTTGCAAAAATATAGGGACCGGGTTGGACCCTCCCTATCAGTTACTGATCTGGTTGCAGAGAAAATGAAGCCCGGGGAGGACTTCATCATATTTGCTGATAGATGGCGATCAATGGCCGAAAAATTGAAAGATACATTGTCAGAACCGGAACAGGTCAAGATGATTATTTCAAATGCAACCCCTCAGTTTCGGCACATATTGGCCATGAATAGATTGACCACCATGGAGGAGATCTATGAAAGAGCTCGATATATTCAAACTCAGATGAGAGATTCGCCCATCATGGGCATGTTTGAACCAAGACCACAGTTGGTCAAGAAAAATACGACTGTCAACAATAGCGGCCCCACGACTGAGGGCACCGTTACAAATGAGCATGTTGGCGTGGTTGGCAACCCCACACCTCACCACCAATCTAACCCACGACCTCCACCACCTCCACAACAAAACCCCCTCTTCAATTCAACCCCTCAACCCCGTTTCGCACCTCAATAGTCCTTTGCTCCTCCACAAAACCAAATGCACCGCGCGGACCCCCCAGCTCCACAACAATACCACCAAGTACCACCACCCGCCAACTATGGTCTGCTACAACAACAACAAAGGAGACCACTAGGCCCCAAAAGGGCCCACTACCCGCCATAGCCAGAAAGTCTCCCAGATATCTTCAATGCCCTGATGGCCAGCAATCTGCTCATGCTACTTAAAGAAAGGGCAGCATGGCCCGCTAATGTTGACACGTCCCGCTATTGTGTTTTTCACCGCTCCCCTGGTCACAATATTGACCACTACTTTCATTTCAAAGACTATATTTATGATTTGAATGATCAGGGCAGTATTGATGTGAAACAAATGCCGAAGTCGATTCTGTCCGGTTCTGGAATCTGTGACCAGCAGCTGTTGAAGTGGCTGTGGATCGCACTCTGGAATTTTGCCGGAGGCGCGGTTGGTGCCGTTGGCTTCGTAACAGGGTAGGGATACAGCACAATTTTTCTGAATTTTGGTTCCGCCCGAACCTGGTCGCCACGGACGACTGAGCGGGGACCCCGTTCTGGTTCTGTGCAGGGGCAGCTTCTGAACAGCGGCTTGACAGGGACACCACGAGCAACCCCGAACTCCGTTTGGTGCGCGGCAGGTGGCGTTGGAATCGTGGGGACGACTACTTTCCAGCGGCACTGGTCTCGCCTCAGTCGGATGTCGGTGTGGACGTGCAGGTCCCGTTGAGTGGGGACTGGTCGGAGGAGACAGACAGGAGGCAGAATGGGGTCGTCGGGGTATAAAATTTGTAACTCTGGCCACCGACCTCTGATTGCGGTTCCGTCTTCTGATCCCGGTAGCTGACTTGAGGATGGAGAACTTTGATGAAGATCCTGGAGCCTGAATCCTTCAAGAAGAGGTCGTGGTTGCTGCCCCAAACCGCTTCAGGTCGCTGTCAGGCCTTCTCTGCGCAGTCGGGGAAGAAAGTCCCTTGTGGGCGGCCACGAACTCGGATCGACACGATTCCAACTCGCTTGCGAAGAGGACTTGTGGACGATCAACTTTGCTGAAGACCTTGGATGCAGACTCCACCTGGAACGAGCTGGAAGTTACTCTGCAAATTGGGCCAGAAACTGCCTGCGGGTTTGGGATGGGCTTGTGGAGTGGGGGCTAAGTTTAGTGGTGGTGTTTGTGGGTGTAAGCTATGGGGATAGTGGGTGGACGTGGTTGGGGTTGCAGGGGGTTGTCTTGAGGCTGTGGAAAGGGGTGCAGTGCGTGTATGACGGGAACGGAGGTAGCGTGGGCGTATGAGGTAATAGCGTGGCCGGGAGGAAGAAGCTTAGAGGGTGAGGCAAGGAAGGTAGACTGCCGCAGCAGTGAAAGATTGGGTTAGAAGACAGGAGGAACTGGGGAACGGGAAGTTCGGCCAAGCTGTGGGGGTGAGCGGAAGATGCTGGTGGCTGGAGGAGAAGGGAGGAATGAAGGGCATCAACACCCGTGGCAAGGAGGGAAGAACTGGGCATCTCACCCGTGGAGAGGGAAGGAAGAACAGGCACTCACGGCCATGGGAATTAAAAGAGGGGGGGGGGAAGAAGATAAAGGAGGGGAAGGCCCCTCCTACGTGGGCATCACATGGGGGTTCCAAAAATAAGATTTCATTCACTGTTTTTCAAATGAAAGATACATGACTCTTTTATAGACTCTCAAAGAAGACCAAAAGACACTATCCTAAACACTTAATGTCTACTTATTATAGTTCTCTTGGGGAGACCAAAAGACACTATCCTAAACACTTAATGTCTACTCATTATAGTTCTCTTGGGGAGACCAAAAGACACTATCCTAAACACTTAATGTCTACTCATTATAGTTCTCTTGGGGAGACCAAAAGACACTATCCTAAACACTTAATGTCTACTCATTATAGTTCTCTTGGGGAGACTAAAAGACACTCTATTGGAAGACTTAAAGACAAAAATATGAAAGGACTATTACATAATTGCTACGGACATAACCCATAAGGCCCATAAAGAGGCCCAATTATCATGAGACAAATAGATTGGCCATTTGATTGTGTTGATGAAGTTGATTGCCGATCCCCGTCAAATTTTTGAATCTTGAACCGAGGATTCCATCATACTCCTCCGCTTGGAGGAGGTTCGACCTCGAACCTCAAAGCTCAGGATCTCGGTCCGATGGGACGGCCCGATTCCCTAAGCTCTGATACCACTTGATGTGAAACAAATGCCGAAGTCGATTCTGTCCGGTTCTGGAATCTGTGACCAGCAGCTGTTGAAGTGGCTGTGGATCGCACTCTGGAATTTTGCCGGAGGCGCGGTTGGTGCCGTTGGCTTCGTAACAGGGTAGGGATACAGCACAATTTTTCTGAATTTTGGTTCCGCCCGAACCTGGTCGCCACGGACGACTGAGCGGGGACCCCGTTCTGGTTCTGTGCAGGGGCAGCTTCTGAACAGCGGCTTGACAGGGACACCACGAGCAACCCCGAACTCCGTTTGGTGCGCGGCAGGTGGCGTTGGAATCGTGGGGATGACTACTTTCCAGCGGCACTGGTCTCGCCTCAGTCGGATGTCGGTGTGGACGTGCAGGTCCCGTTGAGTGGGGACTGGTCGGAGGAGACAGACAGGAGGCAGAATGGGGTCGTCGGGGTATAAAATTTGTAACTCTGGCCACCAACCTCTGATTGCGGTTCCGTCTTCTGATCCCGGTAGCTGACTTGAGGATGGAGAACTTTGATGAAGATCCTGGAGCCTGAATCCTTCAAGAAGAGGTCGTGGTTGCTGCCCCAAACCGCTTCAGGTCGCTGTCAGGCCTTCTCTGCGCAGTCGGGGAAGAAAGTCCCTTGTGGGCGGCCACGAACTCGGATCGACACGATTCCAACTCGCTTGCGAAGAGGACTTGTGGACGATCAACTTTGCTGAAGACCTTGGATGCAGACTCCACCTGGAACGAGCTGGAAGTTACTCTGCAAATTGGGCCAGAAACTGCCTGCGGGTTTGGGATGGGCTTGTGGAGTGGGGGCTAAGTTTAGTGGTGGTGTTTGTGGGTGTAAGCTATGGGGATAGTGGGTGGACGTGGTTGGGGTTGCAGGGGGTTGTCTTGAGGCTGTGGAAAGGGGTGCAGTGCGTGTATGACGGGAACGGAGGTAGCGTGGGCGTATGAGGTAATAGCGTGGCCGGGAGGAAGAAGCTTAGAGGGTGAGGCAAGGAAGGTAGACTGCCGCAGCAGTGAAAGATTGGGTTAGAAGACAGGAGGAACTGGGGAACGGGAAGTTCGGCCAAGCTGTGGGGGTGAGCGGAAGATGCTGGTGGCTGGAGGAGAAGGGAGGAATGAAGGGCATCAACACCCGTGGCAAGGAGGGAAGAACTGGGCATCTCACCCGTGGAGAGGGAAGGAAGAACAGGCACTCACGGCCATGGGAATTAAAAGAGGGGGGGGGGAAGAAGATAAAGGAGGGGAAGGCCCCTCCTACGTGGGCATCACATGGGGGTTCCAAAAATAAGATTTCATTCACTGTTTTTCAAATGAAAGATACATGACTCTTTTATAGACTCTCAAAGAAGACCAAAAGACACTATCCTAAACACTTAATGTCTACTTATTATAGTTCTCTTGGGGAGACCAAAAGACACTATCCTAAACACTTAATGTCTACTCATTATAGTTCTCTTGGGGAGACCAAAAGACACTATCCTAAACACTTAATGTCTACTCATTATAGTTCTCTTGGGGAGACTAAAAGACACTCTATTGGAAGACTTAAAGACAAAAATATGAAAGGACTATTACATAATTGCTACGGACATAACCCATAAGGCCCATAAAGAGGCCCAATTATCATGAGACAAATAGATTGGCCATTTGGTTGTGTTGATGAAGTTGATTGCCGATCCCCGTCAAATTTTTGAATCTTGAACCGAGGATTCCATCAAGTATTAATTGGGATGAGATGAGGGAGTTTATCGCTTCTTTAAAAGTAAGAAGGCCTCCTCGGCAACAGCAGGCTCAGCAGCCGCAGCAACTAGCTCCACAGGTACAACAGCAAGCTCCAGCACCACAGCAAGACATGGGGATTGTCCACAACCCACTGCCGGAGCACCCCCCAAATCAGCATGTGAACCCTGTCACGTCCCTCCACGAGGTGGAGAGAGGACAGGGATGGCACGAAGAAAACGCCTCTGTCTGGGCACTTAACCATAATTCAAATCAACCTCCGCACCTCTTGCGCACACTTCCTTCTTCCACTCCCCAATTGACTCGTCCCCTTCTGCGCCCTGTTAATCCATCCGCTCCAACTAATTCCTCATCCTTGCCAACCCGACCTCTCCTTACCCGTCCTCCATCATCGCAGCCCATCACGCAGCAAACTCCACTACCCATCATCAACCCTTCGACCTTGCCATCTAGGCCACTCCTCATCCGCCCATCATCAACACCTGTTACATCCACCACCATTACTCCTCCACCGGCAGGGACCCCTCCACCATCAGTTCACCCACCATTTATGCCCAGGTCTCTCCTTATTCAACCAACTATCTCCACCCACATTCGGGCACCCCTTTCTACTCCCACGCCTCCTACGGGGGCTTCTTTTTTGAACCCTTCCCCAACACCCCCTACGGGGGCTCCTTCTTTGAACACTTCTCCACCACTTGCCAACACTAATGTCCCTTCTTCATCCTCTAAACCTCCCTCCACCCTTGCCCCGATAGAGGCGTCGCCGAATCAAACTATGGTACTCCGTAGTGGACGGATATTCCACCGTGTTTTTCCTCAGAGGGAGCAGGAGCCCACACAGGGGCCCAATGAGCAAGAACAGGAGCAGGAGTCTATCTCGGGCACTCAATACGATTTATTAAAGCATCTGGACAGGACTCCAGCAAGAATTTCTATTTTAGAGCTGATGAAAAGGTTGACAACCCATCAATTGGCCTTAAAAGAATATCTGCAGAAGGTCATGGTTAATGAAGACATTCTTGCCGAGCATATAACCACGGTCCTAACGCCTGCTAGCGGTCAACCAGCAATTATTTTTCATGAACATGAACTAGCACCTCAACCACTCGGAAATATGCTCTGTGTATCACAGTGGACATTAACAAGGTGGCAAAAAAACAGTGTTTGGTGGACACTGGGGCATCCATCAATGTATTGCCACCTAGCACTTTAAGGATGTGCGGCATTCCAGAAAGTCAGATTCGCCCATCCACTATAACAGTCACAGCATATGATAACACCAAGAAGCTTCCCTTGGGTATGATAACATTAAAAGTCAGTTTGGGCCCAGCTATAATCATAGTAGATTTCCACATCTTGGACATGGATCCAACATTCAATGGCATCCTAGGTCGCCCCTATATTCAACAGCTAGATGCGGTGCCTTCTACAAATCATCAATGCCTCAAGTTTCCACATAAGGGCCGCATTATTAAAGTCACTAGCATGCCGATTCTGCCAGATGAAGATATACACTTAGCAACATCAGTTCCGTCTATTTGGCCTTCCAACAAACCATTGTTATCAGTGTTAGATGTCATTAACCCACGGCCGATGCCCTCAGAGACAGTCACAACGGTTGCTATGACACCTCTGACTTCCAAGGGGAAGAAGAAGAAGAGCATAATAAATACCCCTGGCTAGAATATTTTGATGAAAATGGGGTACCAAGCTGGTAAAGGCCTGGGTGTTAATTTCCAAGGCAGAACAAAGCCTGTCAAGCCACAAAGATTGATTGCACGGGGCGGCCTAGGCTATAAAGGGCCGAGCAAGAATGAAGAAGAACCATGGGCAGTTATGACATCCACTTTGAAGACAGATCGCCAACCTCTTACTTGGACATTACAGACACATTTTATTAAAGGTGGCGTTCAAAATAATGAGCAGACTACAATAGTCACTTCCATGTTAGACTGTCAAGATGTTCATGCTAGACAGTTTGCTCGCCATATTGCTCCATTGGCCACCTATAAAGCCCTCGAGTCTCTAAGGCCTGATAAAAGAAGAAAGATGGATGATCCTGAGTGTGACTGGTATAGATGGTTTGATATGAATGATATTGCTATTGCTTTGAGTTGTCTATTTATGCCGACCGACCTAGAATGGCCGCCACTAATCCATGAGTTGATTGAGAAACCTACTGTGATAACAGATAAAAGGCAGTTATTGAGCAACTATACAGACACTGGAGAGCCTGATGTGCCATACGAAGAAGGTTTCACGACAGACAGGCTGTGGGTCGGCCTTTTCTCTCTCACTTCCATGCATCCGTCTCTTCTTGTCTCCCTGTATTCCCAAATGTTTCCATGTGTGCCTAGACCGCCTCCAATCATGGTCATCTTTTCTCCAAGTTCACTTCGAGTTTCTCCTCCAATTCCTCCCTTGCTCCTCGAGCAATTCTCCATACTCTCCATCACACCCCCGCGCGGGTCGTTATTAATTCAACCCTTCCCCAATCTTTCAATTTCCACTCTTCCTACTATTCCCCCTTCACATTGCTTTCTATTGGAAAAAGAAAATAAAAATAAAGAGAAAAATGAAGAAGAAAAAAAACGTCAAAATTCTAACTTTTCAATCCTCCATCTCCGTTGAGGAGACCTCTTATCTCCTTTCTGAGTGTGTCCCGACCCAGGGGCCGCTCTTCCAGGATTCATTGATAAATCTTTTCTACCCCTCCTACGAGGGGTCTTCGTCTGTATCCCCTCCTGTATCCACTTTTTCACCTCCTTCCTTTTCTTCTTCTAATGATCAAGCTAGTTGCCCTTCTTCTTCTTCTAATAAAATTCATGGGGTAGCTTCACATAAGAAATCCAAGGGTAAGCAGATTCCCCGTAGATTCCTGTTAGAATTGGCTAAAAGGTGCCAGGCATGCTCAACTCTTCCTGAATTTTTAGAGAATCCGATCATCCTGCCAGAGATAGAATATGAGGGTACTTGTGTTTCTTATGAGGGTTTGGGTGTCTATGAGATTATGAATGATGAAGACCCTATTGAAGAGGGGGATGAAAGTTACGAAGAATATGAGGACGAGGCTGATGCCTTTGCTAGTGGCATGAGGAGATTTGATGAACCATCAGCCTCAGTAGAAGAGCCTACCAAAGAAATAAATTTGGGTACGGAAGAAGACCCTAGGATCGTCCTCATCAGCAAGAATTTGCCGCCCTCCGAAGAGGAGGCGCTTATTTTGGTACTTCAAGAATACAAGGACACGTTCGCATGGAGTTATGAAGATATGCCCGGATTAGACCCTGCGCTCGTTGAACATCGGCTTACACTTAAGCCAGGGTCTGTCCCGGTCAAACAACGGTTGAGACGTTTCCACCTTAACATGGCTTTAAAAATGAAAGAAGAGGTCGACAAGCTTCATAAGGCAAGATTTGTTAGAGTTGTCCTCTATCCCAACTGGGTGGCTAACATCGTCCCAGTCATGAAGAAAGATGGAAATGTTCGGATTTGTATAGACTTTCGGGACCTCAACCGTACGTGCCCTAAGGATGACTTCCCCCTCCCTCATATCGATGTTTTGATTGATAATACGGCAGGATTTGAGACTCTCTCCTTCATGGATGGTTTTTCGGGTTATAATCAGATTCGCCTGGCCGAGGAAGATCAAGAGAAAATATCGTTTACTATACCGTGGGGAACATACTGCTATGTGGTCATGCCTTTTGGGCTCAAGAATGCTGGAGCCATCTATCAGAGGGCTATGATGGTAATTTTTCATGATATGATCCACATTTATATTGAGGTGTACTTGGATGATCTGGTGATAAAATCAAGAACAAGGATTGAGCATCCTGGGGTTTTAGCTAAGGTCTTGCAAAGATAACGAGAATATCAGTTGAAAATGAACCCCAAGAAGTGCGTATTTGGTGTTTCATCAGGGAAGTTGCTTGGATTTATTGTTAGCAAAAGGGGAATTTAAGTTGATCCCAATAAGGCGAAGGCCATCAGAGATATGCCTCCTCCCAAGAATTTGAAGGAAGTTCGAGGATTAATCGGGATGTTGCAATTTATCCGCCGCTTTGTCTCCCAGCATTCACAAAGATGTAGGCCATTTTACGAGCTTACTAAGCCGGGGGTCAAGTTTAATTGGGATGACAAGTGTCAGGCAGCTTTTGATGGATTGAAGGATTATTTGGCCAATCCTCCTGTCCTGAGGCCGCCAGTTCCAGGCAAACCGCTCATTATTTATGTTTCTGTCCTGGATGACTCCGTGGGTGCTGTCCTAGCTCAAGTGGATGAAGAAGGGAAGGAGAGGGCAGCATACTACTTGTCTAAACTTCTTAACCCCTGTGAGCAAAGGTACTCAGCTATGGAAAAGACTTGCGCTACTTTAGTCTGGGTAGTTCAGAAGTTAAGGCATTATTTCTTAGCTCACGAGGTTCATCTCATTGCACGCATGAATCCGATTAAATTCCTTCTTGAAAAATCTATCCTTACCGACCGATTAGCACGCTGGAAAAGTTTCCTTTCTCAATTTGACATCACTTACATTCAGCAGAAAGCTATTAAAGGCTACGCCATTGCCAAACATCTTGCTCACCACCCTCTACCCCGATTTGATCCTGTCAATTCAGAGTTTCCAGATGAAGAATTAATGTCCATTAATCAACCCCACGATCCGATGTGGACACTACATTTTGATGGAGCTCTAATTTCCCAAGGAAGAGGGATCGGCATGGTTCTTTTAACACCAGAAGGGGTCACCATCCCATTCGCCGCTCAGCTTACTTTCCCTGTCACAAATAATATAGCTGAGTATGAAGCTCTCCTGGCCGGCCTTCAAACTGCTCATAAATATGGTGTTACCCAATTACGAATTGTTGGTGATAGTCAGCTCATTCTACGCCAGGTGCTTGTCAAATGCCGCACTATCAATCCTAAGCTCAAACCATACCAGGAACTTGCTTCAGCTTATGCCAAACTCTTCACCAAATTGATCTTCGTCCATGTCCCTCGTAGCCAGAACATCTTAGCTGACGCTCTTGCCTCATTGGCCTCTGCTTTAGTCTTCCCTCCTGAATGAGATTTCCATGTTCCTCTCATTCATCAGCGTGACACTCCAGCTATTAAGGATCGCGCATTCCTCGACATTAGGGATAAGGTGCTCGAGAAGGTCAGGCGGAGTGAAGCTCTTAAAAGTAAAGAGGTCATGTTATTAGATTGAGAAGAAGAATTGGTTGATGAGGAGAAACCTTGGTATTATGAGATTGCCAGATATTGCAATGATCAGTCCTATCCCGAAGAAGCCACTGCAGAAGAGAAGAAAGCAATTAGAAGAGTGGCTCAACGTTATGTTTTGGTTGGAGGCGTGCTCTATAGAAGAGGGCTCACGGGTGTTTTATTAAGATGCCTCGACGATGATGAATCCTGGAAGGTCGTGGAAGAGGCGCATTCAGGAGTGTGTGGTGGTCATGTGAAAAGTCAGATGCTAGCTAAGAAGATCCTTAGGCTAGGCTTCTATTGGCCAACTCTAGAAGAGGATTGCTCCATCTATGTTTGAAGGTGTGTTAAGTGCCAACTGCACGCCGACAAGATTCATTCTCCTGCTTCTTCACTCCATCCTATGTCCTCCCCATGGCCTTTCTCCATGTGGGCTTTCGATATCGTTGGACCTCTTGGAGATTCGAACCTCCTTACAAAACAAAAGTCATTTATCCTTACGGCAACGGAGTACTTCACCAAGTGGGCGGAAGCGGAAGCATACGTGGAGATCAAAGCATCAACCATCTGCAAGTTCATAATGAATAACATCATCGCAAGGTTCGGCATCCCGAGTACCATCATCACCGACAATGGGCCTCAATTCATTTCTCAAGAGCTCAAGAATCTCTGCAACAGGTATAACATTGCATTGCATCATTCTTCTCCCTATTACCCGCAGGGTAATGGTCAAGCAGAGGCAACTAATAAGACATTGATCAAAATTGTTAAGAAAACGTGCGCGGCTAATAAATTTTCGGATTGGCCAGACAAGCTAGTTGAAGCTCTCTGGGCCTATCGCACTTCCATTCGTACCCCCACTAGACAAACCCCATTTGCCCTTACTTATGGAATGGAGGCAGTAGTTCCTTATGAGATTCTCATTCCCTCTCTGCGAGTACAATTGGACAAGGAATTCTCTATTAATGAGCGTCGTGATTCACTCCTTGCCCAGTTGGAACTCCTAGATGAGAAGCGTCTGGTCGCCGCTGAGCATGCGCGCGTTTACCAAAATAGGCTTTCACGTTTTTATCAAAAGAAAGTAATTGAGAGAAAATTCAAAAATCGGTGAGATGGTAGTCAAGAGAATCTTCGTAAAACCTGGTGGACCCCGTTCAAAACTCCAACCAAACTGGGAAGGACCCTTTGTTATAAAAGATGTTTATCCTGGCAATGCTTATAAATTGATTAATGCTGAAGGAGAAGAGCTAACTCATCCTTGAAATGGTCTGTACCTTAAGAAATACTACCCCTAATCCAAAAATCCAAAAAAAAATTGAAAATTTCCAAAATCCAAAAAAAACAAATTTTTTTTTAAAATTTCCAAAACCCAAAAAAACAATAGAAATTCTCCAAAATTTAAAAAAAAATAAAATATTCCAATTTCCAAAATGGTTGCCATGGCGTACGAGGACGCAAAGTCTGAAAGGTCAAAATTCAGTATTCATTCATCAGTCTTGTTAACGTAAAATGGGGTCGACTCCCGCACACACTACACACTTAAACCTCGGACTCAAGCGGTGCAAAATCCGATGGGAAGTCAAAAACCTGACTAAAGGTGAAGACAATACCCATTCTTTTCCTTTTCGGCCCATAAGGGAGGAAGGGAGGTCTCGGAGTAGACCCGCCAAACCTACCCGCCGCCTTAGTAAGTGGAAGTCAGGGCCCAAAAGGGAACAAAAATGCCGCAAAAGCCCAAGTACAATTAGGTTTTTCATCAGTACAAATCAGTTTCGAAGAGAAAGTCAAATCATGAAAAGATAAGAATGTCAAGAGGGCAAAGTCCCCGCAAGGAAAACCTTGGGCGTATGCATGCAATATAAAAGAGGCAAAAGGCAACAAAATTTCCCTATGCCGAAGACTGAACCCCAACAGGCATAGGGTAGGGGAGGTAGTTTTGCCTCGAGCTTCTCAGAATCCCTTATGGGCTTCCTTATATCCTCTTCCATCCCTTTCTTTACGGTAAGTCATAAACCAGCAGAATGGTCGAGACTGACTTAGGAGATTGCACCGTGCGAGATCTTGTGTATAAGTTTAACCATTAGCACATCGACCCCCTTTTGATTATTCAAGAAAGATCAATGAATACTCAATGATGATCACGTAGGACCCAGTGCCTTAGTAGCTTTGTCAACCCAATTCTGAAGACACAGAAATTAACGCCTCTGAGTAAGGCACCTTTTTATGGAATTAACGCCTGTGTGAAAGTCATCTTTTCTGAAATAACGCCCCTAGGTAGGTTGTCATCTCCACGAAAATCAAATTCTTTTTCAAAATTAACGACTGTCACTAAGGGCATCTTTTATTTTAAAAAATGACCTAGTCTAAGGCGTCTTTTTGAGAAAATAAGAGAAAAAAAAAGAATGAAAAGAAGAAAAATAGAAAAGAAGAAAATAAAAGAGTGGTGGTGGTTTATCGTTCATGATGTGTGCTTGCATCTTGTATGGGCATCTTTTATTATGGTTTGCATATGATTGCTTGCGTGTTGCATCTCCCTTTATTGGTTATTTTATTTGCCTTATTTGATTAAAGGCTTGGCCCCTTGACCCGTTATCAAGGTCAAAGTAAAGACATCCCTTGCTTATTAAGCAAGGGGCCAAGTCGAACAGATGAATTAACATGTTTGCTTAAGTGTGAACTACGGCTGCAGGCACAGGGAAAAGTGAAGCAAAAGCAAAAGAACGTGGAAAAGGAGCAAGGTACACAACCACAAGTATACAACTACACAAGTGCTCAGGTAACAAAAATTTCAATCTCATATATATATACATCATAAATATCTGAGTACAGGTGTGAGGGTGGAGGAGTACAAGTAAGTCTCTCTCAGCTCTCGCCTCCACCCTCCTCTCTCCTACTCTCTACCTCGTCCTCGCCATCCCGAGGAGGCGCTGGTGGAGGGGGCATGGGCCCCCGTGAAGAAGCTGGAACTCAAACCTGGTCCCCTACCTCGCTCCTCTCTCGAAGAGAAGAGCCCGCCACGAAGGTGGAGCTGGTGAAGTTGTACCCTGCAGCTCGCGCCCGCTCCCGCCCTCGCTGAAGACGCTCCTCTGACGCCTGTAGCCACTCCTGGGTAACAGCTAGCTGGGTCCTCAAGTCTGCTAGCTCACGCTCACGCGCTGCCACCTGCTCCTGGTACCGGGCACGCTCTGACTGCTGTAGCTCGTGGTGACGGGCACGGTCTGCCAGGTGCTCCTCACGCTCCCGAGCACGCTCCTCGCGCTCTCGCGCACGCTCTCTCCGCTCTAGCTCAAGAGCGACCCGCAGCTCCACTACCTCCTGAGGCAGCTCCTCCCGCCGCCTCAAAGCCCTCTCCAGCTCCACGACCCGCTGCTCACGGATCGCCAACTCCGCCCCGACTAGGGAAGCCCGGGTATGAGCCGCCTGTAACTGTGTAGTCTGCAAACAGGTAAACAAGTCATCAGTTCTACATTTAAGGCAATAATTCAATAATTCATGAAATAAGTAATGCATGGTTACAAGTAAAACTCACCCACGTGGCCATCGCCTGCTGGCCCTCCTCGATGCAATTCAAATCGGCTCGGAGCTCCTCCGTCTGCAAAACACTTTTTCATCAGCACATAATAATAGATAATTGAATGAGGTCTGAGTTTTGAAACTTACCCGTGAGGCGAGGTCGCGCTCTGCTGCCTCGGCCCGTGTCACTGCCCCTGCTAGCTGCTCCGCTAGTGCAGTCGCCTCTGCACTAGGCCCTCTCGAGCTGGAGGCCTCTCCCGTCTCTCTCCCAGCTGCTCCCTGCTGGGCACACTGCATTTATTGAGATTGTCAGTGGCTAATCATCAATAATTTAAGAACAAAAATTCATTTGCATATAGAAATAAATTAAACACTCACCAAGGTCTCAAGGTCTGCCCGCGTGGTGGCCAGCTGTGCCTCCAGGCTGTGTAGGTGGGCCTGTGCATCCATCGCTGCTATATCCCGCGCATCCTGCATCTATTACATATTAGTCACATAATAGATACATAAGCATTTGCATTCAATTTAGAAATAAGTGCATTCATACATACCCCTAGGACCCTCATCTGGGGTCGGCCGGCGTAAACCTCCCAGTAGCACCGAAGGTACTCGGAGCTGTCCGCTGCCTGAGAGGTGACTCGGATCCCGCCCCGCTGCCAATCGGCGTACTGGTCCGCAAACCGCACTCTCCAGTCGATCTCCTTGGTACGACCGTGCGTCTTCTTCCCAATCCCTCGTGGCTCTCCAACCTCTATCCACTCTTGATGAAGGCCGAGAGTCCTCATCACCAGTCTAAGCCGTAACGGCTCAATCTTGCTCAGGCAATGAACCCAAAGCTCATGCTCAAAGCGAGGTCGGCCCGCTACGACCCACGGCTGGCCCTCGTCAGTCATCCCCTCGTAGGGTCTCCACCGCACCTGCATTCACAAGCATGCATACATCCATCATATCCATCATATAACATAAACATAAAAAGAAATGCATAACATTGCATCATGCATACCAGTGAGGGAGGGAAGTCTCGAAACTCCCTGCGTAATACCCACAACTCAGGCGAGTGGGGCTCCAAACACTACCGGCAACCAGCGCCGTGCTAGAGGGAAAGATCCCTCACCTCCTTGCCGTGGGTCGACGCGCCCCATGGGCATGTACAAGTGGCTCCAAATCTGCATCCATGCATCATATTAGTAAAACATTCATACGCATATGTATTCTAAATAAAAGAAAACAAAAACACATAAAAGAGAAAAAATGCATACCTGAAGAAAAGGTGAGAAGCCACTGACAGTCGTCTCTCGACCTGTCCCCGTGGAGAGGTCGGCTATCAAGTGCGCCAGCAGCGCCGCTCCCCAGGCATATCTGTCGACTCCCTCCAAGTCCTCGAGTATCCCTAGGAATCGGCAGTTGATGACGTCGCCCTTCGTGCCGAGCAGCAGCCTCCCGAGCATCAGAAATAAGAACCTCCTCAGATCTCTATATACCCTCTCTTTGTCAGCTGGATCCTGGCAATAGGCTGCCCTAGCCCCATTCATCAATCTTTGGAAAAACTGCTCTAAGGACTCCCTGGGTCTCTGCCTCGCATCGCCTAATCCCATAGCTGTGGTGAGGTCGGTGCGGAAGATGGTCCTGCACTCGCTAGGTGTCTCGTAAACCATCTCTAACCCTAGTAGTCTCTGGGTAAGCTCAGTGTAGTCAGGGTAGGTGAACCCGCTCACAGCCTCCCCGTCTACCCTCAGCCCGGTAATCCTAGCCACATCCTCTAGGGTGGGGATCATATGACCCCACGGCATCAAGAATGCCCGGCTAGTCCTATCCCATCTCTCTCTCAAAATCTGGATCAGTGCTAGGTCTGGCCTAACTGGCTCTATGCTGAGGAAAGTCCCGAATTCCATGGCATCTACCCTAGCTCTCTGAAACTCGGGGAGACCATAATATGCTGCCCGGACCTGGACCCAGGAAATGCGTGTCCTCATCAATCCCTGCATGCATAAAAAAGAATTTTTGCTTAATTGTTTAAATTTCATGTGAAAATTCATTTAACTGCATTTGCTGAGATGTTTGCTGTTTGATTTAATTAACGACCAACCTTGGGTCGTGGCTTGCTTGATTAACGCCCCTGAGGGTGGCATTATTTCTAAATGGTTCTCTATGTTTATTGAATTAACGACCCAGCCTGGGTCGTTGGTTATCTAGAAGACGCCCCTATGGGAGGCGTTGGTTTGGAACCTGTTCTGGGAATGTTTGAATTAACGACCACCCCTGTGTCGTTGATTAATGAATTAATGCCCCGATGGGGGGCGCTATTTTCCCAGGGTTTTAAAGAAATGAATGAAACAGCATGCTGTTGATTTGTTTTTTTAATTAGATTCCTATCCCGCCCCTTTTAAATACATATATGCATAAACATGTGAATCAAAGACAAGGGGGATGAAAGGATGAGAAATACTAACCGTGATCGTCACCAAGGATTAACAACGCCAAAGGATGAAGACGTGTAAAGAACGGCGTCGTGTACCTTGGAACTTAAAGACTTGATCGCGCTTGAAACGGGGTGCGGGGAACTTGTGAATTCAAACCTCCTCTCCTTCCAGCCGGCTAGAGGAAGAGGGCCTCACGTTGTATTCATGCTCTCCTGCGAAACAAAGATGAAACACAAAGATAAAAACCCATTAGAACATGAAGTGTAGTATCAATCCCAAAGTGATAAAATAATGTGAATAAAAGGGGGAGAACGCACCGGGGGAGGGTTTTTAACCCCTGTGGAAGGGTGGAAATAATAGGTGGGTGTGTTGTGCATGCATGAGATTTGAAATCACGAGATTTGATTGAGAGAATAGAGAGAAAACGATGATGCAAAACGGAGAGAAACGCATGTGTAGCAGAAAGTGTAGAAAACTGTGATGATTTGTGATTTTGAGGAGACTAGAACTAAGAGTGTAGACCATGGAATCAAGCCCAAAAGGATAGAATAGAAAGCCAATACTTCCCTCTTCAAGTCAGGGTCGAAGGATTGAGTTGGAGTTGTAGCATGGCTTCGCCCCACGTCCGGAAAGAGCCCCCCTTTGCAACTGCGAACTGGGCAGTTTTTATAGAGTTTTATAAGAAAACCTCATCTTCTTATCACGATTCCCGGAGATAGAGTCCAAGATAAATCGAGTTCTTTGGATCAAACTCGAGATAATACTAAGGACAAGAGATAGGAACAAACGGGGATCAATTCGGAGGAGGATTCTAGAAGATATGGCTCTTGGAAGGTAGCCGCGGAGCTTAATCTGCAGAGTTCTAGTTGAACTAGGATACTTAAATCCTGATCTTGTGACCCAGATCCCGAGAGATATTGCCAATGAAAATTTGATTCTTATGAACCAAATTCAAGATAATACCAAGGGCTAGAAGCAGGAAAAAACGGGGATCAATTTGGATAAGAATTCAAGAAGTTATGGACTCTTCAAGAGGGCCACGGCGCACAAAAACGGAGCAGAGTCCAGCACGAATTGGACTCTCTGGTGCATGTAACGGTCTATCGTAGGACCGTCAGAGTTATGTAACGGACTAGGGTAGGTCCGTCACACTATGGAGGTCAAACGGGACATTTTCGGACAAGTTTGGATGTAACGGTCTACTGTAGGACCGTCACATGTGAAGTAACGCATCTACAGTAGACCTTCACATTGAAGTAATGGATCTACAGTAGACACATTGATGAAGGTAGATTCCGGGCAGACTGCGTGCGACTTTAGAAAATGAAGCTTATCTCTCAAACGGGGCAGAACTAGACAAAGTGGTAAACATAGAAGTTGTAGATAACTGAGAGAGGAACAACGTTCATGAAGAAAGGAATTTGAGAAAATGATTGAAAGATGGAGAAAATGGGGCTGGAAGAGAGAGGAAAATTTTGGGATGTTGGCGAACAGCACAGCACGCCGGAAAAATGTGAATAGCTCACAAACGGGGCAGAACCGGCCAACGGTGTAGAAGAAGAAATTGTAGATCTTTGAAAGAGGAACAACTTTGATGAAGACAACTCTTTGAAAAGAGGACAAGAATAGGGTGAAAAAGAACCACTTTTAGGACTGCACAGTGAGAGAGAGCCGATTACTTGAGGGGAGCTGGCCTAAATGGGCCGAAAGTCGACTTGGAAGCCGGAATTTGACAAGATAAGCTTCGAGGCTATAAGAAATCATGATCTCCAAGACTCAAAGGATATGAAATGGTAAAAATTGGCTTGAAATTCATCCAAGAAAGCTCCAAAACAATGGCTAATTCGGGACATCAAAAATGGTGAATAAGAGAAATGACACAACTTGTGGGCTAAAATGGGTGTCAACAGGTGCCCCTCCTTGATGTCCGCTTTGCAAGGGAACGAGCGAAAGTGGCGCGGAGATGAAATGGAAAGGAGATGGAGCGAAAGTGACAACAACGTGAAATGGAGATGAAGCGGAGAGAACTGATAAGCGGGCATCAAGGCAAAAAGACACCTGTCACAACCAACAAGCGATAGGAATTCTCCCGAAAACGCCGAACTAACCACCTGGAATGGATAACAAGGATGAGACATGTCTGGAGAACTAAACTAAGAAAGGAAATACGACCAGCCTCATCGGGGACACAATCCACGGACAATGAGTGGGTCGGAAGGAAACACAGCATAAGAGCTGGAAAAGGAGAGATAAGACTGAGATAAAATCCAGACAGGAATCACGCTGGCCAAACAGACCAAGCGGTAAGATCGTTTGAATTCAGAGTGGAATGAAGGATCTCTTACCCAAGAGAACTGAAGTGCAATTAACCATTGCTGAGGAGAAATCCTTGAACGGATCACGAGACGTGAATGCTCAAAATGACATGATGCATGCTGGGCTGAAATAAAGAAATCATTAAAACGAATGCAAAGAAAGATAAAATAGAAAGTACTCAAGGATAATATTGCTAGACTGAGCTAGGACGGGGTCAAGAGTCTTCTTGCAACTACGGCGTGCGAGAAAGAGTCTATCGTCCCCCACTCGACTCAACCGAGCGGCCTATCCAACGATTAACCGTATGCTCCTAGATCATCATCGTTTTTGTTAAAGGGGAACATCAGATCCTAGAACACACGGGCAACCAGCCGGTCCTTGAGAGGTTATAATAATGTAGATACCATATAGTAATGCAACAATGAGCAGGGATAGAAAGCCATACCTGACTTACCTGCCAAGCGACATGGCATCTTTTTGAGAATTTTTGATTTCTACTTTTTATGGATTTTCATCATAAGACAACAACCACATGACATGATATGATGTGAACATGAATGAATATAAACAAGCATGACATGAACACAACATAATAAGAGAAATATGAACGAAACATGTCACAACATAACATAACGAAGATGGATGAAATATAACAAACAAACAAATGGCAAGCATGCATGCGACTAAAGGCACGGTGGGACAAGAAAACATGCACACGGTGGAATAGCACACGCGGTGGTATAAGGATATGGTGGGACAAAGACACGTGGGATGACAATACCACGGAGGACAAAGACACGTGTGATGAATGACACGGCGGGATAGGGACACGTGTGACGAATGACACGACGGGACAAAAGACATGGAGGACCATAGACATGATAAAGATAACAAACATATTCCTCAATCAAAGCCCAAGATCAGATGAAGCGGAACCGCCAGGTTCAAGATCATGAGATATTGCCCACTCATGGAGACATGATTAAGCAGATAAGCGAAAGCTGGGAAGGCCATGAGCTTCAGAAGAGATATTGAAGAGATGAGAACAGATCGAAGAATGTGAGCAGGAGACAGAGCGAATAATAGAGCAAGGAAAGCTCGAACCTGTAACCTGCAGCCTGCACACTTTGCAAACAGATTACGTATCTGTCCTCAAGATAAAAATAAAAGGAATAGAAGAGAAGTATTTTTATATTTTTGTATTTCTGATTTTTTTTTTGCCATATTCAAATTTTTGTTATTTTTTTGACATATTCAATTTTTTTTGGAATTTTGACAATATTTCTTTTTTTTTCTTTTCAGAATTTTGACATATTTGATTTTTTTGGATTTTGAACTATATTTCATTTTTTTTTCTTTTCAGAATTTTGACATATTTGATTTTTTTGGATTTTGAACTATATTTCAATTTTTTGGATTTTGACATAGCAATCTGTAGCACCCAAAGACGGGCTCGAACTACTGGCCAGGGATCGCCGTCCCTCCCCTCTCATTAAAGGCTTCCCTTAAGCAGGGCGTGCATGTGAGGGTGGCTTACCATAACCAACCGCCTCTAAAGAACGGTGCCCCTACTAAGGCCATACCCGGGATACAACCCAGCCTAAGAGGGAGATAGAAGAAAATTGGAGACAAGCTTTATGCAGGATGGGAGACATCAGGATTTGAATTCCTTCTAGGGCACCACCCCTCAAAGAGATAGTCTGTTGCGCTGGGGCTTTGTGTCTTTGATTTTGAGACCCATATTTATCAGACACGCATGCGACTAGGCTCATGACGTCCCGCGGGGCTTCGCCACTCTTGCCATGCCTTTGATTTTCATAATTTTGCATATTCATTCTTATTTTTGATAGCCCTTATTGGCAAGATATTGCATGAAAGCTCACTTTCGAGGGTCAAGACTGCCCCTATTTGAGACCTCTCTCGTATTGGGGAGCGCCTAGGTCGGTCATCTCATCCATCCATCTCTTGCCCCTACACTTGGCCGAGTAGAGAAGAGAAAACGCCTTCGTGCATACCTGATGCGGGACGAGACCACAGACACGACAAGCTCGTGACTGCCCCTTAACGAGGGAAGCGTCGGATGTGCGCGGTTGAGAAACCGACTGTGAGCTAGGGTGGTCGGCTCTCACTTGTGCCCGGATCGGGTCACGGGACGGTAACGCTCTCTCTCGCAGCAGCGGTGATATAAATAGAAAGCGAGCTAATTACCCTATCATGCTCTCTAGCAGTGGCATAAGCAAGTATATATGAAAATTAAGCTAAATGCCAAGTAAGGGAGCGAATGCGATACCTCCACGCGCTCGGCGTGGGGACGATGGGCCCGGCCGAAGTTGTACTCCCGGAACAATTATACACGGATATTACAGAAATGTAACTCGCTGCCCACTCCATGCAGGGAGGTAAAGGGCTACACAATGGGGTCCGGGAGGACCGAATTCGGGTTGACGGGCGGCTTCTCGCGTTGATTCGGCAACACCCGAACACGTGACGGTGGGGCCCACGTGCTGTCCGGAGGGGCCGTGTGGGACCCGGTGGCACCGCTGTAGTGGTGGATGCCCGGAGGGTCGCTCCTTGGGATGGCGGCACGTTGGTTCGCCTGCCGGAGGCCCGGCGGCTCCGTTCGGCACCGGTCGAAAAACCCGATCGGAAATCTGCCGGTTCTGTATTTCGGCGCGCGCTCCGGCGAGAATGGGCGCTGCGATCAGCCCCGATGTCGGATCGACACGAGACTGGCGCCGTTGGAAAGCTAGCTTGAAGTTCTTCAACCTAGGTCCAAAGATCTGGCCTGGATCTGCTCGGATCTTGACTTATGGAATTTTCAATCTCCTGTTGTACAGTAACCAAAGACTCAGACCTGCAGAGAACTTGACTGTGGACTGCCTTTGACCGTGAGGTAGACGTTCGAATCTGGGGTTGTGTTCTTCAGAAAAGTTGTGGGAAATTAAGCTGGAAAGACATAAAAATTGGTTTGGACACGTTTGGATGTGTCTATGATTTTTTGTGATTTGTTTACTGGACAAAGTTCGGATCTGGGATCAGGGGGACAGAACTGTAGCTGGGATTGAGAATGATTTTTAGAAAATATGAAATGGACGAACCAAAAATTGAGAAAAATTGTGGTTGAAGGGGTGGATGGGTGTAGCCTCCAGTAAAATTGGGAGAACCAAAATAAATCAAAAAGTGGACCTAAGACATGAAACTCAGGGCTACTGTCACTATAGACAGTGACAGAACAGATCTGAGATTGAGAGTTGAACGAAATGGTAAAGATATGAAACGGTGGCTTTTGAACCTGGATGTTTTTGTGGAGAATGGGCTAGAAGATAGGAACCAACCCTCAAAATTTCAAATCGATCTGAGCTCGTGGCTGGCTTCAGGAATTCACGAACTGCACCTCTGTCCAGCAGGATAGAAAATCGAAGACGATCCCGTGGCGACTCGAAGGCGGCACGAACGGCGGCGGCGGCGGCACAAACGATCACCGGAGGTTGAGAGGGGATGATAGAAGGGGAATAAACTCTAGATCTGGGGTTGGGGAAGAGGAAACCAGGGGGAGAGAGGAAGGGGGCGCACCAAGCTCCAAGAGACTCACAAATTTTCTGATTTTTCATGCATTAATTCTACTAAAATGAGAAATTACAACTCTTTATAGGTTACATGCCAAAGCCAATATCCACCCTTAGATCTAGGTATGGTGGAAAGGATGGCTGGGATTGGATGTGACCAACCACAAAAATAACATATTTAAAGGAAGCCAATTCCTAATTTTTACAACATGTGGTCAAAGAAAGGAAGGAAAGAAAAAAAAACTAAACAACCTAGCCTAATGGAGCCAAAAGAGGGGGCGCCCCCCTTCATGGGCCAAGGGCCATTCATGGGCCATGAACCATCCACAAGCCCATGCTAGACTTGGACCCTTCCAACTTAGTTGGCCCATGAGGGAGTGTAACCCAATTTGGGCCTTAAGTGCATTAATGACCCATTAGAATCCTAATGACCCAATATGGCATTAGCTCCTTAATGGACTCTACTAATGGCAACCTAGCCATGGACTCTACATTACAAATGGCCCATTGGCTTGATATAAGCCTTACAAGGAGCCCAAATGAAAGAAATTACACAATTACAATCTCATACAAGCCATAACACACAAATACAAGCTAATACACACTAATACTCATCCCATAAGCTCATGATGTCCTCATCAATTCTCCCCGGGTGGGAGAAACTCGACCCCGTCGAGTAGGGGTATAGATGCTCGAGTACTCCGGCGGATCCGTCACCGTGCCAAGTAACGCGGGTACGCTCCACTCCAAGTGATCGTCACCTGCTCATTCCATATATACTCGATATGCGCAAGCTGCCATAGGCTAGAGGTGGACACTCTGGGTGGGGCACTCTCAAAGGGAAGGAAGCAGCTTGAAGACTCACTAGGAATCACCGCTGAGTCCCTATAAGTGACTGATCCGGATATAGATGTGGAACCAATCCCATACTCATCGAGTGAGTCCACTCGCCTCTTACTCATAAGAGAACGACAACGAGCTTGCACAAGATGCATGCAGACAAACAAACGACACACAAACCATGCAAACAAATCACTCAAAACAAACCACACAAAGAAAAAGCACACTGTTAGTCCGACCCGTACATGGGTGACGGCGGACCAGGACACCCGAATATGTGCCATGCATATACTAGATGTACACGATGGTTGATGGAAGGGAGGACTCCTAGACACCCTAAGATGTACCACTCATGCATTGGTGACCGATGGGATTTGGGTGAAGAAGGGCTAGGAGATCCAAAACTACCTTCGTCATCATCCCTAGATGTAGAGACGGCTTGCCGACTAGACCGAGGGGTATGGGTGGAATAGTGAACTCCTTGGAAGAGGTGGAGGGAATGTGATAGCTCGGGAGCTTCACTAGTGGAGGGGTCAAAAGGGTCAAAGAAGGTATGACCCCGGGAGATGGGTTCCTCCATGACATGGTCCCAATCGTGAAATTCTTGAAGGTGTGAATGCTCACCTTCATCCGTCATAGTGAACGGGACAATGGTCATGTGAAGAAAATAAACTTTCTCCCTCGGGCAAAAGGAAATGAAGTCGGACTCGGCCGGCATCGGGAGGAGTAGAAGAATCTTCGTGGTGACACACCCCACAGTGCACACGGAGGTAATGGATCCTAAGGCCGGATGGGTGAAGCTAAGACTAGCGGGTTGGTCAATGCCTCGGGCCAAAAGATGCGTCAACTCCCATTGTGGATCTAATCCCATAATAAGGTCATCCAAAGTATCGACATGGTGACTAGACCGAAAAGTTGTGTGGTAGGAGTTGATGGACACCAAAGGTAGGGTAGGGTCCATAGACGGGTAAGGGAGTGGGACCAAGCCATCCTTGAGCCAACTAAGAAGCGGCTCGGCTATGTATAATGTACCCGTTAGAAATACGGGTGGCTCGGGATGAGGTGGCTCCAAGTGCGAATCCGAAGGTGGAGTGGGCCGCTGGGGCTGGGTGGCTGGACATACGGGGTCCCTAAGGGTGACCTTACCGGGTAGGTATGGTGGGCATAAGGTGCAAGTCCTCTTGTCCCAGTCAAGATTGGCCCTTCTCTCTCCTAACCACTTTTGCCCTAAAATGATGCATGAACCAGCAAGTGTGCCGATCCTGCACCATGCCCCATCGGTGTAGAGAACAGAGCCGATCCTCTTATAGAACTCAACACAAGCAAAATCACCATCGCGGACAATCTCGCCTGTCTTGGAGAGAGACTCCACGATGTCAAGAGAAACCCAATTATCTGACTCCCTATCGGTGAAATGGAGTTCCGTTGTGGACCCGTTGGGTAGAGCGGCTTTCATAATGAGAGGGGCAAAACCAAATGTTCGGTCCATGAGGACACTCATTTTGGCCACAAAAGTTGACCACTCGGACGTATGGTCTTGGGGATCGGCCATGGGTAGTGGACATGGACATGCATACACATGGTGACAAGACACTAGACCGACTATGCAAGTTTGGAATGCATGCACACTAAGGACCCTAGACGTAAACCAAGACTCGGTACGTGGCGGAGATAACTGATCCGAAGATCACTCGCACAAGTGTGCGGCCTTCCCGATAGGCATGGCCTAACGTTCAGACAACACCTTTTGATATACCGAGTAAAGGGATGCAATACGAAAAGACACTCTTTTTTGTGTTTTAAAACAATGATGATCCTAGACTCGACTTAAACCGACTAATGACTCGATGTAAATGACACTCTTTTTTTTTCTTTTTGACACCCTAGACTCAAACTCGCTCTGATACCAAATTGATGCGGGACGAGACCACGGACACGATAAGCTCGTGACTGCCCCTTAACGAGGGAAGCGTCAGATGTGCGCGGTTGAGAAACCGGCTATGAGCTAGGGTGGTCGACTCTTACTTGTGCCCGGATCGGGTCACGGGACGGTAACGCTCTCTCTCGCAGCAGCGGTGATATAAATAGAAAGTGAGCTAATTACCCTATCATGCTCTCTAGCAGTGGCATAAGCAAGTATATATGAAAATTAAGCTAAATGCCAAGTAAGGGAGCGAATGCGATACCTCCACGCGCTCGGCGTGGGGACGATGGGCCCGGCCGAAGTCGTACTCCCGGAACAATTATACACGGATATTACAGAAATGCAACTCGCTGCCCACTCCACGCAGGGAGGTAAAGGGCTACACAATGGGGTCCGGGAGGACCGAATTCGGGTTGACGGGCGGCTTCTCACGTTGATTCGGCAACACCCGAACACGTGACGGTGGGGCCCACGTGCTGTCCGGAGGGGCCGTGTGGGACCCGGTGGCACCGCTGTAGTGGTGGATGCCCGGAGGGTCGCTCCTTGGGATGGCGGCACGCTGGTTCGCTGGCCGGAGGCCCGGCGGCTCCGTTCGGCACCGGTCGGAAAACCCGATCGGAAATCTGCCGGTTCTGTATTTCGGCGCGCGCTCCGGCGAGAATGGGCGCTGCGATCAGCCCCGATGTCGGATCGACACGAGACTGGCGCCGTTGGAAAGCTAGCTTGAAGTTCTTCAACCTAGGCCCAAAGATCTGGCCTGGATCTGCTCGGATCTTGACTTATGGAATTTTCAATCTCCTGTTGTACAGTAACCAAAGACTCAGACCTGCAGAGAACTTGACTGTGGACTGCCTTTGACCGTGAGGTAGACGTTCGAATCTGGGGTTGTGTTCTTCAGAAAAGTTGTGAGAAATTAAGCTGGAAAGACATAAAAATTGGTTTGGACACGTTTGGATGTGTCTATGATTTTTTGTGATTTGTTTACTGGACAAAGTTCGGATCTGGGATCAGGGGGACAGAACTATAGCTGGGATTGAGAATGATTTTTAGAAAATATGAAATGGACGAACCAAAAATTGAGAAAAATTGTGGATGAAGGGGTGGATGGGTGTAGCCTCCAGTAAAATTGGGAGAACCAAAATAAATCAAAAAGTGGACCTAAGACATGAAACTCAGGGCTACTGTCACTGTAGACAGTGACAGAACAGATCTGAGATTGAGAGTTGAACGAAATGGTAAAGATATGAAACGGTGGCTTTTGAACTTGGATGTTTTTGTGGAGAATGGGCTAGAAGATAGGAACCAACCCTCAAAATTTCAAATCGATCTGAGCTCGTGGCTGGATTCAGGAATTCACTAACTGCACCTCTATTCAGCAGGACAGAAAACCGAAGATGATCCCGTGGCGACTCAAAGGCGGCACGAACGGCGGCGGCGGCGGCACAAACGATCACCGGAGGTTGAGAGGGGATGATAGAAGGGGAATACACTCTAGATCTTGGGTTGGGAAAGAGGAAACCAGGGGGAGAGAGGAAGGGGGCGCACCAAGCTCCAAGAGACTCACAAATTTTCTGATTTTTCATGCATTAATTCTACTAAAATGAGAAATTACAACTCTTTATAGGTTACATGCCAAAGCCAATATCCACCCTTAGATCTAGGTATGGTGGAAAGGATGGCTGGGATTGGATGTGACCAACCATAAAAATAACATATTTAAAGGAAGCCAATTCCTAATTTTTACAACATGTGGTCAAAGAAAGGAAGGAAAGAAAAAAAAACTAAACAACCTAGCCTAATGGAGCCAAAAGAGGGGGCGCCCCCCTTCATGGGCCAAGGGCCATTCATGGGCCATGAACCATCCACAAGCCCATGCTAGACTTGGACCCTTCCAATTTAGTTGGCCCATGAGGGAGTGTAACCCAATTTGGGCCTTAAGTGCATTAATGACCCATTAGAATCCTAATGACTCAATATGGCATAAGCTCCTTAATGGACTCTACTAATGGCAACCTAGCCATGGACTCTACATTACAAATGGTCCATTGGCTTGATATAAGCCTTACAAGGAGCCCAAATGAAAGAAATTACACAATTACAATCTCATACAAGCCATAACACACAAATACAAGCTAATACACACTAATACTCATCCCATAAGCTCATGATGTCCTCATCAATACCCAAAGTATGGCCAAAGCAGCAACGGTGTTGCACTAGAGAGATTGGCTATGGCTTGCCGTGTAGTGTGTGAAAAACCCATGCTCAAAGGTCACCCTCAACGATCGGGGAATGAACTGGACTCCCAGCGCGGAGCTATCACCAGCCTAAGGATGCTACAGAAGCGAACTCATTTTAAATGAACTAAGCAAATTTCTAAAAGCCACTTAATCATGTAAGGAACCAACGTTAATCTTAACAATGCGCAGGAGTAAATAAGTGATAATAATAGCATGTTCTTTGCACAAAATAAAGATACCTTGCAAATCCACGGAACGAAACTAGCATCCTGAAGCAATCGTGATCATCGAGCTTCGCATAGCACGAGCTTCATATTCCTTGCTTGACAGGACGAAAGGGTGAGGATAGCAAAGGGATTGAAAGATTCCTTGACATGGAGGAGCAATAGACATTAAACTAGACAAATAAGGATAAAAAGGAAGAGAGACGAGGGCTAGAACTCCCTCGTTAAGGCACAGAGACCTTGATAACAAGGAACCAATTATAGAAGAACAAGATTAGCCAAGATCAAGGCGGACTAAAGCCTCGAAAATAGCAAGAAAAAGGGCAATGACCCTGAAAGGGTGAAGAGGAATGAGTAGAAAGATGATAAGAAGAATCATCCGACGTGGTCGGACAAGAGGGACGAGAATCATCCGACAGGGCCGGAGAAGAAGAACGATAGACACCCGACAAGGTCGGGGAATAAGAAGGAGAACCCAGAGACACCGGAGGAGAAGAATCAGAGGAGGATATAGGCTGAGGCCGAGAATGGTGAGGAGATGAAAAGTCCGGAGGTTCCGGATAGGAAAAGTATGAACGGGGATTCGTGGATCTGAGATAGGAAGAGAGAATTGTGGAGGGAGAATTAGGAAAGGGCAGATACACCACCCAGGGGTGGGAACCGAGCAGAAGAAATGATGAGTGAAATGAAGAAGAAGGAAGAGAAGTGGACCCCTGAGTGCACAACCGATAGCCATTGAGTTTACGTCGCCGCCTCTTCTTGGCAGAAATTTCTTGAAAATGGACCCACCTGGTGCGGGCTTGGACCTTCGGGCTTCTTAATCTGTAATACCTTCTCAAATAACGGGCCCACCTAACAGATGACCTGGCCCGACTGTGAACATGCAACTTCATCGGTGCGGTTGCCCCTAGACACCCGGTGCTAGCAATATGCGAACACTCTTGAGCGAGTAACCCTTCAGAGTGATGAATATCACAAACCCACGGGGTTTTGTCTCTCGGCACTAGAAGCATGAGATTCGGTAACTCCACTCGGAACTCAGTCTTGAAGCATAACTCCCTTGATAGAAGAGACGGGTGAAGCTGAGGGAGAGTAATACACGGCGTTGACATGGCCGGTCTGCTAATAAACCGAGGAAGATTACATAACAGGTGCAGAATATCCTTGGAAAGTGTAGAAGATACGGCCAATTGCCCCTTGAACATAGAACCCATAATCTGCTTGGTGGCCATATGTGTTAGCACAACGCGGGTAGAGAACCCTTCTTGGCCTGTCATCTGAACAGCAATAGAGCGAGGAGAAATAATAGCATCAACGGTGAACTCTCCGACGAGCAAACAGATTACCACCGACCTCGCTCGGGAAGAAACTGGCATCAACTCAAGGGAACTCTTCTTAGCAACTGTCATCTTTGAAAGTAGAGGCGCATCATCCCCAAAATAACCAGGGACGAGGACACGAATCGGCATCCGACAGATAAAATCTTGAATCTTGAAATGCACGGCCGGCACTGAATCATCCTGACTTGACTTATTGTCTCCCTGGGGATTAGACCCGAGGGGCACCAAAGGAAGCGCACACCCGCTCCGTGGGGTGGTAGTGGTTGGAGAAGTAAAGGGAATATGTTTCGGTGGAACATGTGAAGGTTTGGAAGGCATGGAGGCTCCAACGGGAGTGGTGATGGAAAGTGAAGGCGCAGGTGATGTGCCGATGATAGGCTCGGGTGGCGATAAAGGCGACGGTGAAGGCGTGGCTGAGGGTAGAGATAAAGGAGAAGGTTTGGCTTGCTCAGGCTCGGGCAAAGGTGATGGCGGAGATGGAGGTGAGGGTGGAGATGGAGGTGGTGATGGAAGCATTGGTAGTGGAGATGGAGATGATGGTGATGGCAATGGAGATGGTGAGGATAGTGATGAAGGCGATGGGCGTAGTGGACATGGAGGTAGAGAGGGTGAAGAGGGAGGTTGTGGTGTCCACCGTCGACGTGTCGACACAACGCGTCGAGCGGTGTTAGGGATAGAAGTAGTGGTAGTAGCGGCAGGGGAAGAAGGGGAGGCACTAGCCTGAGCAGAGGCTTGGGTTTGTGGCGGCGATGGAGCCGGGGTAAGAGATGGTGGAGGTAACGGAGTAGGTGATGGAGCGAGTGCAGCACTAGACGAGGAATAATAGGGGTGCCCCTGACCTTGAAGTAACAGAGACGGCTGCCCGGGTGGCACTTCTTGCTGCTGTTGTTGGTTGCGAAGATGTAAAATAACTTTATGCATGGCGGCTTAATCAATCCTTTTCTTAGCTTCCAGATCATAAACATAATCTCGGAACTCGGGGCAATCCTCAACCAAATGCCCCTGCTGACGGTGGAAATCACAGAACTGAAGCATATCCCCGACCGCGGGTTGGTAAGGCACAACCGGAGAGAACGGCAACGCGTGAGTGGCCATCAAAGCCCGAAATATATCGGTGAAACACTCCGGCAAAGGAAGATGAGGAGCCTGCTTCGGGCAAGGTGGATGCCGAGGGATATGTAATGGTGGAGAAGGTTGTGGAGACGAAAGTGGAGGTTACGTAGGCAGGAGTGCGTGGCTAGTGGTGGAGGGCTTTGGTGAAGGCATGTGTGGAACAGGATGAGGGGGTATGTAGACGGCATCTACTTGCTCGGGATGTGGTGTTCCCTTGACCGGAAGTGGAGATGGAGACGGGTATGTGGATGTGGGAGGCTGACTCATGGAAGGTTGATATGCTGAGGCGTATGGGTATGTAGAGGCAGGAGGTTGGCTCGTGGAGGGATATGTGGCGGAAGGCTGACTCATGGCCGGCTGACTCATGGGAGCGTAGGGTTGGCATGTGGAGGGTGAAGGTTGATATGTGGAGGTGGATGGTGGAGACTCGAGGTCAAGGGAATCTTGGATTTGTTGGCGAATGAAGCGGGCTCGGCTGTAAAGTTGTTGCCAGGAGGTGATGTCGTTGAGGGCTAAGATGAACCGATACTCGGGTGTTGCATTTGATATCAACATCTTGATTTGTTCTCCCTCCGGAATGTGTCCCGAGACTTGCGTAGCAAGGTGACGCCAGCGGTCGGCAAAGGTGCAGAAATCCTCTTCGGGCTTCATCATCACTTGGGCCAGATCCGCGATAGAATACTTGGGCCCAACCTGGTCTTGATACTGCTAAATAAATTTTTCTTGAACGGCATGAAAACTCACAACTTGCTCTTGCGGAAGAGAGAAGAACCAATCCCGAGCCGGGCCTTCCAATGACAGACCAAACAGATAAGCCATCAAGTGTTGGTCATGTCGAAATTGGGCCGACTCATAAACGAACTCCTTCAAGTGCACATATGGGTCACCAACTCCACTATAACGGCGATATGCGGGAATTTGTGAAGATGGCGGAAGCCGAAGACCTTGAAATGCGAATGGGATACTCAAGGAGGATTTGGGATTGATCCGGCGTTGAAGCTCATCAAGCTGGCGTTGGGTTTGAGCAATCATCTCCTGGGTAGGGAGAGATCGAGAAGAATATGGGCCAACTTGAGCAAGAGGGTGTGAATTAGGACCAGGAGCATGGTATTGGGCCGAATAAGAGGATCCGGGCTGAGAAGAAGATGGGCCCATTCCGGGAATGGAAGGATATGTGGGCCTGGAAGAGGCATGAGCATATGGGTTGAATGGGCTGGCAGCAACATGGGCAGAAGGATGAGGCCCATTAAGAGAATAATACCCATTAGCAATTGGGCCAGCAACATATGAAGGAGAAGGAGGAGGCCCATGAATAGGAGATGGCCCATTATGAGAAGAAGGCCCATGAAGATGAGATGCAATAAGACGTTGGGCCTGGGCCGGGTCCATTTAGAAAACAAGGCTTGAAATACGGGCCATGAGATTAGCCTGTTCCTCAGATGGGTCAGAGGGACCACGAGAAGATGGACCCACGCGAGAAGAGGATTCCACGCGGGAATAGGAAGCAGATTGGGAAAAAGAATGATACAAGGGGTTAGAATGATGCTCCATGAGGGCAAATGGAGACTTAATACAAGGATGTCAAGGAGAATACAAGTGGGGAAGCACTGGCTTAATGGGCCCAAGGACAAGAGGGGACTGACCCACCAATGCAAAGACGAATGGACAACGGATCACGGGACAATGGACTAGACAATGGACACACAAAATGGGGTAACCTAAGTGGGCCTAATAATGATGAAAGACGTGGGTGCAACACAAAACACCACTAATGGGCTTGGACAAGCCCAAATAACACAATCAATGCAATGTAAGAGTTTTCACCCAAGTCAAACAAGTTGATATGATGGGAAATATTTTAGAGATTTCAATGGACCTTTTAATGATTTGAATTAATAATAATTCCCTCGAGATAGGAATCCTATGGGAATAAGATCCAAACTTTGGGTTGACTAAGGTTAACTCCCTCACACTTATGCAAATGCAAGCCTAAGGGGTGGAAATGTACAACCGGCCCGGTGTCCGTGTGGGAATCCACGGCTCACGGGGACTTATGGAGGTCCTTGATGTGCTTTCCTGGTCGGCTCCAAGGAATATGGAGATGAGAGGTCCACGCACCAAGGTAGGAAATGCAACTATGATATGCAACGTATGGCCCTATGTGCACCGGAGTGCATGCAAATTCTAGCTTAAAACTAGAAAATCAAGACTAGATTAAACTATGCAAACATGATCCGACTAAAACAAATAGTATATGGATGGAAAGACAATACAAAGATCTACACAACGGCCCCAAGAACAGATCAATCTGACCCCGGGAGGTCAATCAAATCACTAAGCAAAGATGCCCCCGTGAACCTATGCGCAGACCACATGCAGATTTTATGGACAAAATGCTAAAATGATGACAATTTTTAACTAAGCAAATGAGACCCAAATGATGCAAATAAGCTATGGATGGAAAGACCATACGTAGGACTATCCAATGGATCAAAAATCAGTGTAATCAGACATCGGGAAGGTAGTCAAATCACTCATTAAAGATGTACCTGTGAACCTGTCCCTGAGCATGCCTGCAAAACTTATGCACAAAACTCAAAAAATTGGACAAGATTAGAATATTCAAATGTTACCCAAATGATGCAAATGATATATGGATAGAAAGACAATACAAAGGGCTATCCAACGCAACAAGAATCAGCTCAATCGGACTCCGGGATCAAAAGTTATGCCTCGATGAACACGGCCCTGTGAGCATGCACGCAAGACTGCCAGAAGCCGTGTAACGGTCTACCAAAGGACCGTTACCTGCATGTGACGGTCTACTGCAGGACCGTCACACTACCAGAGCCCTTAAAACATCAAAAATAGTTGGAGAATGGAAGAAATATCACCTAAACATGAACATGCACCCACCCAACCTACAAAAGAGCATGAAAACAAGCGTGATGGGCATTGGTGTCCCACCGTGATCACCAAAAAACTGTTGATTTATTTTTTTAATTAGATTCCTATCCCGCCCCCTTTAAATACATATATGCATAAACATGTGAATCAAAGACAAGGGGGATAAAAGGATGAGAAATACTAACCGTGATCGTCACCAAGGATTAACAACGCCAAAGGATGAAGACGTGTAAAGAACGGCGTCGTGTACCTTGAAACTTAAAGACTTGATCGCGCTTGAAACGGGGTGCGGGGAACTTGTGAATTCAAACCTCCTCTCCTTCCAGCCGGCTAGAGGAAGAGGGCCTCACGTTGTATTCATGCTCTTCTACGAAACAAAGATGAAACACAAAGGCAAAAACCCATTAGAACATAAAGTGTAGTATCAATCCCAAAGTGATAAAATAATGTGAATAAAAGGGGGAGAACGCACCGGGGGAGGGTTTTTAACCCCTGTGGAAGGGTGGAAATAATAGGTGGGTGTGTTGTGCATGCATGAGATTTGAAATCACGAGATTTGATTGAGAGAATAGAGAGAAAACGATGATGCAAAACGGAGAGAAACGCATGTGTAGCAGAAAGTGTAGAAAACTGTGATGATTTATGATTTTGAGGAGACTAGAACTAAGAGTGTAGACCATGGAATCAAGCCCAGAAGGATAGAATAGAAAGCCAATACTTCCCTCTTCAAGTCAGGGTCGAAGGATTGAGTTGGAGTTGCAGCATGGCTTCGCCCCACGTCCGGAAAGAGCCCCCCTTTGCAACTGCGAACTGAGCAGTTTTTATAGAGTTTTACAAGAAAACCTCATCTTCTTATCACGATTCCCGAAGATAGAGTCTAAGATAAATTGAGTTCTTTGGATCAAACTCGAGATAATACTAAGGACAAGAGATAGGAACAAACGGGGATCAATTCGGAGGAGGATTCTAGAAGATATGGCTCTTGGAAGGTAGCCGCGGAGCTTAATCTGTAGAGTTCTAGTTGAACTAGGATACTTAAATCCTGATCTTGTGACCCAGATCCCGAGAGATATTGCCAATGAAAATTTGATTCCTATGAACCAAATTCAAGATAATACCAAGGGCAAGAAGTAAGAAAAAATGGGGATCAATTTGGATAAGAATTCAAGAAGTTATGGACTCTTCAAGAGGGCCACGGCGCACAAAAACGGAGCAGAATCCAGCACGAATTGGACTCTCTGGTGCATGTAACGGTCTATCGTAGGACCGTCAGAGTTATGTAACGGACTAGGGTAGGTCCGTCACACTATGGAGGTCAAACGGGACGTTTTCGGACAAGTTTGGATGTAACAGTCTACTGTAAGACCGTCACATGTGAAGTAACGCATCTACAGTAGACCTTCACATTGAAGTAACGCATCTACAGTAGACCTTCACATTGATGAAGGCAAATTCCGGGCAGACTGCGTGCGACTTTAGAAATTGAAGCTTATCTCTCAAACGGGGCAGAACTAGACAAAGTGTTAAACATAGAAGTTGTAGATAACTGAGAGAGGAACAACTTTCATGAAGAAAGAAATTTGAGAAAATGATTGGAAGATGGAGAAAATGGGTCTGGAAGAGAGAGGAAAATTCTGGGATGTTGGTGAACAGCACAGCACGCCGGAAAAATGTGAATAGCTCACAAACGGGGTAGAACCGGCCAACGGTGTAGAAGAAGAAATTGTAGATCTTTGAAAGAGGAACAACTTTGATGAAGACAACTCTTTGAAAAGAGGACAAGAATAGGGTGAAAAAGAACCACTTTTAGGACTGCACAGTGAGAGAGAGCCGATTACTTGAGGGGAGCTGGCCTAAATGGGCCGAAAGTCGACTTGGAAGCCGAAATTTGACAAGATAAGCTCCGGGGCTATAAGAAATCATGATCTCCAAGACTCAAAGGATATGAAATGGTAAAAATGGGCTTGAAATCCATCCGAGAAAGCTCCAAAATAATGGCTAATTCGGGACATCAAAAATGGTGAATAAGAGAAATGACACAACTTGTGGGCTAAAATGGGTGTCAACACATGCGAGATAATCAGGGCAGACATATTGAAAAATAAATTATTGAAAAAGCATGGAAATTACCAGCATGATTTTAGACATGATAATTCAAATTCACGACATGCTGCAGGGCGTGTTCTCATGTGATTAATTATTTTTCAAAATGAATTGATGACCCCAGGCCTGGGCGTCTTTTCTTTAATTCACGACACCCTTGGGGGCGTCTCTTTTCTGAGTCACTGGTTTTTCCCACCGAGAGCTATGGAAATGGAAAAAGATGGAAAAATTTTAAATAAAAAAAATGGAAATGAAGGTTTGGGGGCCTACCTTTTGTTGTCTAGGTCCAACCATCCCTCCACGGCGGGGCGGCCGGGGTTGCCGTGGCCGTCAGAGTTGGCCGCGGCGAGGAACGTCCGCCGCCGGTTGTTCTTCTCCTTGTTCTTCTTCCTCTTCTTCATCCCCTTCCTCTTCTTCGTCTTCTCCTTCTTTGTCTTCTCCATCATCATCTTCATCACCTTTGTCTTCTCGTTCTTCCTCGCCGGGTTCTCCCTCGTCGCCGTGCTCCGCCGCCGGAGCCTCCTCGGCCGCCACGGGAGGAGCTTCCTCCATGGCGAGTTCGTCCTCGCCCAAGTCCACAACATCGGGAGCAGAAACCCTTTGGCGCTTAAGTCCACCGCCGGCCATGGCTAGGGGGTGAGAGAATGAGGGAGATAGAGAATGGGAGAGAGAGGATGGAGTTCGGTTAGGGTTGCAGAAGAGGGAAAGAGGGAAAAATGGACGGAGGAAGAAGAAGAAAGAAGGGGGGAAAGTGTTTTAGTATTCGAAAAGAATTAACGCCTGAGAGGAGGGCGTGTCTTGTTAAAGGGACGACTAGGCCACAGGGCGTTACTTCCAGATTTGGCGACGAGCATTGAGGCGTGATTTCTTTTCGCATGGGGAATGACAACCGTCGTCAGTTGCATTCAATGGAAATTGATTGACGTGATCGGAATAATCATTGCTGTTTTTGATTAACGACTTTGATATAGGTGTTATTTACATGAGAAGTGGCTTATCTAAAGGCGTTATTCTCGGATATTTAACGAATACTTTTTGAAATTTGAATCAAATTAACGCCTTGTCCTAAAGCGTGATTCTATTAACGCCATTGCTGAAGTCGTCAATTATGGGAATTAATGGTTTGATTTTTAGAAAAAGATCAATGAGAGACGACAAGTTCTGAGACGTTATTTGTCGAATTAACGTCATTCTCTGAGTCGTTATTTAGAACAGAAACACAGATTTTTGAAAGAATTCATCAGAAACAGCACAATATGGCTCGATCAGAATGTTATCATTGTTTATTATTGATGAAAATATTACAATGCATCTAATGAGCCATTTTGGGCCTTAAACTTCTTAAAGCTATTACATATGATTTCCACTGATCCTTGTCTTCCTCCAAGTTATCCACAAGCTGATGAGTTTTGCAGATTTTTCACAATGCTTGGATTGTTGTGCTTTCTTCTCCATCTTCATTGCAGCCGATGTCCCTTGTCTTGATAGGAGGGAGATGAGACAAGTCCTCGAATAATCACCGTGGAAGCCCGAGTTGAGGAAGGCACCTATGAGAGTTGTATAACACGAATTCCGTGGCGCCTATTAGATGAAGATCCGTCCCGGGAGAGAATCATGCGCGGAGTGGTTGAAATTTGAGTAATCCCGGGGCGCACGTGAATAAGTTCTTAGGCATTACTTTGAGATGCTCCCTCCATTCCACTCTTTTCTTGATTTGAGAAATCCGGTTCATCACTCTATTGCTCAACCCCAATGAGCCGGTCATATAAGAAAGAGAGCTTTTTGAGAATATCCTTGATGGTTGTTGGGCCTCCTCACATGGATCGAACTTGAAGTTGAGATCTACCCAACTAGAGAGTGCAAGCATGCATCCATAAGTTGGTCTCCCCATTGATGCCGAAGTAAGCCCACTATATAGAAAGGCTAATATCGTCGGTCCTACTCTCTCTCCTTCCCAAAGGCTAGCTATAGCACTCAATTGGGACTCTTCTAAGAAATCTTCTGTGGAGGGGAACAAGATTGCTCCCGCCAAGCACACAACGAAGGCTTTTGCTACTCATTCTATTTCATCATCCTCTTTGGCTTGGTCGGACCTTTTGTAGACCCATGAGGCAAGTTTTAAAATGTTAATTCCTTTGGTGGCTTTGATCTGGCTCACTAAGTTGGGGTTAGGAATCAAGCTTGTTAGCAATTCATGAGAGGATATTTGTCTTGACATGATGGCCATCTTCTCCTCATCTCCTTGTTTCATCTTCTTTAAGCCCAAAATCATCTCTAACTCTTGTAATAGAATGGTGGCTTCAAAGGTAGAGAAGAGGAAGGTGTGAGTAGAAGGATGCCATATCTCAATAAGAGCTCCTATAGCTGCCCAATCTAGGTGGATTTGGTCATAATGTTTGGCATGGGTAACTAAACCTAGGAGATGCCATCTAGATAGAAAAACTCTCATGTCCGAACTAAATTTGGAGAGCAAGAGGGGAAGCCATTTGTTTTTAGTAAATCTCCTTGCCCCTGGAATATTTCGGTAATCCTGAGAAGAGAGAAGAAAAGAAAACACAGAGAAGAGGGATGAGCAGTTGAAGGTAGAAGAGAAGAAACAGAATAACGAATAACTCGAGCCTTAACATACCTGGTTCAGAACAATCCGGCTGCTAATATGTCCATTAATTTCAGAGAGTCTAGGAGTGGGAGTCTTCGGTTTCTTGATAGCTCTCTGCATTTTATGTATCATCACCAAGGAAGTAGCTGTCTACAGCCGAACGGAACAAGTAGCACCTGTGAAAGCAGAAGAAAGAAGAAACAGAACAAAGGATTTGGTTGATTTGCTGAGGGAAATCCCTCCTTTTTATAGAAGATCGAAGGATCTTATGCCCGTTCGAAGTTGCAAAATCAAGTACGAGCATAACTGGGTTTAAGCTTTCTGATTCAGAGTCGGAAGCGTGTGTTTCGAATTTATGGTTAATTAACGACGGTATTCAGGGCGTCATTTATTGAATTAACGACGTTCTCCAGGTCGTGTTTTATTTAACGCCTCCGTAAGGGTTATCTTTTTCTTGAAATCTCAAAGGAAATAACGCCTTGATGCTAGTCGTCTTTTGTCCTTGTGACGCCACTGCTACAGGTCGTCAATCTATGGCTTGCATATTCGGTTCCTCTATGTTGTTCTATGAACTTAAGTGCTGTTTTTTTATTGGAATCATTTTTTATGCACTTATGCTCATGTCTTGTTTTGAAATGAGGTTTATTTCTGATCATGCTATCATGGGGACTAATGAATTTTCAAGTGCAGAAGAGTGCAGGTTTGAGACGCATGGGTGACTTATGGGAGTAACATCCTTCCGTTCTTGTATTCCTTCCTGTAAGCATTGTTACTATATGGTACTCTACGCTATTATAGTATATCAAGGACCTTGTGGTTATAATGAACCTGGAATTTGAGTTCCCCTTCATCAAAAACAGTGATAATTCCATGAGAATCTTGATCACACGGATAGGCCGTTGAGTCATTCAAGGTCTGGGACGATGGTTCCACTTTCTGGGTTGATGCGCGGACAAACGGGCTTCGGCTTAGTGTTAGCTTAGAGATCTGGATTCTTGACCAAATCTAGATGGCTTAACAATATTATCCTTGATTATTTTCTATTTTTAGTTTGTTTTAATTTTTTTCTTTTAGCCCAGCATGCATCATGTAGGACTTTGAGCTTAATGATGAAAATCTTCATATTACGGCAATAATGAAGGTCGCTCGCTCTTGATTGAGTTGACATGAGATATTCCACTCCAAATCAAGTACTTTATTCTCTCTGAAACCGCTCAGGCTAGTTCCTTGAAAGCGTCCCATTGTTGGGTCTTCATCTCCATTCATTTCAATTTTCTGCAAATCCACCTTGGTTGTAACACGTCCACATTGGCTGGTAACCGCTCTCCAAAGGTGCCTCCCTGTCGTGCCCTCGCGCACTTTTCATTTATTAGCTTAGTCTCCTTCGTCCAGCTAATCGATGCTTTCTTAGAATCATCCGGAGTTGTTTCACTCAAAATCTTAGAAAGATTTCTAACGCTTAGTGTCAGAGGCGTGTCACATCACACATTGGCATCTACTTATCAGTTCATTCCACTTCATTCTGCTTGTTGCACTTTCACTTCATTTCGTCTCACTCCCTTGCAAAGCAGACGCCAAGGCGGGACAGCTGTAGACATGCCAAAATTGATACTATGTTAATTAAATCTCATGTCACCATATTAACGCCCCAAAGTGAACTTCAATATTTCCATGATATGAAGTTTTTCTATTTTTTGTGTGTTTTTTAGGCTATTTTCTAATTGTTTTTGTAATTCACGACTCTACGTAAAGCGTGTTTTAAATAACGGCTTGGGCCGGGGCATTTCTCAAAGAAAGGACGACTGATCCAAAAGGCGTCAGTTTCTGGACTTTTACGAATCCTACTCAAAATTAGAAAATAAGAATTAACGTCCCTCCCTGGTTCATGTTTTGAATTAACGCCTCTCACTCAGGCGTCTCTTCATCATTTTTAAATAAGGAAAGTTTTATTACTAAAAATTAAGTCCATGAATTGACGCCTTTGTCCCTGCGTGATTTTAATTAACGCCTTGTCCCAGGTCGTCAATTTCAAATAACGCCTTTCCGAGGGTCGTCTTTCACCCTTCCGTGTCCTGCTTGAACACCCCTTTCCTGGAGAGTTCCCTGCTCTGTTTGATCATCTTGTTCGATTAGGGAACTAGAGACCTTGCCGTAGGTGGGTCTTGCCTGATCTAATCCCCTTCAATCTGTGTTTTGCCCCCTATAAATAGCCTCCTGGGTTGAGTTCGCGCGAAGTAAGCAGCAGCTGTTAGAAAGAAGAAAAGAGAGAGATGTTAGCCTTGAGTTGTTAGCTGTTAGCCGTGGGGAAAGAAGAGCTGTGAGTAGCAGCTGAGAGAGGTTAACATACAGAGGGCGCGTAGGAGAACCCTTCTTCTGTAGTATCTTGGTGTCATCACGGGCCTCTCCCTCCTGTTGCAGCAGCCGCAAGTTTAACTGGTTTTTCTCCCTTTACTGTTGTCAGGAACAGCAGGGAGTTCTTCATTAACATATCATCCATCATTGTTCATCTGTCATTATAGTGATTTCTTGCATTAATTTTACATCACATCTCCTTTCCCTAATTCTCTTAGGGGTTTTAAAGAAACCAAAAGGTACACACTTTATGCTCATATTTCAGCATCTTATTCTATTTAAGGATTGATACTACACTTTGGCTAATCCTATCCTTTGGTTGTTTGTTTGTGATTTGTTTAAGGGTAATCAAAGAAGAAAAAACCCCTTCATCGGCCGGCTGGTAGAAGGAGGAGGAAGAAATCCACAATCATCCCGCATCCCTTTTCTCACCAGGTATTCGCGATCAATTTCCCTTCTTTTTGAGGTAACCCCTCTGGCGATCGCTCTCCTTATTAGCACCTCGTGCATGCTTAATTCTTCTTTTATTTTTTTTAATTATTCTAAGTGGATCTCTTAGAATCTACACCGGGTGGAGGTTACTGGCTACGACCTCCTTAGGCTCAGACAGGAGTCCGTCAATATGAGAACACAACCTATCCACACGATCCGAAAAGATTTTCAAGAGTTCGGCAAAGGTGGGGTTTGGAGTAGGGGCATTGTGGTGGATTCGCTTATAGTCTCTTGGCCGAGTCTTAGGCCTAGGCTCATCTATGTGCGGGGCCCTTTGTCTACGATTATGACATTCTTGGTTGGAGGTGATTGGGCGGGGCAGGTAGACTCTCCTAAGCTCATCCTTCATTTGGCGCCATGTCTCGATGGGCCATTGCCTCCTAATTTCCCTCAAGAATTCAATGCTTCTCCACTTCTTGACAGCTTCGTGAAAAAGCCGCTCTTTGGCAAAATTGACTTGCATGGCATCGGACATGGGGTAACAATCAAAATATTTGTCCATAGTGGTTTCCCAGTGTAGGTAGTCACTCGGGACTTTGGAGCCATAAAAGTCCGAGGCTTCGGGCCTTCGGAAGAGGAGGGGTTGGTTTCCACGCCCATGGGTGCTATGCCACCATTCATATGACCTGGGCGACTGGGAATCCATGGGAGACGGGAACTATAGGATGGGCATGAGATGGAACTAAATGCAATTTGAATGAGACACTTAAGGCAAGACTACACCAATATCTAGTACGTGGCGGAGATATTTCCTCACGCAAGACGGCTACCTTTCCGATAGGCGTAACCTATCATTCCGACAACACCTTTTTGATATACCGAAAAGAGGAATGACATGCAACCCCAGACTAAAACCATGCTATGATAGACTACCCTAGACTCAACCTCATGCTCTGATACCAATTTGATGCGGGATGGGATGAGACTCGATGGCAATTTGATGCGAACCTGGGACTCTAGGTGACGACGCAACTAATTTGACGATGCGACCAGCGACAATGCGACCAACTCGACACCAAAGAGCTCCAAAAGAGGAGCTCCGATCTTCAAGACTTGGAGTTGCTGCCCACGGATCTGCTGCTTCTATTTTTGGGCGCACGACTCGGCGAGATCGGCTACTGCGATCAGCACCGATGTCGGATCGGCACGAAACTAGCGCCGTTGGAACGTTGACTGGAAATACTTTGACCCTATGGGACTCAAAAAAAATTCACCAGAGCCGTGCTTCTGATGGGCGATTTTAGAACCGGCATGTTCTCAGTTTCAGATCTGGCTAGGCAGAATTAAAGTTTCCTGAGAGTTGGCGTTGACCGTAGGGTAGACCTCTGATTCAGACCTCGCGATCTTCATGAAAATTGTAGAGGGGAGAGAGAGGAAAACGGAAATAATTCTTATGACCGATTTAATGGAGGTTTGGATGGGGAAAGCTATTTTATACTGGTGGGTGGTCGGATCTGGACAGAAGAAGACAAAACTGTGGAGGGATCTGAAAGTGATTTTTAGAAAATAGGTAAAGGACTTTGGAAATTCCACGAAAATTTGTGGTTGGAAGGGGTGTTGGGCAGAACATCTAGTAAAATTGGGGGCTCCAGGAAAAATCAAAAGGTGGGTCGAAGATGGGAAGTTCAGGGTTGCTGTCACAGTAGACAGAAACCTGACAGATCTGGAAGGGAATGAAGAACGAAAATGGAAAAATGGAAAATAAAAACTAGAGGCCAAACCAATTTTTCTGGAATGTGGGGAAGACCTCTGGAGCTCACCCTGAAAGTTTGAGCTCAAGAAGATCTCATGGATGGGAGCATAAATTCGTTGAAGGGGGATCTATCCTGGGTGGACAGAACTCCGGTGAACACGGCGGTGGTGCGATGGCGGCACGGTGGCAGCGGTGGCGATCTCACGAACTGATACCGGAGGTGTCACACCTCAGAAATACAGCCTTCCCAGCTGCAAGAAGGGGGAGAGAGGAGGAGAGAGGGGCGCACCAGCCTTAGGCTCCAATGAAATTCCCAAATTTTTATGCATTAATTCCACCAAAATGAGAATTACAAGGGATATATAAAAAAGGTAAAAAGACTAATTCTATCCCTAGATCTAGGATTGGTGGGGGGTAAAAGAGGGAGTCCACATTTTATTCTCCCATGTGGTTTGGACCAAATTAAAAAATAAAAATACAACCAAATAAAATACGTTAAATGGGGGGCGCCCCCTTGACTTTGGTGGGAGCATCTTGGACATTTTGTATTCCTTGTCCCCCCCCCCCTTCGTCCAACCTTTCTAGAAGCCCACCATGGAGGTTTGACTGACCCCACATGGGCCCTAGAGATGAGGTGGATCAATGAGAGAGGGGTAGGGGGGCCCGCGGAACCCGGGTGGTCCCAAATTACAAACAAACCCTCATTACAAAATATATTACAGTTCGAATAAAAACCCATAAACACACATGACACATAAATAAAGTCCAAATAAATGCGATAAAAATCGAGACTCAAGGGGGAGTCTCAAGACTGTCTCCGAGCCAGATGGACGCCGAAGTGGCTTGAGTGGTGCTCTACGTACGGTACCGGTGGCTCGCTGGTTCATGCTTCTCGCTCGCTCTGGTGTCCGCACCAATTCTCCCAGGGTGGGAGAAACTCGACCCTGTCGAGTAAGGGTCTGCATCACTCTGGTACCGCTCCAATAGGTCCAGATCGATCCGCTGCAACTCTTCATGAGTGATCCAAGTATCCTCGGTGGCGGGTCGCCCTCTCCATCGCACTAGGTAGCGCGGGTAAGATCCACTCCTGGTAACTGTCACCTGCTCATCCAGTATATGATCGATATGCTCTCGCTGTCGTGGAAAGGGGGGGGAAGGTGGAAACTCAGGTGTGGGATCACTCTCAATGGGAGGAGATGGCTCGAAAGGCTCACTAGGGATCGCCGCTGGGTCCCTATAGGCAACTAGATCTGATACATTGAAAGTAGAGCTTATACCATATTCCTCAGGCAGGTCCACAACATACGCATTGGATCCAACTCGTTTCAACACTCTAAATGGACCGGCTCCGTGAGCTTGTAATTTCTTTACGGTTGCAGAGGGAAATCATTCAGGTCTTACCCTGATCATGACATATTAACCCTCTTGGAACTCTCAGGGGTGTCGGTGGGCATCGGCTAGCTCTTTGTACCGTGCGTTACTGGCCTCAATGTGACGACGGATGTCGTCATGCAGACTCCTAACATGCCTAGCAAACGACTCGGTAGACTCCGACACTCGTGCATAGATGGGCATGGGAACAAGATCCACTGGCTTCCTAGGCCTACGACCTATGACAATCTCGAATGGACTCATGCCGGTAGACCTATTAACTGAATCATTATATGCAAATTCTGCCAATGATAGTATGAGATCCCAATCCCCTACATGGCCCCTGACAAGACACCTCAACAGGTCACCCAGACTCCTATTGACCACCTCGATCTGACCATCTGTCTGGGGGTGATATGCAGTGAAAAACTTGAGGTGAGTACCCAACATATGCCATAGTGTCTTCCAAAAATAACTAGTGAACCTAGCATCACGGTCAGACACTATGGTACGAGGCAACCCAAACTTGCACACCACATGAGTAAGAAAAAGGCGGGCTACCCTCGAAGCATCCGAAGTCTTCGAGCAGGGAATGAAAAGGGCCATCTTCGAGAATCTGTCAACCACCACATAGACCGAATCATGCTTCCTGGAGGTACGTGGCAATCCCAAGATAAAATCTATGCTAACATCATGCCACGAAGCATCAGGCACGGGGAGAGGCGTATAAAGGCCAGAGCTTTGCTTCTTCATTTTGGCCGTTGCACATGTACGGCACTGAGCCACAATATGAGTAACATCACGCTTCAAGCTCGGCCAATAAAATCTATGCTCAACAGCCTCGATAGCCTTGTTCCGACCAAAGTGGCCGGCTAGACCTCCCGCATGTAGCTCCCAGACTAAAAAGTCTCGAACCGAAGTTCGGGGAACACAAAGCCTACCTCCTTGAAAGAGGTAACCCTCCTAAAGCACATAATCATCATCAATTTCCTAGTCGAGGGCTCGCCTGGGCCAGATGTAACGGTCATAGCCTGAGCTGGGGGTGGGTTACTGTGCCCGGGGATGGAAGGCTCCGGAGTACTAGGACTAGTAGGACCCCTAACTGATAGGCTCTTGGGCTGAGTGGGGTGGAGAGTAATCCGTTGGCCAGCATGGTCGAAGGTACAGGTGTTCGACCGGCCATGGAGTGTGGCATCCCGATCAAATAATCACGGCCTACCAAGAATAATGCTGCCCACTTCCATGGGGAGGACATCACACCAGATCTCGTCACGGTAGGGACCAGACACCGCAGCTTGATCGGAATGGAGGTGGAATCCACCCATGATACTCAATAGGGGCAAGGGTGATCCACGGGTGTAAGACCAAGACTGGAGATAGTGCCGTGGAGATTGCATTGATGCAACTCCCACTATCGATGATTGACGCGGGACAGAACTGACAAATGGACTAAACCTATGATGAAGACCAAGTGCGGCCAGCACTCACACGTGACAAGGCAAGCCGAGAGATCGACCTCCGTACTATTCCTCCGAAGAGAGGCGTCTCTCAACAAGAAACCCAAGTCCACGGTCGTCCCTATGAGGGAAGCGAGTGGATCAAAGCGGCAAAGGAGCCGACGCGCAACTATAGGAGTCTAGTCCGAGCTCGGTGCTCGACTAGGGCCACGGAATGGGATACTCTCACTCACGATCTCGCGGTGTTGAATGCTAGCTAGGATCCCTACACTCTCACGCGGCATACAAGATCACATACTAGTAAAGCAAAATGCCAAGGGGGGAGCGTCGCACGTACCTCCACGCCTAGGCGTGGGGAAGGAACCCCGGCCGAGACCGACAACCCCGATACACGCAATGAAAGAATAGGTACAAGCCAGCAATGGTGCCCACTCCTCACAGGGAGATAACAGGCTACAACAATTCCATTCGGGGCGGCCGATACACGGGCTGACGGGCGGCACTCGGTGAAGGGTTGGCCACGAGGAGGGTCCGGATGACGATCGGCAGAATCGCAGCAACGCGCGACTCGGTGGTAAACGTTCCCACGAATGGATCCGGAGTCCGATTGGGGCGCCGTCAGCGAGGGCGCGTAGTTAGGTCGCAGGAGGAAGCCTCGGCCAAAAGGCATGCTCAGATTCCGTCCGTGGAAGCCGTGGCCGCACCTGCAAGTGGGGACAAGGAATCTGCTCCCAGAACTGTGCTGTCGAGCGGGGAAAATGGTAACTCGCTGCTCCGGTAGGCGATCGAGGCCCCGCTTGTGTGAGGACGTCGGGGACGCAGAGCAGCAGGTCCGGACCAAAGAGCTCGGTCAGATCTGGTCGTGGTTGGACGCTGTGAACTTTGGAAGTCGCCGGTTGTCCTGGCACCGGGTGGACTGGGCAGGCCCGCGCGACCTCACGGGAACGGACGCCACGAACAGCTCGGACGTCGGAACGAGACGAGGTTGGCGGCGTTGGAAAGAGGATGACGAGAGGTACAAACCTTAAAGAAATCAGCTCCAAACTCGGAGTTTTCCGTCCTGTGGGATTTTCGCAAGAAGGAGGGTGGATCTGGGCGCGCAGAGAGGGAGGCTCCTGCGCTAGCTCACGAGAAAACTCGCCACGGGTGGTGCCGACCTCGGATCGAGGCGAAACCAAATCCCACACGCTGCCGACTCGTAGAAGTATCCACCAAAAAAAGGAGGGGCTCGGAATCGATCCGCACCGGATGGGGACGCCGCTGCAACTCGGGGCCAAATCTGGAACACGCGAACTCGAACCGGAGAAGAAGTAGAAGGGAGGAAGAACCTCGGCGTCGCACCGAGGGGATGGGGAGTCGCACCCCGGGGTTGCTCCCGTCGCAGGAGCAGAGGAGGAAGAGAGGGTCGCCCTCTCCAAGGGGTGGCTGCGCAAATGGCTGCTCAATCAAATATTTCCTTCATTCATTAATTATTCCTCCAAAGAAAATACAAAGCTTTTATATGGGGAGGGGGAAGGCTAGGGTTGAAACCCTAGCCACAAGGGAAAGGGGGGGTGCGCAATGTGGCATGGGGGAAAGGGGGGGTGCGCACATTGGCTAGGGGGGGAAAAGGGGGGGGGGGGCGCACCACTCCTAGATTCTAGGAGGGAATTGGGGAAGGGGGGCGGCCAAAGGAGGGATGGGGTGGCCGGATGGGGAAGGGAAAGGGGGGGTGCGCATCCCTCTTCCTAAAATCTAGGAGAGGGCCGCACACTCCACTCCTAGAAAGTAGGAGTGGGGCGGCTGCCACCTCCTCCTCTGGGAGGAGATGAGAGGGGCGCCCAAAACCCTAATGGGCCAAAAGGTTGGACCAAGAAGTGGCCCACTAGTCCTATTGCCCAACCAATGAGCCTAGCACACCCAATAAAGGTCTAATTGGCCCCAATTGGCCTACAAAGGTCCACAATAAAGAATAAACATGTCCACGCAGGGACTAAACCAAGGCCTGGTATGGCCATCATGTAAAAGAAGGTCCTCTAAACCATGCCGTAGTCGCCGAGCCAAAGAGATGCCGGCGTGCTCCGCGTGCTCCGTCGAGAAAGGCGGCGCGTGTCCTCACCAATTCTCCCCGGGTGGGAAGAACTCGACCCCGTCGAGTAAGGGTCACGGTCGCTCAAGTAACGCTCCAGCAGGTCCGGGTCGATCCTCTCCAGCTCTCCACGTGTGATCCAGGTGTCGTCTGTCGCAGGGCGCCCTCTCCAGCGCACTAGGAAGCGCTGGTAGGCTCCGCTCCTGGTCGTGGTCACCTGCTCATCCAGTATGCAATCTATATGCTCGCGTGTCTGTAATGGGGCTGGAGGAGGTGGACGCTCAGAAGGTGTAATGCTCTCAACAGGAGGGGTAGGCCCAAAAAGCTCACTGGGAATCACCGCGGGATCCCGATATGCCACCAGATCTGAAACATTGAACGTCGAACAGATCCCATAGTCGTCTGGCAGCTCAATCTCATACGCATTCGACCCAATTCGCTTCAAGACTCGAAAGGGTCCGGCACCGCGGTCCTGGAGTTTCTTCACGGCCCCCGAAGGGAACCGTTCAGGTCTAACCCTGATCATGACGTACTCTCCCACTTGGAACTCACGGGTGCGTCGATGTGCGTCAGCTAATTCCTTATAACGTGCATTGCTGGCCTCTATATGACGACGTATATGCTCATGCAACTGCCTAATATGCTCTGCAAAGGACTCAGCTGACTCAGAGACACGGGCCTGGATGGGTAAGGGGACCAAATCTATCGGTTTCCTAGGTCTACGACTAGTAACAATCTCAAAAGGGCTCAGACCTGTAGACCTATTGACCGAGTCATTATAAGCAAACTCTGCTAAAGGCAGAACCAAGTCCCAGTCCCCGACACGATCACGCACTAGGCACCTAAGAAGATCCCCCAAACTCCTATTGACTACCTCTGTTTGACCATCGGTCTGGGGGTGGTAGGCGGTGGAGAACTTCAGCTGGGTGCCCATCATAAGCCAAAGGGTTTTCCAAAAGTAGCTCGTGAAACGCACATCCCTATCAGACACTATGGTACGTGGAAGCCCAAATCGGGAGACACAATGAGTGAAGAACAGACGGGCAACTCTAGAGGCGTCAGATGTCTTGGAACAGGGAATAAACAAAGCCATCTTAGAGAACCTGTCTACCACCACGAAGATGGAATCATGACGACGCGAGGTACGGGGCAGACCTAACACAAAGTCCATGCTGATGTCCTGCCATGGACTGTCCGGCACGGGGAGGGGAGTATACAGGCCAGTATTCTGCTTCCTCTGCTTGGCCATAGCGCAAATGCGGCACTGGGCCACGATCCGGGCAACATCACGCTTCAGGCTAGGCCAATAGAAGCGATGCTCAACTGCCTCGATGGTCTTATTCCGGCCGAAGTGGCCGGCTAGACCGCCAGCATGCATCTCCCAAGCAAGAAAATCGCGAACCGAGGTCTGCGGAACACATAAGCGACTCCCCTGGAAAAGATAATCGTCATGCAGCATGTAATCTGAATACTCTCGGGACGGGCCTGCCTGGAGGGTGGTGTAGATCGGACCGAAGTCCGGACAATCAGCGTACAACTCCCTCATCCTATCCATCCCCACCACCTCTACACTCATGGTGGTCAAAAGGTGAGCACGGCGGCTCAAAGCATCAGCTACCCGGTTCTCAACACCGGCCTTGTGCCTTAGCACAAAAGTATACTCCTGGAGGAACTCTACCCAACGACTATGACGAGAGTTGAGTTTCTTCTGGGCATGGAGATATCGGAGTGCCTCATGATCAGAAAATAGGACGAACTCCTGGTGTAGAAGATAGTGTCTCCAATGCCGCAGAGCCTGCACAACTGCGTAGAACTCCTTGTCGTATGTAGAATAACGCAGTCGGGCATCGCACAACTTCTCGCTAAAAAAGGCAACGGGGTGAGCCTCCTGACTCAGAACTCCTCCAATACCAACCCCAGAGGCATCGCAAGAGACCTCAAACACCTTCGTGAAATCCGGTAGACGAAGGATAGGTGCCTGGGTCATGCGCTCCTTGAGGAGCGCAAATGCAGCCGAAGCGGCCCTGGTCCACTCAAACGCCCCTTTTCGAATGCAATCAGTGATGGGGGCGGTGATGGAACTGAAACCTCGAATGAATCGGCGATAGAAGGTCGCCAGCCCGTGAAAACTACGGACATCGTGCAGGGTGCGAGGTTCGGGCCACTCCACTATAGCCCTGACCTTCTCCGGGTCGGCGGAGACTCCATCACTAGATACAATGAACCCCAAGAAAGTGACCTGTGTAGTCATGAAAGCACACTTCTTCGGGTTAGCATAAAGGCTCTCTCTCCTCAGAATAAGACAGACCTGCCTAAGGTGTTCTAGGTGGTCCTCCCGGGTGCGGCTATAAATGAGAATATCATCGAAATAGACAACCACGAAGACCCCAATCAATGGCCGTAGAACCTGGGTCATCAGCCGCATAAAGGTGCTGGGAGCATTGGTCAGCCCAAAGGGCATGACCAGCCACTCATAAAGACCATCCTTGGTCTTAAAGGCCGTCTTCCATTCATCACCAGGCCTGACTCTCACCTGGTGATAGCCACTCTTTAAATCTATCTTGGAAAACACAGTGGCTCCCGCCATCATATCCAACATATCATCCAAGCGGGGAATGGGAAATCTGTACTTCACCGTGATCTTATTGATTGCACGGCTGTCTACACACATCCTCCAAGTACCGTCTTTCTTTGGGGCAAGTAATGCAGGGACGGCACAAGGGCTCATGCTCTCACGAATGTATCCCCTAGCCAGTAACTCCTCAATCTGACGCAGGAGCTCAGCATGATCAGCGGGGCTCATCCTAAAATGGGGTAAGTTGGGTAGAGATGACCCCGGGATCAAATCAATAGCGTGCTGTATATCCCGCATGGGGGGAAGACCCTCAGGCAACTCAGCAGGGAAAACATCAGAAAACTCCTGAAGGATAACAGCAACATCAGAAGGGAGCTCACCCTCCGCCTCACTAACCCTCTCCCGAACAACGACAGCGTAGATGGGGTCCCCTCTAATGAATTCGCGCTCCATCTCCCGGGGACTAATAAGCATCAGCCTCCTAGTCGGAGGATCAATCGGGGTGGGAGCGACAGGAGGGGGTGTCGTGGTCGGAGCCAAAGATGGGGTACTGGGCCCAGAAGTATCAGTGCTGGGGGTACTAGGCCCAGTGGGACCACGAACGGGAGGGCGTGTCGGCTGGGATGGATGAAGGGTGATCCTCTGGCCTTTGTGATCGAAGGTGCATGTGTTCGACCGGCCATGGAGGGTAGCATCTCTATCGAAAAGCCAGGGTCTCCCTAAGATAATGCTGCCTACCTCCATAGGCAACACGTCACACCAAATCTCCTCCTGGTAGGCGTGGAACTGCAAAGGCACCAGACATCGCTGCCTGACTGGAATAGAGGTGGTGTCTACCCATGACACACGATAAGGGGAGGGATGGTCCACGGGGGTTAACCCCAAGCGTTTCACTGTACCCGTGGAAATGGCATTAATGCAACTCCCACTATCAATAATCACCTTACAGACCTTCCCACCCAGCCTGCAAAAGGTGTGAAAAATGGTGGTGCGACGCCAGTCATCACTCACCAAAGGCTGGGTCAAGATGCACCTGACAACACCTAGCTGAACACCATCCTGGCACTACGTGCCCTGGACACCTGACGACTCTCCCTCTAACAACTCATCAAAGAACTCCTCGGCGAGCTCTGGGTCTGCCTCATAACTGACAGGCTCGACCTCGGGTGCGGCCTCACCTACTGAGGTATCTCCAAAGGCCACGGTCTGCTGCCGAGAAGGGCACAGAGCAGCATAATGACCGACCCCCCCGCATCGATAACAATCTCCACGAGGCCTAGAGCCCTGCGGTGCTCCACCAATCATCGGCCCCTTTCCCTTGTCATCACGACGGGCCGGGGGTGGTGGAAGCTGAGGTCGGGTAGGAATAGTGGGCTGCTGGGGCCGAGGGGGTGCGGGAGCTGGGGCCTGGGGGCGAGGTGGATAGTCCCTCTGGGGAGGTGGAGGCCGGGGCCTAGGAGCAAAATCCGGACGAGTGGGGTCCTGTGGTCGGGCCACGGGTCCCCTCGCATACTGTCCTGTGCTAGTGCGAGAGTCCGTCCCACGAGGGTATGTGGGAGCGGGGCGCTGATCGGGCACAAACTCAAACTCAAACAGCTCCATATCACGAGCGACCTGGTACGCCTCATCTAAGGTAGCCACGTGGCGGCGGAGTAACTCAATCTGGAGGTTCCGTCGCAGACCTCGACGGAAGCGGGCTATAGTCATGATGGCTTCCTCCGAGACTCCACATCGCAGGAGACAATCATCAAATTCGGCGATGTATTCTGCCACAGGCCGGTTCCCCTGACTAAGGGTCTGCCACCGATCAACTAACCGGTGGCGGTAGGAACGAGGGACGTACTTCTGCTGGAGCTTCTCTTTCATATCTACCCACGTCTCAATCGGGGGTGTGCCCTGACGTCTCACTAGGCTCTCCACATTGGCCCAGTAGGTTTGGGCCCTTCCAATCAACTTCATCTTGGCATATCGGACTTTCCGATGTTCTGCCATGTCGACCCACTCAAAATAATGATCCATACTAGCAGCCCAATCACTAAAAACATCGGGGTCCAATGACCCATCAAAGGTAGGAGGGTCCACCCGCACGGATCTAAGGAGACGCTCATCTTCCTCATCCCTATAATACCGATGGCCTTGGCGATCACGGCCATAGCCCTCACTCTCATTATCGGACCCAAAATCATCTACCTCATGTACGTGGGGTCTCCTATTGCCTCCCCTAGGCTGGTCGGGTCGAGGAGCAGGGTCACGTTGGCCATGGGCCTGCTCGGGAACATCTACCGGTGGGGCTCTACCCTGGGGGCGATCAACCAGACCTTGGATGGTCCGGTTAGAGGCCTCAACCCGACCCTCCACATCTCCCAGCCGATCCTCCATGGCCTTCATCCGGCCCTCCATCCGATCGGCGTGGTCCCTAAAGTGGAGACTCAGGGTCTCGATCATCTCCCGCAGGGATAGGTCATCTGGGACGGGATTCCTAGGGTCAGCCATCTGGATAGGGCGATGGTAGGATGTACCACGCCGGGTGGGCATGCAAGACTCTAAGGGACAAGGATGAAAGGGTACTAGACACGAACCTAGACAGAAAACTCCTAACGCAACAAAGGACTCCAATGCAAGTAGTAGACCTATGGACTCAAATGAACTCCAGCAAATCTAATGACTCGACATGGCCTAGGACCTCAGTCTGTAGGGACAAACTGGACGACCATGCTCTGATACCAAATTTGACGCGGGACGGAACTGACAAATGGACTAAACCTATGATGAAGACCAAGTGCGGCCAGCACTCACACGTGACAAGGCAAGCCGAGAGATCGACCTCCGTACTATTCCTCCGAAGAGAGGCGTCTCTCAACAAGAAACCCAAGTCCACGGTCGTCCCTATGAGGGAAGCGAGTGGATCAAAGCGGCAAAGGAGCCGACGCGCAACTATAGGAGTCTAGTCCGAGCTCGGTGCTCGACTAGGGCCACGGAATGGGATACTCTCACTCACGATCTCGCGGTGTTGAATGCTAGCTAGGATCCCTACACTCTCACGCGGCATACAAGATCACATACTAGTAAAGCAAAATGCCAAGGGGGGAGCGTCGCACGTACCTCCACGCCTAGGCGTGGGGAAGGAACCCCGGCCGAGACCGACAACCCCGATACACGCAATGAAAGAATAGGTACAAGCCAGCAATGGTGCCCACTCCTCGCAGGGAGATAACAGGCTACAACAATTCCATTCGGGGCGGCCGATACACGGGCTGACGGGCGGCACTCGGTGAAGGGTTGGCCACGAGGAGGGTCCGGATGACGATCGGCAGAATCGCAGCAACGCGCGACTCGGTGGTAAACGTTCCCACGAATGGATCCGGAGTCCGATTGGGGCGCCGTCAGCGAGGGCGCGTAGTTAGGTCGCAGGAGGAAGCCTCGGCCAAAAGGCGTGCTCAGATTCCGTCCGTGGAAGCCGTGGCCGCACCTGCAAGTGGGGACAAGGAATCTGCTCCCAGAACTGCGCTGTCGAGCGGGGAAAATGGTAACTCGCTGCTCCGGTAGGCGATCGAGGCCCCGCTTGTGGGAGGACGTCGGGGACGCAGAGCAGCAGGTCCGGACCAAAGAGCTCGGTCAGATCTGGTCGTGGTTGGACGCTGTGAACTTTGGAAGTCGCCGGTTGTCCTGGCACCGGGTGGACTGGGCAGGCCCGCGCGACCTCACGGGAACGGACGCCACGAACAGCTCGGACGTCGGAACGAGACGAGGTTGGCGGCGTTGGAAAGAGGATGACGAGAGGTACAAACCCTGAAGAAATCAGCTCCAAACTCGGAGTTTTCCGTCCTGTGGGATTTTCGCAAGAAGGAGGGTGGATCTGGGCGCGCAGAGAGGGAGGCTCCTGCGCTAGGTCACGAGAAAACTCGCCACGGGTGGTGCCGACCTCGGATCGAGGCGAAACCAAAGCCCACGCGCTGCCGACTCGTAGAAGTATCCACCAAAAAAAGGAGGGGCTCGGATTCGATCCGCACCGGATGGGGACGCCGCTGCAACTCGGGGCCAAATCTGGAACACGCGAACTCGAACCGGAGACGAAGTAGAAGGGAGGAAGAACCTCGGCGTCGCACCGAGGGGATGGGGAGTCGCACCCCGGGGTTGCTCCCGTCGCAGGAGCAGAGGAGGAAGAGAGGGTCGCCCTCTCCAAGGGGTGGCTGCGCAAATGGCTGCTCAATCAAATATTTCCTTCATTCATTAATTATTCCTCCAAAGAAAATACAAAGCTTTTATATGGGGAGGGGGAAGGCTAGGGTTGAAACCCTAGCCACAAGGGAAAGGGGGGGTGCGCAATGTGGCATGGGGGAAAGGGGGGGTGCGCACATTGGCTAGGGGGGGAAAAGGGGGGGGGGGGCGCACCACTCCTAGATTCTAGGAGGGAATTGGGGAAGGGGGGCGGCCAAAGGAGGGATGGGGTGGCCGGATGGGGAAGGGAAAGGGGGGGTGCGCATCCCTCTTCCTAAAATCTAGGAGAGGGCCGCACACTCCACTCCTAGAAAGTAGGAGTGGGGCGGCTGCCACCTCCTCCTCTGGGAGGAGATGAGAGGGGCGCCCAAAACCCTAATGGGCCAAAAGGTTGGACCAAGAAGTGGCCCACTAGTCCTATTGCCCAACCAATGAGCCTAGCACACCCAATAAAGGTCTAATTGGCCCCAATTGGCCTACAAAGGTCCACAATAAAGAACAAACATGTCCACGCAGGGACTAAACCAAGGCCTGGTATGGCCATCATGTAAAAGAAGGTCCTCTAAACCATGCCGTAGTCGCCGAGCCAAAGAGATGCCGGCGTGCTCCGCGTGCTCCGTCGAGAAAGGCGGCGCGTGTCCTCACCAATGATCACCTTACAAACTTGCTTACCCAGCCTACAGAATGTATGAAAGATAGTGGTCCGATGCCAGTCATCACTAGCCTGTGGCTGGGTGAAAATACACCTGACGACCCCCAAGTGGGTATCGTCCAGATGTTGGACATCCTGGTCATCACCTTCGGCCGCATAGTACTCGTCAGCTAGCTCCGGATCTGCTTCATAGCTGACTAATACGAGGTCTGTAGGGGTGGCATCCTCGGCCTGTGTGTCCCCAATGACAAGAGATGGGTGAGTGAGACACTGGTTGGCGAAATGGCCAAATCCATTGCAGCGATAACACTGCTGCCGTGATCCACTAGGCTCCCCAATCATGGGTCCTTTCCCCTTATCCTCCCGACGGATAGGAGGTGAAGGCAACAAAGGACGGGCAGGGGGTGCGGGTGTCGGTGGACAGGCTGTGGGTGCCGTAAGATGTTGGGGATGAGGAAGGTCCCTCGGGGGTGGAGGGCGAGGCCTAGGAGCGAAAGGCTCTGGACGAGTGGGCTCCTGAGGTCGGGCCATGGGGGCCCTCGGATACGTGCCAGAAGAGCCACGGGGCTCAACACTACGAAGGGGGAAGGAGCCCAACCGATGGGGAGACTCGAACTCGGCCTCGAATTGCTCCAATTCGAGAGCAACCTGATACGCTTGTTCCAAAGTGGTCGCATTGCAGCGAAAAAGTTTGTATTGATAGTTTGGCCGCAGACCTCTCCGAAAGCGTGATATGGTCACAGTGCTCTCATCCGTAACTCCACACTGTAAATAATACTCATCAAACTCGACAGTGTACTCGGTCACGGATCAGTTCCCTTGGGAGAGACTTTGCCATTTGTCTATGAGACGTTGGCGATATGAGGCAGGAAGGTACTTCTCCCTCAATTTTATTTTCATGTCATCCCAAGTGCCGATCGGGGGTTGACGTCACTGATTTAGCAAGCTCTCCACATTGGTCCAATAAGTTTGGGCCTGCCCATGCAGCTTCATCTTCGCATATCGAACTCTCCAGTGGTCCATCATCTCAAACCACTCGAAGTACCGGTCCATGCCGGCCTCCCAATCTAAATAGACCTTCGGGTCCAAGGACCCGCTAAAAAGGGGAGGGTCCGCACGCACGCTCCGAAGAACGCGGTCGTCATCATCCTCATCACGATTCCGTCGTTGGTTACGATTGTTGTGTATATATCTCGGTGTTTTGATGATAACAAAACCAAGGACATGGGGTTGCTCACATGCTTGGATCTAATAACCTAAGTGTTTTTCAGAAGCCTTCAAGGTCGGAACTCTTCATGTTGTTCTTAAGGTCTTAGCATTTCAAATGGTTTTCTCAGTACATTGAATGAGCTTGTAATAACCTTTTAACCAATCGTTCAAATCATGCCTTGATCATATGGACACATTTTTCTGGGCTAAACTCTTCATGTTTCAGGTTTTTGATAGTCCGGTCGACCTCCAGCATCATCCCGGTCGACCTGAAATAACAGAATGGAAACTTCTACAGGCTGTCTCAGTGGCGGTCGACCGCCCCTCAATCCCGGTCGATCGGATCTCCCAGGGACCGGCCTCCTGCAGGTCTCTCAGTGGCGGTCGCCACCAGACCCTGCAGGTCGACCGCCAGCCCCGAGTTGCTAACAATTGTTGACTTTTTATCATTTCGAGAAAAGCCATTCTCATGGGTATTGTTTAATCCCTAAGCAACCAAACTCTCCAGAAATTGTGGATCTGGTCTGGGGGAGTCCTTGGACCATTCAAGAACCTATAAAACATATACAATAGGGATTGGAAAACCCTAATGCAAAAGGTGGATCAAGGGGGCTACCAAGAGGAAGAGAAGGGATCCAGCACTGTAGACGTGAACAGTGCTCCGAGAAAAGTTCTTCATCCTTCTTCATCCAATCAAGTGAAAATTAGCCCAAGGATTCAAGCTACATCCAAAGCATCCAATCATCCATTAAGGGGAGCAAATCAAGATTCTTCTCTTGTGTTCTAAATTCATTTTGTTCTCTTAAGCTTCATCTGCGGTTCTTGTGATTGTTAAACATTTCAGTGTGTGTGGATCTTCCTAGATCCGTGTGTGTGTGTGTGTGTGTTTGTGTGTTCTCTGTTGTAGCTGCGTGTGTGTTAAGGTGTTTCTTACACCTTCGCGGGAACTCTTCTTCCCAGTGTGTGAGTGTGGTGTGTGTTTGATCTTGTAACTTCTTACAAGATAGTGTGTGGATCCTCACAGTCCGTGAGGGGTGGACGTAGGTGTAGACACCCAATTTTGGCCGATAAATTGAGCATTTTCTTTGTTCTCCTAGTTAATGCCCCAATTGATCCTTAGTCGGTTGATTTTCTGGGATGTCTCTCTATTCTTAGCCCAACATTTCAATTCCATACCTTGGATCTCGAGTTTGGCATTCCCGCGCTATCCGCTCTTATCGCTTTCTTGTTCATAGCGCATTCTGGATCTAATTGAAGTTATCATTTGAACAATTGTTATTTTCTTGACATCTGATCATTATAGCATCTGCTTTGGATGTTATTCTCACTCAACATTTGATTAAGTGATTGCCCAAAGGATTTTTCTCCTTTTTCTAAATCATTTGATGGGCCTTTACTTATCACGCTATATCGTCATAGCGCGTTCTTTATGAACGCGCTATGGTTATATGGCGCGTTATCAGGCAGAGCCCTTTTCCAAACCGGACTCCCTTCTATTGAACTCCGACCTAGGGTTACTTCTCGATCTTTTTCCTATAAATTGCACCCTTTGGCCGTCGTTTCAGGGGGATGCAACTCGAGATATTGATGAGTAGGAGGAAGCTTTTCGTGCAAAATCAACAAATCCTCGCTCCTCACACATCCAAGGGAGTATTTAGGGATTATTCTCGTGTTCTTCCTCTTTCTACTCTCTCTTTCCCCAAAGCACTGATTTTTGTTCTTGCATAGCATTGCATCCCGGTTTTTAAACACTCTTTTACGAAACACATGCATACACGCACACCACACCTATCTTTTGGCCCTTCCATAGGGGTTTAAAAATTACCAAACACCCAGGTAATCGAGCCCCCCGTTTGCATGCTTTTGATTAAGAATAGGGGTAGATTCTACTAAAATCTCGTTCTAATGGGACTTTTATTTGTTGTTTATGATTGTTTGCAGGCACTAGAAGACTAATACGTGGAGCCCTTGCACCTTGGCCGGCCTTGGAGCAAGGAAAGAACGAATCCAAATAACCCCGCTTCTGTCTGATATCGCGCTATAGGTTCCTGGCGCGATCTGAAGAACGCGCTGGGACGATACATCGCTTTAATCTCCAGGCCTACGGCTGGCCCTCATGAATTTCTGAGGTATGTAACATGCCCCTATCTTAATATTTTTATTATTTGGCATGTTTCTGGCCTCAATGGCGATCACGGATCTTATTAATGCATGTTTCCCCCTCTCTTATCATCGATTTAGCGTTATATCCTGTTAAACCATCTTCCTTACAAATTCATCAATTTTAGAGGGTGTTCTAAAACACGATTCACAAATTGGCGATCACGGTGGGATGCTTTGTGCCACCACGTTCGTTCTTTTGGTTGCCTGCCTGTCAATCTGTCAAAGTGTGTGTGATTATTTGTCTTTTGGGGTTCCCCCACCCTCTGTCATTGGTCACGCTATACATCCATAGCGCGTTCTATCAGATCGCGCTATGGACATATAGCGCGTTGATCACCAGAGGGTATTTCACCCACACCTTCTGTCGGGGTTCTGATTGTCATCTTCTCTGGTTGCATCTTGTACATTTCCTATTGTGTATTCATTTTTTTAAATATATTTTTCATTTTATTTGTTTGTTAGCTCTAGTTTAGATATTCTTGCATAACGTAGCATTCATCTTTGCATTTGGTTTGAGAGACCTCCTCTCCCCACACTTTTAGGAGTCACACCACCCTCTTGGTGAAGGAAGGACCCTCCATTGAGCACTCCGTCTCATTGGACCGGGAATTCCTAAGCCAAGCCTCCATAAGTCCCCGCACCCGTGGATTCCCTCACGGACGCTGGGCAGGTTGTACCTTTGAAGTCTCGGGTTTAGTTGGCCTATGCATGGTGAGAGAGTGTTCATAGTTGGCACCGGAGAAAACCACATTCGAAACTAGGATCATCCCTTGAGTGATCACACCAATTTGCATAAAATAATTAATTCACCAAGGTTCAAACAAACAAAAATCAACGGTAACCATTCCAACTTGTGTGCTTCTTTGCAAATTATTTTGCTTGAACTTTGATTGCATAATGGCTTACTTTGATAGACAAAATAACATGTTTAACCTTAATAAGGATGCACAACCTAGCACATCTTATATTCCTCAATCTCAACATGCTCGTCATAATTCTCACCATATTTTCAAGGAACCACATCCTCATTCTTATGGTGTTGCCCGGCCCATGGGCAATGACCAATCTCATGGCCCCTCGATTCAATCACGAGCCACTACTCCTACGGGACCGTCTCCTCCCGACGATGAGAAGGTCTCCCAGATCTTGCATGCATTAGATCATCTCACCCGCCAACAAATTCAAGCCCTTAAGGCCGTTGTTGAGGGTGCATCTCATTCCTCTCATCCTCCTTCCAATCCTACGCAGGTGGCCCATCACCCATTTCCCTCTTCTATTCACATTCCTACTCGGGTACCCCATCACCCATCTCCTCCTATTCACACTTCTCCTCGGGTGTTCCAATGCTCGCCTCCTTCTATTCCGCCTCCACCACGGCCCCAAGGCCCATTTATTCCTTGCAACCCGGCCCATTCTGGTTCTTCTATGGGTCATTCCATTAATCTCCTTCCACGGCCTTTTTATGCGGCTCCTCCTTCAAGGACTTGCCAACCCTCTGTTGCTCAAGTCACACCCCTCCAACGAACTCTTCTCGACAAAGTCACTTTGTTGGAGGAACAATTAAAGAAGGTTACGAGCCTACGACCCGCTCCTTCTACTCCAGTCAATCCCCTCCACACCGCTCTAAACGACATTACAAAGATGGAGAAAAATTGGAAGGATAGGAGAAACGACTACGGCATCAACAGGACGAGCAAGCAAGAGCCGGCGGGTTTCAACGTTCAAGTGGACACCGTCCATCCTCCACCCATTCACCCAATTCACGCATATGGCCCTCCACCTCCACATACACAATACAATTACATTCCACCACCCACATATACGCCTTCACTACAGTGTCCACTTGAACCTGCTAATGAAGAACCGACGATGGAAGGATTTGAGGCGGCATACGACGCAGCTCTGCAAGCACCCCTTCCGAGTTTCCTTCGCTTCCCTCTCCCTTCGCTACCACTTGATTAACCCCTCGCTCAGGACTATGCCACGGTCCCCGATCCAACCCCCACTTATGAGACCTCTTGGTGTTACGATGACGGGTCGACATTTCAATCACCGCCACACCATAAGTCTCATCCTATCCCTAACACCTCTCGCCCCATCCGGCATTTTCAATGCACTAAACCTTCTCCGTTCACCCCTCCTGTAACCACACCAATAGCCTCCATTCCATCAGCCTCCGCCGAACCTCCATCACCCCTCACTACGCCGGTCTCTGTCGAGCCTTCTATTACCCCTCCTCTTTGTTTGCCACCTCAGCCGTCCACTATGCCTATAACCCTTACTCCACTACTTAACCCTTCACCCTTACCCGTGGCTAATCCTGTGCAGGATTCATCCCTTATTGTACTTGAGCCAACCCCGATTGCTTCCGAGCAAAGGGAGAAGCTCGACGTGTTTAAACCTTCGCTTCCACTCACCCTTTCTCCAACACCTTCCATTATACCTCCACCATCCATGGAGCCTTCCGCCTCCGCTTCACACCTCTTTACTACTCGGAATGGGAGTGCTTCTGTAAGTACTTGTACCGAAGATGATCAAGAGCCGGGCAAGAAAGATTTGGCCACGGCCATGATGTTCAAGATGCAAGAGCTTATTTGTCGAATGCCAATCCGGGTTGTTGTGCCAAGCATGGTTGAAGAGGCCAAGTCCCCGCCACTGCTCACTAAGAGAGAATGCCAAGCGTTGATGCCACCCAAGGGCCGGGCAGGGCACCCCTTGTTCCAACTTTCAAATCTTGAACCTCTTCTTCCATACAAGGGACGAACGCCCATCTTGATCAATATTCTTCATACGCTACAATCCTTGGGCAACACGATGCTTCCTATCCCGACTTTCCAACTCTCTCACATTATTACTTTTCACTCTTCAAGGGAGTTGTCATTTACCATTGAAGCTTCGTCATGGGCTCTTGCTTTATCCATTGGTCCAATTGGCTATACACTTTCACTGCCATGGAGGGGCGGTTATCTTGGTGCTAAGGGGCCTTCCACTATTTTATCCACTTTCTATTCAATGCCATCCTTATTTCCATCTATCATCGATTCTTCATGGGCCACTCCAAGAGTAAGGAGGAGGATCTCATCCTCTCGCCCTTCATGTTCTCTACATTCTTTGCATTCATCGCATCCGTTGCATTGCATCCACATGCACTTCTTCTTTCCCGGGTTTCCAAACCCGTATCTTCCCCGCCTTCCGGAACCTCCGGATCCCCCACGTTTCCTATATCTTCCGCCTCTATCTTCGGGATCTCCAGGTCCCCTTACGCTCACCGGGCATTGTGCCCCCTCCAATCTTCCCTCAGGGCATCGCGCCCCTTTCCAGCTCTTGCACCCGCACTCCCCGAATTTCTCTCCCATCCTCCTTGGGCATCGCGTCCCATGGTATATTCCCCCTCCGGAACCTCCGGACCCTCCTGACCCTTTTCATCCACTCTTCCTGGGGCACCGCGTCCCTCGGCATTTTCTTCCTCCGGAACCTCTGAACCCTCCATCTTTCTTCCGATTCATCTTTCTGCTCCTCCGGGACATTACATCTTTCATTTTCTTCTTCCTTTTCCATCATCTTTTTCCCTATTTTTTCCAAGGGCACTGCGTCCCTCGATATCTTATCCCTCCGGAGCCTCCGATTCTTCCTCCTATCATGATTCTCCTCCTCTGCCTCCGGACCCTCCGAATCCGCCTCTTTCCATCTATCAATTTCTTCTTCTAATTCCTCCTGATCCTGGGTCCGACCTAACTTCTTCCGCATCCACTGCCTTGGGCATCTGCCTTTTCTCCCACTGCTTCCGAGGCTTTAGTCCTCACTCCTCCTTCTAATTCTCCGCTCCTTCTGTAGACTGTTCCATGTGATCAGGGTCTCCGCGCCTTAGCAAGGGAGTTCTAGCCCTCGCCTCTCTTCCTTTTCTCCTTATTCGTCTGAGTTTGGTCTAAATATCACTCCTTCTTGTTAAGCCACTTCCAAATCCTTTACTTCTAATCCTTTTATCTGTCACTTGAGGACAAATCCCATGATGATCAAGATCGCCTCTGGCGGCAGCTGTTCTAACAAAGATCGCAAGGTAACATATTGGCGTAAGTACGCATTTTTATGATATCATTATCTCATTGCTTCACGCATGATTTTCAAAATAAGGTGCTTCTTAACAAGATTAAGAGTGGTAGGTAAGACCTTTATCCCAGGTCGTATCTTTATCATTGTCAAAAAAGTCTTTAGGCTTGCTATGCAGCACCTTTGGTTAATAATAACCCCGTGCTAGGAATTCAACATTCTCTCCCCGCTTGTTAAGAGCAACCCTTAGCTGGGCACCGCACACACTTCACGGCGTCCTTAGCCGACTCCTTTGGATAAAACACCGTTGCTACTTTGGCCATGCCATGAGTATATCTGAAAGTCTTTTCTCCTCTTTACTCGGCCGAATGCAAGGGCAAGAGGTTGACGGATAAGATGACCGACCTAGGTAATTCCCAATACGAGAGAAGTCTCAAATAGGGGCAATCTTGACCCAAAAATCAAATTTCATGATACATCTCGCCAAAAGGGCTATTATGAAAATCAAGTCAAAATTACGATAAATGTAAAAGTATGAATTATGGCATGACAAGAGTGGCAAAGTCCCCGCAGAGAAAACCCTGGTCGTATGCATGTCAAGGGTCTAAGAAAAAATCAAAGGCACAAAGTCCCGACACAACAGACCACCTCTTTGAGAGGTAATACCTTGGAAGGAATTCAAGTCCCGATACCTCCCATCTTGCATAAAGCTTATCTCAATTATTCTTCTCTTCCCCCTCTAAGACCGTATGTTTCTCGAGTATGGCCTTGGTAGGGATACCGTTAATCAAGGGCAGTCAGTTATAGGGCGCCACCTCCAATGCACACCCAGCTTTGGGCAATTTTAAGCAAAAGGGGAAGGAACAAGGACCCCTAGCCAGTGGTTTAAAACATCTATTGATGTTGCATTAGCAATGTCTAAGCCAAAATTCCAAAAAAAGTTTGAATATTGCCAAAAAATCCAAAAACAAAATTCCAAAAAAAATGAATATTGTCAAAATTCTAAAAAAAATTCATATATTTCCAAACAAAAATTCAAATATTCTTCTCAAAAAACTTATAAAAATTTGCATATTTTTGAAAATTTCAAAAAAAAATTTGTATTATATTTCTGATATCATCCTTTTGTAGAGACACGCAAAATAAAGAACAATCACAAGAAGTGCAACAAATATCAAAGACTGTCTCATTCCACTATATAAGTCACAAGAGTAGAAAATGAGGATGGATACAACGATCTCTCTAGCTCTCCCCTCGACCCTCCTGGTCTCCCCCTCTACACGAGCTGTCAGCTTCCTCCTGTCCTCCCCGGGAAGACCTAGGAGGAGCCATCTGTCCCCGAGATGCTGAACCCCTATCACCGCGAGCTCCCCTCTCGATCAACAACTTCCCTCCTTTGATGCTCAGAGGAGGTAACTAAATAGTCAGTGCTTGAATAAGCTCGGGAGTATCCCTCGCGCTGAGCCCGCTCACGCCCCCGTCGATAGCGATCCTCCGCATCCTTCGCACGCTGCTCGGCAATCCCTAATCTAGTACGCAGCTCCACCCTCTCTAGCTCCCGCTCCACTCTCTCTCTATCCCATCTCTCTCCCTCTCTGTCCCGATCCTCCCTCTCTCTCTACCGCTCACTCCTCTCCACCCCGAGGAGGAGGCGTAACTCTGCCACATCTCGAGGAAGCTCCTCCGCATCACGGCGCCTCAGCTCTGCTTCCGTTGTCCGCAGCTCCTACTCCTGCATCCGAAATCTTGGTCAATAACTGATAATAAAAATTTTCAAGACTAAGATTAAAAGAACAGATTGCTTACTCTCTCCTGTAGGGAGGCCTCAGCTGCCTCCGCCTGAGCAACTGCACTAGCAAGCTGGCTCTCTAGATCGGTGTGGTCGCAAACGGCCTGAGTGGAAGATGAAGCACCATGCGAGGATCGGACTGCCTCCAGCTCCTCGCGCTAAAAAGAAAAAGCATTACCATTAATTGAATTTCAAATCCAAATCATTCTAAATTACAAGTGCTTACCAGCTCATCGACGGTATGCTGGAGGTCCTCACGCTGCCGGATCGTGGAGTCGAGGAGTCCCTGTACCATGGCCAGTCTCCCCTCTATGTCGAACTGCAATAAGCACATGTTGATCACATATTGAATAATCAAGAACAAATGAATTTAAAGGCATACCTGTCCACGAGCACTCTGATAAACTCAGTTGCCGTATGTCTGAGAGTATGCCTGGACGTAGGCATCATCTGAATCCGCTCCCGCAGGGACTGCTCGGCCACACCTCTTCTAATCTGCGTACTGCTCCTGGGCACGCTGCCGCCAGTCATTTGTCCCCTAGAGGCCTCGGAAACGTCGTCCAGGTCGTGGGTCCATCGCCTGGGTCGGGAACTCAACCACTGCCTGGTGGAGCCCTAGTGTCCTCATGATCAGCCTATGATATAGTGGTTCGACCAGATTGAGGGCGTGCAACCAGATCTCTCTCCCAAAGTAGGGGATGGCCGCCTCCACCCAGGGCATCACCTTGGCGTCCCTCTGATAGGGAGTCCAGACCACCTGCTTAGGTCAATTCATCATTGCCCTGGATTTCATTCATATAATATAATTCAATTTAAAAAAAAATCAAATTTTACCTCTATATGGGGCATCATATCTAACGTCTCCTGAATATGGGTGACCTGGTCCTTCAGAGATCGGGTGTCTCGTGTAGGGGTCCATCGTCTGGCCAGGGGCAGTCGGTCCCCTCGATCCTCCCAAGCACGTCGGAGGGTAGGAAGATACAAATAACTCCAAACCTGTGTTGTGACTCCTCTGTGTTGATGGTGTTGACATGTAACTTTACTTCATATGGCAACACATTGTTTTGATTGTTTGGCAACATTGTTTATGTTTTGATGAAATTCCTTTTATCAGATTGTCTGTATGTTCTATGCATCTCATCTTATTTTAACTGCTTTTCATCTTCATTGGAGCCCAATCAGACTTGGGTTCCAAACTCTCTGTCCTAATTGTGTGTGCAGGTATGCCTGGCAGCCAAGAGCAACTTGTGGTACTTGGACAGTGGCTGCTCCAGGCATATGACAGGAGATAAGGCCAAGTTTTGCATGCTAACTGAAAAGCTAGGAGGCCTTGTCACCTTTGGAAGCAACACAAAGGGTAGGATCATTGGATCAGGTAAGGTAGGTAAGTGTTCTACCTGCTGCATTGATGATGTTATGCTGGTTGAAGGGTTAGCTTACAATTTACTTAGTATCAGCCAGTTGTATAATAAGGGTCATAAGGTTTTATTTGATTCTCAATGCTGCAAGGTTTTTGAACCTGATTCATAAATTGTAAAATTCTCTGTAAAAAGAATAAATAACACATACATGATAGATCTAGATGATATTCAGTATTCTAACCTATGTCTTACTGCCAATAGAGAAGATTTAGCATTTTTATGGCATCGTAGGTTAGGCCATGCTAGTTATACTATTTTGCATAAAGTAAACAAGTATAGCATGGTTAGAGGACTTCCTAAAGTTTCTTTCAAGAAAGAAAATAAAATCTGTGATGCATGCACTCAATCAAAGATAACTAGAAAGTCATTTAAGTCTAGAACTGAAAATCTGTCTTCCAAACCTTATGAGCTGATACACATGGATCCTTTTGGGCCAACCAGATCTGTCAGCTTATCAGGGAAGAGGTATGGGTTTGTCTTAGTAGATGATTTCTCTAGGTATACTTGGGTATTTTTTCTGTCACATAAGAATGATGCATTCTCAGAATTTCAGGAGTTCTGTATAAGAACAAATCAGAAAATTAAAAATATTTTGATTGATCATGGAGGTGAGTTTGAAAACTCACACTTTGAAGAATTTTGCAGGTCAAGTGGGATTCATCATAAGTTCTCCTCACCCAGGACACCTGAGCAGAATGGTGTTGTCGAGAGGAGGAACAGAACTCTAGTGGAAATGGGCCGAACTCTCTTAGTTGAAGGTCAACTGCCAAGAAAATTATGGGCTGAAGCAGTCAACACAGCCTGTTATGTAATTAACAAGGCAATGGTAAGATCTTCCACCCAGAAAACCCCTTATGAGATTTTGAGAGGTAAGAAACCTTCAATCGCCCACTTCAAGGTCTTTGGTTGTAAATGTTTTATACATATAAATGACAAGAGGGACCTTGATAAATTTGAGCCAAAAGGTGAACCAGGAATCTTCCTCGGTTATTCTGAAAACACCCGGGCTTATTGAGTGTTCAATTTAAACTCAAAAATTATTGAAGAATCTCCACACATTATCTTTGATGAAACCTTGATGGAAACTAACCATGATTATTGCAGGAACGAAGATGGGAATATTTTGAAAGATGAAAACTCTGCAGACCAGTCTGATGGTGAGGAAGATAAAGAAGAGCAAAATGAAGAAGAACCTGAAGTTCAGGGGGAGGTAAGTGAAATTCCTGAAACTCAGATTGTTAATATTAGATATCTTAAAGATCACCCTGTGAATAATGTCATTGGCAATCTGAATGATCCCCCTAGAACTAGAGGTCACTTTAGAATTCAGGATGAATTAAATGCATATGCTCTTGTCTCTCAAATTGAACCCAAGTCCATTGACTGTGCCCTAAAAGATATGCATTGGATTAATGCCATGCATGAGGAGCTTAATCAGTTCGACAGGAACAAGGTGTGGCACTTGGTCCCACCTCCTGATCATGGAACAGTCATAGGGACTAGGTGGGTTTTCAGGAATAAATCTGATGAATCAGGGAATATTATTAAAAATAAAGCCAGACTTGTTGCTCAGGGGTACAACCAGGAGTTTGGTATTGACTTTGAAGAGTCATTTGCCCCTGTAGCCAGATTAGAAGCTGTTAGAATTTTATTAGCTTATACATGTTCCCTAGGTTTAATCCTCCAGCAGATGGATGTAAAATCTGCATTCTTGAATGGGGAAATTAATGAGGATGTCTATGTTAGACAGCCCCCTGGGTTTGAATGTCTAGATTTCCCTAATCATGTTTACAAATTAAATAAAGCTCTCTATGGTCTTAAGCAAGCTCCCAGAGCTTGGTACGACAGGTTGAGCAAGTTTCTCACTGATCAAAATTTCACTAGAGGAGTAGTTGATCAGACCTTGTTTATAAAGGTGAGTCATTCTGAAATTCTTATTGTACAGATTTATGTGGATGATATCATTTTTGGGTCAACTAACCCCAAATTGTGTGAGGAATTTTCTAAAACAATGACTAATGAGTTTGAAATGAGCTCAATGGGTGAGCTCAAATTATTTCTTGGACTGCAGGTTACACAAACAAAGGATGGAATGTTTATCACTCAGTCCAAGTACACAAGGGATCTACTCAAGAAATACAAGATGGATAACCTTAAAGAGATAGCTTCTCCAATGGGTACCTCTACAAGCTTTGATGAAGACACTAAAGGTAACCCATTTGACCAGAAGTTATACAGAGGTATGATCGGATCCCTTCTCTACTTAACAGCATCTAGGCCTGATATTCAATTTGCTGTAGGATTATGTGCTAGGTTTCAGGGCCAGTCCTAAAGAAAATCATTTTAAAGCAGTGAAAAGATTTTTAGATATCTACTAGGCACCCAAGAGCTAGGATTATGGTATCCTGCTAGGTGTGAGTTAGAGCTTCTAGCTTACACTGATGCTGATTATGCTGGGTGTCGAGTAGATAGAAAAAGCACTAGTGGCTACTGTCAATTCCTTGGTGGTTGTCTAGTATCTTGGGCATCTAAGAAGCAACACACTGTAGCCTTGTCTACAGCTGAGGCTGAATATGTTGCAGCAGGTAATTGTGCTGCCCAAGTACTTTGGATTAAGCACCAACTAGATGATTATCAGATAAAACTGGAATGTATTCCAATTCTATGTGATAACACTAGTGCCATATGCCTTGCTAAAAATCCTGTTCATCATTCTAGGACTAAGCACATAGAAATAAAACATCATTTTCTAAGAGATGCTGTGAACAAAAAGGAAATTGAACTGGACTTCATTGAAACAGACAAACAAGTTGCTGATATCTTTACTAAGCCACTTGGAAATGAAAATTTTAAATTTTTTAGAAGAGAACTTGGCTTGTGTAAATTTCAGCATAATGAATGAACTCTTTGTTGACTTGAATAAAACTTTTGAGCTGCTTTGAATAAACTTCTGATTTGGACTTGCTGTTGATAGATTGAATAAACATTGTGCAACAGACTTATGATAATGCATGACTCTCATACTTTTTTTATTGCACTCATGATCATCAATGCATATAGACAGGGGGAGTCTTGTCAGAATTTCAAGGTGAACTGCTGCGTCGACGCTGCTATAATGTGGCGTTGACGCAGTGAACTAGATCTGTGAATATCTCTGTTTCATTATTCTGATGAGTTGACGCTGTAATAGCATGGAGTCGACGCACTGACACTATCTCAGTGTCTTATACTGTTGCCTCTTCAACTGATGCGTAGACGCCTTGAACTCCCAGCATCGACGCTGTCTATTCAATCCTTGACTCTGAATGATTGAGTCTGACAGTATGGCAATCTTTTAGTCAGTTCTAATATTAAGCAATAGAAAACAGATTTCTTCTTTCATAAGAACTTTAATTGCTTAAAGACTGACTTAATGGTTTAAAATTTATAATCTTTAGAGTTGAAAGACTACAATCAGTAAATAAGGATGCTGAAAATTGATAAAGCTCTCAACCTTATCTTATTTCATGTCAGACAAAGCTAATTATATCTGAAATCTGAAAACTCATCTAAAATCATGTTAGAGAAGCTAGGTATGTGTATTGTCCTTAAACAAGTCATTCTGAAACAAATAAAGGGTAGCTAAGAAAGATATTGAAAAATATTGAAAATCATTTGAAAAATAGCATTGACAGAGTAATGACTGGTAAATCACTGAGAAACTGAGTGATCCATCAAAGAAGTGGACACCACTCATGTCCTGAAGTGTATCAGCTATCTCTGTATGAAATGATCAAAACAGTAGGTTATTTTCACTGAGTACCTGGGGGTAACTGGCGTCTAATAAACGTGTACCCTCACACAAAAAGGTCTCAATCAATTCTATTGAGTTTGATCATAGGCAAGATGGTCCATCATGTTGAGTATCTAGGGGTATTGGCGTCTGATAAACGTATATCCTTACGCAAAAAGACTTTTGGTACCTGAATGCCCTAAATGAAATAATACTGAAAATGTTGTTCCTTCAAAGAAATTTCATGGATGTCAATTGTTTAATTTCAATACATGATCTGGTTTCTCTTAACACATTCTACTGAGTCTATGAAAGTAAGATATTCTGAAACTGAATCTCTCATGTAAATATGATTCTTGTTTATTATTTTATCATGCACATCTACCTTATCCAATGAATGTAGTGCATGAACTCTCATTTTTATAACCTTTAAACCAGAATTTAATTTCTAAGCCGTTTCTCAGTTCATATGATTGAAGGTTCTGTGCTTTAGTTGCTTAATTTCTGGACTACTTGCTAAGACTGCCAGTCAGCTGAACCTTATTTTTCATTCCCTTGCATTCACTTTCCCTCCTATTTGTTGATGGCAAAGGGGGAGAATATTGTCTGAATTCATTTCTTCAGTTCAGGGGAGAATTCTGAATTGAGAATTCTGCATTCAGGGGGAGTGTATGCTTCTGCATCATGGTATGGCAAAAGGGGGAAATTTTGTTAGCAGGGAGTTGCTTACATTTTGTAGCATGCAGCATGTCATTCATAGCATCTACATGCATCTGCATAACAATCTGAATAACAAATCATGTCGTTCATCATAAAATGCATCTGTATGACAGGATGTTGCTACTCTATATGATAGGGGGTTGCCATCATCAAAAAGGGGGAGATTGTTATGACTCCTCTGTGTTGATGGTGTTGACATGTAACTTTACTTCATATGGCAACACATTGTTTTGATTGATTGGCAACACTGTTTATGTTTTGATGAAATTCCTTTTATCAGATTGTCTATATGTTCTATGCATCTCATCTTGTTTTCACACTGAACACACACTCAAGTCCCAAAAGTCTGCACATCGCAGTTGTGTCAAAGTCTGTATAGCCGCTTGTTTGCCAAAGTCTATATAGCCTCTGTGTGTTCTATCCATTTCGCAAGTCATGCAGCGTCAACGCAGCAAGTGTGTCTCATGCATCATGCGTCGACGCCCCCAGATTTTCAAGTCTATACACTCATCTTCATGCATAGCAGAGTCCATACATTGCATAGTCTATACACTGTCTGTCTCATTTAGAGTCTAAGGCAAAGTCTGTACATTGGACAGTGTCAGGCGAAGTCTGTACATTGAGCGTCTCAATGAGCGTCTCATGTAAGTCCATACATTGGACTGCGTCAACTCATTGCATTGACATATACTGAAGCGTCAACTCATTGCATTGGCTAAGTCTATACATTGTCCATCTCATTTAGAGTCTAAGGCAAAGTCTGTACATTGGACGGTGTCAGGCGAAGTCTGTACATTGAGCGTCTCATGTAAGTCCATACATTGGACTGTAGCATGCATTTGTCAATGGCATCTAAGTCTGTACAATGATCGTCTTCCTTAGCGTCTTGATCTTCCAAGTCTATACAGGCTTCTGTTTTACAAAGTCTGTACATTGGTCTCAGACTCCAAAGTCTATACATCGCCTGTTGACTGCAAAGTCTATGCAGAGCTCAAGAGTTCGAAGTCTATACATTCATTCACTGTAGCTCGCACGAGGTAAAGTCTGTACATTGGCCTCCATGCTTCAAGTCTATACATTGGACTGTTCGGCCAAGTCTGTACATCGCTGTTTGCCAAAGTCTGTACATTGGCATCTGTTCCTTCGTTGCGATTCAAAGTCTGCACATTGGGTTATTTGCCTACGTTCAGCTTCGAAGTCTATACATCGATGCCTTTGCCTACGTTGCAATTCAAAGTCTATACAGTCGATGTTTTTCCATTACTTCAAGTCTATACAGATGTTCTTTTAGAAAGTCTATACATCGTCTGTCTTCAATTGAGTCTCACTGAAGTCTACACATTGCATCTTCATTCATGAAGTTGACACATTGCATCTTCATTCATGAAGTCTACACATTGCATCTTCATTTGCGAAGTCTGTACATTGCATTGATCTTCACTTAGTCTATACATTGACAGTCTTCATATCACCTAAGTCTGTACAGCGGTTGCTTCATACAGCAAGTCTGTACATAGCTTTCACTTATATGAAGTCTATACAACGCAGTTCTTCTGATAAGTCTATACAGAGTTGTTATTTAATCTGATCATCCGATACTCTATCTGACAGGGATTCTCTACTGAGATTGCTGACATGGCTCGTGATCCCAGGAGGATGAGGTGACCAGATGCTGCCACGTGGATGGAAGCACCTCGAATCGGGAGAATTCCTTGGGCGGGAAAACGTGGAAGCCACGCGCCCTTATCCACCTACTGCTGTTATATATATCAGTCTTCATCTTCTGTAAAGGCTGATCGAAGTTGGCGAAGTCTATACATCCAGTCTGAAGCAGCAGCCACCGAGATCCACTGTGAGAGGAAGAAAAGCAGAGAAGAAGAAAAGTAGAGAAGAAGAAAAGGAGAGAAGAAGAAAAAGAGAGATGAGTTGAGAGAGTTATTGTGAGAGCTTGTGAATCAGTCTCTTGGTCCAGTTACCAGAGCTGATATTGCTCAACTTTGAGCTACAGTCGTTTTGGTTTTCTTTCATTCGATTGTGTGTTTTGTTTGTTTTCAGTCTTGCTATTTTCTCTTTGAAAACTCTTGTTCTATCAAGCTGTTAGTCAGCGGTTTCAAGCTGTGAGGCAGCGGGTTGCAGAGGTGTTACCTCTGGTCGGCTAAGCTGTAGTGCCCAGCAGAGCAAGCTGTGAAGCTCAGCTGTTACAGAGGGTGTTCCTCTGGTCAGGATAAGCTGTAAGCCCCAGCCGTTGTTGGCAAGCTGTAGAGCCCAGCAGATTAAAGCTGTGTATCAGCAGTAATCCACATTCGAGTTGAATGTGGGGTGGACGTAGGTCGGATTGACCGAACCACCTAAAAGTCTTTGTGCCTCTCGTGTGTTTGATTGCTTGTTCAGCAGATCTTGTGTGTTTCATGCAGTGCATTGGCTGTGTTCGTTTAGTGTTCTTCTAATTCCGCATTTGATTCTAGGCCTAATTTTTAAATAGCCAGTTGATCTATTCACCCCCCCCCTCTAGATCCACATCCTGTGGTGATAGAGCCTTCCATCTAACTTCAACAACCTGAAATGAAGCTCATGTGATCAATATAAGAGGAAGTGCATAACTTAATCATTGGAGTTTAAGGTTTAGAGAGATACCTAAAGTAGAGGGTCCCCCGAGTGAAGACTGGAGTGAAGAAATGCCGAAGTTGTCAAACAAATGGGCTAGGACTGCCGCACCCCAAGCATACCGTCCAACTCTGTCCAGATCCTCCAGTAGGGGTAGAAACCGGCAGCTCACTGCATCACCCTGAGTCTCTAGAAGTAGCTTTCCAATCAGCAGAATAAGAAACCTCCTCAGCTCCATGTCGGCCTGTGCGCCAGCCTCAGTCGTGAAACTCTCTCTGGCTCCAGCCTCTAGTCTCCTCTCATGAGCCGTCAAAGTCTCTCCCACCTCCCTCTGCGTATGGAACAAGCCGAGACTCTCCTGCAAAGCAATCCTCGACACTAACGAGGTCCGGCCAGTCCCCTCCAGCTCCAAGCCTAGCAGTCTACGCGCCATCTCCCGGTAGTCGGGGTAAGTGCAGCCCGTCACTGCCAATCCATGCACCCGCAGCCCGATAATACGGGTGACGTCCTCTAGAGTCGGGATCATATGACCCTAGGGGAAGAGGAAGGCCTTGCACCCTACGTCCCATCTGGCTTTCAGAGCTCTTATCAACCCCACGTCAACTCTCAGCACCTCTATCTCCAGGAACTCCCCGAAGCCCATTCGGCGGAGGCGGGCCCGTTGAAACTCCGGTAGTGCGGAGTAGACGGCCCGAACCAATGTCCATGAAATCCGGGCACGAACTGCACCCTCCACACCCTGCACAACATAAAAAGCAAGAGACATCAATTTGTGATCACCAAACAAAAGAAAAACTAGAAAATAAAAAAAAAATTGGCATTCTGTTCTTTATCGCGCTATATCGTCATAGCGCGTTATTCAAGAACGCGCTATGAAGATATAGCGCGTTCATCTTCCGCAGGTAGGGGGCGACCCCTCTTTCCCCAGATCTTTTCCATGGGCTTTCTACCCTACACATCGGTCTAAAGGGGCATCTCCCCTTCCGTCTTCATCTCATTTGAAAAGAAAAATCAAAAGAAAGAAAGATTAGGGCGGTTTTCTTACCAATCGACGTTTTCGGGCCGCCACGCCACCAATGGGCTCCGCCGCTGTTTCCTCGGCCGCCGGGGCACCTTCAACCTCTTCGGCCTCGTCCGGAGGGATCTCCATTTCGTCCCCTTCAAGCCGGGCTGAGACGGTCGCCTCCGAGTCGGCATTCTCTTCCACGGGAGGTTTGGTGACGTGCTTTTTTTATGGTTTTTTTATTAATTTATTTGGGTTTTATTTGTTTTATAGGCATGCTAGTAACTTTCGTGACAAATTTATTGTGCGCTCGATCTGACTTGATCAAACGAATGTGAAGTTCATGTCGGGACCAGAAGTCTGCCGCACCATATAGGTATCAGCGTTAATTACATCCCCCCGAGAGGAGAAAAACCCTTGATTCATTGCCAGGATAGAGGGCCACTTGGGCTAAATAGATGTGGGTGTGTACGCGAATTTAAGAGACAATATCACGCAATGCAAGATTCAGACATGCATTCAGGCATGCAATGTGATCATATTTATTAATCTGACCCCCGGTACACGGCGAAGAGCTTAGGTCCGAAGACTACCATCGTGCTTAGTGAGAGCTTTCAGCCAGACCTAATCTGGCCTTCCGCGGATCACCATTTGATATACCGAGAGATCGGAGCATACAAACATGCAGTAGAAATAAATGTGCGTATCCTTATATATATATATATATATATATATAGATGCATGTGTATGCATGAAGAGAGCAAACTCCTTATAGATTCACCATTGGTTTTATTATTATTCTTATTGTTTATTCATGAGATGACCATGGCCAAGCCAACAAAGGGATGGTTAGTTGGTTGATAGGGGCATAAGTCGACTCGGGCTTACCGAAGTCGACCCAGGAGATATGGTGTTGAACCGGCACAGAAGAACGCATAATGGTAAAAAAAACCCTTAGTGGTGAAAACGGCACACACAAAGGTGACAAATGCGTTTTATTAGCGACAAATGCACGGGCAAGAGTGACAAATGAGTGAAGTGGCGACGGCTGAGGTAAGAGTTAACGGTGACAAATAACCGGCATTGGTGACAAATAGGCCGTAGTGGTGGAAAATACACACATTAGGGTGACAAATAGGTAGGGTGGCGACGGTTGTGGTGATGACCATGGGGACGCGAAGGAAGGGTGATCCAGCGTGGCCAATGGTGCGCCGGATTAACCCGCGCCATTTTAGCGGGGCGGGGAGATGAGAGAGGACGAGGCAAATGGAGGAAGTTGATCCGACGTGGGGGTTTGTGCGCCAGATTAGCCCACACCGGGTGGAAGGGTAGCGACCCCGGTTTAGGGGAAGGTGACGCCGGTTGAGGGGAGATGGTCTTTAGACTTTAAGCAAACTCGTTTTGACGCCCAGTCCAAACCCTGGCCTTCCTTTATGAAAATTTATGATTTATTCAAACATCAATCATCAAACTCATTAGAGTAGAAGTTGATCAATCCAATTTCGTGCGAGGTTCAAACTCAAGCACAATTTTATTCCGATTCAAGGCGGGCACACATGCACGACGCCATATGATTATTTAACAAAATCATCCACGTTTGTTAACCATTATAGGTAACTTAATCATTTCTTAGCATCATTGCTATGAACAGATGAATCACATGAGCTGGCAAATCATGGGTAAATTTCGACAGCATTTCCCCTTATCCCAGAGGGTCATGGGGGAAATGTGGAGACTCACCCACGGGGTTCCTGAGGCAAGTTCCTAACTGTCGGGAGGCCAAACACGGCGACTGATGAACCCGAATTGACGGAGACCCCGAGGGCTAGCCTACGAGGGGTTCCGATAATCCTTGGGACATTAACATAATTTTGACCGAATAACCTGAATAGGATAGAGACCCCGAGGGCTAGCCTACAAGGGGTTCCATGGGCCCATAGGTTACCACAATCCCAATTGGGAGATGTAGACTTGATTTCTGTCGGATGAGACGATCCATTTGTATTTGCTCTTAGGGACTCACCGGGCTCCACGTTATGAGAGAATGGGTCCCCATGGTCCATGAGCGATTCAGATCGATGAGCTCATTTGATAGGGAATGTTCCCCCTCCACGGACGATAAATTCATATTAACATCGATAAACAATCATAGCAATCAAGGAAAACTTTCAAGTTGTCCCAAGCGAAGGGATGGCAGTGAATTATGATAACGAACTCATACCCACCCCCACTCGGGGACGAAGAAAACTGAGGACCCATGGATTAGCTGTGACGACCCAGACTCCGGATACCGGGTAAACCCGACAACACTTGGAACCTGCGAGGACTCCCAAGAGCGGAAAAGCTCCGAAGGGATAGAAAGGAGTGTGAGAGTACATTGAACTTCCAGATAAAGCAGTAAGCAATTACATTTCAATGATCAAGATTGCTAAAATAGCAGAAATAAAATTACATTTTCTATAACAATTAAAACTAATAGTGTCCAGTCCAACCAAAGTACAATACAACAGGAAAGAGAACGTACTCTCAAGTCGGGGGAAGCCCGACACTGGCAAACGTTGGCAACTACGAACTACGGACTGCACCTCCAAAGCACGAGGAAGAACAGCTACACCTGAAAAGTTAGGGGTGAGCCTCCTATCACTGGCTCAGTAGGGATCCAGTAGAACCCTACAACAAAACAACACAGTAACATCAGTGCTAAACTAAAGCAAAGCAGTAAGAGTAGGAGTAACGACAACAAAAGTAAAGAGGAAATCCATACCATGGAAACACGGTAGCCGAAGGAACCTCGGCTCTCTAAACTACTCCAAACAACAACAGAAAGGCGAACCCTGATCTCACAAAGTTGGGCGTTACCGATCCATTGACAAACCATGAAACCTTATCGTGAAAGCCTACCAAAATAGGCAAAGGCCTTACAAAAGACCTACAGGGTCAAAGGCACAAGACATACACGAACTCACCATCGTGTACAGGACACTGACCTCGGGAAAAGCCAAATGCAGGCTACCCGGCAAGTCACGAAAGCACAAGCCATGCGTCAAGTGATAGAAGCACCTTCTCACTAGAAGAACAGCTAGATGTGTCCATTGACATCTTACACTATGCCACAAGTATCTCCCACTCGCCTAAAACGGTGGTAATTGAGACACTCAATAGGAACCAAGTACAAGGAACAACAGTAACGAGCGACTAGTCAGGGTCACGCCCGTCGGCGCTCGTCTAAATGCCCTTGACCATGTGTGCACACACAAGCTCAATGCCTTGAGCAAGGCCTCTAGCTAGTTTTGCCCCCCAGTAGGACGCTACTGCAAAGCAAGGGGGCCCACGGTAACTAGCCTACAAACCGTCTCTATCGGGAACTACCCCGCCACCACTCCCAAGTGGGCCGACACACAGGAAAGTGTCGTCAGGCTACGACTAGTGGAGGGTCACTAGACACAGAGACTCAAAACAGCGAATACCGAAGTATAGATAGGGTAAGCACACACCTGTCGCATGTACTACGAAGCATAATGTAGTATACAACTGCTACCAACTCAAGACAGTCAACTAGACCTACTAACAACGATCCTTGAGTCACGAGACTCAGGTCAAGATCGCCGCACATCACAGCAACACGGTGTTAATCAACCTAGTCCCTAAGCCAAAAACCACGGTAAAGCATATGGAAGATGGCATAGAACAGTCGGATCCATAACAACAATAATGATAATAGTGATGAGTGTAGACACCCAATTTTGGCCGATAAATTGAGCATTTTCTTTGTTCTCCTAGTTAATGCCCCAATTGATCCTTAGTCAGTTGATTTTCTGGGATGTCTCTCTATTCTTAGCCCAACATTTCAATTCCATACCTTGGATCTCGAGTTTGGCATTCCCGCGCTATCCGCTCTTATCGCTTTCTTGTTCATAGCGCATTGTGGATCTAATTGAAGTTATTATTTGAACAGTTGTTATTTTCTTGACATCTGATCATTATAGCATCTACTTTGGATGTTATTCTCACTCAACATTTGATTAAGTGACTGCCCAAAGGATTTTTCTCCTTTTTCTAAATCATTTGATGGGCCTTTACTTATCGCGCTATATCGTTATAGCGCGTTCTTTATGAACGCGCTATGGTTATATGGCGCGTTATCAGGCAGAGCCCTTTTCCAAACCGGACTCCCTTCTTTCATCTCAGAGTCCTTATTTGGTAAGTTTCTGATTGTGTTTCTTATCCAGGAAGGTTTCTAAACCTAGCAGGAGCCTTTCCCCTCATTAATCGGCAGGATTACCTCAATTTGAGCCGCCAAACCTTTGGATTGAATTGAACTCCGACCTAGGGTTGCTTCTCGATCTTTTTCCTATAAATTGCACCCTTTGGCCATCGTTTTAGGGGGATGCAACTCGAGATATTGATGAGTAGGAGGAAGCTTTTCGTGCAAAATCAACAAATCCTCACTCCTCACACATCCAAGGGAGTATTTAGGGATTATTCTCGTGTTCTTCCTCTTTCTACTCTCTCTTTCCCCAAAGCACTGATTTTTGTTCTTGCATAGCATTGCATCCCGGTTTTTAAACACTCTTTTACGAAACACATGCATACACGCACACCACACCTATCTTTTGGCCCTTCCATAGGGGTTTAAAAACTACCAAACCCCCAGGTAATCGAGCCCCCCGTTTGCATGCTTTTGATTAAGAATAGGGGTAGATTCTACTAAAATCTCGTTCTAATGGGCCTTTTATTTGGTGTTTATGATTGTTTGCAGGCACTAGAAGACTAATACGTGGAGCCCTTGCACCTTGGCCGGCCTTGGAGCAAGGAAGGAACGAATCCAAATAACCCCGCTTCCTGTCTGATATCGCGCTATAGGTTCCTGGCGCGATCTGAAGAACGTGCTGGGACGATACAGCGCGTTAATCTCCAGGCCTACGGATGGCCCTCATGAATTTTTGAGGTATGTAACATGCCCCTATCTTAATATTTTTATTATTTGGCATGTTTCTGGCCTCAGTGGCGATCACGGATCTTATTAATGCATGTTTCCCCCTCTCTTATCATCGATTTAGCGTTATATCCTGTTAAACCATCTTCCTTACAAATTCATCAATTTTAGAGGGTGTTCTAAAACACGATTCACAATAGGTTGCCGTTGTGGCATCCGAACCACCTAAAAATCACTGTCTCAGTGTGGTTTGTTCCTTTTCTCTATCTCCCTTCTGTGCAAATCGTAAGTGTGCATTCCAGTTCAATTTCTATTCTCGTTTATCCTGCATAATCCTTTTATCACCATACAGTTTTTGCCTTATCTATTGGCTGTTGTTAGTTTTGTTTCTCATATTAGCATCCTATCACATGTTTTATACAAAAGCAAAAAAGTTTGATTAAATCTTTTAATACCCAATTCACCCCCCCCCCTCTTGGGTGCCATTTAAACTCGGGACTTCAATGATGACCATATCCCCCTTGCTCATTATCAGATGCATAGTCAGCCACCTCATGCACCTGTTGCCTCCCAACATCTACCGCCTGAGCTCTTGGCGCAGTAGGTTGCTGAGCCGGCTCCTGTTGACCATTGGTCGGCGTTGGTTGTGCCGCCGCTGGGGCCCTCTCGAGGACGGCAATCCTCCCTACAAGACCCTGGATAGACTGGTCCGAAGCTTTGGCCCGATCCTCGAGGGCTTTCATCCTCCCTTCTAGATGCATTCCTACGCCATCTAGATGCGTACTAAGGCCATCCATACGCGTATCGAGACGATCCATGAGGGCTCGAAACATCTCAGCCGTTGAAGGCTCCTCGGAGCTACGGGCTCGGGAATCCGCCATAGGTGGTGGTGGCGAGTATTGGGTACCTCGACGGGTGGGCATGCAAAGACACACGAACTAGGAGACACAGACTAATGCAAACACGGACTAATGCACCTAGACCTAAACCAATATCCAGTACGTTGCGGAGTTAATCAATCCGAAGATCACTCCCGCAAGTGTGCGGCCTTCCCGATAGGCGTAGCCTAACGTTCGGACAACACCTTTTAATATACCGAATTATCGAGATGAAATGCAAATTTAAAACACTTTTTTTGTTTTGAAAATAATGATGATCCTAGACTCGACCTAGACCGTGCAAGACTTATGCAACGACTACCCTAGACTCGACTTGCTCTGATACCAAACTGATGCGGGACGGACAGGGGAACCGACTCTAAGTGATGCGGACCTCGGACTCTAAATGCGGACACGACCAGCAACATAGAACAATGGAGACACTTTGGCCCGACACTAAGAGTTCCTATGGGCTATACGTCACTAATAGAAACGCAAGCTCACTCGTCGTCCCATGCGAGGGGAAACGCGAATCCGCGCGGTTGTGAAACCGGCAGAGTCATGGGTGGTCGACTCACTTCTGTGCTCGGATCGAGTCACAGGACGGGTCACTCTCTCGCTCACAGCGGTGATATGGACTCACGGGCTAGAATCCTACGCTCTCACAGTGGCATACGACCATATACTAAACTAGCAAATGAACGCCAAGGAGTTAAGACCGTTACCTCCACGCTCCCGGCGTGAGGAAGACAACCCCGGCCAAATCCGGACTCCCAGTTAACTAAGTTTTACCGTGGTACAAAAATTGACCCACTCCACACAGGGAGGCAAAATGTCACATGTGGGGCTCGGGAGTCACGTGAATTGGGTTGACGGGCAGCATCTTGATGTCACTCCGGCGGTGCCGAAGCCCACGTTTAGTGCTGTCCGGACTACACTATCTACGGGTTCGTGGGGCCCACGGACCGCTCTATCCTCCGGGCCTGATGGGGTGGATCCCGCTGTGATGGAGACCCCTGGTGGCGCGCCTCCCTGGAAGGCGGTCGGGCGGGAACGCCGGTCGGAGGCCGGGCGGCTCCGATCTTCAAGACTTGGAGTTGCTGCCCACGGATCTGCTGCTTCTATTTTTAGGCGCGCGACTCGGCGAGATCAGCTACTGCGATCAGTACCAATGTCAGATCGGCACGAAAATAGCACCGTTGGAATGCTGACTGGAAATCCTTCGACCCTATGGGACTCAAAAAAAATTCATCAGAGTCGTGCTTCTGATGGGCGATTTTAGAACCGGCCTGTTCTCAGTTTCAGATCTGGCCAGGCAGAACTGAAGTTTCCTGAGAGTTGGTGTTGACCGTAGTGTAGACCTCTGATTCAGACCTCGCAATCTGCATGAAAATTGTAGAGGGGAAAGAGAGGAAAATGGCAATAATTCTTATGATCGATTTGGTGGTGGTTTGGATGGAGAAGGTTATTTTATACGGGTGGGTGGTCGGATCTGGATAGAAGAAGATAGAACTGTGGAGGGATTTAAAAGTGATTTTTAGAAAATAGGTAAAGGTCTTTTGAAATTCCAAGAAAATTCGTGGTTGGAAGGGGTGTTGGACAGAACATCCAGTAAAATTGGGGGTGCCAGGAAAAATCAAAAGGTGGGTCGAAGATGGGAAGTTCAGGGTTGCTGTCGCAGTAGATAGAAACCTGAAAGATCTGAAAGGGAATGAAGAACAAAAATGGAAAAATGAAATTTAAAAATTAGAGGCCAAACCAATTTTTATGGAATGTGGGGAAGACCTCTGGAACTCACCCTGAAAGTTTGAGCTCAAGAAGATCTCGTGGTTGGGAGAAGAAATTCGTGGAAGGGGGATCTATCCTGGGTGGACAGAACTCCGACGAACACGGCGGTGGTGCGATGGCGGCACGGTGGCGGCGGTGGCGATCTCACGAACTGATACCGGAGGCGTCACACCTCAGAAATATAGTCTTCCCAGCTGCAAGAAGGGGGAGAGAGGAGGAGAGAGGGGCGCACCAGCCTTAGGCTCCAATGAAATTACCAAATTTTTATGCATTAATTCCACCAAAATGAGAATTACAAGGGATATATATAAAAGGTAAAAAGACTAATTCTATCCCTAGATCTAGGATTGGTGGGGGGTAAAAGAGGGAGTCCACATTTTATTCTCCCATGTGGTTTGGACCAAATTAAAAAATAAAAATACAACCAAATAAAATACATTAAATGGGGGGTGCCCCCTTGACTTTGGTGGGAGCATCTTGGACATTTTGTATTCCTTGCCCCCCCCCCCTTGGTCCAACCTTTCTAGAAGCCCACCATGGAGGTTTGACTGACCCCACATGGGCCCTAGAGCTGAGGTGGATCAATGAGAGAGGGGTAGGGGGTCCCGCGAGACCCGGGTGGTCCCAAATTACAAACAAACGATATTACAGTTCGAATAAAAACCAATAAACACACATGACACATAAATAAAGTCCAAATAAATGCGATAAAAATCGAGACTCAAGGGGGAGTCTCCAGACTGTCTCCGAGCCAGATGGACGCCGAAGTGGCTCGAGTGGTGCTCCGCGTACGGTACCGGTGGCTCGTCGGTTCATGCTTCTCGCTCGCTCTGGTGTCCGCACCACTTCGGGTCGTCTTCTGGCAGAGGCAGTTGGCTGGGACGTCGGTGGAAGGTTCCTCTTTGATCCCTGAAGTCAGCGGCGGCTGAATCGCTGTCGGCGTATTTTTACAAGATTTCACGGGGTGCTGCTTCTGATGGCCTGTCACGTGACAGATCTGTGCGACCTGACGAAAATAATCACCATGCCCAGATCCAATGTCGGATCGGGACGAAACTAGCATCGTTGCGAAGGGTACTTGAAGGGCTTCAACATATATGAATTTCACATCCAACTAATGGTCAGAGTTGAAATGACAAACTCTATGGCACTATAATGTTTCTGGCTCGGATTACAGAACAGTCAGGACAGATTGGGATCTGCTTGAGAATGACTTTTGACCGAGTGGAAAATGGTGGATCTAGATGATGAAATTAATTTGGGTGAAATTGGGGGATGTGGGGGACGTGCACAATTTTTTTGTTAATTTTCTGAGATAGCTAAGGGGGTGGGAAAAATAGAAGAACAGGGTACTATCCCACAGATCTGCAAACAGGTAGATTGCGCGGGTGGAAGGAAATCACAAGGAGGCAGGGCAAACGATGGCGGATTAACACGAAATTTGAACTAGAGATTGCTAACATGAAGGGGAATGATCTATCAAATTTTTAAGATCATCATACAAACAGATTTTGAGAACCAACCTTTTCTTTGTGCTTCTGTCCTGAAACTCAGAATTCTGGACAGCAAACCAAAGAATGGGTTGTGGCGGCGCGATGACGGCTCAGATGGCGGCGGCGGTAGTGTTGGCTGAGAATCAAACCCAGCAGAGGTGATAAACCTTAGAATCACACCAAGGGCAAGCCTTCGCACCTTGGAATCAAGCAACCATCACAACTGCAAGGGGAAGAAAGAGGGGCGCCCATGGCCTTCTTTGGAGAACTTCAGATTTTCTTCATAAATTCTCATGAAATTAATGAAATACAAGAGTTTTATAACCCCAGCTAAATGACCTATACTAACCTCAGATCTAGGGTTAGGGAGGGGCACTTAGGGGATAGAAGATTCTTCTCCCATGTGGTCAAATTAAGACAATAATAAAAAAGACTCTAAAGGGGAGGCGCCCTCTTCATGGTCAAGAAGGGAAATTTGAAGTTTCCACTTAGTCCAAGTCCACCATGGACCATGGACCAGCCCCTATGGGCCCTAAAAGCAAGGTGGCCCAATGAGAGAGAGGGTGGGGGCCCGCTGGGCCTAAGTGGCCTTTTTACAAAAAAACCCATTACTTTAGCCCAATTAACCCATTGACTTATAACAATTGAACCCAAATGACTCAATGTAATAAAAAAATATTAGATGCCTTGCTCCGATGTCCCATCAAGGACCGCCATCTTCAAGAGACGGTCCCAAGGAGACCGTCATCTGGTTCTTAAGCTTTTTAAGTCATTTTCAGGTAGCGGCCTTGCTCCTGATCGCAACTTGAAGTAGCGGCCCTAAGGTGACTGCTATTTGGTCTTTTGACTTTTAAGGTCGGTTACTAGTTGTGGCCTTGCGACTGACCGCCTTCTGAAGTGATATTCAAGGGTGGACTGCAACCAGGGTGACTTATCCTACGTTTTTAGAGGCAGCCTGGAAATAGCGGTCTTGCCTTGACCGCTAACTTCATGAGGCGGCCCTATGCGGACCGTCCCTTTCAAGAGGCGGCCTTGGATAGACCGTTTCCTGCCTGTTAAGGATCTACAAGTAGCGGCCCTTCTAATACCGCCACTTGATTGACCCGTTTGATAGCGGCTAGGCTATGACCGCCACTTTCTGTTAGCGGCCATAGGGGTGATCGCCACCTGTTCTGGGTGTTTCTTTCACCGGTTTGGTTCCCGGTTGACTTGTCTTTGACCCCTTGGTCAGCCCATTGTTCCATGGATGTATTGGACATCCTATGAGGGCTGTGACCATGTTATAGGGTGTTCGGAAGTGCCGTAATATCGAATTTGTGTCTGTATTGTTTCGACAGTCATTAGGATTTCTGGTCAACCCGGTTGTGACCCAGTGGTTGACACGTGACCTCGTGAGTGTCTCGACTATCCCGTTAGGGTCGAGACTATGTTTTGGATACTTGGAGGTATTATGTTATCTCGATTTACGTGCCTATATCTGATTCGAGGGCTCAGGTGATCCCTCGTGTTCTGTGTTTCTCATCTTGCGGAATTGTGAGTCTGTCGAGTGGCCTTGGGGACGGGGACTTTCATTATTGCTGTTGTGGATCCGAATGTTCTGTGCCGCTTCCATAATGTATTTTACCTTGGTCTTGTCTTAGGGACTAGGCTGATTAACAACGTGTTACCGTGATATGCAGCGATCTTGACCCGAGTCTTGTGACTCAAGGATCGTTGTTTTAGCAGGTCTAGTTAGCTGTCCTGAGTCTGGTGGCGTAGTGCTGCCATGTGCTCTGAGTGTTAGCGACAGGTGCGTACTTAGCTTGTCCACACTCCGGTGCTTTCTTTAAGAGAGTCTTTGTTTCTTGTGAGTCTCCACTAGTCGTAGCCTGACGACACTTTCCGTGTGTCGGCCCACCTAGGAGTGGTGGCGGGGCGAGTTCTGGATAGAAACGGTTTGTAGGCTGGTTGTCATGGGCCCCTTTATCTAGCCGTTAGAGTCCAACGGGAGGGGAAAATGATGCGGGACGAATGAGGGACTCGACGCCAAATGAAGCGAACCTGACTCTAAGTGACGACGCGACTAGCGACACGCGAACAATAGAGCTACCTCAACTCGACACTAAGAGCTCCTATGGAATATCTGCCTTAAACAGAAATGCGAGCTCACTCGTCGTCCCAAGCGAGGGAAATGCGGATTCGTGCGGTTGAGAAATCGGCAGAGTCAAGGGTGGTCAAACTCACTTCCGCGCTAGGATCGAGTCACGGGACGGGTTAACTCTCTTTCTCACAGCGGTGATGAATATGAATTAAAGAGCTAGAATTCTAACACTCTCATGCAGCGGCATATAATCATATACTAAGTAAGCAAATGCCAAGAAGCAGAGACAGTTACCTCCACACTCCGGGCATGGGGAAGACAACACCGGCCAAATTCGTACTCCCGGTTAAACAATTATAGCTGAATTACAAATTTCAAACCCACTCCACGCAGGGAGGTAACAGGTAACATGTGGGACCCGGGAGGATCGAAATTGGGTTGACGGACAGCATTTTGAATAGCTACGTCGGTGCCGACGCGCTGCAACTTGATGCTGTTCGGGCGGCGCGGGCTAACGGTTGTAGGGTCCATGATCTGCTCGGACGGCCGACTGAGGCAAGGTTGGTCCCGTTGCGAAGAGGACTCCTCGAGGGATGATCCCTAGGAGAGGGATGCCCTGGTTCGCCTTGTGGAAGGCGAGGCGGCCTGATTTGTCAAGTGTTGAAGCTTGCTGCCCCGAACCTGATCTACTGTTTCAGGCTTGTGCGACCCGGCCATAAAAATTGCTGTGACCAGCTCCGATCTCGGAACGTCATGAAACTAGCGCCAATGCGAAGCTAACTCAGATAACTTCAACCCTCTGGTGTTACAGGAATTTTTCTGTTGTCATACTTTTCATGGGGGATTTTCCAACAGGAAGGGTTCCTATCTCAGATCTGGCCGAGCAGACTGAGATCTGCCTGAAGAAGTGCGTTGACCGCAACTAAAACTCCAGATCTGGGTGATAGGATTTTTATGGAAGCTATAGGGGAAAGTAAGGAACACGTGGATATTTTTTTTGTAATTTTCTGTGGAGATTTGATATGGGAAATGGATTTTCTAACAGGGATGGGTCGGATCTGGACTACAGGGGGCAGCACAGATTTGGGAAAATGCAGTGGTTTTTTGGATGGAAAAGAAAATTCCTAAAATCACAAAAAAAAATTATGGAAGATGACTTAGGTGGATAAAACTCTCAGTTCAAATTTCAGCTCATTCTGAAATCGAAAAGGGGGTCTCATGGGCGAAGTGTTAGATTGCTGGAACATAAGTCTGCACTGGGGCAGATCTTGTGGGCTATGGGAATCTAAATGGAAAAATGGGAAAACGAAGTGGGAAAAATCTAAAACTTTTTTTGGGATGTGGGATCAACCTTGGGAACTCACCCTCAAAGTTTCAGCCTCCTCAAATCTATGAGCTGAGAGCCAAAATTCCGCCTTTGGCTGGCTATCCTGAGTTGGATAGAACTCCGGCGACGGCGGTGGTGGTGTGATGGCTGCTCGATGGCGGTGGCGAGCTTCACACTCTGATATGGGAGGCGTCACACCTCAGATTGGTAGCCTTCACAGCTGCAAGGGGAGGGAGAGGAGAGAGAGGGGGGGCGGCCCTTGGCTCTTGGAGCAAAATTGCTGAATTTCTTTGATTAATTGTGTGATAAATAGAAAATACAAGTTTTATATATGAAATGGGAACCCTAGGTAAATGACTAAGACTACCCTTGGATCTAGGGTTTGTAAGGGGTACATTGGGGATTCCAAAATCCATTTTTTTCCATGTGGTCAAAGCCAAATAAACAAATTAGCCTTATAAGGTCAAAAGAAGGGGCGCCCTCCTCCTAGGTCAAAAATGGCAACTTGGGCCAAAGAGCAACCAATTGGCCCATGGACCCTTTACTAGCCTATGGGGCCTTCTAAGCTAGGAAGCCCATGAGAGAGGGAAAAGCCCAATTGGGCTTTAAGTGACCTTAAGGTCCAATATGAACATAACCCCTTAATGGACTCTAAATGAAGTTGACCCCATGGCTTATTAATAGTCTTACAAAGGAGCCCCAATAAAGAACTTGACCCAATGGCTTATTAATAGCCTTACAAAGGAGCCCAAATAAAACCCAAACAAACACACATTATAAATACATTAATGCAATGCAATAAATACCAAATACACCCCAATAAATACTAGAAAATACCCAGACTCAAGACGGAGACTCCAAATTGTCTTCAAGCCAAAGGGATGCCGGTGTAACTCGAGTGGTGCTGCGCGTACAGTACCGACAGTTCGCCGACTCATGCTTCTCTCTTGCTCTGGTTTCCGTACCAATTCTCCCCGGGTGGTAGAAACTCGACCCTGTCGAGTAAGGGTCGGGATCGCTCTGGTAGCGCTCTAGTAGATCCGGATCTATCCTCTACAACTCTACCCTGGTGATCCATGTATCCTTATTGGTGGGTGGCCCTCTCCATTGCACTAGGTAGCGCGGGTAGAATCCACTCCTGGTAATAGTCGCATGTTCATCCAGTATATGATCTATATACTCACGTTGTCGTGGAAATGAGGCTGGCGGTGGACACTCAGGTGTAGGGTCACTCTCAAGAGGGGGAGATGGCTCAAAAGGCTCACCAGGGATCACCGCTGGGTCCCTATAAGCAACTAGATCCAACACATTGAAAGTAGAGCTTATCCCATATTCCTCGGGCAAGTCCACAGCATACGCATTGGATCCGACGCGTTTCAACACTCGAAATGGACCGGCTCCGCGAGCTTGCAATTTCTTGACGGTTACAGAGGGAAACCATTCAGGTCTAACCCTGATCATGACATAATCACCCTCTTGGAACTCACGGTGGTGTCTATGGGCATCGGCTAACTCTTTGTACTGTGCATTACTGCCCTCAATGTGACGACGAATGTCGTCATGCAGACGCCTAACATGCCTAGCAAATGACTCAGCAGACTCTGACACTCGTGCATGAATGGGCATGGGAACAATCCACTGGTTTCCTAGACCTACGACCTGTAACAATCTCAAATAGGCTCATACCTATAGACCTATTGACAGAATCATTGTATACAAACTCAGCTAGTGGTAACATGAGGTCCCAATCCCCTACACGGTCCCTAACAAGACACCTCAAAACGTCACCCAGACTCCTATTGACCACCTCGGTCTGACCATCTATCTGGGGATGATATGCAGTGGAGAACTTGAGGTGAGTACCTAACATATGCCACAGTGTCTTCCAAAAGTAACTGGTGAACCTAACATATGCCACAGTGTCTTCCAAAAGTAACTGGTGAACCTAACATCACGGTTAGACACTATGGTACGAGACAACCCAAACTTACACACCACATGAGAAAGGAATAGACGGGCTACCCTCGAAGCATCCGAAGTCTTAGAGCAGGGAATGAAAAGGGCCATCTTCGAGAACCGATCTACTACCACATAGACATAGACCGAATCATGCTTCTAGAGGTTCGTGGCAATCCCAAAACAAAATCCATGCTAACATCATGCCATGGGACATCAGGCACGGGGAGAGGTGTATAGAGGCCCGAGCTTTGCGTCTTCATTTTGGCCGTAACACATGTATGGCACTGGGCCACAATGTGAGCAACATCTCTCTTCAAGCTTGGCCAATAGAACCTGTGCTCGACAGCCTCGATAGTCTTGTTCCGACCGAAATGGCTGGCTAGACCTCCCGCATGAAGTTCCCAGACTAAGAAGTCGCGAACCGAAGTTCGGGGAACATAAAGCCTGCCTCCTCGAAAGAGGTAACCCTCCTGAAGCACATAATCACTATGATCTCTCGAGGGTCCGGCTTGGAGAGCGGTAAAGATCTGACCAAAGTCAGGACAATCAACATAAGCTTCTCTCATCTTCTCTAGCCCTATGACCTTGGCACTCATGGTAGTCAGCAGACATGCACGCCGACTCAAGGTATCAGCCACCTTGTTCTCCACTCCAGCCTTGTGCTTGAGCACAAATGTGAACTACTGGAGATACTCAACCCATCTATTGTGACGCGCATTGAGCTTCTTTTGGGCATGGAGGAACTTCAAGGCCTCATGGTCGGAGTATAAGATAAACTCATGATGTAATAAGTAGTGCCTCCAATGCCTAAGTGCCTGAACAACTGCACAGAATTCCTTACCATATGTAGAGTATCGCAGTTTCACATCATTCAGCTTCTCACTGAAATATGCGATCGGGTGCGTCTCCTGACTCAAAACTCCTCCAATTCCTACACCAGATGCATCACATGAGACCTCAAACACCTTCGAGAAATCTGGTAATCGAAGAACCGGTGTCTGGGTCATGCGCTCCTTGATGTCCTTGAAGGCAACAGTAGTGGCCTTAGTCCATACAAATGTGCCCTTCCTGATTTAGTCTGTGGTCGGGGCAGTGACGGAACTAAATCTACGGATGAAATGACGATAGAATGTCACGATGCCATGGAAGTTGCGGACATCATGGATCGTGTGGGGTTCCGGCACTCAGCAATGGCCCAAACCTTCTCCGAATCAGCGGAGACCCCAGTACTAGACACAATGAAACCCAAGAAGGTAAGCTGAGGAGTCATAAAGGCACACTTCTGTGGGTTTGTAAACAACTGCTCTCACCCCAAGAGTAGGCAGACCTACCGAAGATGGTCCAAGTTGTCCCCCGTAGTGCGACTATAGATGAGGATATCATCAAAATACACTACAACAAAGACTCCAATGAAAGGTCGAAGGACCTGAGTCATCGGTCGCATGAAGGTGCTGGGGGCATTGGTCAGCCCAAAGGGCATAACCAACCACTCATATAGACCATCCTTGGTCTTGAATGCAGTCTTCCACTCATCATCTGCCTAATCCTTACCTAATGATAGCCACTCTTAAGATCGATCTTCGAAAAGATAGTGGCAACTGCCATCATGTCAAGCATATCATCCAGGCAGGGAATAGGGAACATGTACTTTACGGTGATTTTGTTGATGGCACGACTATCAATACACATCCTCCAAGTGCCATCCTTCTTTGGGGCGAGTAATGCGGGCACAGCATACGGACTCATGATGTCCCGAATAGATCCCCTCTGCATAAGCTCATCGACCTGCCGCTTTAGCTCGGTGTGCTCAGTGGGACTCATGCAGTAGTGGGGAAGATTAGGCAATGAGGATCTCAGAATCAGGTCGATAGCATGCTGAATATCCCGCATAGGTGGGAGTCCCTCGGGAAGCTCTTCAGGGAATATATCAACAAACTCCTACAAAATGGGAACAACATCAGGTGGGAGTTCACCCTCAGACTCTCGCTCCACCTCTCGGACCATGATAGCAAACACAGGACTCCCCTTACTAGCCTCTCGCTCCATCTCTCGGGAGCTAGTCAACATCAACCTCCTAGACGGGGGCTCGCCTATGCCAGATGTAACGGTCATGGCCCGAGCTAGGGATGGGGTACTGAGTCCAGGGACGGAAGGCTCCGGAGTACTAGGACCAGTAGGACCCCTAACTGAAGAACTCTTGGGCTGAGAGGGGTGGAGGGTAATCCGCTAGCCACCATGGTCGAAGGTACAGGTGTTCGACTGGCCATAGAGTGTGGCATCCCGATCAAACAACCACGGCCTACCAAGAATAATACTGCCCACCTCCATGGGGAGGACATCACACTAGATCTCGTCACGATAGGCATGGAACTGCAGTGGGACCAGGCATCATAGCTAGATCGGAATGGAGGTGGAATCCACCCATGATACTTGATAGGGGCAAGGATGGTCCACGGAAGTAAGACCAAGACAAGAGACAGTGCCCGTGGAGATTGCATTGATACAATTTCCACTATCGATAATCACCTTACAAACTTTCCCGCCCAACCTACAGTATGTATGAAAGATAGTGGTCCGACGCCAGTCATCACTGGCTTGTGGCTAGGTGAGAATACACCTGACGACCCCCAACTGGGCATCGTCTAGATGCTGAGCATCCTGGCCGTCATCCTCATTCTCAAAGAACTCGTCAGCTAATTCCTGTTCTGCCTCATAGCTGACTGACACAAGCTCAGAAAATGAGGTGTTCTCGACCTGTGTGTCCCCAATGACTAGGGATTGACGCGTGGGACACTGGTTGGCAAACTGGCCAAACCCATTGCAGCGAAAACACTGCTGCCGTGATTCACTAGGCTCCCCGATCAAAGGTCCCTTACCCTTATCCTCTCGACGAACAGGAGGTGTAGGCAACAAGGGACGGGCAAGAGGTGCGAGCGCCGGTGGACGGGCAATGGGTGCAGGTTGTTGGGGTCGAGGAGGAAGATCCCTCGGTGGGGGAGGGCGAGGCCTTGGAGCGAATAGCTTCGGATAGGTGGGCTCCTGAGGTCGAGCCATGGGGGCCCTCTGATATGCACCTGAAGAGCCGTAAGGCTCGACACTACGAAGAGGGAAGGGGCCCAACCATTGGGTAGGCTCGAACTCGGCCTCGAATTGCTCCAACTCGAGAGCAACCTGATACGCCTGTTCCAAAGTGGTCACATTACGGTGAAAAAGTTCATATTGATAGTTTGGCCGCAGACCTCTTTGAAAGCGCGAGATGGTCATGGTGCTCTCTTCCATAACTCCACACCGTAAATAGTACACATCAAACTCGGCGGTGTACTCAGTCACGGACCGGTTCCCTTGGGTGAGACCTTGCCATTTGTCTATGAGACGCTGGCGGTATGTGGCATGAAGGTACTTCTGCCTCAACTTGGTTTTCATGTCATCCCAAGTACCGATCTGGGGTTGGTGTCGCTGCATCAACAGGCTCTCCACATTAGTCCAATAGGTTTACGCCTATCCTTGCAACTTCATCTTTGCGTAGCGAACTCTTCAGTGGTTCGTCATCTCAAACCACTCGTAATACCGGTCCATGCCGGCCTCCAAATCTAGATAGACCTTTGGGTCCAAGGACCCGTCAAAAAGGGGAGGGTATGCATGCACGTTCCTAAGAACGCCATCGTCATCATCGTAATCATGATTCCATCATTGGGCTTGACGGTCACGACCATAACCCCCAGGTTCATTATCGGATGCATAGTCATCCACCTCGGGCACTCGCTATCTCTTATCATCTACTCCTTGAGCCCTTGGAGAAGCAGGTTGCTGAACCGGCTCTTGTTGGCCATTGGTCGGCGCGGGTTGCGCCGCCTCAACCGGGGCCCTCTCTAAGATAGCAACTCTCCCCACCAGACCCTAGATAGACTGGTCCGATGCTTCGGCCCGATCCTCTAAGGCTTTCATCCTCCCTTCCAGGCGCGTACCTACGCCATCTACACGCGTACTAAGCCCATCCATACGCCTATCGAATCGATCCATGAGAGATCGGAACATCTCGGCCACCGAAGGCTCATCGAAACTATGGACTCGGGGATCCGCCATAGGTGGTGGTGGTGAGTATTGGGTACCTCTATGGGTGGGCATGCAAAAGACACAGTGACTGGGATACACGGAGATGAAAATAGACTTAACCAATATCCGGTACTTGGCGGAGTTGCGGGACCCGAAAATCCCCTTATGCAACGTGCCACTGTCCCTATAGGCATAACCTATCGTTTCGGGAACACCTTTTGATGTACCGAATAAAGGAATGTAAATGCAACACCTATGACTTAGACAACCCTAGACTCAGCTTGCTCTGATACCAAACTGATGCGGGACGAATGAGGGACTCGACGCCAAACGATGCGAACCTTGGACTGTAAGTGACGACGCGACCAGCGACACGCGAACAATAGAGCTACCTCGGCTCGACACTAAGAGCTCCTATGGGATATATGCCTTAAACAGAAATGCGAGCTCACTCGTCGTCCCAAGCGAGGGAAACGCGGATCCGCGCGGTTGAGAAACCGGTAAAGTCAAGGGTGGTCAAACTCACTTCCGCGCTCGGATCGAGTCACGGGATGGGTTAACTCTCTTTCTCACAGCGGTGATAAACATGAATTAACGAGCTAGAATTCTAACACTCTTATGCAGAGGCATATAATCATATACTAAGTAAGCAAATGCCAAGAAGGAGAGACCGTTACCTCCACGCTCCGGGCGTGGGGAAGACAACCCCGGCCAAATTCGTACTCCCGGTTAAACAATTATCGTTGAATTATAAATTTCAAACCCACTCCACGCAGGGAGGTAACAGGTAACATGTGAGACCGGGGAGGATCGAAATTGGGTTGACGGGCAGCATTTTGAATAGCTCCGTCGGTGCCGACACACTGCAAGTTGATGCTGTTCGGGCGGCGCGGCCTGACGGTTGTGGGGACCACGATATGCTCGGATGGCCGAATGAGGCGGGGTTGGTCCCACTGTAAAGAGGACTCCTGGAGGGACGATCCCTAGGAGAGGGATGCCCTGGTTCGCCTTGTGGAAGGCGAGGCGGCCCGATTTGTCAAGTGTTGAAGCTTGCTGCCCCGGACTTGATCTGCTATTTGAAGCTTGCGCGACCCGGTGATAAAAATTGTTGCGACCATCTCCGATCTCAGAACGTCACGAAACCAGCGCTGATACGAAGCTATCTCATAGAACTTCAACCCTATAGTATTACAGGAATTTTTCTGTTGTTGTACTTTTCATGGGGGACTTTCCAACATGAACGGTTCCTATCTCAGATCTATCCGGGAAGACTGAGATCTACCTAAAGAAGTGCGTTGACCGTGACTGAAACTCTGGATCTGGGTGATGGAATTTTTATGAAAGCTAGAGGGGAAAGTAAGGAACATGTGGATATTTTTTTTGTAATTTTCTGTGGAAATTTGATATGGGAAATAGATTTTCTAACAGGGATGGGTCGGATCTGGACTACAGGGGGCAGCACAGATTTGAGAAAATGCAGTGATTTTTTGGATAGGAAAGAAAACTCCTAAAATCACAAAAAAAATTTATGGAAGATGGCTTAGGTGGACAAAACTCCCAGTTCAAATTTTAGCTCATTCTGAAATCGAAAATGGGGTCTCATGGGGGAAGTGTTAGATTGTTGGAACACAAGTCTGCACAGAGGCAGATCTTGTGGGCTGTGGGAATCTAAATGGAAAAATGGGAAAATGAAGTGGGAAAATCTAAAACTTTTTCTGGGATGTGGGATCAACCTTGGGAACCCTCAAACTTTCAGCCTTGTCAGATCTACGAGTTGAGAGCCAAAATTTCGCATTTGGCCGGCTGTCCTGAGTTGGATAGAACTCCGGCGACGGCAGTGGTGGTGCGATGGTGGCTCGATGGCGGTGGCGACGGCGGTGGCGAGCTTCACACTCTGATACGGGAGGCGTCACACCTCATATCGGTAGCCTTCACAGTTGCAAGGGGAGGGATAGGAGAGAGAGAGGGGGCGGCCCTTGGCTCTTGGAGTAAAATTGCTGGATTTCTTTGATTAATTGTGTGATAAATGGAAAATACAAGCCTTATATATGAAATGGGAACCCTAGGTAAATGACTAAGACTACCCTTAGATCTAGGGTTTGTAAGGGGTACATTGGGGATTCCAAAATCCATTTTTCCCCATGTGGTCAAAGTCAAATAAACAAATTAGCCTAATAAGGCCAAAAGAAGGGGTGCCCTCCTCATGGGTCAAAAATGGCAACTTGAGCCAAAGACCAACCAATTGGCCCATGGACCCTTGACTAGCCTATGGGGCCTTCCAAGCTAGGAAGCCCATGAGATAGGGAAAAGCCCAATTGGGCTTTAAGTGACCTTAAGGTCCAATATGAACATAACCCCTTAATGGACTCTAAATGAAGTTGACCCAATGGCTTATTAATAGTCTTACAAAGGAGCCCAAATAAAGAACTTGACCCAATGGCTTATTAATAGCCTTACAAAGGAGCCCAAATAAAACCCAAACAAACACACATTACAAATACATTAATGCAATGCAATAAATATCAAATACACCCTAATAAATACTAGAAAATACCCAGACTCAAGATGGAGACTCCAAATTGTCTCCAAGCCAAAGGGATGCCGGTGTAACTCGAGTGGTGCTGTGCATACAGTACCGACGGTTCGTCGACTCATGCTTCTCGCTTGCTCTGGTGTCCGCACCAGAAAACCAGCTAGAGGCCTGGCTCAAGACATTGAACTTGTGTGTGCACACGTGGTCAGGGGCGTTGGACCAGCGTCGACGGGCGTGACCCTAACTAGTCACTCGTTACTGTTGTTCCTTGGTTCTTGGTTCGGTGTCTCAGTTACCGCGTTCGAGGTGACTAGGAGACCCTTGGGGCGTAGTGTAAGACGTCAGTGGACACATCTGGCTTTTCTTCTAGTGAGGAGGTACTTTTGTCACATGATACATAGTTCTTGTGGCTCTTGTGGTTCTCGTGAACCATGAGCCTTTATGATTCTCTTGATACGTAGTTTTGTGTCCTTTCGACACTATGGTCTAGGGTGCCGGTAGAGACTTACTGTGGTTCTACCGTAGACAATATAGGAGGTACGACAGTGGAGCCGTGACTGTACCTTTGGCCGTGTAGGTCTTCGTAGAGCCTTTGTTTGTTACCATAGGCCTTCACGATAGGGTTTCGTGATTTATCGATGGATCGGCAACTCCCGACATTGTGAGATCGGGGTTTGCCATTCTATTGCCGTTAGGAGTAGTTTAGATAGCCGAGGTTCTATCGGCTGCCGTGTTTCTATTTAGTACAGTTGTTTTCCTCTTTACTCTTTCTACTCCTACTCCTGCATTGTTGTTAGCTATTTAGCACTGCTGTTTATCACTTTTGTTTCGTGGTGGTGATCCGCGGGACCCCTATTGAGCCAGTGAGATGAGGCTCACCCCTAACTTTTCAGGTGTGGTGGTTCTTCTCCTTCCTCGTGATTCAAGGTGGGGTGCGGGGGTTTTTAGTTGCCAGATTTTCCAGTGTCGGGCTTTCCCCGACTTGAGAGTACGTTCTCTTTCCTGTTAGACTGTACTTTAGTTGGACTGGACTCTGTTAGCTCTACAGCTTTAATTGTTTAATTGAAATCATAATTTTATTTCTGCTAATTTAACAATTCTGATCATTGTAATTTAACTATTTACTACTTTATCTGGAAGTTCAATGTACTCCACACACACCTTTTTCCTTTCGGAGCTTTACAGCTCTTGGGAGGCTTCTCAGAATCCAAGTGGTATCGGGTTTACCCGGTATCCGGAGTCTGGGTCGTCACAATTGGTATCAGAGCAAGTGGGTGTGAAAGTACATGGAAATTCGAGATATTGTAGTGATCTGAGTCCATAAGGTCCAGTACAGTCGGCAGCTAGCATAGGTTTTGTGTTTCATTACCGCTTTGCTTCTTGCATGAGAGCTTGTGTGCGCTGTGTTGGCACTGCGAATGTGATTTTGCTCTCGTCAGGATCTGATGGAGAGTCCTTCTTTCGTCAAGATGTTGGTCTCAGTTGTGCTGTGCTGGGCAGTGTTTGCTAGCATGCGTGAGTTTGTGGTACAGTGTTGAGATTTTCCGTGGCGTGATCAGGTGGCTGATGAGAATTGTAATGGCCATGCATGTTCTCCGGTGGAGATTAATGTCATTTTGGCCATCCCAGCTTGAGGTTTGGTCAGCCCCTGAGGTGCTGAAGTGTTAATGTTGTGGTTTGAGGTGGTTGTTTGGATGCCCTTGGTTGAGAGAGTGCTCGGGCAAGCTAAGGATTTCCTTCCTAGTGAGCTGTTGTTAGTCGAGTTTGATCTTTCTCATTCTACCTTGTGGCATTGTCTTGAGGTTAAGCTAAGGCTGGTGCTCTTTGTGGTTTGCACTATGGCGACTTGTGATCGGCTGTTAGCGGGATCAGTACTCGAGGTGTGGTATATTACAGTTTGGTGAATTGCGATGGTGCTAAGAGGTGTGCTGAGAAGCGGATGCCGAGTTGTTTGTGATGCCTGTGTGTGTTGTGTCGAGTACACAGCGGAAGCGTGTGGGCTTATAACCCACAGGTCGAAGATCGTAAGGTTGGAAGATTCTGACCAGCCGTGAGAATTGTTTCCTCAGTGTGACATTATCTTGGCTATGTATGCTTTGATGGTGTTGGTTGCCGTGCCATTGCTTGAGGCATTATGGTTGTTGGCACTGGCAGGTTTGAGAATTGGGGAAATATGTCAGCGAATATGCTGGTTGAGTACCCTTTCTTTTTATGCATTCCTTGGAAGTTGGGCTCTTGGGATGGATCGTGGTCCTAGAGATGCTTTTTTCGAGAGATTGTTTGCTTTGTTGGTAAGCTGCGAGCGGCCAATACATTATTGGGGAGAATGTTGTGCTAAAGTTGGGCATGTGTGGAACGTGAGTGTTTCTATTGTTTTGATGATGTCCAACTATGACTCAACTAATGATTGGTTCTATTGTTTTGATGTGATTCCAACTATGACTCAACTATGACTCATTTCTAGTGTTTTGGTGATGTATGTCTTTAGAGTCATTTTGCTATTCATTATGCATTTGCTATGCATTTGATAAAATCCATTTGCATATAATTCAGGTCATTATATTGCCAATTCAACAGATCAAGAATGGCTTGCAACACACAAATCAAGATCAATCCAAAGGAGCAAGCCATCCCAGGAGGACGATCAAAAGTCACTCATGATGCCAAGTGCATGATGCCAAGTACACTTTGATTGGAGTGGAAATATCTACTGTGAAAGCTCAACAGAATGCAACCAAAGAATGGAATGGAGGTGGCGAAATGAAAGTGAAATGAACACGTCCAAGCAAGGCCAAGCAAGGAAGAAAAGACTCAATGTTGCGCCCTCGCACGCGGATTGACCTGCGCGGTCAGGTCGCGGGGGTTTCCCGGGGCGGAGCCCCCGGAACAAAAATTTGATTGAAGCTCAATAATAAAATCTTCAAGACTGTCAAGGGCGATGCCACAAACATGCACGGGCTGCTAAAGGACTTAAGCGGCGGAGCTAAGAAAGATAACGGACCAACCCGGGAAAATCCGGGTTCTGCCCAGCTAGCGGTCGACCGCCAGCACAGGGGCGTCGACCGCCCCAGCCAGGGAATGCCAGGCCGAAGATGTTTCAGTAGCGGTCGACCGCCAGCTAGTGGCGGTCGACCGGAAATCCCAGGGGCCATTCGTCTACAGCATTTCACAGTAGCGGTCGACCACCAGCCCGTACAGGTCGACCGCCAGCCCCGAGTGCAGCAAAGTTTGACTCGAATTCCACCTCGTGGGCTGCCTAATTCTCATGATTTCTTTAATCCCAAAGAACCCCAAAGTCTCCCAATCACCCAAAAATTGTGGATCTGGTCTAGGGCTTCTCCAAGGACCATTCAAGGTCTATAAATACAACACTTGGAGAAGAAAGAAGAAGAAGGCTTCCATATGCTCAATTGAAGATCAAAAGAGGCCAAGTGTGATTTGTGGAGATCCAAAGGGGACGAGGTACTGTTCACGTGAACAGTACTTCATGAAGAAGTTCTTCATCCAAGCAAGGTTGATTCAAGCTCAAATCAAGGCAAACAACCTTCAAGGAAGATCAGATGCAAGCTAGGCTATCAAGGTGATCTAAGGAAGCTATTTTCATTCAAGATCTTCAAGAGAAATCATCTACATCATTCCGATTCATCCAAGGTGATTTCTGAAGCATTCAAACTCCTAGAAGCTGTTGAAGAAACAAGATTCAAGGTAGAATCAATTACTCTCTTCATCCACTTCAAGAAGATACAAAGAGAAGATCAAAAGAGAGATTGAAGGAAGAGTTACTGTTCACGTGAACAATACTCTGTGAAGAACATCTTCATTCAATCCAAAGTATTCAAAGTTCATATCAAAGCAATCATCTTCCAAGATCTGTGAAGAAGGAAGCAAGGATCAAGGTAGCATCTATTCACTTCTTCATCCATTCAAAGAGATCAAAAAGAAGATCAAAAGAGGAGGATTGGAAGAACAGTTACTATTCACATGAACAGTACTCCGTGAAGAACATTCATCCATTCAAGGGTGAATCAAGAAGATTGATTTGCAAGAAGAAGAGATCCCTGTTGCTGATCAACAAATCATTTCCATTCAAGGGCCAATTCCTTCTTACTCAATCTCTTGTTTTAGTTCCTTCACATTTGTTTTACTTTCAATATTGTTAAACATTGAAGTTGTGATTCGTCCCTACCGGTGGTTAGTAGGAAGGCAATTGGAGGGTGTTCCAATTTGTGGTTGACGTCCCTACCAGGTGGTTAGTAGGAAGGCAATCGGAGGTGTTTCCGATCTGCGGTGTTGACGTCCCTACCGTTGGTTAGTAGGAAGGCAATCGGTGGTTTTCGATTTACGGTTTGGTGCGCTGCGCTAGTGGAGCCTCACCGGGTTTGGTGAGGGGTGGACGTAGGGCTGAGGATTCAGTCCGAACCACCTTAAAATCCATTGTGTTCATGGTTAATTTGTGTGATTGCTTATGCTAGATGCATGCTTAGGTTTAATATTCGCATTACTTATTTATCTTGCTAAGCAACTCATTGTGTTCTTCGTTAAACTAGTTTTTATTCCGCTGCGATTCTTGCTGTCTAGCTTTATAGAGGGTTGAATTGCGAAATGAGGTACAGATCTATTCACCCCCCCTCTAGATCAGTCAGCCACTACCCAACAAGTGGTATCACAGCACACAACATACATTTTAACCATGTGGTCAGCTATAATTGTGCCTTGATGTGACCTAGCTTGTGGTTGTGTCCCGTGGTTCTGTATGGAAAATGGAGCCGGGGATTTGCAGGCGTCCATCCTTTGGTTGTATGATGGTTTGTACTGGTGGTCAGCTTGGGAGGAGTTCCATGTGAGTCTGATTTTAGATTTGTGTGGACCGAGATCTTGCCAGTTGATTCTGTTGTACTCTCCTGAGAGGGTAGAGTTGGCGTGAAACTCGAATCAGATGTAATGTCTGAATGAGGATTGACTTGATTGTGTTTTTGGTCCAGCGGTGTCATTAGCGTTCTGCTTGCCAGTTTCGATTATTGTTATGGTGCGGAAGTCGATGAGTTGGAGCAGTCAACTGAGGTAATCATTTTCCTCGTGAGAGTCGATGCTTGTTGTTGTCTGCCGAGCATGAGTTTTGTCGGTGGTTGTTTTGTGGCATGGGTCGTGTCTCTTTGCTGTGAGAGACGGTAGCGATGATGCCATGTTTAGAGGTGCCAAACTTGTGTCCCTTCTGTGTCATGCTCGTTCTATGGATCGATGTGTCTTGAGATCTGGAGCATGATGATCTTGCTTGTGATCATGGTCTGGCAGTGTTCCTCTAAATTATGTTTTTCGAGAATCATGTTTTCATGTGTTCAAGGTTTGGCTGGAGCTTTGAGAGCGTTGCCAATTGTATGGGTTGTTCTTCCCTGTTCCCTGTTGACTACTTAAATTTTGAGGATGGAATTTCTAAAAGGAGGGGAGGATGTAATACCCTGGATCCTTGAGATCGGAATCCGAGAGCTTTCGGAGCGCTTTTGCGAGTTCTAGATCGTGTTTTTTGATCCACTCGGATTTTTCTGCTGTATAGCCTGCGGAACCCCGTGGAGAGTGAAATGTTGATATTTCAGACTCTGGGACGCTGCAGATGCATTGTGCTCGTTTCAAGGATAGTGGAGACTACTTTTCCATATTTTTTGATTTTTTGAAATTTTGAGCCAAAAATCAGATTTCAGAAATATTCATAATTTCCCTTTTTGTTTTCTTTTTAAACCCTCACCCTCTCTCCTCTCTCCTCTCACCGTTCTCACTCTCTCCCCCTCCATTCTCTCTCCTATCTTTCCCTCTACCCCGGGCAGCCGACCGTGGCGGAGGTGGACGAGGCGGGGATGTTGTGGAGGCGTCGTGGAGCGTGAAGGCGCGAGGAATGGATCGTGGCATTGGCGCGATCCCATTCCATGGATTTGAATCATGGTGGGGTTCATGTGATGGTTTTCGGTGTTTTCGGCACGCGAGATCTTCGGTGGAGGTAGGGGGATGGATACTCTACCCATTTCCTGCTTCCCCTCGCGATTTCAAGCCGATAGGCATGAGTATGAGCACGTTTTCCATTTTTAAGGGAAAAAACATGTTTTTAGGGTGTGATGCGAAATCACCGTTCCAGGCGATGGCTTTCAATTCAAATAGTATAATTTGAACCCATGACTTGTCGGGATTCGATTCCCGTCAGTTTGGCTGTATTTGGCCGTGGTTTAGGGCCGGTATGAGGCCGGATGCCCACGTGAGTCACTTTGGGTGGATTTATGGAAATCGCCCTTTTCATAGCCGTTTTGTGGTTTTCTGGATCTCTTCCGGCTTGTGGAAGGTTTATATCTAGTCTATATATGTTTTCTTGTCGTTCTGGGATGATTGGGGAGTGGAAAGACTGAGTTTTCTGTGTTCCTACGATTTTCGTACCGATAGGAAGTAGCGGTCGTACCAGAGACCGCTAATTGAGAAGGCGGCCATGGGAGGACTGCCATCTTCAAGAGACGGTCCCAGGGAGACCGTCATCTGGTTCTTAAGCATTTTAAGTCAGTTTCAGGTAGCGGCTGTTGTGGGGAGATTGTGTGGGATAATGTGTGTCTCATGTGTATGTCTCCTATGATTTTACTCTCTGTACTTAATCTCTTTTTCAATTTTGATGATTAGCAACAATACATTTTGTTGACTAGTTTTGATGATTAGCAATAGTAAGTTTGACCATGGTCTGACCATCTGTTGACTTTGGCAACATTGTCCTTTAAATAAGTCAGAATAATTTTTCTGGTGCATATAGGTAACTGCACAGTCAGACAGTGCATATAAGGTCGATGCACATCACTATTCATAGCCATGAAGGTCGATGCACATTATTGTACATAGCAACTAAGGTCGACGCTAGTTGTGACTTCAAGCAACTAACGTCGATGCTAGTCTTGCTCTACAGTAACTAAGGTCGATGCTAGTTGTGCTTCCAAGCAACTAATGTCAACGCTAGTTGTGACCTTGAGCATCCAAGGTTGATGCTAGTCTGGCTCTACAGTAACTAAGGTCGATGCACATTTTGCCTTAGTCTTACTAAGGTCGATGCACATCATACCTTATTCTTACCAAGGTCAATGCACATCGTGCCTCAGTTACACTAAGGTCGATGCACATCGTGCCGTAGTTACACTAAGGTCGATGCACATCGTGCCTTAGTTATTCTAAGGTCTTCTCACATTTTTGCATCCATCATATAAGGTCTGTGCACATTCATGCATGATGTCAAACCAAGTCGGTGCATATTGTCATTTGCATACACTAAGGTCGGTGCACATTAACATTGATCGCTTAGAAGGTTTGTGCACTCTCCAGTCTGTGCTTGTCCAAGGTCGATGCATGCTTCTTATACTGCATATCAAGGTCAGTGCTCATTCGACCTAGCATACTCAAGTCGGTACACATGTGCTAGCTATAGCACATGAGGTCTGTGCACTTTGTGCATGTGTATGACCAAGTCTATGCACATGCATAGTCAAGGTCAGTGCACATGTGTTGGGCGTGTCAGAGCCCATGTACATATAAGGTCTGATCATCTCTATGTCTGTGCACACTATACGTTTGGCTATCTTACTGCATTCAGCACTATTCAGACGGTCTGTCAAATGATTATAAGGTGTTTGATGAAATTCCTTCTATTTTGCTGACATGGTCTTAATTATGAAAAAGGCCTAGGCAACTAGGATCGAACGCCTGGTTAGCATAAGGGCGAAGTTCATCTCCTGCTCATGAATGTTAAGTGAAGCACGTGGTCCAAAATTTCACTGAGCTTATGATTGGGATGTGATCCAAGGCAAGGTTCAAAAGGTGATTCAGCCACGTGGACAACGCGCCTTCAGACTCTGACACGTGGACTTCTAGCGGAGCACCTCGTTTCGAATTTCCCTGGACGGGAACGTGTTTCCCACGCACTCGAGAGGCTATAAATAGGAGACAGATCTCCTGCGTTCTACACACAGATTGAGAAGAAGAGAAGAGCTGAGCCTAAAATTCTGAGAGAATATTTTGCTGAGAGTAGCAGAGAGAAGGAGAGCCATCAAGGAAGAATGGAGTTAGAGAGGAGTTTGAGAGTCATCCAGTTGCAGTGAGTTGAATAAAATAGAGTGTCATAAAAAGAGTGAGAAGAAGATCTTGTTGAGTGAGGCGGCATCATTCTGACTTCTAGATCATATCCAGAGCCAGACTGCTCTAATCGAAGATCTACATTTGTGTCTTCTATCTTTGTTTCTTTCATTCCTTTTTCTTTTGAAACCTAGTGTAAGCTGTGTATCAACGGGCGAGGTTGAATCCTCGGATAGCGAGCCTGTAAGCCTCAGCGGTAGCAAGCTATAAAGCTCAGCAGTAGCAAGCTGTGAGGCTCAGTGGACTGGGATCAATTCCCCAAAGCTGTGGATCAACGGTCTATAGGGATCTAATCCCCGAAGCTGTGGATTAGGGGATTGAAGTTGTGAATCAGCAGTAAGCCATACTCAGCCTGAGTGTGGGGTGTAGATTATGAAAAATCCACTTAATGGGGAATGAAACCCAAACTCAATTTCTAAAGCTTAAAAATTAATGGCGAAAGGAAGAGCATGCGTGGGATGCTGAAGAAGAATGTGATCGCTAGAGGGGTTACCTCAAATAAGAAAAAGGATGATCGCGAGTACCTTGTGTTGAGCGGGGAAGATTGTGAACCCTTTCTTCCTCCTTCTACCGGCCGGCCGATGAAGGGGGTTCTTAGTCTTGATTACCTTGTAAGAACACACAAATCAAATAAAAGAGTGGATTAGCCAAAAGGTGTAGTATCAAAGTTCTAAGATTATGAAATTAATCAAATTGAACATGAACATGAACACACCTTGTGTGTTTTGGTTTTAAACCCCTAAGAGGAGAAACAAGGTTTGAAAAGTATGGATGCAATATGCTAAGTAACAATATGATATGAGGTCTAGCAAGAGCTAGAGAAAAAGGATGTAAGATGATGATATGCTAATGAAACAACTAAATAACTAAAAAGGGAGAAAGAGAGATTCTCTCTGCTGTGTGTGCAGCAGTAGAGGGGAAAGAGCTTCAATATGCACGATGGAACAGCAGCAAAGGATGAAGCCTGGAGAGGATGAAGAACCGCCGAGAAGAAGCTTTGGAAGAATAACCTGCAATCAAGAAAACACTCTTATCTCCGTTAGCTTTCTTCTGTTCTCTTCTCACTCTCCTCTCTGCAGCTCTGCTCTCTTGTGTTCTCTCATGTCTCGCGTGAAGAGACCCAGGAGGGGTATTTATAGGGCCAAAAATCCTTGCTAAGCAAGGATTAAAACAAGGTAAAGATCCTCCATCAAGAAACACCCTTCCCAGTCGAACACAAGGCTCAAAATGAGGAAGAAACCATTACTGGAAAGGAGGAGGCGAAAGGGAGACGGAATTGAAAATGACGACCGAATGAAGAACGTCACTTGAAAATGACGACACATCCAAAGGCGTTAATTAGAATAATGACTCCCATCAAGTCGTCAATTTCTGAATTTATTTATAGAAACAATTAACTTTCCTTATTTAAAATGATGAACTGACGCCTGTCGACAAGGCGTCACATAATAAACGCCTTCAGGAGAGACGTTAATTATACAATTTTCATTTTATTTAAAATTCGGAATTTTCAGTAAATCCAGAAAATGACGCCCGTATTGGTAGTCGTCCATTGTTAAAAGAGGCGCCCTTGTACTTGCCGTTAATTTAAATAGCGCCCCTGATCAGGGCGTTAATTCCAATTTCCCAAGAAAAAAAACAAGAAATCACTATTAATTTATAAGAAATAGAAAAACTTCATATTAAATCAATATTGAAGTCCGCTTTGGTGCGTCACATGGTGACATGAGATTTACTCAACATAGCATCAATTTTAGCGTGTCTACAGTTGCCCCGCCTTGGCGTCTGCTTTGTAAGGGAGTGAGACGGAATGGAGTGGAAATGAAACAAGCGGAATGAAATGGAACGAACTGATAAGTAGATGCCAAGGTGTGATGTGACACGCCTCTGACACTAAGCGTTGGAAATCTTTCCAAGATTCTGAATGAAACAACTCCGGATAATTCCAAGAAGGCATCGATTAGCTGGATAAAGGAGACTAAACTAGATAATCAAAATGTGCGCGAGGGCACGACAGGGAGGCACCATTGGAGAGCGATTACCAGCCAATGTGGATGTGCTACAACCAAGGTGGATTTGCAGAAAAGTAAAGTGAATTAAGATAAGGATCCAGCAAATGGATGATTTCAAGAGACCGGCCTGAGCGATTTCAAGGAGAATAAAGTACATGATTTGGAATGGAATATCTTATGTCAACTCAATTAAGAACAAGCGACCTTTATTATTGGCGTAATATGAAGATTTTCATCATTAAGCTCAAAGTCCTACATGATGCATGCTGGGCTAAAGAAAAATTAAAACAAACTAAAATAAAAGATAATCAATGATAATATTGCTAAGCCATCTAGATTTGGTCAAGAATCCAGATCTCTAAGCTGACACTAAGCCGAAGCCCGTTTGTCCACGCATCAACTCAGAAAGTGAAACCATCGTCCCGAACCTTGAATGACTCAACGGCCTATCCGTGTGATCAAGATTCCCCTAGAATTATCACTATTTTTGATGAAGGGGAACTCAAATTCCAGGTTCATCAGAACCACAAGGTCCTTGATATGTTATAATAGCGTAGATACCATATAGTAACAATGCATACAGGAGAAATATAAAAGTGAAGTGATGTTACCAATAGAACAATCCAAGCATTTCCAGACTTGCACAACCTGCACTCAAAGCTCATTAGCTCAAAAGATCATTAGCTCAAAATAGCTCAAAATATGATCATAAGTGCTTGATAGAAATAATGTAATCAAGATATAACAGCACTTAAGTTCATGAGAAATCCAACAATTCAAAAGCATAAGTTTGAAAATGACGACCCTTTTGATAGGCGTCAAATTAATAAATGATGACGTGCTCGGAGGCGTTAATTGCAATTGAGGTTTAACTTGGAATTGGAATGCAAATGACGCCCTCTATGGAGGCGCTGGATAAATGACGACCCTGAGGATGTCGTCAATTTAACAAATGACGCCAAATAGCGCGTCGTCAATTACCTGTTTTCGTTTCCATCTTGGAACTAAACTTCCAGTAAACTGTTTGATTCAAACTCAAACCATGATACTCATTAACGTTCAAAACACTATAAAAAGGTAACTGCTGGTGTTTCCAAGTATGAAAACCATCGAAGCATAGAGACAAAGCTATCTTCTGTAATAGACAGAAAGAACCAAGCAGAAATAGAACAGAGCATTGAAGCTATTTTATGTCAAGCAGACAGAAGAACAGAAGCAGAAGAACCAGCAATACTGTCAAAATGACGAATCAACTGATGCAGCAAAGGCTTTTCAAAAAGCCAAGGATGAATTTCCCAAGAATTTCTGAATTGCCAGGCCATATAAGTGAGAAAATCACCAAGGGCCAAGTAAGTGTTCTCGATGTCGAAGCTTTTATTTTGTACTGTCAAGAATTTCTGAATTGTCAAGCATACAGAAGAACAGAAGCAGAAGAACCAGCAATACTGTCAAAATGACGAATCAACTGATGCAGCAAAGGCTTTTCAAAAAGCCAAGGATGAATTTCCCAAGAATTTCTGAATTGCCAGGCCATATAAGTGAGAAAATCACCAAGGGCCAAGTAAGTGTTCTCGATGTCGAAGCTTTTATTTTGTACTGTCTTTCTTCCTGTTCAAAATTTCTGATTATTATTTTCTTCTTCCTCTTTCTTCCTTTAAGTTTTATGTTTTCAGGATTACCCTATTATTCCTAGTCCAAGAAGATTTCTGAAAATTAAATGGCTTCCTTTATTACTTTCAAAACTCTCACTAGATATGAGAGTCTTCCTTGCTAAGTGGAACCTCCTAGGCCTCATCACCCATGCCACCCACTACAATGACATCCATCTTGATTGGGCTTCCATTGGAGCTCTTATAGAATTATGGCACCCTCACACCCATACTTTTCTATTCCCAACCTTTGAAGCAACCATCCTCCTAGAAGAAGTGGAGATGCTCTTGGGTTTGAAGAAGATGATGCAAGGAGAGGAAACAAAGATGGCCCATATGACCCACCCCATACAAGCTCATGACCTACTTATGAGCCTTGTTCAAAGTTCAAATTTAGTGAATCAAATGAAGGCCAATAAGGGAATCAAACTTTTGAAGTTGGCTTCTTGGGTATATAAAAACATGGATAAGGCTCAAGGAGATGAAGGTCTTTTGGAAAGAGTGATGAAGGGGTTTGTCATATGTGTAGGTGGAGCTTTATTCTTCCCTTCATTGGATGATCATTTAGAAGAGCAACACTTGAGTGTAATAGCAAGCATGTGGGAGGGAAAGAGAGTAGGTGGGGCAATACTAGCTAACCTATACAATGGGCTCACCTCGGCTTCACTAGGACGGCCCTTATTCGGATCAATGCTTCTTTTGGCATGTTGGATAGATTTACACTTTAAGTTTGATCCATGTCAAGCAAACCAAGCGGCCTCCAAAATCTTCTCCAAGAGTCCACTTCGGTATATGACAAGCTCATTGGGCTTATGTGACTAATAGAGTTCCCAAGATCAAGAAAAGGAATGAATGGAGAGATTACTTCAAAACAATGCCAAAGAGCAATTTCACATGTACACCGGATTTTCTCAAAACCCAAGAAATTCGCTCAAGGTTATCCTCCGGCATCGAGCTCCGTTTGGTTGGCGGGACCGACTTCATCCTTTACAATGCACACCGATGCCTCCCACAACTCGGACTTCCCCGACATCTTTTCGAAGGGCCTTCTCACCTTCCTCCAATCAAAAGAAGGGAGCTATGCTCAAGTGGAGACCATGAAGAAATCAGGACCATCATGGCTCAATGGAAGGTGGGCCTTCTTCACAGATCCAAGACTCATGTTTAAGAAGAAGAGAACAAATGCAAAACATATGTACTGGCTCTCAAGAAGATAAGGCCCACAGTGGCTTAGAGAATGTAATCAAAGATTTTCATGAATGCAATAAGAATTCCTCTTTTATCTGAGCCAAAGCAGTGTATGAAAGTGATCAGTTCTGATATTTCAAGCAATTCTGTCTGATAACAAGGAGTTCCGGTCCTTCTGTTCTGAACAGCGCCCCTATCAACGGCGTTAATTACTTAAGACACGCCTCAGTTGAAGCGGTCCATTATATTTCAAACTCATAATTGACGCCCAAGGCACTGGCGTTTCTTAACTCACGTCTTTAAACAAGGCGTTAATCAATTCAAATTTTCAAATAATTTTTGAAATAATTCCTTAATTTCTTAGAAAACACACCTTTACTCACGTCGCGTATTAAAGAATGGACGCCCGCTCTGTTCGTCGTCAAATTTAAAGGGGTAATAATTACACCCTCTCTCGTCAATCAAATCCCATTAATGCACCTGGCGACGATTTTACAAATTCCCATGCAAATCAGAATAACGTCCAGCTTCAGGGCGTCAAAACTTGAAAGCACGCCTTTGATTAAACCGTTAATTAAGAGATACACGACTTGTATCAGGGCGTCAATTATTCTCGACCGCTTAAACCCCAAATTCCTTCCTTTCTTCTCCTTCCTCCGTTCATTCTCTTTCTTTTCTCTGCAAAACCCTAACCGCAAACCCCCTCTTTCTCAACTTCCCATTCTCTCTCTCTCTACTCTCTCCCTCTCACAACCCAATGGCGGGCGGAGGATAGAAACGGCAAAGGGTTATGGCCCCCGACGTGGTAGACTTGGAAGGGGAGCCGGCCGTGGAGGAGCTCCCTCCCGCGGCGGCCGAAGAAGCACCGGCGGCGGCGGCCGGCGATGAAGGCGAACAGGAAGACGACGGCGCTAAAGATGACGAAGAAGATGAAGAAGAGGATGAAGAAGAAGGAGAAGAAGGTGAAGAAGGGGATGGAGAGGGTGAAGAAGAAGGAGAAGGAGAGGGTGAAGAAGAAGGAGAAGAAGGTGAAGAACCACCGGAGACGGCGGCGGTGGCAGCGGTGGCAGCGGTGGCCCGTCGGCCCGGCCAACTCCGGCGACCACGGCAGCCACGGCAACCCCTTCGTGGGGGGTTGATTGGCCCTAAACGACAAAAGGTAGGACCTCCCCCTCCCCTATTCTCCACTTTTTATTTTATTTTATTTCCATTATTTCCCATTTCCATGGCCCTCGGGCATGACAAAACCAGAGACACAGTGAAATGACTCCCCCAGGGGTGTCGTGAATTTAAATAACGTCCCACAATGGGTCGTTAATTACATCTTTTCATTTTCTAAAAATAATTAATCGCATGAAAGAAACGCCCTGCAGCATGTCGTTATTTTTAATTTTATCATGTTTCGCCAGCATGTTGTTATTTTCCCGTTATTTCATGTATGTATTTCTGTTATTTTAATTTCGCACATCAGCAACCCCGAAACCCCAGGAAAACCACGCCCCCCATCGGGACGTCAATTAGATAGGTAACGACCCAAGTTTGGTCGTCAATTAAACATTTTCCAGAATGTAATTTAGGATAGAAAATTACTTTGTGAACCGCGCCCCCCCCCCACAGGGCGTTACTTAGGCAACTGACGACCCAGGGTTAGGCGTCAATTCCGAATTTTTCAGATTTTTAGAATATTACTTTCAAAACAACATCGCCCACAGGGGCGTCACTTAGATAAACAACGACCCTGGGTAGGTCGTCAATTAAATGAACGTACAGTATCACCTGAAACCTATTTGGAAATAACATCGCCCTCAGGGGCGTCAATCATGAAAACCACGACCCATGGTAGGTCGTTAATTACCCAAACAGCAAATATCACAGTTAATGAGCTTAAATGAATTTCCACATGAAAACTTAAGCAAAAAGTTCTTTTATATGCATGTAGGGGCTGATGAGGACACGGATTTCTTGGGTCCAGGTTCGGGCAGCGTACTACGGACTCCCCGAGTTTCAGAGAGCTAGGATAGATGCTATGGGGTTTGGGGCCTTCCTTAGCATTGAGCCAGTCAGACCAGACCTGCCTTTGATTCAGGTGCTTAGGGAGAGGTGGGATAGGACTAGCAGGGCCTTCCTGATGCCGTGGGGGCATATGGTTCCTACCCTAGAGGATGTCACTAGGATCACTGGGTTGAGGGTAGATGGGGAGGCTGTGAGCGGGTTCACCCTACCCGACTATAGTGAGCTGACTTAGAGGCTGCTAGGGCTAGAGACGGTCTATGAGATGCCTAGCGAGTGTAGGACCATTTTTCGCACCGACCTTACCATAGCTATGGGTTTGGGGGACTCTAGGCAGAGATCTAGGGAGTCCTTAGAGTAGTTTTCACAGAGTTGATAGATGGGGCTAAGGCTGCCTATTGCTAGGATCCAGCTGACAGGGAGAGGGCAGACAGAGATTTGAGGAGGTTTCTATTTTTGATGTTCGGGAGGCTGCTGCTCGGCACGAAGGGCGATGTTATCAACTGCCGCTTTCTGGGGATACTCGAGGACTTGGAGGGCGTTGGCAGATACGCCTGGGGAGCAGCGCTGCTAGCGCACTTGATAGGTGACCTGTCCATGGGGACAGGACGAGAGACGATAGTCAATGGCTTTTCACCTTTTCTTCAGGTATGCATTTTTTTGTTTTCTTGTTAGAATGCATGTGAATGTTTTGCTAATGCAATGCATGAATGCAGGTTTGGAGCCACTTGTACATGCCGATGGGACGCGTCGACTCACGGCTTGGAGATGAGGGGTCCTTCCCTCTAGCACGGCGCTGGCTACCGGTGGTGATCGGGGCCCCACTCGCCTACGAGTTGCGAGTGTTGCGACGGGAGTTCCGAGACTTCCCTGCCTCACTGGTATGTATGCTTGATGTGATGCAATTTTTTTTATTTTTATTATAGAATGTGATATGATATGATGGATGATTGATAAGTGTGCTTGTGAATGCAGGTGAGATGGATACCCTATGAGGGGATGACCGATGAAGGCCAGCCCTGGGTCGTAGCGGGCCGACCTCGCTTTGGGCATGAGCTTTGGGTTCATTGCCTGAACGAGATCTAGCCGTTACGGCTTAGGCTGGTGATGAGGACCCTCGACCTACACCAGGAGTGGATCGAGGTAGGAGAGCCGCGGGGTATAGGCAAGAAGACGCGCGGTCGCACGAAGGTGATCGACTGGAGAGTGCGGTTCTCCGACCAGTACGCAGACCGCCAGCGTGGCGGGACCCGGGTCACTTCACCGGTGACCGACAGCTCCGAGTACCTCCGACGCTACTGGGAGGTTTACGCCGGCCGACCCCAGATGAGGGTCCTAGGGGTATGTATGAATGCACTTATTTCTAAATTAAATCCAAATGCTTTGTATATCTATCATGCAATTAATATGTGATGAATGCAGGATGCGCGGGATATAGTGGCGATGGATGCACAGGCCCACCTACACAGCCTAGAGGCACAGCTAGCCACCACACGGGCAGACCTTGAGACCTTGGTGAGTGTTTAATTTATTCCTATATGCATATGAATTTTTTTGAATTATTGATGATTATCTACTGACAATCTTAATGAATGCAGCGTGCCCAGTAGGGAGCAGTAGGGAGAGAGGCAGGAGAGGCCTCCAACTCGAGAGGGCCTAGTGCAGAGGCGACTGCACTAGCAGAGCAGCTAGCAGGGGCAGTTGCACGGGCCGAGGCAGCAGAGCGCGACCTCGCCTCACGGGTATGCCTCAAATTTTAAACTCAAAATTATTCAATTGTTTATATGATATATTCATGAAGATTGTTTTCTTACAGACCGAGGAACTCCGGGCCGCTCTTACTTGCATCGCGGAGGGACAGCAGGCGATGGCCTCTCGGGTGAGTTATTTATTTTCAGTTGTATATTGCCTATTCCATGAATTATTAAATTGTGGAACTGATGATTCGTTTACCTGTTTGCAGACCTCGGAGCTATAGGCATCGCTTACCCAGACTGCCCTAGCCGGGACAGAGTTGGTGATACGTGAGCAACGGGTCGTGGAGCTGGAGCGGGCCTTGAGGCGGCGAGAGGAGTTGCCTCAGGACGTCGCGGAGCTACGAGTCACCCTCGAGATGGAGCGGAGAGAGCGTGCTCGGGAGTGCGAGGAGCACCAGGCAGAGCGTGCCTGGGACCGTGAGCAGCAAGAGGCGGAGCGTGCCCGGGATTGTGAGCAGCACCAGGCGGAGCGTGACCTGGACCGTGAGGAGCGGTCAGCTTGCATTCGAGAGCTTACAGCCTTAAGGGCCCAGCTAGCCGTTGCACAGGAGCGGCTTCGAGCGACCGAGGAGCGGCTTCAGCGAGGTCGGGAGCGGGCGCGAGCTGTAGGGTACAACTTCACCAGCTCTACTTTTGTGGTGGGTTCCTCTCTCCGGTAGAGGAGCGAGGCAGAGGAGCCGACTCGAGCTCCAGCTACTTCCCGGGGGTCCATGCCCCCTCCACCAGCGCCTCGTCGGGAGGACGAGAGTGAGGCCGAGAGTAGGAGAGAGGAGGGTGGAGGCGAGAGCTGAGAGACTTTACTTGTACTCCACCCTCACACCTGTACTCAGATAGTTATGTATATATATATATGAGATGGAAATTTTTGTTACCTGAGCACTTATGTAGTTGTGTACTTGTGTCTTCTTTTCCTTCTCATCTTTTACTTTTTCCCTGCGCTTCCACACTTGAACAAACAGGTTAATTCATCTGTTCGACTTGGCCCCTTGCTCAATAAGCAAAGGGGTGTCTTCACTTTGACCTTGATAACAGGTCAAGGGGCCAAGCCTTTAATCAATGAAGGCAAATCATGGAAAAATACCCAAGGGAATGCATATGCCAACTTAAAAATAAAGATGGGCACACAAATATGCAATCAAACACATGAGCAGGATTTTTATCATTTCATATATATATATTTTTGAAAAATGTTCTGAAAATGACGCCCTAGAGAATGTCATTAATTGTTAAATTGACGCTGCCACGGGAGGCGTTGTATTCAGAAAATCATTTTTTTATTTTGATTTTGAAAAATGACGACATGGAAGAAGGCGTTGTTTATGAAATGGATGACTGCCAGAAAGGGCGTCTTATTTAGAAAAACATTTTTTTGTTTTTATTTTTTTAAAAAAAGATGACCCAAGAGGAGTCGTGATTTATGGAAATGACGTCTGCTAAGAGGGCGTTATTTAAGGAAAACGAATTTTTTTTGGCTTTTGTTGAGATTGGGCACAACGTAAAGGCCTTAAACCTTATTTAATCACCATCTTAAATTCATTAATCTTTCTTAAAAGACTTAACAACAGGTCAACGTGATTAAATGCTTGGTTTTACTCATATTCTCTCATGGCCCATCCTTCTTAGTCGGTCTTTTGCCGTGCTTCGAGCTTATAACCTACCATAGAGGGGGAAAGGGAAGAATAAGTAAAGGAAGCTCACGGGAGGTTGCTGAGATCAAGGAGAACCTTCTTCCCCTGCCCTAATGCCCGTTGGGATTCGATCTTTGGCTTAGGGAGATTTTGTTGCTCTTTTTGCCCTTATTCATGCACGCTTACGACCAGAGTTTTCCCTGCGGGGACTTTGCCCTCTTGACATGCTTTTTACGAATTTCTTTTTTCTTTTCTTTTCTTTTCTTCTTCAACAAATAAAAACCTAATTGTACTTGGGCTTTTAAGCATTTTGCTCCCTTTTGGGCCTTGACTTCCACCTACTTGGGTGGCGGGCAAGTTCAGTTAGTATTCCCTGACTCGAACTCCCTCTCGCGAGCCGAAGAGGAGAAAATAGGTAAGGTTTGTACACTCGCCATTTGGATCTGACTTTCTTCGAATTCTGGGCCGCTCAAGTTTAGGAGTAAAGCGTGTAGTGTGTGTGAGTTGACCTTAGATTTAAACTATTAAGACTGAAGAATGAATTACAGATTTTGATTTTTCATGTTCGCGGCCCATGTATTGCGCTAATCTGCAAAATTTTCTTGATTTTTTTATTATATTTTATATATATATATTTTTTGACTATTTTTTGTTTTTGTTTTATTTTTCCTTTTTTTCTTTATTTTTTTTGTTATTTTTAGGGGTAGTATTTCTTCAAGTAAAGACCATTCCAAGGGTGAGCAAGCTCTTCACCTTCAGCATTAATCAATTTATAAGCATTGCCAGGATAAACATCTTTTATAATAAAGGGGCCTTCCCAATTAGGTTGGAGTTTTGAACGTGGCCCACCTGGTTTTACAAAGATTCTTTTAATTATCAATTCACCAACTTTGAATTTTCACTCAATCACTTTCTTTTGGTAAAAACGTGAAAGCCTATTTTGATAGACACGCGCATGCTCAGCGGCGGCCAGACGCTTCTCATCTAGGAGTTCCAACTGGGCAAGGAGGGATTCACGACGCTAATCAATAGAGAATTCTTTGTCCAATTGTACTCGCAAAGAAGGAACAAGAATCTTGTAAGGAACTACCGCCTCCATTCCATAAGTGAGGGCGAAGGGTGTTTGCCCAGTAGGGGTACGAATGGAAGTGCGATAGGCCCAAAGAGCTTCAACCAATTTTTCTGGTCAATCCGCAAATTTGTTAGCCTCACAAGTTTTCTTGACAATTTTAATCAAAGTTTTATTAGTTGCCTCTACTTGGCCATTGCCCTGCGGATAATAAGGAGATGAATGATGCAATGCAATGTTATACCTGTTACAGAGGTCCTGAAGTTCCTGAGAGATGAATTGGGGTCCATTGTCGGTGACGATGGTACTTGGGATGCCGAACCTTGCGATGATATTCTTCATTATGAATTTGCATACGGTTGACGCTTTAATCTCCACATATGCTTCCGCTTCCGCCCACTTGGTGAAGTATTCCGTCGCCGTCAGTATAAATGACTTTGGTTTTGTAAGGAGGGTCGGATCACCAAGAGGTCCAATGATATCGAAAGCCTACATGGAGAAAGGCCATGGGGAAGATACGGGATGGAGTGAAGAAGTAGGAGAATGAATTTTGTCGGCGTGCAGTTGGCACTTAACACACCTTCGGACATAGATAGAACAATCCTCTTCTAGAGTGGGTTAATAGAAACCTAGCCTAAGGATCTTCTTAGCTAGCATCTGGCTATTGACATGACCACCACACACTCCCGAATGGGCCTCTTCCACAACTTTCCAAGATTCATCATCATCTAGGCATCTTAATAAAACTCCAGTGAGACCTCTTTTGTAAAGCACGCCTCCAATCAGGGTGTATCGCTGGGCAACCCTTCTAATGGCTTTCTTTTCTTCCGTTGTGGCTTCTTCAGGATATGATTGGTCCTGGCAATATTTAGCAATTTCATAATACCACGGCTTTTCTTCATCATCCAATTCCTCCTCCAAGTCCAATAGCATGACCTCCTTATTCTCAATAACTCTACCTTGCTCAACCTTCCTAAGCACCTCCTCCTTAATCCTAAGAAAAGATGGGTCTTGAATAGCGGGAATGAGCCGCTTACGAACAGTGATGGAGTGGGGATCCCTTTCGGGAAGGAGAACCAAGGAAGATGCGAGAGAAGCAAAAGCATCAGCTATAATGTTATGGTCACGAGGGACGTGAACGAAGATCAATTTGGTGAAAAGCTTGGTGTAAGCAGAGGTCAATTCTTGGTAGGGCTTGAGTTTAGGATTGAGCATGCGGCACTTGGAGAGCACTTGGCGAAGAATAAGTTGACTATCACCTACAATTCGCAATTGGGTAACACCGAGTTGATGAGCCGCCTCCAGTCCGGCCAAAAGAGCCTCGTACTCAGCTATATTATTTGTAACTGGAAATGCAAGCTGAGAGGCGAGCGGAATAGTGATACCCTCCGATGATAGAAGAATGATGCGCTCGACAGTCGTCGTTTAAAAATGCCGTGCCACACAAATTTCAAAATGTATAACCGCACTCACTCACTCGAATGATGTTGAAAATACGAGTATAGTGGTGAATACGGGTCGATCCCACGGGGAGAGAATAGTTGATTTTAGCTCAAGTTGGAAATACCCTTATGTTTGGAAAAGTAAATTTTGTCTTTGGAGTGCGATTATCACTAAGGAAATTGAAATTGCAACTTTAAATAACAAGAGATAAGTGCAAGAAATTTAGCCAATGAATTGAAGAATGCCGTCGTTTCCACGCCGAGCCTTTGATGAAGATCGCTCCGCCTTGGAAGTCGACGCCGTGAGATGATTCAAAGATGACTTACCGCTTCGGGTGTGATTGAAGAACTTATGAAGAAATGTAAATAGAAACAAACATAACTTGAAAATACATCAGAATTTTGTTGAAAACATGGGGTTGGAAGGAAAAGAATAACTTGAAATCTAGATGGAATTAGAAGAAATGGAAAACATGAAAGTTGTAGAGAATTGAAACATGAAGAACTTTTATGAAGAACACAAAAATAGAAAATGAGAGGAAGATAATGAAAAACTAGAAAAATCAAACTCTAATGCTGCTGGTGAACAGTAACTGACAGAAAAATAGAACTGTAAAGAATTAATTCTAGAGCTCACAATAAGAAGAATTTGACGAAGTGCAAGAAGAATAAAAGTTAGATCTACAAGAGGGGAACAACTTTCATGAAGAACTCAGAGTAAATTTAAGATGGGAAAAGCTTCAAAATGAAGAAATGGCAGAAGATATCACCACAGATGAACAGTAATCACATAAACCAGCACTTAAGAAAATGGGTATTAACTATATGAATTAGGAAGAATTTGAAGAAATACTAAACAGATAAGTTGAAGAACACTTGAAAACGAACAACTTTCGTGAAGAACTCAAATTAAAATGAAGATCACAACAATGAGAAATTGGACTAAGAATAGACTAAATGCTTAAAAAGAACCTTGCATTAATATCAAATCAACTTACAAAAGGTGACACCAAAAGCTTGTAAAACATCAAGATCCAACCCTCCTATGGAGCTCTACTAAGACTTACAATGAATAACTTCAAGAATACAATGGAAAACCTTCACAATCTCTATGCTATCTCTCCTCCTAACTCTCTAACAACTTAACAACTCCCCCATTTCATCACATTGAACCCCCTTTTATAGGGGTTAACACAACCCCATTGCATTTTGAATTCCTCTTGCCAAATCCAACCCATTGCCACCTAACTTTGACCCAAATTGTGTGCTAACATGTTTAGCACACATTTTCAAATTTTTTCTGATTTTTTTTTCGGATTTTTATGGGCCTTTTTTTCTCTTCTTCTTCTCTCTTTATCTCTTTCTCTCTCTCTGGCGGCGCGTCGCGCCCGGCTTCTTCCTCCGGCGCACGCGGAAACGCGTGCGCCCGCCACTGACCGCCGACCGTCGCCCGCGTGTGAGCTCCGCGTGAGCCGCCTCGTGCGCCCGCCGTCCTTGCCGTGCCGACCGCCACGCGTCGCCCGTCTGCCGCGGTTGACCCGCGTGAGGGCTCGCCCGCCTTCACGCCACGACCCCCCGCCCGCCCCTTCGCCGACCTCGTCGCCCGTGCGCGGGCGGCGAAGGCGGGAAGGGGGCGGGGCGGGTTTGTTTGAACTTTTTTTTTATTATTTTTAATTTTATATATATAGTAGATATATATATATATATGATATAATATATGTATTGATATATATATATTAGCTATATATCTTAAAAAATCCTAAAAATAGTTAATAAATTTATTTTTTTTCTATTTTTTTCTTTTCTTTTTGAACAAATCCTCGGGCTTTTGGCCCATTCAATATATAATTTTTATTTTCTTTTTATTTTCTTTTTCTTGGAGCTTTTTCTCGTATCACGTGCCTGTATAAATACATAAAAATCATTATTAAAATTATTTAATTTCAGAAAATTAAACATTTGATTCAAAATCAACAATAAGTGTGAGAAGTGTATATTTATTGTTATTTAAGCTCATAAAAATATGTATAATGATGAATTAAGATGCAAAAATATAAACTTATCACACCCCCCAACTTACTCATTGCTAGTCCCTTAGCAATGTAATTTAATGAAAAAGTTCAGGACCAACAAGAGGTTAAAGTATCCAGGTCTCATTTCCAGATCATCTTTCATAGAGTTAACTAAGGATCAGGAATCTGGAATAATTACCACAGACTAGTCGTATATCGGAAATTCAGGTACGTGATCAAGAATTCTAATCAAAATTCAGTAGCACTTGTAGATGTGTAATACTAAATTCGCAGTATAGACAATTGCGTCCTCCAATTGCTATTCTGAACAAATGACTTTCAATTCTGCACTTCTTAATCAGAGCGTTCATCATACTAACTTTTTATTTGCCTTATTGCTTTATGTCCCGGTTGGGATCTATATATGTTTTCTTTCTCCTTTTTTCTATACACACATGATGCCGCACTACCCCTCACTGTTTTACGCGAACCTCAACACGTCTTAGGTGCAGTAGGCCCAGTTTCACAGATCAAGGTTCCCTTTTCCTTTTGACGCGAACCTCAACACGTCTTAGGTGAAGTAGGCCCGGTTACTCAGAATCGGAGCATTTTTCATGGTGTTTTTTTTTTCATACTTTTGTCACTTGTGCATTTGCACTAATTTTTAAAAAATAGCATGGCAGAAAGCTTATGAATAAAAATCTCTTCCTTAAGAAGTGCTGAATATCAGACAACATACCCAAAATAGCAGAAGGCTTGTCCTACTTGTTTCATTAGCGTTCAATGTGATTTTCATTTTTTCTAAAAGTGCACATGAACTTTAAAGAGATTCTTTAATCAGTTTTCCATAGCTAGATTAGATAAATGTTCCTTCATCCGATTCCTTAGTCTTTTCTATTCCAGAATTACTTTTCATGAGACATGAATCAGAAGACTCCAAATGGGGAAAACTTTTTAGCGGGATAATACAAGATAAGCGGAAAATTTTTTTTCTCCCCCCCCCCAACTTAAATGACATGGTCCTCAATCGCATATGCAGTAGAAAGCTCAGAGAACAGGTAAACAGATAATATAGTTGGGATGGAAAGATACAACCTGATGGGTGGGGCGAAATGATGAAGGCTCCTTCTCCGCATGGCCGATTAACTGAAACACATACTCAAGCAAAACGTCAAATCATAAAACCTTAGATTCCCTCCCAGAAGCCATTGCTTAGCACAGAAGGAAGGGAACTTACCGTGTCCATGAGTTACAAAGGGAATCGACTACGGATTTCATCATGGGTCACGGATCCGGAGTTTTCGGATAAATGTCCCCTTATTTCATGTGTATGCGAAAAGCAGTCACAACGGGATAATGAACACATGGAAACTTTGGGCCAAAAAGTCAATAAAGCATGCCTCCGACTCGGTCACTCCACAGGGTAGAGTGGGCGCGAGAGTAAAAGGAGGGGGACTTGTCGCCAAGGCTGGTGCTAAAGGTGACAGGGACAGATGCCGATCACCGTCTCTCCAATCCTATAAATACCCCCCTTTCCTCTCATCTTAGGCACATCGAAGGCTTAAGAGTAGAGTTGAGGAGTAAAAGGTTGGAAAGGGAAGTACTGAGTGTTGTTCAATTTTTAGAATGGAGGGTGAATCGAGCATCAGAGCAGAAGGTGAGTCCTCTCGCTCCTCGAAGAGGAGCAGATCAGGCAGCAGTGCCAGGAGATTCTTAGAAGTCGAAGGACAATCGAGGGAGAGAACCCTATCACAACTTGTAAGTGGCTCCTTGCATTCCTTACTTCATGCTTTCGTCTCCGTTCTTTCCGTTGCAAAATTCTCATTTCTCACTTCAAGTGTATGTGTAGATCGTGATAAGATCGCACATATCGTGGGAGCTGGTAGTGGCGGCCTATCGAGGTCTCCCGGCCTTCCAGAAGGCAAGGTTAGACGTGATGGGGTTCGGGGCCTTTCTGAGAATCGAGCCGATCAAGCTCGACCTAGCCTTGATTCAAGCATTACGTGAAAGATGGGATCCAGCAAGTCGGGCATTTCTGATGCCGTGGGGGCATATGGTGCCCAGCCTAGAAGACATGGTCCGGATTACGGGCCTCAAAGTAGATGGGGAAGCAGTGACTGGCGTTACTTACGCGGACTACCGAGAAGGTGCCCACAAGCTATTGGGGATGGAATTAGACGGCATGAAGAATAGGTCAGTAGCCAAGGCATCGATCATGGAGGCATTAGGGCTTACTGACACGCGTCCTCGTGATGACGAATCCCTTGAAGAATTTATGGAAAGGGCAGAAAGAGGTGCCCGTGCGGTATATTGTATGGACACCAGCAACTGGGAGAGGACCAACATGGATCTTAGAAGGTTCCTCCTCTTTCTTTTGGGCAAGTTGCTATTGGGCTCCAAGGGTGACAGTATCCACTGTCACTTCTTAGAGCTGCTTGTAGACCTGGAGAGAGTAGGACAATATGCCTGGGGCGCTGCTGTATTGGCTCATCTGTTTACAGGTTTATCACAAAGGGCAGACCGAGAGATGACACTCAATGGGTTTACGCCCTTCATCCAGGTAAAGAATGTTTTCGTTGTTTTGTTTTATGCCCTTTGTTTTCTTGATTTTGTTGATATTAATGACACATGATGGTGTAGCTATGGAGCTACTATTACCTTCCAATGGGGAGAGCTCGTCACTGCCGGCCACTGACGGTCCCGCTTGCTAGACGGTGGCAACCCATCATGAGTACAGCACCTCTATCCTATCAACTGATGGTGGTAAGGCGGGAGTTGCAAGAGTTCCCTGCAGCGATGGTATGATACCTTTTTCTCCCTTTTCTTTGGTTTGTTTTGTTTGATCATCATTTTTTAGCTAACCAAGAAGATGCGTACAACCCATCAAAGGTGAATTGGAGGCCTTTCTTGAAAATGGTCGATGTTGACCAACTGTGGGTTACTGGAAGCCGCGCCCGATTCGGACGGGACCTCTGGCTCCATTGCTTGAATGAAATCGAGCCCCTCATACTGAGATTAGCTATGAGGACCCTAGGGCTGGCCCAGGAATGGGTAGATATGACCATATCTCCCAGCGTCGGAAAGCAGACGCGTGGACCGGCAACCTGTGTCGATTGGAGGGTGCGCTTCCCCGAACAATATGAAGACTGGCAAAGGGGTGGCACGCTTGTGGAATCTGAAGCACAAGACAGCTAGGATTACCTACGCCTCTATAGGGCAATGTATGCAGAGAGGCTCCAGCCTGGAGGGCTTATAGAGGTTAAGAAACCATGTTTTTGTCTTTTTCATTTCTTTCATTGGTTTGTTTTTGATTTTTTTTTGTTTGTGTGAACTCATAAGTCATAACCTGTAGGATGCTCGTGATACTATAATAATGAACTTACGAGCTCGTCTGGCGGACACTGAGCAAGAGTTGAGTGACACCCGAGCGGCTCTCGGTTCATCAGTAAGTGTTTTGTATTCACCCCAAGTATGATTTGAGATTCACGACGCTATCCACTTAATGTCATCTCATATGTGTTACAGCGTGCCCAGCTCGATGCAGTTTCATCTGCGATGGGGGCAGATGGCGTTTCTTCCAGCCTATGGATTCCTACTGCAGAGTTAGATCAACTCCATGAGCAGCTTGCTCATGCCACGCAACGAGCTGCGGAGGCAGAAGGGATACTTTCTGCACAGGTGAGGGTTTCACTATTTAAAATCCCTTGTGCAAGCATTGCTATTTGCCTAAGATTAAATGTATGGCAGGAGAAGGAAACACAGGAGGCGCTCGCGCTTACCACCCAGCAGGAAGCGAGAATAACTGAGCTGGAGAAGGAACTACAGCGTCGTCCTGATGAGGACTCTTCTAGGGACGCTATGGAGCTGAGGATTACCCTTCAGCTGGAAAGAGAAGATAGAGAGAGGGAACGGACTGAAAGAGAAAGGGATAGAGATAGAGAGAAAGCTAAGAGATTGGCCGAGAAAGAAGAGAAGAGGGCCCTGGAGGCCCAAGTTTTTGAATTGAGGACCAGTCTCGGCCTTGCCGATCAATGGTTGAAGGATGGCGAGGAGCGCTATCGAAGAGCACGAGAGCGTGGCTTTCGTGTTAGTAGCTTCTTTGCTGCCCCCGCTGATCGGCGTTGAGGAACACCCTCTAGAACCTGATGTAATCTCTTTGTTTGTTTGTTCCTGTTGTTGAGAGTTTGAATAAAATGCTTTTTGCTTGGTTCTCTATTGTGGTCTCTAGAATCCCTAAACACATCTAGCTTCCCAAAACAATTGATTACCACACAGAATTCACTTAGGTTGTCTCCTAAGAAGCCATTTATTTGCACACCAAACTATGAAAACGTTGGGCTGCCTCCCAAAAAGTGCTAAATTTTACGTCTTCAGCCAGACAGAATGTAGCTCATTAACCAACGCGTGGCATTCAGAATGAGCCACCACGTGATCTTGTCTTTCTTCAAATTCCAGCCCTTAATCCATTGAGGGACAAGAGTAATCATGTATGGACCGGGGCTAGAAAGAGGCAGGACTCGCACATGATTATTTGTAACATTAACCCTGTGTGCGAGCCAATTTTCAGCTTTAGATATCAAGAAATGATCAATGGCCAACAATTTATCAAGATCAAAGTAGAACCCTTGCACCATATCAATCTCTTGGTCCCCTTCACCTGTATCGTCCTTCCTGACTAACTCTTTAGGAATGACTTCCTCCATGGTAACTTGTTTAGGCCCTGGAAGCTTAGGAATGAAATTATCATCCTTCGCCATTTTCCTCTCAGTAATCGCCTCATGAATTCTAAGGGCATTGATCAATTGGTCTTCCTGAGAGGAAGTCAAATCAAAGGTGAATGTGGTTGGCACATCCCCCTCAGGTCCTAGAATGTCGAATTGGAGAGGCTCAACTGAAAGGGGAAAAGTAGAAGGAAGCACTAACTCATCCACAGATTCAGATGTCATTGGATAGGCCTCATGGGTTAGATCAAATTTAAAATTTTCTAATGAAACCCCGTCATCATACCCCTCACTCATCTGAGGATTGTTAACCAAATTGTCCAACAATGGGGTGGATGGAGGAAATGTAAATGATTCTAGCCCGACCCTTTCATCAGAGGTCATATCAAATGTGAAGTTCTCTAAGACGGGCCACTCATCACACTCCGTACTCAACTGAGAATTATCACTCAAATTTTTCAGAAATGGGGTCGGTAGATGAAACGTAAACTTTTCTAATAAGGCCCCATCATCATGTTCTTCCAGAGAAGGAGGATATTCAGAATTTGGTTCCATTAAATCAACAATTTTATTACTTACAACGTAATCCTCCTCTTGATTCCTTTCCTCAATTGAGTTGTTTGGGCCATTATCCTTTACCGTAGTATTCTCAATCTCAAAACATTCAGAGAATGAGGTGATATGATTATCATTATGAGCATCATTATCCGTCAATTCACCCCCTACTTCCTTTCCTTCCTTTATCATGGTATTACGTGCACACACCCCCTCACTCTCAATAGTGATATCTTGAGCCAAAATGACAGGCAGAAGAATGTCATCGTCATCATCGTTCACATATTGAGGGGGTTGGTGTAAGGTTGAAGGAGAGGTTTGATAGGTAGACTGAGAGTACACGCTTTGAGGGTCAAAGCAGTGGCCCGGTGAATCACCCCTAGTATCCATGTTGAATCCAAAATTTGGGTGAGATGAGTTGAGCGGAGGTTGAGTACACATGGTCCGCTCGTGGGTTGTTTGGGGTGAAAATTCAGACATATGGGCTTGAAATGGTGGATCCATCCAAGGTAAATTTGTGTGATTACTCCAGCCAAGATTGTAATCTGAAAATGTAGCAGGCTTGGGCTGAGAGAATCCTAGGGCATTTTGGACCTGTGCTTGGATGACTGGAGAGAGTCGGGCTATAGTAGGACACTAACTCACATGGTGAGTGAGACTGGCACAGAATTCACAGACTTCCATGCCAGTGTGGGTTGGGTTTTCCGCCTGTTTGACATGTCCTACGAGTTGTTGATGAGATGAGATGGAGGCACGATTTATCGAATTTTCACTCAAAATCTCAAATAGATCATACGCCTTATCTTCACTTTTGCTCAAAAATGCCCCTCCACAATATATATCCACCATTTGCCTATCATAATCGGATAACCCCTCATAAAATGCAAATATAATTTGCCATTTGGGCAGCCCATGGTGTGGACATTGACTTATCAAATCCTTCAATCTCTCCCAAGATTCATGAATTTGCTCTCCCGGACGTTGAGTAAATCCTGTAATCGCCCTTCTCATCATGTTGGTTTGGCCTATGGGGTAAATTTTTTTCAAAAATTCTAACTGCATATCTTCCTAAGTCCTGACAATCTTTTGAAAACTTCTTAACCAACATTTTGCTTTATCTTTTAACGAGAATGGAAATAAGATCAACTTAAGGGCATCATCATTAAAATTCTGAATTTTGATCAGGGAGCAAACTTCTAGAAAATCATCTAGATGCCTATAAGGATTTTCTTTGAGATTCCCATAAAAAGATGGGAGCATCTGGATGAGACTAGGGCGAATTTCATATTGATCAACAAGAATGTCAGGGAGTTGAATACATGTTGAGGGCTTGTAAGTAGAAGGATAAAAGTGCTCCTTCAGCATAGGCGCGGGTTTGTTATTTGTTTTTTTTTTTGAAATTTTTTTTATGCAAGCACAAACAAATTAACACATAATTATCTAATGACCCAGATGTGACTTAGACCTACAAGTAGGGTTTCACAAAGTGATTAACGTGAGACTTAAGTTTACCCTCAATATGACCACCAGCCAAGTAAGGGGTGGGGAAGTGGGAGGTTCCCCCTACTTTCGTAGGGACCTTATTATGCCAAACCACTAGCCCGCTTAAGGCGTTTGCCGTCCGACCGTCCTACCTTAGGCACCGGTTTTCATAAGAGGGTAAACTCAGATAACACCAGAATCACAGTGTGATCCTAGGGCCAACGTCTACTGGCTTTTATTTATGGCGTAGGTCATGCAGATATGCAAGGGAACTGTGGTTTGCGGGCTAAGGAAGGGTGATGAAATCCCCACCTTATGTTATTTAGGGATAATGCCCTTAAAGTATTTTGAAATGAAATGCACACCATAATTTCAAACAAGGGGTTCTTTATGCAAAATGAATGCCAGAATGGGATCAGTAGAACGTACCTTGCCCCTCGCAATCTTCACAATGCAATGACAGAAATTAAACAAAGAAAATTCTATGCTAAATGATGCATGGCCTAGAACATGATGTGTGGTTTCTAATCTTGAAATGAATTTTTTTTTGATTTTGGTGCAAGTATTTTTTTTAATTAATGAACCTATCTAACCAGCACAAAAATTTCTTTTGTTTTGATTTTTTGGATTTTTATAGAATTTTCAAGAATTTTTCAAATTTTTATAAAGATTTTTCAGAAAGTGGAAAGATAGAACCTGTTTCTTGATTTCAGCCCTTGAGCAATGCTTCCGGGCTATTTAACGACGTTTCATATCCCTGGAATTTCAGGTTCGATCTTCCTCTTTCTTTGATTTTCAAATTTTTTCGTTTTCCTGCACAAATAAAAAGAGCAAAATTAATATTCACATATATACACCAAACACAAGAATATCCAACTATCAACATAATTCAATTCCCCGGCAACGGCGCCAAAAATTTGATGCGCTCGACAGTCGTCGTTTAAAAATGCCGTGCCACACAAATTTCAAAATTTATAACCGCACTCACTCACTCGAATGATGTTGAAAATACGAGTACAGTGGTGAATACGGGTCGATCCCACGCGGAGAGAATAGTTGATTTTAGCTCAAGTTGGAAATACCCTTATGTTTGGAAAAGTAAATTTTGTCTTTGGAGTGCGATTATCACTAAGGAAATTGAAATTGCAACTTTAAATGACAAGAGATAAGTGCAAGAAATTTAACCAATGAATTGAAGAATGCCGTCGTTTCCACGCCGAGCCTTTGATGAAGATCGCTCCGCCTTGGAAGTCGACGCCGTGAGATGATTCAAAGATGACTTACCGCTTCGGGTGTGATTGAAGAACTTATGAAGAAATGTAAATAGAAACAAACATAACTTGAAAATACATCAGAATTTTGTTGAAAACATGGGGTTGGAAGGAAAAGAATAACTTGAAATCTAGATGGAATTAGAAGAAATGGAAAACATGAAAGTTGTAGAGAATTGAAACATGAAGAACTTTTATGCAGAACACAAGAATATAAAATGAGAGGAAGACAATGAAAAACTAGAAAAATCAAACTCTAATGCTGCTGGTGAACAGTAACTGACAGAAAAATAGAACTGTAAAGAATTAATTTTAGAGCTCACAATAAGAAGAATTTGACGAAGTGCAAGAAGAATAAAAGTTAGATCTACAAGAGGGGAACAACTTTCATGAAGAACTCAGAGTAAAATTAAGATGGGAAAAGCTTCAAAATGAAGAAATGGCAGAAGATATCACCACAGATGAACAGTAATCACATAAACCAGCACTTAAGAAAATGGGTATTAACTATATGAATTAGGAAGAATTTGAAGAAATACTAAACAGATAAGTTGAAGAACACTTGAAAACGAACAACTTTCGTGAAGAACTCAAATTAAAATGAAGATCACAACAATGAGAAATTGGACTAAGAATAGACTAAATGCTTAAAAAGAACCTTGCATTAATATCAAATCAACTTACAAAAGGTGACACCAAAAGCTTGTAAAACATCAAGATCCAACCCTCCTATGGAGCTCTACTAAGACTTACAATGAATAACTTCAAGAATACAATGGAAAACCTTCACAATCTCTATGATATCTCTCCTCCTAACTCTCTAACAACTTAACAACTCCCCCATTTCATCACATTGAACCCCCTTTTATAGGGGTTAACACAACCCCATTGCATTTTGAATTCCTCTTGCCAAATCCAACCCATTGCCACCTAACTTTGACCCAAATTGTGTGCTAACATGTTTAGCACACATTTTCAAATTTTTTCTGATTTTTTTTTCGGATTTTTATGGGCCTTTTTTTCTCTTCTTCTTCTCTCTTTATCTCTTTCTCTCTCTCTGGCGGCGCGTCGCGCCCGGCTTCTTCCTCTGGCGCACGCGGAAACGCGTGCGCCCGCCGCTGACCGCCGACCGTCGCCCGCGTGTGAGCTCCGCGTGAGCTGCCTCGTGCGCCCGCCGTCCTTGCCGTGCCGACCGCCACGCGTCGCCCGTCTGCCGCGGTTGACCCGCGTGAGGGCTCGCCCGCCTTCACGCCACGACCCCCCGCCCGCCCCTTCGCCGACCTCGTCGCCCGTGCGCGGGCGGCGAAGGCGGGAAGGGGGCGGGGCGGGTTTGTTTGAACTTTTTTTTATTATTTTTAATTATATATATATAGTAGATATATATATATATATATGATATAATATATGTATTAATATATATATATATTAGCTATATATCTTAAAAAATCCTAAAAATAGTTAATAAATTTATTTTTTTTCTATTTTTTTTCTTTTCTTTTTGAACAAATCCTCGGGCTTTTGGCCCATTCAATATATAATTTTTATTTTCTTTTTGTTTTCTTTTTCTTGGAGCTTTTCCTCGTATCGCGTGCCTGTATAAATACATAAAAATCGTTATTAAAATTATTTAATTTCAGAAAATTAAACATTTGATTCAAAATCAACAATAAGTATGAGAAGTATATATTTATTGTTATTTAAGCTCATAAAAATGTGTATAATGATGAATTAAGATGCAAAAATACACACTTATCAAAGAACAATGCCGATCCCCTTCCCTTTAGAATTCAAAGCTCCATCAAAATGTAATGTCCACATTGAATCGGGTTGATTGATGGACATTAGTTCCTCATCTGGAAACTCTGAGCGAACAGGGTCAAATCGAGGGAGAGAATGATGAGCAAGATGTTCTGCTACGGCATAGCCTTTAATCACTTTTTGCTGAATGTAGATGATGTCAAACTGAGAGAGGAAGCTTTGCCATCGTGCTAATCGATCAGTGAGAATAGATTTTTCAAGAAGGAACTTGATTGGATTCATACGAGCAATGAGATGAACCTCGTGAGCTAAGAAATAATGCTTGAGTTTCTGAACTACCCAGACTAAAGCAGCACAAGTCTTCTCTATGGCTGAGTACCTCTGCTCATAGGGGTTGAGAAGTTTCGACAAGTAGTAGGCTGCCCTCTCTTTTCCTTCTTCGTCAACTTGGGCTAGGACAGCGCCTACAGAGTCATCCAGGATAGAAATATAAAGAACAAGCGGTTTACCTGCAACTGGCGGCCTCAGGACAGGAGGATTTGACAGATAATCCTTCAATCCGTCAAAAGCCGCCTGACACTTGTCATCCCAAAGAAACTTGACTCCCGGCTTGGTAAGCTCATAGAACGGCCTACATCTTTGTGAATGCTGGAAAACAAATCGGTGAATAAATTGCAACCTCCCGATTAATCCTCGAACTTCTTTCAAATTCCTGGGAGAAGGCATTTCTCTTATGGCCTTCGTTTTATTGGGATCAATCTCAATACCCCTCTTACTTACAATGAATCCAAACAACTTCCCTGATGAGACACCAAATACGCACTTCTTAGGGTTCATTTTCAATTGATACTCCCGTGCCCTTTGCAAGACCTTAGTTAGAACCCTACGATGCTCAATCCTTGTTCTTTATTTTACTACCAGGTCGTCAACATGCACCTCAATATAAATGTGGATCATATCATGAAAAAAAGCCATCATGGCCCTTTGATAGGTGGCTCCAACATTCTTAAGTCCAAAAGGCATGACCATATAGCAATAAGTTCCCCATGATGTAGTGAACGATGTTTTCTCTTGATCCTCCTCAGCCAAGCGAATCTGATTATAACCTGAAAAGCCATCCATAAAGGAGAGAGTCTCAAATACTGCCGTGTTGTCAATCAAAACATCAATATGAGGGAGGGGGAAGTCATCTTTAGGACACGCGCGGTTGAGGTCCCGGAAGTCTATACAAATTCGAACCTTCCCGTCTTTCTTCATAACTGGGACAATGTTAGCCACCCAATTAGGATAGAGGAAAACTCTAACAAATCTAGCCTTATGAAGCTTATCGACCTCTTCTTTCATCTTTAATGCCATGTTAGGGTGGAAACGTCTCAACCATTGTTTGACCGGGATAGACCCTGGCTTAAGTGTAAGCTGATGTTCAACGAGCGCAGGGTCTAGTCTGGGCATATCTTCATAACTCCACGCAAACGTGTCCTTGTATTCTTGAAGTACCAAGATAAGCGCCTCCTCTTCGGATGGCGGCAAGTTCTTTGAAATGAGGACAATCCTAGGGTCTTCTTCCGTACCCAGATTTATTTCTTTGGTAGGCTCTTCTACTGAGGCTGATGGTTCATCAAATCTCCTCATGCCACTAGCAAAGGCATCGGCCTCGTCCTCATATTCTTCATATCATTCATCCCCCTCTTCAACAGGGTCTTCATCATTCATAATCTCATAGACACCAAAACCCTCATTAGAAGCATAAATATCCTCATATTCTATCTCTGGCAGGATGATCGGATTTTCCACAAATTCTGGGATGGCTAGGCAAGCTTGACATCTTTTAGCTAACTCCAACAAGAATCTACGGGGAATCTGCTTACCCTTGGATTTCTTATGTGAAGCTACCTCATGAGTTTGAAAACTAGAGGAAAAAGAACAACTAGCTTGATCACTAGAAGATGGAGAAGAAAAAGCGGGTACGGAAGGGGATACAGATGAAGTCCCCTCACTAGAGGGGTAGGGAAGGTCCTTTAACAAATCCGGGAAGAGCAGCCCCGAGATCGAGACACACTCAGGAAGAAGATAGGAGGTCTCCTCAACGGAGATGGATTGGGAAGTTTGAATTTTGGCATTTTTTTTTATTTTCAAGGAGAAAGCAATGGGAGGTGGAAACAGGGGGGAGTGTTGAAATTGAAAGTTTGGTGAAGGATTGAATCAATGATGACCCACGCGGGGGTGTAATGGAGAGTTTGGAAAACTGCTCGAGGAGGAAGGGAGGAATTGGAAGAGAAACTTGTAGTGAACTTGGAGAGAAGTTTATTAAGACCGCAGGCGGCCTAGGGATATCTGAAAAGAACACCCGATCAATCAAACGGACAACAGCCGTCGGGTGAATGGATTTGGTAAAGAAAAGGTCGGCCCAGAGCCTGTCTGCATCGAAACCCTCTTCAAACGGCACATCGGGTTCACCAGTATCTGAATAGTCACTCAGAAGCTACCTCTTGTCTGTAATTACTGCTGGCTTTTCAATCAACTCATGAATCAACGGCGGCCATTCTGGATCAGTCGGCATGAACAAGCGGCTCAGAGCAATAGAGATATCATTCATGTCAAACCACCTATACCAGTCACATTCAGGATCATCCATTTTCCTTCGCTTATCTGGCCTTAATGACTCCAAAGCTTTATATGTGGCTAGTGGCGCTATATGGCGAGCAAACTGCCGTGCATGCACATCCTGACAATCCAGCAGAGAAGTGATTACTGTAGTATGCTCACCATCATTCTGAATACCTCCTGTTACAAAATGTGTTTGAAGGGTCCATGTAAGAGGTTGCTGGTCAGTCTTGAGAGTGGAAGTCATAACGGCCCACGGTTCTTTTTCATCTTTGCTTGGTGCTTTGTATCCGAGGCCACTTCGGAGAATCATCTTTTGAGGCTTGACAGGCTTGATTCTCCCTTGGAGATTGGCACCTAAGCCTTTACCAGTTCGGTACCCCATTTTCATTAAAATGTTCCATCCGGGCGTATTCATCAAACCTTTCTTCTTTTTGCCTTTAGATGGTTGTGTGGTGGAAGGGGTTGAAGGAGATGATGATCTCACCGGGTCTTGCCGCAGATCGGCAACATCCAACACTGAAAGCAAGGGCATATTGGAAGGCCACATGGAAGGCACTGATGTTGCGGAGTGTATATCTTCGGTCGGCAAAATAGGCATACTGGTCACTTTAATGATACGTCCTTTAGGTGGAAATTTGGTGCATTGATGATTTGTGGAAGGCACGGCATCCAGTTCCTGAATGTAAGGGCGGCCCAAAATGCCATTAAATGTCGGGTCCATATCCAAAATATGGAAATCTGCCGTGACTGAGACTGGACCCAAACCGACTTTCAGAGTAATCATTCCTAGTGGTGGCTTTCTTGTGTTATCATAAGCTGTGACTGTTATAGTGGACGGCCGAATCTGACTCTCCGGAATGCCGCACATCTTTAAAGTGCTTGGTGGCAAAACATTAATGGATGCCCCAGTATCAACCAAACATTGCTTCACGGCTATTTTGTTGATATCAATGGTGATGCACAGTGCATATTTCCTGGCCGGCTGCGGAGCCAACTCATGTTCATAAAAAGTAATAGCCGGCTGATTGCTAACTGGGTTTAAGACAGTAGTAACCTGTTCGGCTGGGATATCTTCATTCACCATTACTTTTTGCAGGTATTGTTTCAAAGCTTGCTGATGTGTGGCGGATCTTTTAATCAGTTCCAGAATAGAAATATGGGCCGGTGTTTTGTCCAGATGCTTCAATAAATCATACTCCGTGCCCTGTGTAGATTCTTATTCTTGCTCTCCTTGTTCCTGTGGTGGCTCCTGCTCCCGCTGGGGAAACACTCGTTGAAACATCCGTCCGCTACGGAGCACCATTGTTCTTTGCGCCTCTGTCGGGCTTGGAGTGGGTAAAGGGGTGGAGGAAGTAGAGGGAGTTGTGCTGGGTGTAGGCGCAGGATTGGTAGGAGAAGGGGTTCTTATGAGGGGCCTTGCCGGCTGTGGATTATTGGAATGAGGTGATGGTGATTGTGTAACAAGAAGGGGCCTTGGAATCATGGTGGCGGTAGATGGAGGTGGAACGGGAGGGGCGACGGCTGCCGGCGAGGTACGAATAAGAGGAGGTCTGTTTGGTGGAGGGTTTTGGGGTGATGGAGAATTTGTGGGTTGGCGCAAAAGAAGGGGACGTGAAGGGATGATATTGGCATTGGATGGCCCAGGAGTGAGGGAGCGTATAAGGGGACGTTGAGGTTGGGAAAGAGGGATAGGCTGGTGCCTTCTTATCAATGAGGGTGGTGGATTAGAATTCTGATTAATAGCCCCGACAGAGGCATTTTCATTGTGCCAAATTTGTCCTCTCTCCACTTCATGGATCGACGTGACAATATTCACTTGCTGATTTGGGACCGGATGCTCCGGTAGTGGATTATTAACAATCCCCATATTGGGTTGGGGAGCAGGAACCTGTTGTTGTGGAGCTTGTGGTTGTCCTTGTTGCTGATGCTGTTGAGCTGCTGGCTGCCGGGGAGGCCTTTGGACTTTTAAAGAAGCAATGACCTTCCTCATTTCATCCCAATCAATATCACCTTGATCATTCATGTCATGTATGTAATCTTTGAAGTGAAAGTAATGATCGATATTGTGCCCCGGTTGTCGGTGAAAGACGCAATACCGGGATGTATCCACATGTTTGGGCCATATTGCTCTTTCCTTTGGCAATGTGAGCAGGTTAGCGGCCATGAGGGCATTAAAGATATCCAGTAAGCTTTCAGGAAGAGGGGAGTACTGTGCCGTTCGGGGACCCAAAGGCCTTCTTTGTTGAAATTGTTGTGGTGCATAATTGGCCGGAGGGGGCACTTGGTGATATTGTGGGGTTTGATTTGGTGGAGCAATGTGGGGTTGTTGTTGAGGAGGTGGAGGAGGCCGTAAGGTCTGAGGAGGGTTGTTATTTGGCTGGTGGAATTGATTATGGAAGGCGGGCTGTCGTGGTGATGGCCCTTGGTTTGGAGGGTGGCGGAAGGGTGTGGAATTGCCAAACGCGCTCACCTGCTCGTTGGTAACGGTGCCTTCAGTGGTTGCCCCAGTATTGCCAATATTAACATTCCTCTTTATCACCTTCGGCCTAGGCTCAAACATGCCCATGATTGGCGAATCCTTCATTTGCGTCTGAATATATCTAGCTCTTTCATAGAGCTCTTCCATAGTGCTTAGTTTATTCATGGCCAGGATATGACGGAATTGTGGAGTAGAATTTGAAATAATCATTTTGACTTGCTCCATTTCTGACAATGTGTCTTTCAATTTCTCGGCCATGGCCCTCCATCTGTCAGCAAATAAAATGAAGTCCTCCTCGGGCTTCATCTTTTCAGCAACCAGATCTGTAACGGACAAGGAGGGACCCACACGGTCCTTGTATTTCTGCAGGAACTTTCTTTGAACTGCATCAAAATCGCCAGCATCAGCCGGCTCCAAGGAATAAAACCATTCAAGCGCCGGACCATCCAAAGACCGCCTAAAAAGATAAGCCAGTGAAGTTTTGTTGCCCTGTCAGAAGGATGCTTCATACAAGAAATCCTTTAAATGGATGTGCGGGTTACCCGTGCCATTATACCGTCGAAAGTTGGGCATCTCGGACGGTTGAAGGTGGAAAACCGGCAACGGAGGAAGCATAATTTCAGGAGTGGCATTTGATGTGGTGACTTTTCTAAGTTGCTCCTCCATACTGGCCAGCCTTTAGAGGAGCAAAGTATGATCATCAGATTCAACTGGGGCCGGTCAGAAAGAATATGGATTTGGCATAGGTGGCGTAGGCCTCCTCAAGATTTGGGGAGCAGAAGGTTGCTGAGGCCTAGCAACAGAATGATTTACCGGTTGGGCCGGCATAGTCATGACCGGAGTAGGGGGGCGCGAGGGCACCCTGGACGCGACCGCCTGGTCGTTAGGAAAATTGGTAGAATGACCAGCCATGGCCTGGGGAGGATTGGAGGATGAGGGGACAGACTTTCCCTTCAAAGCGGCTTGAACCGCATAGCGCTGGGAATCATCCAGCTGGGAAAGGACCTTGAGAACATCATTAAAATTGAGGGAGGAGGGAGTATCCCCAGAGGTGTTCAAAGTGGCAGGCTGAGCCTGGGAAGGAGGGTCAACCTCCGGAAGAGTAGAGTCCATCATGTGGACATGCGTAGGAGAGGGAACATAGTTCCCATCACAGTAAAGAGGATTTTGAGACGGATTCTCATTAAACGAGTGAAAATGACCCTCCTCATAGTCATCATATGTGTACCCGTAGTTGGCCATGTTGACGATTTTACCTGAACGTAATTTCATGCTTAAGGAGAAAGAGATGAATGTCTCACAATAAGATATAACCCAAAAGATATCACCTTTTCAAAAGAAACACACAAGTTGTAATGAGCGCAAGATTTTAAGATTTCTCTTGGAAATTAGGGTGGATTCAATATTAGGTACTTTCTTTCGAAGGTGGATCCTGGTTGAAAATTTGGGTATAATCTCCAGGTATCTAGATTTTCTCTCCTTTCCAATGAATGGGTCAACTATACTCCGGGTACTTCAATGGTACAACCTGCCTAGCGTCCGTGAGGGAATCCACGGGTGCAAGGACTTACGGAGGCTTGGCTTAGGAATTTCCGATCCAAAGAGACGGAATGCTCAATGGAGGGTCCTTCCTTCACCAAGAGGGGTGAAAACTCCTAACAAGTGTGGGGAGAGGAGGTCTCCCAAACCGTATGCCAAGATGAATGCAAACAGGTGATATCAATCAACAGATATGATAATCAGATAATATCAGCCAAATAAACAGACAGGAGCAGTAGTTCTGTGGGCACAGAACAAAATGACGACTCAGATGGGGTCGCCAAATAAATAAATAACGCCTGGGATGTAGGCGCTAGTCACTGCAGGCAGTGAGATAGCAAATGACGCCTTGGGGTGAGGCGTTAAATGATGAAGAGACGCCTCTGTAAAGGGTGTGAATCACAGTGAACAGTAACTAGGAATAGTAATAATGCAAATGATGCCTTGCTGTAAGGCGTCCAATTATAAAATGACGCCCGGGAGTTAGGGCGTCAAAACCAATGAACAGCGATCGGGGAGCGGGGACAGGAACAGTAATAATGCAAATGGCGCCTTGCGGTAAGGCGTTGAATGAATATATGACGCCTCTGACAGAGGCGTGAATTATAAAATAACGGCAGCAACGAGGGCGTTATTTCAGCTCAATGAACCGAAACCCTGATAGTCAACAGAAAATAGATTTCTCATTAAACTGATGATATGACAGATGATATGGGGGCTCCAAAATGGCCTAAACAGTGGGAGGTGTGCACGAGGTGCACAATAGGAAAGGTGCTACGTGGAACACAAGGGAGGGGTACGCGAGGGTACCAAAGGAGGGACAGGCAAGGGTGTCAATGGGAGAGTGCTACGTGGAGCACAATGGAGGGGTACCGAGGGTACCAAAGGAGGGACATGCGAGGGTGTCAATAAGAGGGTGCTACGTGGAGCACAATGGAGGGGTACCGAGGGTACCAAAGGAGGGACACGGGAGGGTGTCAATAAGAGGGTGCTACGTGGAGCACAATGGAGGGGTAATCAAACTAAAAATAAAAGACGTCCCACCGTGATCGCCAATTTGTAGATTATGAAAAATCCACTTAATGGGGAATGAAACCCAAACTCAATTTCTAAAGCTTAAAAATTAATGGCGAAAGGAAGAGCATGCGTGGGATGCTGAAGGAGAATGTGATCGCCAGAGGGGTTACCTCAAATAAGAAAAAGGATGATCGCGAGTACCTTGTGTTGAGCGGGGAAGATTGTGAACCCTTTCTTCCTCCTTCTACCGGCCTGGCCGATGAAGGGGGTTCTTAGTCTTGATTACCTTGTAAGAACACACAAATCAAATAAAAGAGTGGATTAGCCAAAGGGTGTAGTATCAAAGTTCTAAGATTATGAAATTAATCAAATTGAACATGAACATGAACACACCTTGTGTGTTTTGGTTTTAAACCCCTAAGAGGAGTAACAAGGTTTGAAAAGTATGGATGCAATATGCTAAGTACCAATATGATATGAGGTCTAGCAAGAGCTAGAGAAAAAGGATGTAAGATGATGATATGCTAATGAAACAACTAAATAACTAAAAAGGGAGAAAGAGAGATTCTCTCTGCTGTGTGTGCATCAGTAGAGGGGAAAGAGCTTCAATATGCACGATGGAACAGCAGCAAAGGATGAAGCCTAGAGAGGATGAAGAACCGCCGAGAAGAAGCTTTGGAAGAATAACCTGCAATCAAGAAAACACTCTTCTCTCCGTTAGCTTTCTTTTGTTCTCTTCTCACTCTCCTCTCTGCAGCTCTGTTCTCTTGTGTTCTCTCATGTCTCGCGCGAAGAGACCCAGGAGGCATATTTATAGGGCCAAAAATCCTTGCTAAGCAAGAATTAAAATAAGGTAAAGATCCTCCATCAAGAAACACCCTTCCCAGTCGAACACAAGGCTAAAAATGAGGAAGGAACCATTACTGGAAAGAAGGAGGCGAAAGGGAGACGGAATTGAAAATGACGACCGAATGAAGGGCGTCACTTGAAAATGACGACACATCCAAAGGCGTTAATTAGAATAAAGACTCCCATCAAGTCGTCAATTTCTGAATTTATTTATAGAAACAATTAACTTTCCTTATTTAAAATGATGAATTGACACCTGTCGACAAGGCGTCACATAATAAACGCCTTCAGGAGAGACGTTAATTATACAATTTTCATTTTATTTGAAATTCAAAATTTTCAGTAAATCCAGAAAATGACGCCCGTATTGGTAGTCGTCCATTGTTAAAAGAGGCGCCCTTGTACATGCCGTTAATTTAAATAGCGCCCCTGATCAGGGCGTTAATTCCAATTTCCCAAGAAAGAAAATAAGAAATCACAATTAATTTATAAGAAATAGAAAAACTTCATATTAAATCAATATTGAAGTCCGCTTTGGTGCGTCACATGGTGACATGAGATTTACTCAACATAGCATCAATTTTAGCGTGTCTACATGGGGTGGATGTAGGTGAAAACCGAACCACCTAAAATTCCTTTGCATTCTATGTGATTGCTTATTTGATCTGCCTTGCGAATAGATGAATGATTAGGATCGCTATTTGATATTATCGAATTCAATTCATCTACTATTGTTAATCTGTCTGTGAATCCATTCGCACATATATTCTTCAGATCTTAGTGATTTCCTTATATCTTCTATTGTTGTGAATTGCTAGTAGATCTATCAGAACTCACTTCATAATTAGTGTGTCTTTGATTTCAGTCTTATGCCTATTTGAGCAAACTGTAAAGATCTTCGATAATCAAGTATATGAAAGGCATTGCAGGAAAGTTTGACTATGTCAATCTGGAATGTCGTGTCTTGCGTAGAGGGGTCATAGATCATATCTCCGCCTGGTACTTGATCGTTGACATTATAACGTTGCTCAAATAATACTTGTTGAAATCCTTTGCACATTGATTACTTGATTGTTTGACAATCTGTTAATCATGTGTTTACAGCATTTGATAGATTTATAGCAGTGCTTCTTTATTCCGCATTGTTTTTTTCTGCTATCGATTTTTATTAGGGGTAGATCTATTCACCCCCCCTCTAGATCTTAGTGTCCATCCGTTCCAACACGTGGTATCAGAGCCTAACTCTCCCTTAGGGCTTCACATCCCGGAGAGATTAGTTATGGATGCTAAAGGATTGATCGCTGAGGGTCATTCGACTAGTAAGCCACCATTCTTCAAATGTAACAATTATGCTTACTAGAAGAATCGGATGCAGGTCTTCCTTCGTGCAAAGGACTATGAGATCTGGAAGGTTGTTAGTAAGGGTCCTTTTGATTTGCCTCTAGATGAAGAGTTCTGGACTAAGGAGCACATCTGTAGATCCACCTTGAATTGGGGTGCCATTAATGCTATACAATGTGCACTCCATCCCACCGAATTCTCCATAGTCTCTTCTTGTAACACTGCTAAGGAGATGTGGGATAAGTTGGAGGTCATTTAAGAAGGAACGTCTCAGGTTAGAGAAACTAAAGCCAATATGTTAGTCTCTGAGTATGAGGCTTTCAAAATGAAGTCTGAAGAGTCCATATCTGAGATGTATGCACGTCTGAATGTGATTACCAATAGCTTAAGAAGTCTGGGAAAAACCTACAGTGAGTATGAGTTAGTTAGAAAGATTCTTAGGTCCCTAACACCCATTTGGCATACTAAGGCCACTGTAATGGAGGAATCTAGGAACTTAGCTACGACCACTGTAGATGAACTTGTCGGTTCGCTCATGACATATGAGTTGAACCTTAAGAAGGTTGATGAATCAGAAAAGAAAAGAAAACCCCTCGCTCTGAAGGTTGCTTCAAGTAGCAAAGGATCCTCCAGCGAGCCTAGTTCTTCGAGTTCTGAAGAAGATGCAGATGAGTTCGCTATGATTACTAGGAAGTTCAAAAAAAATTTGAGAAAAGAAGGGAGAGTGCTGAGAAGAAAATATTTTTCTAGAAAAAGATAGTCCAAATATAAATCTGATAATATTAATAAAACTGATGCCATCGTATGTTACAATTGTAGGAAAGCAGGGCATCTTAAGGCCGATTGCCCCGAGCTGCAGAAGGAGAAGTCCAGGTCAAAGAACAAGAAAGGAAAGGCAATGGTCAGTACCTGGAGTGATGAAGAAGAAGAAAGTCAGAGTAGCTCCTCCGACAGTGAGAAAGAAGATAGGATATGTCTGATGGCCAAGAGTGATGAGGACAAAGAAAATGATGATGAGGTAACTTCCCCATTTGAAAACTTTACACAGGATGAATGGAAAAATGTTTATGCTAAAATTCTTGAAAAATATGAGGACATGCATAGAGAAAATAGACACTTGAAAAGAAAAGTAAACTCTTTAGTTCATGATATGTCACGCTCCGACGCCGAATATCGGGACCGGCAGTAGAAAACGCTAGTAAAGATAACATGCTAAGCTAAGAATTAACATAACGTCATGAACAGAAATAACTCCAATCTATTACAATAACCATCAAAACATCTTACAAACCAACTTAAACATAATCAAACATAACCTCTACTCGACTCCATTACAATAACTAACACAAGCTCTAAGGCATAGCTAGATGTAAAACAACTATAATAATCTTAACATAACGACTAGCTGATACACTCCAAGTCATCATTCTTGCCCATTCCCATCCATCTGTGAATCTTTACCTGAGCTGCCTGGAAAGAGGGAAAACAACTATATAAGCGAATGCTCAGTAGGTAACAACAGGCATGTGCAAGTGATTAACCAATTAATTATATGTATGAAACGGAAGAAAAGAAATAACGATCGAATGAAACAACATAGTAAAAGAAAGTGCTAAAGAATGGAATGGAATAATAATATGGCAGAATGATATAACTATAAGAATTGTAAGTTAGGAACAATATATATAACAGAAAATTGTAAGAAATTGGCCAACAAGCAAGAATATAACCAAGTCAAACACGATTCAAGTAAGAGATCATTGTCATAGACATCACGCTAGTCATGCACTCGGTGCAGTGCCTCACCCTGTCATTACAAACTCCCATGGGCACAAGTACTTTTCGGGCACTCTCCCTAGGACCAGATCGGGCCCCTATGATGCGTTGGCATTGATTTATTGGATCCAAGATCCCAAGTCTCGTCTAGACTTTAATCAAGTTAAAATGGCCAATTATAATCAAGTACAAACTTATCTCGGAACATCCCAAGGCTAAGTTGAAGAGATACTGTCCAGAATTTCTGTCCAGGAGTTCAAGTTATCAAGAACCATCATGTTCTTAGATTCAAAACCATAAAACACGGATAAACTAGTCTCTGGATGATATGCGGTTCCTACTGGACCGCTCAAGACTTGTGTGGTCGACACTAGGCCGCACTAACAGCAACTGGGCTGAGGTTTAGACCTCGGGGGTCAAGGTTGAACGGCTGATAAAGGGCCGCTCTTCTATATGAACGGTAAGCACTGGGCCGCACAAGGCCAGAAGTTTATAAAATCGAGGTCATTATATGCGGTCCTGATAGAGCCGCTCATCAATTGAATGGTCCACTCAGGGCCGCCTGTAAGATGTATGGTCCATTACTGGCCGCACAACACAGGGCCTAACCATGAGTTAGAATTTAGCCCAAGTGGGCTCCCGGGCTACCATAGGCAGGGTGGAACTGAACCAGAGTCCAGCCCACTATCTGCTGGTCGGCCTAGGGTCTACTGGGTTGATCAAATTAGGATTTGGCCGAAGATGTATCAAGGATAATCGGCCAAAACTAATTGGCATCTGCCAGGGATGAACGGTCTCCATTGGCCCGTTCATGGGTATATGCGGTCCACAAATGGCTGCTCAAGTCTCTGTTAGTCCAATTCGGACTAACTCAAATCACAGTGATTCGATTGAGTCCAATTCAAATCTAGGGGGATACAAATGGTTCAAGATTAACGGTTATAACAAGTGTAAACCTAATAGCCATTTCAATTATAAAGGATTCACAATTAAAATTGATATTCAATGGAAAAATGAATCAAGCTCAAGCTCAAATTAAATAAATCAACAAAAATGATTTACTGTCATGAATTACAGTTTATTAGGTGTATTACTAACATGCAATTAACCACTAATCTACTAACATAACATGCTGTAATGATAATTAATCTGTTCTATTATAGATGTGTGGTCGGTTCTGGACCTTACAACCCCTTGAACGGTTACAGACTGGCCGCACATGCCCTCTCAGGTCCGAAGGCCTGCTGGAGATGGACGGTCGGTCGTGTGCCGCTGGAAAGGATGTGCGGTCTGGAACTGGCCGTAGATGACATATACGGTTAGGGTTCGGCTGCACGTTCCAGGGAAACGATCAGATATAGAAACATATAAATGGTCAAAACATAGGCCGCCTGTCTTGGATGTGCGGTCTATCGTGTGGCCGCACAAGTCCAGACATGTCGCTGCCCCTTCGCCTTGCCCGACTCCGGCGAGGTTTCTAGGGTCATAACTAAAACATGAAATTCACACGATATAAAGCATGGAATTTGGGGCTTTTACTACCAAAAGAAAGAGCACAAAAAAACTATATAAGATGCACGAATCAATTTTATGTTTACAGCCTGAAATTGCTACTTAATCAAAAGGGAATAATTATAACCCTAGTTCTGACATGCTTCTACCAAAACCAAAAATTCTCGTAGCACACTTGATAAAATTTAAGGCTTTCTATATCAATGGAAAGCTGACACGATGATGCTTCCAACCATATATTATTTGTAGGGTTTGGCTTGCTATCACCTACCTGAATCGGATGAAGAAGGAAGGAGAAAGAAAACCAAGGACGTTGGTACACGCAGCCACTAATCACTGGAGATCTCCCTCAATCTAACTCCTCTGCAGCCACCGCTAGTTCTAAATGATTCTAGGGTTAGAGAGCTTCATTTTTATAGGTCACACACCTTCTGGAGGGTTCTATGCGCGGAGTATTCGTCCACGCAAGTCGGGTTGATGTGAACGTCGCCGTAATAGTTGACTCGATCCAAACTTCGCCGAATGCATCTCCTAGGGTTAGGGTTTCGAGAGATTAAGAGAGGGTAAATGATCCTCTCATCTTGGCCTTTCATTTGCCACCGATTTGGGCTCATTTGATGGAGTATTGGGCTCGAATTTGGCGTTTCAAGGTATAGTTAACTAAGTGTTCAATTTGGGCTTAATCCACTAATTCGGCCTACATACATATTTTATTTGGGTTGGCCACAGAAGACAAGTTTGTTAAACGTGTTATCCTCTACAAGAATATAATTTTTCTGGATTTTTATAAAACGGTCAAAATCTAGCTCATTCTATTTATTAAGGAATTATTCTAATTAATTTCAAATAAATTTTGAATTACTAATTAATTTCTCAAAAAATCGGGGTATTACATGATACATCTGTGAATGATAAAATTGCATGTCTAGAAACTAAAAATCTCAATTTGAAAAATTCTCTTGATGAAGCTGAAAGTAACAAAATAATCTTAATTGATTTGAGAGCTGAAAATGAGAATTTGATGAACACCATTGATAAACTCAAAATCAGAATACATAAATTTCAGGAAGAAATAAGGATAGCCACTGAAAAATATGAAGTTGTCAATGGTGTGAATGATGAACTAAAAAGAATAATTGAGAAACTGGAAAAAGAAAATCAGGACAAACAAACCTCCATTGAAAACATGACACAAGGAACTGAGAATCTAAATGCTATCTTCGGAACGAAAATGAATTTCGGGAAAGAAGGTTTGGGTTACAACCCAATTAATAAGAAAAAGTTTGATGTTAAAACTATCTCTTTTGTGGCTAAAAAAGGAACATTACAACCTTTGATAAAAATGACTTCTGGTGAGAATCTAAAACCTGCTGAGAAAACCAAGCCCAGTGCCAGAGACAAGGGCAAAGGGAAGGTAGAAATGTCCAAGGGGTCATATACTACCACACCTCAGAACAAGAGAAAAGCTAGGGGTCAGTCTGTTAAGGATAAAGTCCAAGGAAACCCCAAGGCCAAAACAACCAGTTCTACTGGGGTCATGTCCTTAGGGAACAAGGGTCTAGGCAGAGGTACCTCAGGTCGAGGTTATTATCAGAATACTCCGACTCATTCTTTAATTCACAACGCCTATCACTAACAACCTTCACATGAGGTCGATGCAACATTTCCAGAATTCAAACTCCACTCAAATGCATCAATCTTATCCTTCGAATTCCAATGTGCAACCCAGGGCTAAAAATTTCAGAAACCAGTACTATTATGGTTTTATCCATTCCATGTCTAATCAGTCTAGAATCTATAATGCATACATTGCTCCCAATGACCACTGGACTGGTCACTAGCAAATAAGTTTTCAAAGTGATCTTAAGAAGAATAATGCCACATTTTAGAAACAATCCTCAAAGATTAATAGTGGCAAGAAAAAGCAGACTAAGCTGAATGACAAGAAATCCACAATGATTGTAAAGACACCAAAACAAATGTTGATACCAAAACATCTTATTTCTTGTCTGCATGAGATAAATGTTTTTATGGGACCCGAGAAGCTCTGGGTTCCAAATCATTCTACTTAATTCCCTTGCAGGTATGTATGGCAGTCAATCATAACAAGTGGTATCTGGATAGTGACAGTTCTAGGCAGATGACCGGAGATAAAACAAAATTCTGCATGTTGGTAAAGAAAGATGCTGGTCTTGTTACTTTTGGAGGTAATACAAAGGAAAAAATCATTGACTCAGGAAAGGTTGGTAAGTGTTCTTCCTACTTTATTGTAGAAGTTTTGTTAGTTGAAGGGCTGGCTTATAATCTGCTAAGCATTAGCCAATTATGTGATAGAGGCCATAAAGTTATCTTTGATTCTCTTGCATGCACCATATTTGAACCCAATTCAGAATCTGTGAAATTTATTGGCAAGAGAGTTAATAACATCTATATGGTAGATTTAGATAATGTAGCACACTCAAATCTTTGTCTAAGTGTTAATAAGGATGACCTAGCCCACCTGTGGCATCGGAGATTAGGTCATCCAAGCTATAGTGTGCTTCATAAACTGAACAAGCATAGTATGATAAAAGGTCTTCCTGAAATCTCTTTCAAAAGTGATAATAAAATCTGTGAGGCATGCACCCAAAGTAAGCAAACCAGAAACTCTTTTAAGTCTAGGACTGAAAACCTATCTTCTAGACCTTATGAGCTAATTCACATGGATTTATTTGGACCCACTAGATCACTTAGCTTGTCTGGTAAAATATATGGTTTTGTGTTGGTTGATGACTTTTCTAGATTCACTTGGGTGTTCTTTTTGTCTCACAAGAATGATGCATTTGAGAAATTTCAGGAGTTCTTTCATAAAATAAAACAGACAAGTGAACATTCTATTTCTAATATTTTGTCTGATCATGGTGGTGAGTTTGTAAACTCACAATTTGATGTTTTATGCAGGGAAAATGGCATCAATCACAGGTTCTCCTCACCAAGAACTCTAGAGCAGAATGGAGTAGTAGAAAGGAGGAACCGAACCCTAGTAGAGATGGCTAGGACTATGCTAGTAGAAGGGAACATGTCTACAAGGTTTTGGGCCGAGGCTATCAATACTTCATGTTACATTATTAATAGAGCCCTGGTAAGACCTTCTACACAAATGACTCCTTATGAAATTCTTAAGGGTAAGAAATCTTCTCTAACACACTTCAAGGTCTTCGGTTGTAAATGTTTTATCCATGTAAACTCAAAACGAGATCTTGATAAATTTGAACCTAAAAGTGAACTTGGAATTTTTCTAGGTTATTCTGAAAAGTCCAGAGCGTACAGGATTTTTAATCTCAAGTCTAAAATTGTTGAAGAATCTCCTCATGTTGTCTTTGATGAGTCTGCAATTAAAATTGAAACTGGTTTATGCAGGGATAAAATTGATGGAGAAATCTTGAAGACCAAAGAAGATCAAAATGGAGAATCTGCTGAAGAGGCTGAAGCAGAAGGATCTGAAACTCAGGGGGAGATAATTGAAAATCCAGGTAATCGGATTACCAATATTAGATTTCTCAAAGATCATACTCTAGAAAACATTATTGGTAATTTGAATGAACCTCCTAGGACCAGAGCACATCTCAGAATTGAAAATGAGCTTAATTCATTTGCCTTTGTTTCTCAAATAGAACCCAGAAATATTGATGATGCTTTAAAAGACATTCATTGGATAAATGCCATGCATGAGGAACTTAATCAGTTTGAAAGAAACAAGGTATGACACCTTGTTCCCAAACCATCACATGGCTCTATCATAGGAACAAAGTGGGTTTTTAGGAATAAAACAGATGAGCAAGGAAAATTGTTAGAAACAAAGCTAGGTTAGTTGCTCAAGGGTACTCTCAAGAGTTTGGGGTAGACTTTGAAGAGTCTTTTGCCCATGTGGCCAGAATTGAAGCAATAAGGATTCTTCTTGCATTTGCATGTAGTTTAGGAAGAAAACTTCAGTAGATGGATGTAAAATCTGCTTTTCTAAATGGTTTAATAAAAGAAGAAGTTTTTGTCAAACAACCTCCTGGCTTTGAATGTGTAGATTTTCCTGATCATGTTTACAAGTTGGATAAGGTCTTATATGGATTGAAACAGGCTCCGAGGGCCTGGTATGACAGGCTGATATTATTCCTCATTGGAAAGGGATTCACAAGAGGTGAGGTTGATCAAACCTTGTTTACTAAATTAGATAACAAGGATATTCTTGCTGTTCAAATTTATGTAGATGACATTATTTTTGGTTCAACTAAACCATCCATGTGTGAGGAATTCTCTAATCTAATGACCAACGAATTTGAAATGAGCTTGATGGGTGAGTTGAAGTTTTTCCTTGGATTGCAGATTTGTCAAAATCCTGAAGGAAGCTTCATCACACAAGGAAAATACATCAAAGATCTCCTGAAGAAATATCAGATGCAGAATCTCAAAGAAATTGCTACACCAATGGGTACATCAACTAGTCTTGATGCTGACCCAGAAGGTAAAATGGTTGATTCCAAAACCTATCGAGTTATGATTGGCTCTCTGTTATACTTAACTGCATCTAGACCTGATATACAATTCTCAGTGTGTTTATGTGCTAGATTTCAAGCTAGTCCTAGGGAATCACACTTCAGTGCAGTAAAAAGGATTTTTAGATACTTATCTGGCACCCTGGATTTAGGTCTTTGGTATCCTGCTAGGAGTGAGTTTAATCTTTTAGCTTACTCTGATGCTGACTATCCTGGGTGTAGGATAGACAGAAAAAGCACTAGTGGTCATTGTCAATATCTAGGTGGATGTTTAGTATCTTGGGCTTCTAAAAAATAGCATATTGTAGCTCTTTCTATAGCTAAGTCAGAGTATGTTGCTACAGAAAATTGTGCAGCCCAAGTCTTATGGATTAAGCACTAGTTAATTGACTATCACATTAAACTTGGTTGTATTACTATTTTCTGTGATAACACTACTGCCATATCTTTAACAAAAAATCTTGTTCATCATTCCCGAAGTAAGCATATTAAAATAAAACACCACTTTCTTATAGATGAAGTTAGTAAAAAGGAGATTAAACTTGAATTCATTGAATCTTAAAAATAGATTTCTGATATTTTTACAAAACCTCTTAGAAATGAAAGATTTAAATTTTTAAGAAGATAACTTGGTCTTTGTAAATTCTCAGCATGAATGCTTATCTAGATTTATTTTAACACTTGGTATATTGTATCTTCTGAATGCTGCTTATGCTATGTTAGTTACCGAATGTCTGTCTACTGCATTCCATGGTTGACCTATAGGTATATCAAATGGAACTTGGGAGAAGGGTAGATATTTTCTGTCTGGAAACCCATGCTATGCATAGAGGCTAGACCTCCGCCTAGTACCATGGGTCAATGTGCATACATCTAGATTAAGTCATTGCATTTCTCATACATATCTGAAACCTCATGTATACAGTCAGGGGGAGTTTGTGCATTCTCATATTACCCTTGATGATTCATTTCATACATCTTGATTTCATTTCATACATCTTGATAGGGGGAGTTCAGAATAATTGTTTGGGATAGAACAGATCATTGTTCAGTTTCTGAATAATGTCGACTTTCAGTGTCGACTCTTTTGAAAACTCATTCTGTCATTCTTGAGTCTATGTTCAGTTTCTGAATAATGTCGACTCCTTTGAAAACTCATTCTGTCATTCTTGAGTCTGTCTGATATACTCTCATTTTTGTCTAATACTTGGCATCACGCTCTTGAAAGATTCTTGCAATCCTTCTTCTAAGTCTGAATCTATGATACACTGCTAGTCTAGTTCATTAATCCAAGCTGCTAAAATCAGACATCTTTTCTTATAAGAAGTAGAGATGTACCTGGAATGAATTGCTGGTTTAAACCTAATGAACTTTAGAGACTAAAAATAAAACTCAATGAAAAAGGATCTTGGAATAATTTTAATATTTCTTAACCAATTTGCACATATCATGTCTAATGGAGTCTTTCAGAATCTGAAATTGTCTAAACTCAGGTTGATTTGGTTGAGAAAATCTGGGAGTTTGTATTGTTTTTAAACAACACCTTCTGAAAATCCAATAGGCAGCTCTAAAGCATTTTTTTTATGAAGGCAGAGCAATGATTGATTGCACTGAGAAACTGGGTACTTCATCTATGAAATGGAGAAAAACTCATGTCATGAAGTGCTTCAAGATATCTCCATTTAGAAAATTATTAAAAGGATAGTCTCACTGAGTAACTAGGGGTACTGGCGTCTGATAAACGTGTACCCTTACGCAAAAAGGTGAAAACTATACCTGAAACAGAATAGTAAACCCTGCTGAGTAACTAGGGGCACTGGCGTTTGATAAACGTGTGCTCTTATGTAAAAAGACAAGGTTTATACTTGACTGTTCTAAAATAGACAGCAAAAGAAAACATAAACTACTTCTGCCATTTCTAAAGATTAAATCAGAATTGTGCCTTTTGTTTAATCTCAATATAGAATCTGGTTACTCCTAATAGATACATTGATGTTTAGATAACTAAGATGAAGCAAGACAAAATCTGACATGCCTCATGTCCTTTTGGTTCATTACTATTAAGAGTTAACACATATTGCTTTTCAATGGAGTAGAGTGGACAGTCTCTAACTTTCATAATTTTTAAACCACATAATTTTTAGAAAATATTACATGAACACTTATACCAGAAGAATCTGTGCTAGGTTTGCTTAGTCAATGAACAACTAGATAGTTTGTCAATCAGACCATTTCAACACTTTGCACTTGATACCACTTTAAAATTATTTTTGCTAATGGCAAAGGGGGAGAGCTTTTGATGGGGCTCTTTTGATGGGAAGAGATAGCTTTGCATTGCAGGTTGGCCTTGCACTTTGCATAGATTGCATATTTCTGAATTTTAATAAAGTTTGTCTTGGTTGCCATCAAAATGGATTTCAAAGGTTAATTTGATGCCATCATCAAAAAGGGGGAGAATATTGTGGGGAGATTGTGTGGGATAATGTGTGTATCATGTGTATGTCTCCTTTGATTTTACTCTGTGTACTTAATCTCTTTTTCAATTTTGATGATTGGCAACAATACATTTTGTTGACCAATTTTGATGATTAGCAATAGTAAGTTTGACCATGGTCTGAACATTTGCTGACTTTGGCAACATTGTCCTTTAAATAAGTCAGAATAATTTTTCTGGTGCTTATAGGTAATTGCACAGTCAGACAGTGCATATAAGGTCGATGCACATCACTATTCATAGACATGAAGGTCGATGCACATTACTGTACATAGCAACTAAGGCAGACACTAGTTGTGACTTCAAGCAACTAAGGTCGATGCTAGTCTTGCTCTACAGTAACTTAGGGCGATGCTAGTTGTGCTTCCAAGCAACTAATATCGATGCTAGTTGTGACCTCGAGCATCCAAGGTCGATGCTAGTATGTCTCTACAGTAACTAAGGTCGATGCACATTTTACCTTAGTCTTACTAAGGTCGATGCACATCGCACCTTAGCCTTACTAAGGTCGATGCATATTGTGCCTTAGTTACACTAAGGTCGATGCACATCGTGCCTTAGTTATTCTAAAGTCTTCGCACATTTTTGCATCCATCATATAAGGTCTGTGCACATTCATGCATGATGTCAAACCAAGTCGGTGCATATTGTCATTTGTATACACTAAGGTCGGTGCACATTAGCATTGATCGCTTAGAAGGTTTGTGCACTCTCCAGTCTGTGCTTGTCCAAGGTCGATGCATATTTCTTATACTGCATATCAAGGTCAATGCTCATTCGAACTAGCATACTCAAGTCGGTACACATGTGCTAGCTATAGCACATGAGGTCTGTGCACTTTGTGCATGTGCATGACCAAGTCTGTGCACATGCATAGTCAAGGTCAGTGCACATGTGTTGGGCGTGTCAAAGCCCATGTACATATAAGGTCTGATCATCTCTATGTCTGTGTAAACTATACGTTTGGCTATCTTACTGCATTCAGCACTATTCAGACGGTCTGTCAAATGATTATAAGGTGTTTGAAGAAATTCCTTCTATTTTGCTGACAGGGACTTAATTATGAAAAGGCCTTGGCAACCAGAATCGAATGCCTGGTTAGCATAAGGGCGAAGTTCATCTCCTGCTCGTGAATGTTAAGTGAAGCACGTGGTCCAAAATTTCACTGAGCTTATGATTGGGCACGTGATCCAAAGCAAGGTTCAAAAGGTGACTCAGCCACGTGGACAACGCGCCTTCAGACTCTGACACGTGGACTTCCAGCGGAGCACCTCGTTTCGAATTTCCCTGGGTGGGAACGTGTTTCCCAAGCGCTCGAGAGGCTATAAATAGGAGATATATCTCTTGCGTTCTACACACAGATTGAGAAGAAGAGAAGAGCTAAGCCCGAAATTCTGAGAGAATATTTTGCTGAGAGTAGCAGAGAGAAGGAGAGCCATCGAGGAAGAATGGAGTTAGAGAGGAGTTCGAGAGTCATCCAGTTGCAGTGAGTTGAAGAAAATAGAGTGTCGTAAAAAGAGTGAGAATAAGATCTTGTTGAGTGAGGCGGCGTCATCCTGACTTCTGGATCAGATCCAGAGTCAGACTGCTCTAATCGAAGAGCTACATTTCTATCTTCTATCTTTGTTTCTTTCATTCCTTTTTCTTTTGAAACCTAGTGTAAGTTGTGTATCAGCAGGCGAGGTTGAATCCTCGGACAACGAAGCTGTAAGGCTCAACGGTAGCAAGCTGTAAGGCTCAGCGGTAGCAAGCTGTGAGGCTCAGCGGTCTGGTATCAATTCCCCCAAGCTGTGGATCAACGGTCTGTAGGGATCTAATCTCCGAAGGTGTGGATCAGCGGATTGAAGCTGTGAATCAGCAGTAAGCCATACTCAGTCTTAGTGTGGGGTGGATGTAGGTAAAAACTGAACCACCTAAAATTCCTTTGCGTTCTGTGTGATTGCTTATTTGATCTGCCTTACAAATATATGAATGATTAGGATCGTTATTTGATATCATCGAATTCAATTCATCTACTACTGTTAATCTATCTGTGAATCCATTTGCACATATATTCTTCAGATCTTAGTGATTTCCTTATATCTGCTATTGCTGTGAATTGCTAGTTGATCTATCAGAACTCTCTTCATAATTAGTGTGTCTTTGATTTCAGTCATTTGCCTATTTGAGCGAACTGTAAAGATCTTTGATAATCAAGTATATGAAAGGCATTGCAGGAAAGTTTGACTACGTCAATCTGGAATGCCTTGTCTTGCGTAGAGGGGTCATAGATCATATCTTTGCCTGGTACTTGATCGTTGACATTATAACGTTGCTCAAATAATACTTGCTTAAATCCTTTCCACGCTGATTACTTTATTGTTTGACAATCTGTTAATCATGTGTTTACATCATTTGATAGATTTATAGCAGTGCTTCTTTATTCCGCATTATTTTTTTCTGCTATAGATTTTTATTAGGGGTAGATCTATTCACCCCCCCCCTCTAGATCTTAGTGTCCATCCGTTCCAACAGCGGCCTTGCTCCTGACCGCAACTTGAAGTAGCGGCCCTAGGGTGACCGCTATTTGGTCTTTTGACTTTTTAGGTCGGTTACTAGTTGCGGCATTGCGACTGACCCCCTTCTGAAATGATAGTCAGGGGTGGACAACAACCAGGATGACTTATCCTACATTTTTAGAGGCAGCCTGGAGATAGCGATCTTGCCTTGACCGCTACCTTCAGGAGGCAGCCCTGTGAGGACCATCACTTTCAAGAGGAGGCCGTGGATAGATCGTTTCCTGCCTGTTAAGGTTCTCCAAGTAGCGGCCCTTCTGAGACCGCCACTTGATTAACCTGTCTGGTAGCGTCCAGGCTATGACCGCCACTATCTGTTAGCGGCCATAGGGGTGACCGCCACCTGTTCTGGGTGTTTCTTTTGCCGGTATTAGTTCCGGGTTGACTTGGCTTCGACCCCTTGGTTAGCCCATTGTTCTGTGGATGTCTTAGACATCCTATGAGGGCTGTGACCGTGTTATAGGGTGTTCGAAAGTGCTGTAATATTAAACTGTGTGTTCGTATTGTTTCAAGAGTCATTATGGTTTCTGGTCAACCCGGTTGTGGCTCAGTGGTTGACACGTGACCTTGTGAGTGTCTCGGCTATCCCGTTAGGATCGAGACTATGTTTTGGATGCTTGGAGGTATTGTGTTATCTCAATTTACGTGCCTATATCTTGTTCGAGGACTCATGTGATCCCACGTCTTCTGTGTTTCTCATCTTGCGGAATTATGAGTCCATCGAGTGGCCTTGGGGACGAGGACTTTCATTATTGCTGTTGTGGATCCGGCTATTCTGTGCCGCTTCCATAATGCATTTTACCTTGGTCGCGGCTTAGGGACTAGGCTGATTAACGGCGTGTTACCATGATATGCAGTGATCTTGACCCGAGCCTTGTGACTCACTGATCATTGTTTTAGCAGGTCTAGTTAGCTATCCTGAGTCTGGTGGTGTAGTGCTGCCATGTGCTCCGAGTGTTAGCGACAAGTGCGTATTTAGCCTGTCCACACTCCGGTGCTTTCTTTTAGAGAGTCTTTGTGTCTTGTGAGCCTCCACTAGTCGTAGCCTAACGACACTTTCCGTGTGTCGGCCCACCTAGGAGTGGTGGCGGGGCGAGTTCCCGATAGAAACAGTTTGTAGGTTGGTTGCCGTGGGCCCCTTTGTCTAGCCGTTAGAATCAAACGGGAGGGGAAAATCAGCTAGAGGCATGGATCAAGACATTAAGCTTGTGTGTGCACACGTGGTCAGGGGCGTTGGACCAGCGTCGACGGGCGTGACCCTGACTAGTCACTCGTTACTATTGTTCCTTGGTTCTTGGTTCGGTGTCTCAGTTACTGCGTTCGAGGCGAGTGGGAGACCCTTGAGGCGCAGTGTAAGACGTCAGTGGATGCATCTGGCTTTTCTTATAGTGAGGAGGCACTTCTGTCACATGATACATAGTTCTTGTGGCTCTTGTGGTTCTTGAGAACCGTGAGCCTTTACGATTCTCTTGATACGTGGTTTTGTGTCCTTTCGACACTATGGTCTAGGGTACCAGTAGAGACTTATCGTGGTTCTACCCGTAGACAATGTAGGAGGCACGATAGCAGAGTCGTGACTGTACCTTTGGCCATGTAGGTCTTCGTAGAGCCTTTGTCTATTTCCATAGGCCTTCACGATAGGGTTTCATGATTTATCAATGGATCGGCAACTCCTGGCTTTCTAAGATCAGGTTTGCCTTTCTGTTGCCATTAGGGGTAATTTAGAGAGCCGAGGTTCTATCGGCTGCCGTGTTTCTGTTCAGTACGGTTGTTTTCCTCTTTACTCTTTCTGTTCCTACTCCTACTTTGTTGTTAGTTGTTTAGCACTGCTGTTTACCGCTTTTGTTTCATGGTGGGGATCCACGGGACCCCTACTGAGCCAGTGAGACGAGGCTCACCCCTGACTTTTCAGGTGTGGTGGTTCTTCTCCTTCCTCGTGGTTCAAGACGCGGTGCGGGGGTTTTTAGTTGCCATATTTGCCAGTGTCGAGCTTCCCCCGACTTGAGAGTACGTTCTCTTTCCTATTAGACTGTACTTCAGTTGGACTGGACTCTATTAGCTCTGTAGCTTTAATTATTTAATTGACATCGTAATTATATTTCTACTAATTTAGCAATCCTGATCATAGTAATTTAATTGTTTACTACTTTATCTGGAAGTTCAATGTACTCCACACACACCTTTTTCCCTTCTGAGCTTTACAGCTCTTGGGAGGCTTCTCAAGATCCAAGTGGTATCCGGTTTACCCGATATCCGGAGTTTGGGTCGTCACAGCTTATGTCTTGATATTTCCTTTTGGAATCTCCTTTGTGATATTTCTGGAACATAACCCCTTGACTCCATGTTGGCCATATCTACAAATTATGAATTTTATTAAGGGCTGTGGATCTGCTGATAACCAATGTCAAGTAGGATGGAAGTCCATTATGTAAACCATGGGAAAATTCTGGGTGTGGCATTACACCAACCTCTGTTATTTCTATTATATCTATTATTCTGATCTTCTGTTATTATGTTACCTTGATATTCTATTATTCTGATAATCTGGTTATTGATATTTTGTTAATCCTCTGTCCTACTTTCTTATTGGAATTCTGATATGTTTTGGCCAATTCTAAATGTTATGTTCATCTGGATCACAAGTTCATTGTCTTATATTGCTATCTTGTCCTTGGTTCTATATTGGGATTGTTCCCTTTTCTTTAAGCTTCATATCTATCCTTGACATTGAAATTGATATTGATCGTTCCCCCCTGATTGATAGAATCCATTTCATATTGATTTATGGTTTATACCGCTTATGGCATAGCATTTTAGTGAATATTGATTAATTGGTTAATCACTTATATTTTACCTGACAATAGAGATGTAATTCCTATTGAGCATTTTTGCTCACCCAGTTTCTCTTAACATTTTTCAGGTAATAATGATGAAGATGTTCAATCAGATAGGGAAGGGAAAGAGTGATGAGTGCTTTAAAAGATTGGCGTATGTGTCTTTTATTTTTCTGGTGTCTAGTCCTGTAATTCTTGAGTCTTTTCTTTCTTTTTCATGTTCAATGTAAGTTTGAGTCAAGAAAATGTAATAATGACATTTGATATTAATAAAATTATAGTTTTGTTGTCATTTTCTGGCCCTAGTCTGTATCTTGTGGTTTGTTCTGATTATTCATAATTGTTCGATGTCACGTTCCGAGTAGTTTCTATTGCTATCGGTTCAGGGCATGACATGAGGAGTGTACGTTCGACATACCCTTGGTGTGTGCTAAGCTTAACAACAAGCCAACCAACGCGCGCCTTGCTTCTTGTGCTTGCTAGAGTGCTGGATGCCTTTGCCTTGCCGGTGTCTCTGTGTGTCTGTCCCTTGAGCTTCTAAGGGGATTTTACAGAGAATTTGAATGGTCAGGGGGGTGTTTACCTGGGTTGGGATGGAGGGGGCACCCTGGTCTGGGTAAATCCCTTGAATGGATAAAAAAAATTGGTTTGTGAGAGGGGGAGGGGGTTTACGCAGGCTGGACAAGGTTTTTCTTGGTTAAAAAAAGTTTTTTTAGGGAAATGGGGGTTTACGCGGACCCTAGAGGGGGTCCGTGAGAGTGCTGGAAAAAATATATAAAAATCCCACTTTTGTTGTTTTAAGCCCCAGCTTGACCCAGTGTGAATAGGAACTATGAAGGATACGGACTGGCTTGATCGGAGTACGTAGAACGAGATTGACTGGCCAACTTTTTATGTAGGACTCGGAGCCACGGACTTCTTCCTCACAAATGCTCCCCGAGTTGGTACGTAGACTGGAACTGAGCGGGACTAGGACTAGAATGAGCTCAAACTGGGACTAGAGAGGCAAGATGGAGGGGCCCCGAGGGAGTTTGCCTCCACCTGGGCGTGGCCGCGCCTGGGGAAAACTCCCCTCAGGGTGGGCTGCCATCGTGTGGGGTCCCCCCGGGGGTCACCTTTGGTCATTTGTCGTCATCCTTTGATGGGATTGGGTCCCCAGGACACTGGTGTTGACCTGTGGGGGGCCAATCATGGAGAGTTGCAGTTGTCGCCCGCAAGGTGTTCGGGAAAATTCCTAACACACCTCGTGTTGCCAAACGGCTCGGCTAGCGGGCTTTTTTGGCTTGTGTCTAACCCGAGGGTTAGGATGGTAGCTTGTAAGAATTGAGGGAAGGCGTCTTGGGCGTGGTGGCTCAGGGTTGGCGAGACATGTCGCGTTGAATGGCGGGTTGATGGGCAATCCCGGGTTGGCCCAGTGGCTAAAAGTAAAAGGCTCGTTGCCGCATGTCTGAGAGTAGGGGATGGCCCCAACTTGTTGGAGGGTTGCTGCGTGATGTGGCAAGTGTGTCCAAGCTGTGGGTTGGCCCCGGCTTGTTGTAGAATGGTTGAAAAATGTATGCCCACGAGGTATTCGGGGAAATTCCCAAAACATGACCACGGGCCATACAAGTGTGTTGAGGGCTCCCAAAGCCCAAGGTTGGCTGGGGGAGATGCTCCTTTAGCTTTAGAATGCTGGAAGGAGGTATTTTGGGAGTGAATCCTGGCCTCATTGCTGGGTGCCGCATGACGAGGCTTGTTGTCGGGGAACCCCCGGGTTGGCCCAAGTGGCTCAATTGAAGGCGTACTGGGTGGTCGGGGGGTGGTCCCCGTTGGTTGTGGGTGTCGACGTGAGTCACGGAAAGTTAGCTAGGGCCCTTGAATGGACCCGGCATGTTGTAAGAGGTGTCGAATAAATAGCGCTCGAAAGATGTTCGGGGAAATTCCTGAACCCTTCTTTCTGGCTTTTTCCTGGGAAAAAAGTATGGGTACAACACCCACTTAGGTGTTTGCCTATTAACCTCTAGTTTTAGACCCTCGGTCTTTATTGGTCAATTGCTAGGCATCTACAAAGCTTGTCGGAAATGCATAAATATGTAAAATAAATGGAAACCATTATTGCATAATCTAATATATTTGTGTGCAAAGGAATTTGAAAGAGAATCAAGCTAACAGTGATAGTTCAGGTCAAGCAGATATGGTCAATCATGTACAGAATTATGAGAATTAAAGTATAATTATTTAAACAATTTAAATATAACTTCGTGAGTTCATTACCTAGTCAAATTCATTATCGATGTCATTTTTAAGGCAAGAACATGATTTTAAATTTTAAAAATTAAAGTTTTAAAATAACGTAGGTAAAATGAGGCAAATCAGACACATGAGTCTGAATGCAGTCGCCTAGGGAACCACGTTCAAGTCGCTGTCTCTGTGTGATCTGCGTTCTCAGACAGAAAATCGAAACTCGTTCTTATAGTGAAAACTCCATTTTTTTTACTTTAGATCTCAAAATAAGCTACGAATACATGATCATGATGAATAAAATTTACATAGCATCGAAGTACACATGCAAAGGGACAAATATAAAGCTCTAATTTTGTTTAGCCTGAGAGAAAACCTACCTATTTGAAGATCTGAAAGGAAGAAGAGAAAGAATGAAGAATACACTTCAAACTTCAATTTTTCCTTTTCTCTACGCCCAACAATCCTTTTGCTTGATTTGTGTTTCGACTAGGGTAGAATCATGCCCTATTTATAGACTCAAATGTCCCATTATACTATAAGCCATCTAATCAAAGTCAAATTTTCTACCTAATTTTATCAACCTTTGTTGAAAATAAATTCTAACATGTGAATGTTGAAATAATTCCCCCCTCTATGTTGTAAGCAATGACCTCATCCACTTTATGATGTAAGCAATGACCTCATCCATTCTATGATATAAGCAACGATCTCATCCACTAATTAGAATTAGGTTAGAGTTAATAATCCTCTCATTAATCTAATTGCTATAGTGATGCTACAGGAACGCTACAATAATGACGACTTCATCTTCTCTGAATCGAGCCACGGTTCGCGTTGTATTCGACACTTGATTTGACTCTTATTTGCGCCATTAAAAAGGAATGTGAAATGTGTTCAATATTCTATTTTATAGACTTTAATTGCGAAGAATAATTATTTACAATAGAAAATATGTAAAGATTTGTTGCACCTGTTTATTTTCTCGAACTAATCAAAATTTAGGCAAAAGGAATTACTCCCTAAATAGTACAAAATGACATAACACCAAAGGCGAGCGTCGGTCGAGTCGAGCCCAGAAACTGGGACATTTCACCATGTCAAATGGCATAACACACTAAACGAGGATCACCCTCGAGCAAACGGTACCATGCCAACAAATTTCCCGACGGTCAGATCGAACTCGGGGTTTGGGACAACTTGCTGCACCAAATGGCACTCTGTAAAGATTCGGGGATCACTCCTGGATACCCTATATGCGACATCACATCACCAGCACCTCGACAACTGGGCCAACCTGGGGCTCATAATAACTTTTCGTGTCCCACAGCACCCTACAAAGGAGCGGGAATCACTCCTGAACACCTCATCAATGGTAGAATGCCGATGGCTCCAGCCGCCGAGTCCAACTTGGATTCTAAAGTCACTCGCCGTATCACATGGCTCTTCACCAAGAAGCGGGGATCACCCCCGACTCCGAGACAAGCGGCATCATCATGTCGACATCTCAGTTTCTTGGCCAGCCTGGGACTCGTAGCCACTCGCCATGTCATACGACACATCACAAAAAAAGTAGGGAATGACTCTCAACATGCCTTCCACAAGCGGCTTGACACTGGTGACTCCAATAGTCAAGTCACATTTGGGCTTTAGAGCCACTAACGGGTGTTAGCCAAATCGCGGTCGAACAACTGATTGCAATCATTACAGAGTGCGGTCACTCTAGCAGCTGCATTTAAAAGGTGGTGCCTGGGTAGGGTGCATTCAAGATAGGGCCCTGACAGATAGCAGGCTTCATTGGCTTAGCTGTTCCAATCCCAGATTCGGGGGGTTCCTCCTTCCCGTCTCACGTCAGAGCCACGCCCAAGACATGAAATAACACAACGCCTTCAATCCTCAGACAACCTGGCATACCTTGGGACTTGGGGCCTCTTGTTGCATCATACGACATCACATAGGGATCGGGAGCCAATCCCGAGTTCTCTCCAAGAGTAACCCAACACCAACAACACTCTAGAGGATGAGCTGAACTCGGACCTCAGTACATCTTGATGTATCACACGACAAAAGGGCAAGATCGGCGAGAGATACCTACAATCCTCCCGAAGACGGCACTATGCCAAGGGCATTCCAGACAGCGGGCCAATCCTCGACCTCGAGGCACTATGCCGTTACAAGGGGCACCATCTATGAAAGCGCAACGCGATGAGCAAACAAGCAAGAAGTGGTTCAGGAGCTTTGTACATGGTCCACACCCATGGCAGAGGATGCCCCATAGCACTTACGAGGAGCCCATGCACGAGGTGGGAGTGGGCCGATCAAAGCAGCCTCCGAAGCTCATAGCACCGTATCCTTCTTCCACATGCACAACAAGAAGCTGGACACCCTTCTCGAAAATTGGAAGACGGGATAGCTCTGCAGGGGGCCGCCTCCTCTCTCTCTCTCCTTCTCCATCCCACCTAAACCCCCCCAGGGGGGTTTACGCAGACTAGGGCGACCTGGTCACCCTGTCCATGTAAACCCCCCAGCTAGTCAACCTAAGGCAAAAAAAAAGAAAGAAAGAAAGGCAAATTAGCCTAAACCCCAAGGGGTATGCAAACCCCCAAAGGGTAGTTGCGCGGACCAGGCCGGCCCTCCCAGTCTGGTCTGCCGAAACCCTGCCAACCCAACCTTTTTTCAAAAAAAAATAAGAGAAGAAGTATTACCCCACCCCCTTTAGGCAGACCATCTCAACCCTCAACCCCTTTACTCGGGCCAGCCTCATCCCCCCTTCAACCTTGAGCCTATAAAACTCCATGGGGAGGCCAAGGGTCACAAGAAGAAGAAGAACAAGAAGGGGAAGAATAACAAAAAGAACCCATGGGTTGAACTTTATGGGCAACACGTGACTCGCAGAGGAGGACGATACGATTGGCGTTGGTTGGTCTTGTGCTTGGTAATCATATGCCGAGGGCATGCCATGTAATCATCCCTCAGATGGCGTCTAGCCAAGACACAAGCCTCCCCATCGGACGAGGTCATGTTTCACAACTCTTGATGCAAGATGGAGCATCAAGTTTCTGCCTTGATGAGCGCGCCCTACTATTGGCACCGGCTTATGTTCTCGAATTAATTGAGAATTAAGCATAGGGAAATACTCCCTAAATAGAGTAAAACGGCACATCGCCAGAGCTGCTCTACCAGTTGAGTTGAGCTCAGAAATCGAGACACTTCACCGGGTCAAGCGGCACAACATAATAACCAGGGATCGACCCCGAGAAAATGGCACTATGCCAGCCCATTTCTCGATAATCGGGTCAGTTTAGGGATTCGGGACAACCTGCCGTACCTTACGGCACTCTGTGAAGATTCGGGGACCACCCCCGGACAGTCTGCATACGGTGCCACACCGATGATGCTTCAACAACCGGGTTAACTAGGGGCTCAAAATAGCCTGCCGCATCATACGATTCTTCGCCAAGGAGCGAGGGTCACCTCGACCACCAGACAAATGACATCATCATGTCGACGCCCCAGTCACCGGACCCAAGCAAGGGTCCTAACTAGCTAGTCGCGACCCGTGGCAACATCAGCAATCGATCGGGCCCACCCCCGATCACTCAGTTTGCGGGTTTACCCGCGTTCAACATAGCAACCCAAGCCGACCCGGGGGTGCCCCGACTACAAGCCACGCCATGTGGCACCCAGCAACGAGGCAAGGGTCTACCCTTAAGTCACCTGCCTCTAGCCCTCTGAAGTCAAAGGAAGACCCACCTGGGACCAACCACAAGCTTCAGGAGCTCACAGCACCCGTATACGGCCCACACAGGGGCGTCGGGAATTTCCCCGAGCACCTGGTGGGCTCGTATGCTCCAAGCACTCTACAGCAAGTCCGAACCCAACTCGGAACTCCCAGCAACCCATCACATCATGCACCACCATCGTGCGCCCTCGCACGCGGATCGACCTGTGCGGTCAGGTCACGGGGGTCAAGGGGGCAACCCCCCTTGCGGGGGTTTCCGGGGGCGGAGCCCTGGAAGAAAATCTCTATTTTATAATAGGTCAAACCCTCAGTCAAATCCCAGTCTATCCCTCAGTCAAACCCAATTCAAACCTGCGATCAAACCCGTGGTAAACCCTCAGTCAAACCTGGCTAAAACCCCCCGGTCAAACCCGCCTAAACCCCCCATGGGGGGGGGGGGTTTATGTGGACCAGCTCACCCCCCCTGGCTGGTCCGCGTAAACCCCCATTCAATTAAAAAAATTTATGTTTTTCAAAAAAAAAGAAAAAACCAGAATCGACCTGCCTAAACCCCCCCTGGGGTGGGGTTTAGGCGGACCAGCCTTGGCCCCCAAGCTGGTCCACCTAAACCCCCTGTGGAAGGGGGTTTCGGCAGACCAGCCCAACCCCCTGGGCTGGTCCGCGTAAACCGCGTAAACCCCTTCCCCCTCTCTATCAGCCCGTGTAACCCCAAGCACTATTCACTTGGGTTTACGTGGACCAGCTCACCCCCCTTAGTTGGTCCGCGTAAACCCCCCATGACCCTTCATCTTCCCTTATAAAATCCCCCTAGGGGCTCAATGGAAGGAAAGAACATATATGCATCAAGGCTTCCGGTGATCTCCAAGCTTCAAGCGGCTCCAAGCAACGAGCAAGGAGAATTGTGTGTGGGTGACTTGGTCGTCGGCTAAGGACGCTGAGGGTATGTCGCTTGTACTTCCCTCACACGGTGTTCCGCCACGACACACAAGTCTACCCCCGTCACGTGTGCAACGTTATAACAAGGGTGAACGCCCCCTCATGCTGGGACTTCCCCTCGCGTGCCCGCAGACTGCAACTACGTACACACTATGACGTCACCCTTCCCCGCAGTCACGAGACCACGTCCGACCGCTCGACTCGAGCCGTGATCGACCCTCGCCCAGACACCAGCCCGATGCTTTCTCAAGCTATCCAGTCATAGCTCCTCGTTTGGCGAAGCAAACATGGCCCGTGCCACGAGAGGGACCCTCTGTAAAACACATGGATATCGGCCTTACCTAGCATTGACCCGGGGACCGACCCACGCATTAGAATTGCCCCGCGGCTTGCGCCCATTGTACTCCGGCCACCCCGGCCCATTTGTAAAGCCCACGTGGCTCTCATATAGCATGAAACCAGCTGAACACACGTACCTATACTCCGGTCTGAGCCTCTTCACGGCGCCTGCCTCCTTCAGTCACAACGGTGCCTCCGGCATCCGACTGCCAATCACACCGGGCCCCGAGCACGACCATCGAGGTCTCCCGACGCCCGCCTCCCCCAATCCCAACGGTGCCCCCGTCACCCGACTACCCAGCTACTCCAGTCACAACGGTGCCCCCGGCACCCCACTACCAACTACTCCAGTCACAACGGTGCCCCGGACACCCGACTGCCAGCTATTCCAGTCACAACGGTGCCCTCGGCACCCGACCGCTCAGCTACTACAGTCACAACGATGCCCCCGGCACCTGACTGCCAGCTACTCCAGTCACAACGGTGCCCCCGGCACCCGACCGCTCAGCTACTCCAGTCACAATGGGGCCCCCGGCACCTGACTGCCAGCTACTCCAGTCACATCGGGGCCAGCGGCACCCGACCGCTCAACTTCCCCCGCACAATGGTGCCTATGGCACCCCCACTACCCAGACCTCGACAATCTCTCATGTCGGGAATACATTGTGATGCCCCTCGGGCGCCATCCTGCTGAGTCACAGGTCCTCTGACAGACACTATGTACACATACGGAACTACCCACACCATAATGCAATGACCCGGGGACCGTCATGAATGTCGGAATTGTCCCGTGGCTTGCAAGCAATTGTAATTGGGCTCCCATGTAAATGCCTTTCAAGGCATATAAGTCATGTAATCCAGTCAGGGAGCGGATCCCCCTCCTCGCCGGTACCAGTCTCTCCACCCCCAGTTATCCCTGTTGTGTTGTTGTTGCCCTATCGCTGTTGCACGGACTAAGCCCTCCCGACGTCGTGGCTCCCAGGGTCCCTGACTCTCTCTTCGGCAATAGAAACAAAGGTGTTCAGATTCAATCCGATGTAAAATAAACACCGGTTGCTTGCTACCGGTGGGGAAAGACGTCTAGTACACGAATCCTCATAATCGCCTGCGCACTCGCACCCGTGGAACCCCTTCTATCCACGTTGTCACGTCCCGAGCCTTTATTACAGCGGAAGACTCGCTCGAGGAACGCGAACAGCCGGCATGGTAAGCCTCTTGCAAGTAAGAATGATCAGAGCGCAAGACAATCACACACACATAATGCAATTGCACAATATTTACTCAACTTCAACTTTCATTAATAATCAAATCCAATATTCGAATACAACCACTAATTCAACGTCCATCATACTAGACTTAAGAAATAAAAAATTTCATAGAGTCGATCTAAACAATATAAACTCCCTAAATCTTCGCTCATTCTTTATTCACTCTCGGATCCACTACTTGAACATTCCGAATCCGAACCCGACTCACTTCCATTTCCTGAAAAAGAATGGAAATAGGTAATGAGCACACTTGCCCAGTAGGTATCTTCGCATCAACATGATTAGCACTATTTAAGTAATTAGTATTTTAGCTCTAGAGAAATAAGGTAAAATCATGCAAATGCGATGAATCATGCGATCAAATCAAAGTAACAAGACATTCATGTAAGATAAGATGAATGAGTATGAACTAGCAAGAATGTAACAAGTATGATCAAGAATGTAGCATGGCCTTTCATGAACAAGAATGTATCGAGAATGTACTAGCAAGCCACGTAATCATCACTCCAGTATCTTTTGCTTATGAGCAAGTACTTCATGAATTTCTGTGGAATATCAAGGAAGTCAAGTATCAATCATGATGTATTGCGTTGTGTTGTGGATTTTCACTTATTTATAAAGAAATTACTCCCAGCGTAATGCGACGCTAGTAGCATCATACCCCATGATTTATAATAGTATGTTTCCGACAATCAGCCGAGGGGACTAACATAGAGCCCTTGAACACAATCAGTGCTCGATCGCATCTTCAAGTATAAATCAAGCTTTTTCTACGCATGTAATAAAGTATGGCCAAAAATGTACAATTCCAACAAGCTCTTGATAACAATAATTCAATGAATGAATGCTTCAATAAGAATCATGAGAAATCAAGAATGACTTATACTATGTTATGCTTATGGAAATATAAATCGGTAGTATAACGGTACAGTCTTTATCTTCCATTCATTATATTAGGTTTCTTGATCAATATGATAAGTTCTAGATCATCAAGTGTCTATCTAGAAACCTTTGGAATATCAAGCCTTGGTCAAACCTTGGGTTAAAATACTCAAGCAGTGTGACGGTCGTGTACTGGGCCCTTACATGATGTGACGCTCCAGTATTGGGCCGTTACATTGACGTGACGGTCTAGAGTTGATGTGTTAGAACGACTAAATCCAGAAATAGTAATTGGACTCAGTTAAATGTGACGGTTGTATATTGGGCCGTTACATGTGCCTGACGGTCCAATATAGGTCCGTTACACTACTGATAATCAGAAACCTCAATAGTGTATTCTAATCACTTGGGTATTAATGGTACAACCAACTCGGCGTCCTAGTGGGAATCTCAAGTTCGCGGAGAATTATGGAGGCCTTGAAACAAGATTTCCTAGTCCATTGGAAGGAATATACAATAGAGAGGTCCTCATGTCCAAGAATAGTGTTCCTATAGTTCAAGGTGTAAACTAATTGACATATACCTGAATATACGCCATGTACTTAGAGAAATGACTCTATAGATAGAAAAGAATGTGTAACAATGTGAAACCAAGATAAAATCCCGTCAATACATCTTTGGAAAAATCATCATTTAGATACAAAACTATAGAGTTTAGTCAATGAAATTAACATAACTTAAAATAACTCAAAATATTTTCATCATGCAATTTCCTATCATGAGTCAATTAAGCAACTCAAAGTCATGAAAATAAGGTTAAAACTTAGATAACTAGGCTTATTCATAAGTAAGTTTGGCTATCCTCAGTCCTATCTCGGTTTGACAGTAAACCGCACTCGATGGTCTAGTATGGGCGCGTCATAGGGCTGTGACGATTTATCATTGGACCGTTACAGTATTGTAACGCTCATGTTATGGTGCGTCAGAGACAACTGAGAAACTTTAAGTACAACAGGGGTTGTGACGGCTTATCGTAAGGTCGTTACAGTCATCTGACGGTCCTAGTATGATGCGTCAGAGTCCCTGCTAACAATGTAATGAAATAAAAAGACTATGATTTGAAACCATGTTATGTTTTGAAAAGATTTATCTACCCCAATCATGACAAAACGAAGTAAAAAGTCATCTAGATGCATAGGTTGCAGTGAATTAACAAGATAATATCTTTGATCTTTGATTAGGGTTAACGACATGTATGTATGCATGAACCCATTAAAACATGAAATTCATAGTCTATAATGCATGAAATCAAACATAATCAGAGGGCTTTTATCCCTAACAAGGTATTTTTACCAATCATGAGATAACCTACCGCTTAACTAGGCTTTATACTTCTAATTTGAGCTTTCAAGGACCGCCCTAGTTCCTCTCTTTTTGTGACTTTTCAGCAACTTCACATTGCCCTAGCTCCTCAGCCTCTTGACCTAAGGATGTAAAAATTTGAGGGCAAGAAGCTGAAACTAAGGTGATCAAAAAGTTCTAAATAACTGAACTCTAATTACCTTGTTTAGACGTCCTAATTCTCTGATCTTCAGTGGCCTTTAGCTCTGATTCCTAGGTTACTATGGTCGAACCAGCAACTTTGGAAGCTTCAATCTCCTTGGTTGCTTGATCTCCTAGCACGAAATTTGGTGAACTATTAGTCTAAAGTATACTAAACAAAATCTTCTAAAGAACTTACCAGAAATTATATCTTCTTACCTTGATTCTTCACGAGCCAAAAGTAAGGGTCACTTAGTTCAGAACTAGGTCCTATTTATAGAGTTTTGAAGATTAGATCGATTCTAGAGTCCTTAATTTGCCAGAACCTAATCTCTAAGAGTCCTTAGTAATGTTATAAGCTCTCCCAAGTGAATCTCTTGTAGATAAGATCTCAAAGTTCTAATCTTTTTACTCGTTCTTTCTTTCACGGAATTGTCAGAGTGTAACGCATCATTCTAGGTGCGTTACAAGCTTGTAGCGGTCGCCCGATAGACCGTTACACCAAACGTATACAGAGTTTCAATTAAATAAAACTCTCTTGTTCATTTATCCTTATAATTATCTATAAAAATAGTATTTATCTTTAAAATACGTGAATAAGTCAATTAACCTTCTAGAATATGGGCCAAACTTAATGGGCTTGGTCCATTAACCTTTTGGATTATCTTTAAATAGGCTAGGTTAATAATTTAACCTAATTAGGCCTTATAATGACTTATTGATCTATTATTCTATTTATTAATTTATTTAGGCCTTTATAAATTTCAAAAAATAATTAAATATTCCAAAAATACTTTATAAAAATTCTGGCGTCTTACACCCTCCCCCACTTAAGAGAATTTGGTCCCCAAATTTAATACATGGATTATGGAGAGTGTACTTACAATTAAATAATTCTGGAAATCTTTTCCGCATGGCTGCTTTAGTTTCCCATGTTGCTTCATATGGCCATATTTTCTTCCATTGAATCTTGACCATAGGAATAACTTTATTTCTTAGTTGACGCACTTCCCGTTCCAGAATCTTTATTGGCGTTTACTCGTACGTCATATCCTTCTGAATCTCCATATTGTCATAAGTGATAATATGGTCAGGATCATACACATACTTCTTCAGCATAGAGACGTGAAATACGTCATGAACTCCTACTAATTGTGGAGGTAAAGCCAGTCTATAAGCCACTTTGCCGACCCTTTCGAGAATTTCAAACGGACCAAGGAATCTTGGGGTTAGTTTGCCCTTAATGCCAAATCTCTGAATACCACGACCTGGAGAAACCTTGAGATACACATGGTCTCCTACTTGAAATTCTAAGTCGCGCCTTCGATTATCAGTATAAGATTTTTGCCTATCTTGGGCCATCTTCATTCTCTCTTGAATGAGCTTGATTTTCTCTGTAGAATCTCTGATAATATCGAGACCTAGGAATTGTCTTTCCCCTATTTCACTCCAAAATATTGGTGATCGATAACGTTTTTCATATAGAGCTTCAAAAGGTGCCATTTGTATGCTGTCCTAGTAACTGTTGTTATAAGCAAATTCTACTAGAGGCAAGTGATCATGCCAACTACCTCCAAAATCAATAACACAAGCCCTGAGCATGTCTTCTACCACCTGATTTGTTCTTTCTGTCTGACCATCAGTTTGTGGATGAAAGGCTGTACTGAAATTCAATCTAGTCCCTAGTGACTATTGTAGACCCTTCCAAAATTGTGATGTGAATCGAGGATCTCTATCAGATATAATAGTGACTGGGACACCATGTAATTTAACAATTTCCTTTATGTATAATGCTGCCAGGATATCCACAGACCATCGACTTTTGATTGGTATAAAATGTGCATATTTAGTTAATCGGTCTATGATTACCCATATACCATCGTGTCCACCTCTTGTCTTAGGTAACCCCATAATGAAATCCATCCCTATACTCTCCCACTTTCATACGAGAATATTCAAGGGATGCAGTTTACCTGCGGGTCTAAAATGCTCTGCCTTTACTTGTTGACAAGTGAGACAGCGAGACACGAAATCAGCTATTTCTCTCTTCATGTTGGGCCACCAGAAATTTCTTTTGAGATCCTGATACATTTTTGTACTACCTGGGTGAATGGTATACCTGGATTTATGTGCTTCTTTTAGAATCAATTTCTTCGTATCCTCATGATCCGGTACACACACTCGGCCCTTGAATAGCAATCTTCCATCCTCCGTAATAGAGAAATTCGACCGTTGTTCAATATTAGCTTTAATTTCTAGTAACACGAGATCATCATTTTGCAACTTGACTAGATCCTCTATTAAGGTAGGTTGAGCTCAGATATTAGCTATGAAGCAATCGTCTTCCTTCCTGTCAATATCTAAGTTCAACTGAGCAAATTGAGGAATAAGATTAGTCATACTAATCATAAGACTTGATAGCATACTCATTAGTTTTCTGTTGAGTGCATCCGCAACAGCATTAGCCTTGCTAGGATGATATTGAATAGAAAAATCAAAATCCTTGAGATATTCCAACCATCTTCTCTGCCTCATATTTAGCTCTTTTTGAGAAAATAAGTATTTCAAACTTTTATGGTCCGAGTAGACCGTAAACCTTTCTCCATAGAGATAATAACGCCAAATTTTCAAGGTGAAAATGACAGCTGCTAATTCCAAATCATGCACAGGATAATTTTCCTCGTGACGTTTCAATTGTCTTGAAGAATAACAGATTACTTTTTCATTTTACATAAGGACACACCCTAAGCCAATACCTGATGCATCCGTATATACTTCGAATCCACCACCTTCCATTGGTAGTGATAGAATAGGAGCTGTTGTAAGATGATTCTTAAGAGTTTGAAAACTCTTATCACATTCCTCTGACCAGACAAAAGGATTTTCTTTTCTCGTGAGTCTAGTTAAAGGAACTGCTATCTTTGAGAAGTCCTTAATGAATCTTCTAATAACCAGCTAGACCCAGAAAGCTTCTTACTTCTGATACAGTCGTTGGCCGGCTCCAATTTCTGACAGCTTCTACCTTAGAGGGATCTACCGCAATACCTTCTTTTGAAATAATATGGCCTAGGAATGAAACTTCCTTGAGCCAAAATTCACATTTATTTAGCTTGGCATAGAGTTTATGTTCTTTAAGTGTTTGCAAAGCTATCTTCAAATGTTCTTCATGTTCCTCCCTTGTCTTAGAGTATATCAAGATATCATCAATGAAGACGACGATAAACTGATCTAGATATGGCTGGAAGACACTATTCATATGTTGCATGAATGTTGTTGGGGCATTAGTTAATCTGAATGGCATTACCACGAATTCATAGTGGCCATAACGACTTCGAAAAGTCGTTTTATAAATAGCCTCTTCTTTAATTATAAGCTGATGATAACCTGATCTGAGGTCAATCTTAGAGAAATATTCTGCTCCAGAAAGCTGATCGAAGAGCTCATCAATGCGCGGCAATGGATACTTGTTTTTAATTGTGAGTTGATTCAGTCGCCGGTAATCGATGCATAGCCTGAGAGAACCATCCTTTTTTTTGACAAATAGAACCGGCGCACCCCAAGGGGATGTGCTAGGTCTGATGAAGTCTTTGTCTAGTAATTCCTGTAACTGCCTTTTTAATTCCTTGAGTTCTGTGGGAGACATCCTGTAAGGGGCTATAGAAACAGGTGCTGCTCCTGGGATGAGTTCAATAGTGAAGTTCACTTTTCTCTCGGGCGGTAAATTCGGTAATTCGGATGGAAACACGTCTGGGAACTCATTTACAATAGGAATGTCCGCTAAGATAATCTCCTTGGATTCGGTAATAATGACAGAAGCAAGAAAAGCTTTACATCCTTGCGAGATAAGTTTGCAAGCGTGAAGAGAAGATATGATAGTAGGATGCTTCTTGTACTTAATGCCAAGGAAGGAAAATCAATATTAAAGCTAATTAACTATCTTATCCCGGGCTCTACCCAATTCTCACATGGGTGTAAAAATTTCTTCCTTAGTTCATAGGTATGGGTCCTTAAACCTTGGACTTATCCTATGACATGACTCTTCTTCCTAAGTCCTGAGACTTAGGCTCTGATACCAACTTAACTCTCATGCCCCGAGCAATTATTACAGCGGAAGACTCGCTCGAGGAACGCGAACAGCCGGTATGGTAAGCCTCTTGCAAGTAAGAATGATCAGAGCGTAAGACAATCACACACACATAATGCAATTGCACAATATTTACTCAACTTCAACTTTCATTAATAATCAAATCCAATATTCGAATACAACCACTAATTCAACTTCCATCATACTAGACTTAAGAAATAAGAAATTACATAGACTCGATCTAAACAATATAAACTTCCTAAATCTTCGCTCATTCTTTATTCACTCTCGGATCCACTACTTGAACATTCCGAATTCGAACCCGACTCACTTCCATTTCCTGAAAAAGAATGGAAATAGGTAATGAGCACACTTACCCAGTAGGTATCTTCGCATCAACATGATTAGTACTATTTAAGTAATTAGCATTTTAGCTCTAGAGAAATAAGGTAAAATCATGCAAATGCGATGAATCATGCGATCAAATCAAAGTAGCAAGACATTCATGTAAGATAAGATGAACGAGTATGAACTAGCAAGAATGTAACAAGTATGATCAAGAATGTAGCATGGCCTTTCATGAACAAGAATGTAACGAGAATGTACTAGCAAGTCACGTAATCATCACTCCAGTATCCTTTGCTTATGAGCAAGTACTTTGTGAATTTCTGTGGAATATCAAGAAAGTCAAGTATCAATCATGCTGTATTGCGTTGTGTTGTGGATTTTCACTTATTTATAAAGAAAGTACTCCCAGCGTAATGCGACGCCAGTAGCATCATATCCCATGGTTTTTAATAGTATGTTTTCGACAATCAGTCGAGGGGACTATCATAGAGCCCTTGAACACAATCAGTACTCGATCACATCTTCAAGTATAAATCAAGCTTTTTCCACGCATGTAATAAAGTATGGCCAAGAATGTACAATTCCGACAAGCTCTTGATAACAATAATTCAATGAATGAATGCTTCAATAAGAATCATGAGGAATCAATAATGACTTATACTATGTTATGCTTATGGAAATAAATCGGCAGCATAACGGTACATTCTTTATCTTCCATTCATTATATTAGGTTTCTTGATCAATATGATAAGTTCAATATCATCAAGTGTCTGTCTAGAAACCTTTGGAATATCAACCCTTGGTCAAACCTTGGGTTAAAATACTCAAGTAGTGTGACAGTCGTGTATTGGGCCGTTACATGATGTGACGCTCCAGTATTGGGCCGTTACATTGACGTGACGGTCTAGAGTTGATGCGTTAGAACGACTAAATCCAGAAATAATAATTGGACTCAGTTAAATGTGACGGTTGTATATTGGGCCGTTACATGTGCCTGACGGTCCAATATAGGTCCGTTACACTACTGATAACCAGAAACCTCAATAGTGTATTCTAATCACTTGGGTATTAATGGTACAACCAAATCGACGTCCTAGTGGGAATCCCAAGCTCGCGGAGAATTACGGAGGCCTTGAAACAAGATTTCCTAGTCCATTGGAAGGAATATCTAATAGAGAGGTCCTCATGTCCAAGAATAGTGTTCCTATAGTGCAAAGTGTAAACTAATGGACATATACCTGAATATACGCCACGTACTTAGAGAAATGACTCTATAGATAGAAAAGAATGTGTAACAATGTGAAACCAAGATAAAATCCCGTCAATACATCTTTGGAAAAATCATGATTTAGATACAAAACTATAGAGTTTAGTCAATGAAATTAACATAACTTAAAATAACTCAAAATATTTTCATCATGCAATTTCCTATCATGAGTCAATTAAGCAACTCAAAGTCATGAAAATAAGGTTAAAACTTAGATAACTAGGCTTATTCATAAGTAAGTTTGGCTATCCTCAGTCCTATCTCGGTTTGACAGTAAACCGCACTCCGATGGTCTAGTATGGGCGCGTCATAGGGCTATGACGATTTATCATTGGACCGTTACAGTATTGTAACGCTCATGTTATGGTGCGTCAGAGACAACTGAGAAACTTTAAGTACAACAGGGGTTGTGACGGCTTATCGTAAGGTCGTTACAGTTATCTGACGGTCCTAGTATGATGCGTCAGAGTCCCTGCTAACAATGTAATGAAATAAAAAGACTATGATTTGAAACCATGTTATGTTTTGAAAAGATTTATCTACCCCAATCATGACAAAACGAAGTAAAAAGTCATCTAGATGCATAGGTTGCAGTGAATTAACAAGATAATATCTTTGATCTTTGATTAGGGTTAACGACATGTATGTATGCATGAACCCATTAAAACATGAAATTCATAGTCTATAATGCATGAAATCAAACATAATCAGAGGGCTTTTATCCCTAACAAGGTATTTTTACCAATCATGAGATAACCTACCGCTTAACTAGGCTTTATACTTCTAATTTGAGCTTTCAAGGACCGCCCTAGTTCCTCTCTTTTTGTGACTTTTCAGCAACTTCACATTGCCCTAGCTCCTCAGCCTCTTGACCTAAGGACGTAAAAATTTGAGGGCAAGAAGCTGAAACTAAGGTGATCAAAAAGTTCTAAATAACTGAACTCTAATTACCTTGTTTAGACGTCCTAATTCTCTGATCTTCAGTGGCCTTTAGCTCTGATTCCTAGGTTACTATGGTCGAACCAGCAACTTTGGAAGCTTCAATCTCCTTGGTTTCTTGATCTCCTAGCACGAAATTTGGTGAACTATTAGTCTAAAGTATACTAAACAAAATCTTCTAAAGAACTTACCGAAAATTATATCTCCTTACCTTGATTCTTCACGAGTCAAAAGTAAGGGTCGCTCAGTTCAGAACTAGGTCCTATTTATAGAGTTTTGAAGATTAGATCGATTCTAGAGTCCTTAATTTGCCAGAACCTAATCTCTAAGAGTCCTTAGTAATGTTATAAGCTCTCCCAAGTGAATCTCTTGTAGATAAGATCTCAAAGTTCTAATCTTTTTACTCGTTCTTTCTTTCACGGAATTGTCAGAGTGTAACGCATCATTCTAGGTGCGTTACAAGCTTGTAGCGGTCGCCCGATAGACCGTTACACCAAACGTATACAGAGTTTCAATTAAATAAAACTCTCTTGTTCATTTATCCTTATAATTATCTATAAAAATAGTATTTATCTTTAAAATACGTGAATAAGTCAATTAACCTTCTAGAATATGGGCCAAACTTAATGGGCTTGGTCCATTAACCTTTTGGATTATCTTTAACTATGCTAGGTTAATTATTTAACCTAATTAGGTCTTATAATCACTTATTGATCTATTATTCTATTTATTAATTTATTTAGGCCTTTATAAATTCCAAAAAATAATTAAATATTCTAAAAATACTTTATAAAAATTCTGGGGTCTTACACACGTGTCACCCGATCCCTCGAGCCACGTGCCGCGTCCTGGCGACACTTCCCCGGTCAATCCTCGGTTCCATAGGTGATTGTCGAGAAATCGACGGGCACGCCCGCATTCCACCCAGCCATCCCTGTCCCAGTCTCTCAGAATGATGAACCATACGCCATCCCTTCCAGTGCGTTCCTATCGTTCTCTCTGCCTTCTTCTCAATACTCCAGGAATCCCCGCGTGCCCAGTAAACCTATTTTGACCTTCCGTAAAAGGCAAGTGTACACCCTCACCGCGAGGACAAAATGACAAGTGACTCCCCGCGGTCGTAAACACCTACCCAAACGCCACAACCAGAACGCGGCCACCAAGGAGATCGTGTTCAAGTCAGAATGTGGCCACCCAGACTACCGCATTCAGGACCATCAACCAGGTCCACCTAAACCCCCCCCCCTTTACGTGGACCAACATGACCCCCCTTCAAACTTTGGCCTATAAAACCCCTAGGGATGGCCAAAGGTCACATACTTCACCCAACTGAGCCCTATGGGCAACATACAACTTGCGGGCACGACGAGGACGGCGATCCAATTTTGGTTGGTTAGTCTTGTGCTTAGCAATCACACGCTGAGGGCATGTCGCATGATCACCCCTCAGACGGCGTTCAAGCGAAGACATAAACCTCCACGTCAAACTCCTCGATGGATATCATATAAAGGCAGATCGGCGAATACCCGACGAAGGAGACGATCCGACCTACATCAGCTTCGTGACCGGCGAGTACACACCAAGGGCACACTACACAAGTCTTGATGAAAGATAAAGTGTGAGATCTCTGTCTTGATAAACGACACCCAATTATCCCAGTCTTGACGGTGCCCGACTGTCCCAGTCTCAACGGCACTCAACTACTCCAGTCACAGCAGTGCCCACAGCACCCAGTTACTCCAGTCACAATGGTGCCCACGGCACCCAACTTTCCCAATCTCAAAGGCACCCAATTACTCCAGTCACAGTGGTGCCCCTGGCACCTGACTACTCTAATCACAACAGTGCCCATGGCACCTGATTGCCCAGTCCTGGCGGCCCCCGACTGTCCCAATCTCAGTTGAGGAGTGAGCCAACGAAAGCACAACTGAGTTTGATTGGAATGCCTTGGTTGTATAGCTGATCAAAGGATGTTCTCGATAGATTTATCACCTATAAATCTGGATGGTTTTTGTTGCAACTCAGAGAAAATAAGGCAAGGATATTACAGTTGCATTTCTTCATATATCACATTCAGATGGATATTACTCAGTCAGATAAAGAATATTCACATAAACTCAGTTGCATTTGGATACCAACGTATATGGAAGGATGTAAAAGGATTACAATTGGTACTTCAATCGGATGTCAGATGGGCAAAAACAGATACTCAATAAAAAGCTCAGGTGAAAAACACCAAAAGATAATCAGCTAGCAAAGCTTAAGTGTTTCTCTTCAGATGTAAGGTAGAAGAATAGTTATTTAATTGCAGGTCTTTTCTTGAGCACGATGGTTGGAGCAATTAAATTGGACGAAGAACAAGGATGTGTAGACTCGGTTGCTTGCTTTGACTGTATTCAGTCGTAAGAGATATTCTGACTAAAACTAGTTTGCAAGGAAGATTATCGACTTCGTCTAGTCGTAGAATCTTCAACTAGGTATGATCACAAAATAAGCATTGTCAATGGAATGGTTTTCGACTAAATAGGAGAACTGACAGTGTTTATATAAATAGCCCTACATATCGACTAAAAGACAAAAGGTTTCCAGTTAAGGGATATTGTAAGTAGTTTAACTAGATTAGAGTTTCAATAGAAAATGCAACTGAGTAAATTTTGTGAATATAAACATTTTGAGTGCACTAACTAAGTAAATAGTTTTGACTATTGTACAAAGAATCAAGCTTAAGAGCATGGTCAAAACTTCGTGAGGATAGTTTCAGAAGATCAGGTAGTGACTGTCCTATGAGAATGCATTTGAGTTCTTTCGATCGGTTCTTTCACATCGGGAGCTTAGAGACGTATTCCCAGTCAAAGAATCAGTGTAGAAGATTGTGCAACTGAGTTCAAGGACTTGTAGGATTATACCAAATCAGCTAAGCAGATATGATCAGGGAAGTATAGATATGATTAGGAGGAGTTTGATCGAATTGAGTTGGGAAAGACTAAACCGAAGGCAAAGCCAAAGAGATATATAGACAGATTCATGATATGGCCTTTTAGACTATGTTTTAGCTTAATCTAAGGAGCACACATACTATCTTATGTTAACTTCTAAACAGATAGTTTTGCATGAATTGTTGTCATCACTCAAAATAATAATCAGACCAAGATATTGAAATCAGCATTAGGGCACAAGATCTAACAAAAACCAATCACATAATCATTTCATTAAACCACATAAGTTCACATAATAATGGGGGGAAGAGACAAGGAGGCAATCACACATAGAGACATGACGACTTTTATAGTGGTTTCCTTGTTAACCTACGTCCACTCTCAAGAATGCCTTAGGTGCTTCGCTATAACTTGCTAGACATTAAAATGTTAGCACACCCGTCACAGCTTAACTTAAGGTTCAAGCTCACCTCTCCACACTAGATATCAAGGTGCTAGCACACCGCTCAACACTCTACCACCTATTAAAACAACGACGTGCACTATGCACAAAACTCTTCCTCTTGGAGGAAGTTCCCAACGAAACATACGAGAGATCTAAACTATTTCAATACAAGAATAGAAAAGAGGGAGAATTTTTTATCACAAAATCATGTAGGAGACGTGCAGCAGTGTCTTCAAGTCGTTCTTGTAAGAGATGTTGCTAGAAGACATCTTAGAGTGATGTAGATCCTCCTCCACAAGGGTGGTTTCTGATTCTATATGTTTTGATTCAAAATAGGGCGACTCCAACACCCCTAGAGAAAGTAGAGCCCCTAAATATATAGGTAGCAACCATCCACAGTTGTCCTAGTTCAATTCGGAAAGAAATCTGAGTAAGAAATGGCAAGTTCGCAACAAGACAGATTGCATTGGTGTCGTTGTGGTCTCAACATCAAACTATGACACCAGTTCATTATGTGTTTATTGGAAAATGATTCTTCTCAACATGTATGACGTCAAAGAGGACACTAATTCGTTAGTGCTTCTTAGATAGTGAGTGTACCTAAGATGCCTGACACCAAATTAGACACCTCCCCACCTACTATCTTTAAATCCCCATAACGTTTCGTAGAAAAGTCCAATCAACCTGATCTTGGGCTCCTTTGAAAGAACTCATCAAATGCTATCACATCGTAGATGAGTTCATCGTAAGAATCACACGATTTACTATTAAAAGTTGACAATCTTCCTCACATTGTTCATTCTTTGAACCCATAAATTGAAACACACTTAAGCAACCCGCCAGAGAACGTTAGTTAAAGGTTCTGTTATCGTCAAAATTTATTAGAGAGATCTCAACAATCCATCTTATATAACATTATAAAATAAATATGAAACAATTTCAAGTACCGAGAGTTATGTATGTCTAGCTACTATGTAAAGTCTATGTTTTCAAGAGGACCTTATGATCATTATGACATAAATTCAAAATTTTAAAAAATGAAAATTTAACTAGGCCTTCTTATCTAAACAAAATGTTCACTAAAAAATTGTGATTTATTAAGATAATTTTTTAAGTTCCCATAAAGTAAAAAAACACTATTTAATTACTACTTTCTTTAAAATATCTTTTAAATAAAAATACAAATAAGTCATGTTTATATTATATGAATTCAAAATCTTATGTCATATTAAATTTGTATACTAAAAATTAACATTCCTTTCACACGTGAAGATTCTAAACTTTTATGTCAATTTGTTTTTTCTCTCTAAAGCTGATTTTAGGTAAAGTACTAAGTCAAATCTTCCATAACAACTTTATTTTTACTTCTATTTAGGAACCTATTATGTGAAACTTCGGCTGAAAGTGAAAAACAACCATAAATTTGTACAAACAACTTCTAAGGCCTATCATACCCTCTAAATAATGGAAAGAAATTATGCAAAAGTCTGTCCGAAAGTGCTTCTAATATGTCAGACAAGGTACAGTACCACAAAAGTTACATGGGCACTCCCCTTGCAAGGAGATTGTAGCAAAATTCATATAAAAAAAATATTTTTTTTATTCTACAAATGTTTCTAACGTATCAATCCGATATCTGACGTATTACACGTATCCACTCGGAGAGTCTAGTCAGTCTGTAGCACGCAATCAGTATGTTACCTATTTTCTTTAAAATATTATGTATATTATTTTATATCAAATATGTCTTTATAGGTAATTTGATTTGGAGAGCTTTTTTGACACGCCAAGAGTCGGGATCAAAACTCGTGAGTCACACCATTTTTTTTATTTTTTATTATTTTTTAATAAAAAAGAAGTAAAATATTTATGACAATTGTGAGATTCAAACGTTTTATCTCGTAAATAACTAACACACTTCCTAACCATTGAGTTATACGTAATTTTTTGTCATATTTTACTATAACATATATTTATTAAATAATTCTTCACTCTTAGCACATGACATTACGATACGATGTCATATCTTGCTATATCGACAAAATATCGATACTAGCGGGTCGACAAACTTTGACTCTAGGTCAAAACATTTGAAATCTCATTAATAAAATATACCAATGTTTGAATACTAAAATAGCATAATATAACTCTAGTAGGATGTACTCTAGATTCCACCCCCCCCCCAAGTATTTAATGTACGGGAGAATATCATAATTGAGAGGGGGGGAAGAGGAAACACTTAGAATCAAAATGTTCTCCCCAGAGAATACTACTTGAAAATAAATGTTGACGTGGCGGTGACGTGGAAGATGGATCAACGGCACTCGACGGCACGGACGGACGGGATAGTTTGTTGTCTTGCACAGCTCGGTCTCACATCGGGCGGTCTCTCGTCGGGCGACTCTCAAATCTCACAAGAGAAAGGAGGGAAGCTGGATGCACAAAGGGGCCGAGCAACTACGTGATTGTAAATTGCTGGATTCATTCATATATGTATCCTTACATCCTTGGCCTCCCTTATATAAGAAAAGCCATGACATCAAAACCTTTAGACTTTACCTATTTGCATATATACCCTAACCTAATAAAACAAGACTCAACAACCCACCTTCGACTTGTGAGTTTAATAAATATAAAATACACGTCTTCTGACCAACCTTGCCTAATAAAATAAAAGTAAATATACATGTAGTAATACATGTATTTTACACACGTACAAACTCAATACTCAAATACGTACAAATATACACAAGTATCTACTTAAGATGTCGAGTCTTCGAGTGAGTCTCCGAGCCACAAGCTCGGTGCAGTCCGGGCGGTGCGGCGTCGGCTCCGAGTAGTGGACCCGGTAGTGGACCCAGTGGTGTCCCCACCAACCCTCCCGGGGCGGCTGGAACTCGACTCCGTCGAGTAAGGGGGGACACTGTTGTGGTAGTGCTCCAGCAGATCTGGATCGAGGGGCTGGAGATCTTCCCGGCTGATCCAAAAATCATCAGAAGGTGGTCAGTCCCGCCAGCGGACAAGGTAGCGCTGGTACACCCGGCTCCGTGTAGTAGTCACATGCTCATCTAGTATCCTCTCAATTTGCTCGCGCGGTGCTCTCGAGGCTGTGGGACGCACAGGGGTGGGCTCACTCACAATGGGAGGAGAAGGCTCGAAATTGTCACTAGGAATCACTGTGGGTTCCTTGTAGGCCACTAGGTCTGCCACATTAAAGGTCGAGCTAATCCCATATTCGGGAGGTAAGTCCACAACATAAGCGTTGGAGCCAATCTTCCGCAGGATTGGGAAGGGACCATCACTACGGGCTTGCAACTTTTTAACGGCTCCCGAGGGGAGACATTCAAGTTGAACCCGTACCATAACCAAGTCACCTTCTTGAAATTCATGGTGACGCATATGCGAATCAGACAGTCGTTTGTAAGTCTCATTACTGAGGCTTATTTGCTTGCTAATTGACTCATGGAGACTCTTGACGTGCTGTGCAAACTCCTCAGCTGACTTGGATGTCCTAGACTCGAGTGGGAGGGAAATGAGATCCACAGGTTTCTTAGGTTTGTAGCCATGCACGACCTCAAATGGACTCATACCTATGGACCTATTGACAGAGCTATTGTATACAAATTTGGCTCTGGGTAAAAGAAGGTCCCAAGTGCCAGGATTATCCCCTACAAGACATCTCAGTAAATTTCCTAAACTCCTGTTGACGACCTCGGTTTGCCCATCGGTTTGGGGATGATAGGCAGTAGAAAATTTCAGCTTAGTGCCAACTAGGTGCCAAAGTGTCTTCCAAAAATAGTTAGTGAATCGGACATCTCGGCCAGACACTATAGTTTAGGGGAGACCATGCAGACGCACGACTTCAACGAAGAACAGGTGGGCTACTCTAGATGCATCAGATGTTTTGGAACATATAATGAAGTGGGCCATCTTAGAGAACCTATCAACTACCACGAAGATGGAGTCATGTTTGTGAGCAGTGCGTGGTAATCCAAGGATAAAATTCATGCTCACATCAACCCATGGTCTATCAGGGATGGGGAGAGGAGTGTAGAGATCATTGTTCTGTTTGACCTGTTTGGCCATTGTGCATGTCCTACACTGGGCTACAGTTTTGGCCACATCTTTCTTCAGGCCAGGCCAATAAAAGTGCTCCTCTACAGAATAGATGATCTTGTTGCGTCCAAAGTGACCAGCAAGACCTCCAGCATGCATTTTCCAAATCAAGAATGTTGGGTCCCACAGTGTAGTGACACGGATCTAGAGCGGGGTGGATAGATCCCTCTCTAAAAATTAAGACCAATTAAAAAGACTTGAAGGCTTCTCAATCAAACCTCACCGAACATGCAAGTGACAAGATCACACACGGAGAGATGGCAGTTTGAAGTAACATTATACGTTAACAAATTTAGCATCAATGTGCAAGATAATCAATAATCCATCCTGTGAATGGTGGTAGAAGATAAGGAACAAACACTCAACCAATCACACATGCACAAGGATTTTTTAGGTGGTTCGGGACCACGACGGGTACCCTACGTCCACCCCTCACCACCTCGGTGAGGCTTCACTAAAACGCTACACGATGTAGCACACGGAGACAAACCCCAATACACCACACGCTGCTCGACGGCAGCAAACCACACACACACGAGCTCGATGCTCAACACGCTGTAGAGCAGCACAGACACGAGGGCGAACCCTCAACACGGTGCTTAGCACCACACATACACACACCAAGATAGGGACGCACCCCAACAGTCAATCCACACTCGGAGACACCGCTCCGAACACACACATAGTTTTCTTCAGTTTAAGAGATGGACACAGATGTACATTTGCAAGCTCAATAAGCACAAATCTTCAAAGCAATCTCACTAAACATCAACTAAGCACTAGACTGCAGCAAGTAAGAACAAGGACGGGTTGAGAGAACTCCTGGCTGGAGGACGATGGCCTTGGCTTCTTTAATGACTGAGGCAGACTGGACTTTAGAAGGAGGATGAAAGTTGATGCTTCAACAGGTTCATTTCTTAAGGATGGAAGAGGATGAACATCAGACCCTTTCTTCTTCACCTTGAATCACTTTCTACGCATTGGGTAACTTGGAGATGGTACAGCCGTCTTCTTCAACAAGATGGCTTCTGGAAGGTGGAAGACGATAGTCTTCAACCTTGAATCGAGCTCAGCACGACCTGGGAAGAAGCTTCAACACCGCTCCGGCCTCTCTCCCTGCAAAACCCCAAAAACGTATATATCCTTCAATGCTTTCTCTTCTGTTCAAGAAACCCTATCTCATTCGATTTATACCCAAGAGGAATGGGCGGCCACGTGGAGGATATTATCCCCCAAGGACTAATCACAATAGGGCACAAAAAGATGGGATCGAGCAAGGGCTCCGGCCGCCGCGCGAACCGACGATTTTCTCGGTTGCCGGAAAGTGTCGACCCCATGGGTCGACACTCGCGTTCGGGCAAGACAGAACAAAGCCCAAATAGAACCCAGCGTAGAAAGTGTCGACCCATGGGGTCGACACTTTCCACCTATGGCAATAATAAAAGGCCACGGCAGAAAGTCCCGGAATAAGTGTCGACCTTGTAGGTCGACACTTATGTCTAGGGTTCTGAAACATGAACCCAGACAGAACCTCGTGATAAAAATGTCGACCAAGGTCGACACTTATGTCTAAGGTTCTGAAACATGAACCCAGACAGAACCTCGCGATAAAAAGGTCGACCCTGTGGGTCGACTTTTTATCCCTAAGTTCGAAGACATAAGAGGGCCGGCTAAAAACACCAGACCCTTGGATAAAGTGTCGACCCATGGGGTCGACACTTTTCCTGACAAAATGCAAACTCAATAGAACTCACAAAGGGGTGATCCTAAAGACATGAGATATTAAAAACATCTACATGTATGGAAGAAAAAAGCAACACTACCCCAAAAATCACAGATAAGCCAAGTAGTTATAGATGGAATTACCTTGGGGTTTGTTCATCCAAACTACATAAGAATCCTCCTTCAACCATTCAATAAAAGTAACTTACTATTATAATGTTTCAGTTGAATGACAGCCACTTGATCTTGACATTTGGTCTCCATTGAAAGTCCTTGTCAAAGTTACACACTTAAGGTCAGTCTTCAGTTCTCATTTGCTTTCATTAAGATTAGTCTCTAACTCTCATCAATCACTCAATATCTAGACTAAGTTTCTTCAAACCACATGTTAGCTATCACAATAGCTTGAATCCTATCCAAATCAACTAAGGAAGAGTTAGAATAATTTCACCCAAATTGTTCGGAGACTTTCCTTTCTCACTAACTCCTGTAAACATATCAAAGCACATGTTAGTTAAGTTCATCAAATCAGTTGACTATGTCATACACTAGCCGTTCAATCAAATGGAGTTTGCTCAATTCATTTCAAATCCACAAACTACATATGCAAAATGTTTACATGGAGAACAATCGCATGGTATATAGTTCATCATCAAAATTCCTTAATACACGATTGTGCACGGGGTTCAACAATCTTCCCCTTTTTGATGATGACAAATATTATGTGTAATTAGATAAAATAAAGTTGACGGATAAAAAGGTTTCAAGAAACTTCAACTCACATCTAGCATTCTAGACATGAAACTATGCTTAACCAACCAAGTACACTCATTCTCAAAATGCAGTCAGACTCATTTAACACATAAGGCATGTTGTAGACCATTTGATACCATACCCATGAATGTAATGGATTCTAACCATGAATCAAGATAACAACCAACATCATTGATGAATTATCCATCAAACATCCAAAAGTGCATTTCTAATCATAAATCGAAATGGCATCTGAAAAGACATCCATCAACAAGATATGTTCATTCACATTGTAACTCAAGTTCACAAAAAAATTGTAACAAAAGTTCACAAAATATGACATTCACAAAACAGCTTATAACTTCAACATTGTCCATAAGACAACCATGTCCACAGAATTCCATAAGACAACCATTTTTCATAGGATAACCATGTCCACAGAATAAGCAAGTCCTTCACAAAACTAAACATCGAACTAAACAAACACAGAACTAAACACAAGTCCACAAAATATGCCATAACATCTACATTTCATCTCCCCCTTTGTCATCAACAAAAAGGAGTGGTAAGGGGGGTAAAGTCAATCAGCTTGTCCATTAGAAGGAAGGTGCTAAAGCTTCAAGGAGAGTCAGGAGGTGTCCGAGGACGCCTCAGAAAATCAGAGAGATCGTCAAACTGGTTTTGAATGCCAATGGCAGTATGGAGTGAGTCAATGGAGTCGGCCATGGCAGCGAACTTCTGAAGATAAGTATCATGATGAAGCTTGAGTTCTTTGACTTCCCGTGTGAGGGCATCCACTTATTCTTTGACATTGCAAACTTCATCAGCTAATTCGTCAAATTTGGTGTTTATTGATGTATCTTGTCACGTCCCGAGCGCGGAAGCTTACCCGTGGCGCGACAGTTTTATATAGAACCAAAGCGAGCTAGCTATTCGATGGAATTCTTCATTTTGATAGTTAATAGAGTGCGTAAATAACTAAGATTTAACTTGAAATTAATACAAATAATCCGAGATGACAATTGTTACCACTAACCAAATGACAATTACACACATTTCTCGAGTCCGACTACTAGGCTTCAAGCCCTTATTACAGTTCTAATAAATTAGACTAATACAACTAACATCTGACATAACTGGATACAAATGATATAATTACTACACCACAATTAACAAGACAACATGATGATTCCATTTCTACACTCATCACTCAGACTCATTCCCTTCCGAGTTCTGGCTGATATTCGCACTACCTGAAAAGGTTAGAAAATAACTAGATGAGCGAATCGCTTAGTAGGATTTACATCTCAAGTTCTAACATGCTTTAAGTGAATTACACGTTCATTTAATATAGGTAACCTATGCATGCAGACAAATAGATATCAAGGAATCATAAGATCAACAAGAGTAGAAAGTGAGAATATATAGATTTCACAATTTCAATAGTAAGTGATAGTAAATGATGTCAGGCCAGTGATAACTAAGAAGTGATAACTGGAATAGCAACATGTTAATCAAGCTAGCAAGTAGTTTCAAGCATGTATAACTGGAATTGGCTATTTATCAATGCATTCAAATAAACACTTTTACCCTTCTGTGGGTCTCAAGTCAATCAATCAAGTAATATCACGAGAATGAGTGGAATGCCTAAAGTCTAGCAAGCAAGTACTCCGGTGCAATACCAAACACCGTGGTCAATAAACTCCCATGGGCACAAGTACCTTCGGGTGCTCCTCCCAGGACCAGACCGGGCCCTATATGCACAGCATTGGTCATGTTTGTCAACATCCACTCTCGTTTATAGCCAATATGGAATTTCAAGGGTTGACTCGATAAGATGTATATAAGGTGGATTATAGAATAGAATCCAAGGCGTATCGTTATGTAGGGACGAACTAGGAGTAAAACCCGTAACGTTCAATACATGCTAATGACAATAGGAGTTTGAGACTAACTTACTGGTGTTGACACGAATGTCGATATTAGTTATATATATATATTTTTATCCAAAATGTATATGTATATATATATCCGATTATAAAATTCTGTCCACTATAATGGAGGTTATAGGTATGGATACCTTCTGTCCGATATACATATATGAGTTAGCCAAAATGGTGATTTATTATAATAATCAGAAATTAATTATGAAAATAAATTTTTATGTTGAATATAGTTCTAACTTGCTAAAAATGATATTAACATGTTGAGAATGAGTTTCATATGTTACTTTACTGGTAAGATGATAAAAATAAATTTTTCATGCTGGATTTAATTTTTACATGCTGAAAATTAATTATTAACATGCTAAAATTAACTATTAACATGTTAAAATTAATTAGCTTACTGATAGGATGATAAGATAAGGTTTCCATGTTGATTACAGAAATTTTCTGATAACAACATAATTTTATCATGTTAAAATTTATTTTTCTAAATTTATTTGCTAATTATTTGATAGGAAAATAGAATTATCATGCTGAAAAATAGTTTTAATACACTGAAAATAACTATAACATGCCAAAAATAATTATAACATGCTGGAATAATTTTTACCATACTGTAAGAAATGTTATCATGTTGGAAGTAATTTTTATGCCTTAATTTACTACTTTATTTAATAGAAAAGTAAGTTTTATATGTACAAAATAGCTTTAAATAGATTTTAACGTGCTGAAAATAATTTTTATATCTCAATATGTATAAAATAATTCTATCATATTGGTAGTCACTTTTAACATGCTGGAAATAGTTTTAACATGTTGGAGATAATTCTTAGTATGTATAAACTAATGTGGTGAAAATTAGATTTTTACAAAAAAAAAATAATTTCATTCTACAAATATATATATATATATATACACTCTGTAAGAATGAAGGAGTCCATTTTATATTGTATTCCGTTCTCTATATATATTCGGTGAGAATGGAGGTGTAGACATTAGTTATATATATATATATATATATATATATATATATATATATATATATATATTCTTGTCTAACAATATATAATAAAGATGTTTTGTATATACAATTAATGGAAGTATATATATGAATTTATATACATATATAATGAAGGTGCTTATTAATGGAAGTATATATATGAATTTATATACATATATAATGAAGGTGCTTGTATATACAATTAATGGGAGTATATATATATATATTTAAGGGGTTTTATGTCATTTTTCATTAAGTTCACAGCATGTGTCGACACTAGTGTCGACACGTACTGTTCATTTTTGGTCTCTGTTGTACAGTGAGCATTACAATGTTTTGTGTGTCGACACCGGTGTCGACACCTGAGTCGACACATGACTTAAATGTATACGTATGGTGTTAAGTTAATAGCATGTGTCGACACCGGTGTCGACACCTGTGTCGACACATGAGGTTCTTCTACGGTTTTCAATTAACAGCATGTCTTAAATTCTGTGTCTATTGTTAATTAAGTCTTGTTTTGGTTTAATCATCTTGTTAATCAAGTGTTTAAGGTTTTAATCCATGGTTTAATTTTGGTTTGTCAAAACTCTGGTATAAGTGTCGCGTAGGTGTCGCGTAGGTGTTGACACCTCGCGTAAGTGTTGCGTAGGTGTCGCGTAAGTGTCAACACTTGCGCAACACTTGTGCAAGTGTTGCCCAGGTGTTGCGTAGGTGTCGCGTAAGTGTCAACACTTGCGCAACACTTGTGCAACACATTTTACTACAAGTGTCGACACATGTATGACATATGTATGGAAGTGTTACCCAGGTGTTGCGTAGGTGTCGCGTAAGTGTTGCGTAGGTGTCAACACTTGCGCAACACTTGTGCAACAAATTTTACTACAAGTGTCGACACATGTATGACATATGTATGGAAGTGTTACCCAGGTGTTGCGTAGGTGTCGCGTAAGTGTTGCGTAGGTGTCAACACTTGCGCAACACTTGTGCAACACCTGTGTCGATATACTGCAAGTGTCGACACATGTATAGAAGCGTTGACATTTAACATGCTATGCTGTTAATAGATTAGTTAATAAATCTAATACATGTTAATTATCAAGGATATGAGACTAATACTTGCTAATTGTTCCAGATTGAAGCTATTGCATGCTAACTACGAGGCTAACACATGATGTATAAACACGAATTCATCGCATGGAGATGTGCCTAGACTAATCATCATGGATTAGATACTAGTTTAGTTAAAATTGAGAACACCTACCTCAGGTATAAGGGCAGCTTTCTTCTGCAACGTCGGAGGCTCCCCCTTCTCTGCAGCAACAGCAACCCTTTGGAAGAATGAAGGGAGTTTCGATATAGGGAGTATTATTGTGTTTTGGGATAGTCACGAGGGGATAAGATGCTACATAATTCGTATCTCAGTGCGATGCCAGCTCAAACGGGCTGTTCATGTCTGAGAAGAAGACATATGCCAACGCAGGTTTGTTTGTGGTCATGTAAGCTAAATTATAGAGCCTTGTGGCCCTGTGTCGGTGTAAGATCCTATAGCATATAATTATTTGTTACCCAAGTGTTGCGTAGGTGTCGCGTAAGTGTCAACACTTGCGCAACACTTGTGCAACACATTTTACTACAAGTGTCGACACATGTATGACATATGTATGGAAGTGTTACCCAGGTGTTGCGTAGGTGTCGCGTAAGTGTTGCGTAGGTGTCAACACTTGCGCAACACTTGTGCAACACATTTTACTACAAGTGTCGACACATGTATAACATATGTATGGAAGTGTTACCCAGGTGTTGCGTAGGTGTCGCGTAAGTGTTGCGTAGGTGTCAACACTTGCGCAACACTTGTGCAACACCTGTGTCGATATACTGCAAGTGTCGACACATGTATAGAAGCGTTGACATTTAACATGCTATGCTGTTAATAGATTAGTTAATAAATCTAATACATGTTAATTATCTAGGATATGAGACTAATACTTGCTAATTGTTCCAGATTGAAGCTATTGCATGCTAACTACGAGGCTAACACATGATGTATAAACACGAATTCGTCGCATGGAGATGTGCCTAGACTAATCATCATGGATTAGATACTAGTTTAGTTAAAATTGAGAACACCTACCTCAGGTATAAGGGCAGCTTTCTTCTGCAACGTCGGAGGCTCCCCCTTCTCTGCAGCAACAGCAACCCTTTGGAAGAATGAAGGGAGTTTCAATATAGGGAGTATTATTGTGTTTTGGGATAGTCACGAGGGGATAAGATGCTACATAATTCGTATCTCAGTGCGATGCCAGCTCAAACGGGCTGTTCATGTCTGAGAAGAAGACATATGCCAACGCAGGTTTGTTTGTGGTCATGTAAGCTAAATTATAGGGCCTTGTGGCCCTGTGTCGGTGTAAGATCCTATAGCATATAATTATTTGGCACAAAACGTATAAAATGGTGGAAGCTAGGATTTGAACCCTGGTCATTGGGTTTAAAGGTAAGTCACTTAACCAACTACACTAGGAAGTCACCTTGTTAAAAGAATAATCGTTATATATGATAACTTCAAAATGAAATTGTTTAATTTTCTTTATATAATTAAAAAAATTAAATTATTTATGATTGTTTAATTTTATAAATCTAAACATTTAAATTATTTAATTTATAGAGTTGAAAAAAAATTGACTTATAACTTACTAAATTCTAAATAATTAGAAATTTTACTTATTAAATTATGAAAAATTGATTTCTTTGATTTTATAATTTGTGAAAATATAATTAGATATCTTTTAAATATAATATTTAAGTTTTAAAATAGTTTTTTTTAACTATTAGGAAATAGCTTATAGCTTAAATGCTTAATAAATGTTATTAAATTTAGTTATTTCTATTTAAAATTAACAGGTGTTACACCCTCCCCTACTTAAAAGAATTTGGTCCCCAAATTCAACTGCATGAGGATAATTATGCCATGAAGGAGAAAAACAGAGCGTATATGATACTTACAGTCTAAAACAGCTCTGGGTATCTTTTCTTCATAGATTCCTCGGTCTCCCAAGTTGCTTCCTGCTCCGAGCAGCGATTCCATTGAATTTTCATCATAGGGATCGTCTTGCTCCTTAGAACTCGGACTTCTCGATCGAGAATTCGCATCGGCTTTTGCTCATAGGTAAGATCCCTTTGAATCACCAAATTGGTGTGGTTGATGACATGAGAGGGATCGTGCACGTATTTCTTCAACATAGAAACATGAAATACGTTGTGCACTTCCGAGAGTTGAGGAGGTAGAGTAATACGGTAGGCTACCTCGCCCACTCTTTCCAACACCTCAAATGGGCCGATGAATCTTGGTGTAAGCTTGCCTATAACACCAAATCTTCGGATACCTCGGCTGGGAGATACCTTGAGGAATACATGATCGCCAACTTGAAATTCCAAGTCTCTCCTTCTGTTATCAGCATAAGATTTCTGCATGTACTGAGCTACCTTGAGTCTTTCTCTGATAAGGAGAATCTTCTCAGTAGAATCTCTTACCATATCAGGACCTAGGAGTTGTCTTTCACCGACCTCCTCCCAACATACCGGAGATCTACAGCTTCTACCATAGAGTGCCTCGAAAGGTGCCATTTGAATACTGGCTTGGTAGCTGTTATTGTAGGCAAATTCGGCTAGTGGTAAGTGGTCATGCCAACTCCCGCCGAAATCTATAATGCATGCTCGCAACATGTCTTCAACAACCTGATTAGTCCTTTCCGTCTGACCATCTGTCTGAGGATGAAAAGCAGTACTGAAATTAAGCTTCGTTCCCAGAGAGCATTGTAGACCCTTCCAGAAGTGAGATGTGAAGCGAGGGTCTCGGTCAGATACTATAGACACAGGAATTCCATGAAGTCTAGTGACTTCCTTAATATACAAAGCGACAAGAATATCAATCGACCATCGACTCTTGATAGGCAAGAAATGAGCCGATTTAGTAAGGCGGTCGATGATTACCCATATTCCATCATATCCACCCCTCGACTTGGGCAAACCCATGATGAAATCCATGCCGATATCCTCCCATTTCCACTTGGGAATATCCAGTGGATGCAGTCTCCCTGTGGGCTTCTGGTGTTCGGCCTTCACCTGCTGGCAAGTCAAACATCGAGACACGAAGTCCGCTATTTCCCTTTTCATGTTGGGCCACCAAAAGGTCCTTTTTATATCTTGTTACATTTTAGTGGCTCCCGGGTGTATCATGTATCTCGATCGATGGGCTTCTTCCAGAATCTCATTCTTCAGCTCAGGACTATCGGGCACACATGTCCTTTCATGGAATAAGATTCTGCCATCGGGTTCCAACTTGAAGTCGGTCTTCTCATCCAGTTTTTCTTTAATTTCCACCAACATCGGGTCTTCTTCTTGCAACCTCTTGATTTCAGTTAGCAAATCCGGATGTACACTTAAGTGGGATAGAGTGATACACCCATCATTCTCACTCATGTTGATGTCGAGTTCAGAAAATTTTTCTAGCAATTTCCATTCCTGAACCATACAGTTGGCTACTAGGACCCTCGACTTCCGACTAAGGGCATCTGCCACAGAATTTCCTTTACCGGGATGGTATTGTATAGTAAAGTCGAAATCCTTGAGATACTCGAGCCAACGCCGTTGCCGCATGTTCAGCTCCTTCTGAGAGAATAAATATTTGAGGCTTTTATGATCAGAGTAGACTGTAAATTATTCTCCATAGAGATAGTGCCTCCAGATCTTCAAAGCCAATACTACAGCGGCTAGCTCCAGATCATGCACAGGATAATTCTCTTCATGTTTCTTCAATTGCCGGGACGAGTATGCAATAACTCTCCCATTCTGCATCAATACACATCCGAGGCCGATACCAGAAGCATCGGTATATATCTCGTATTTCTCCCCTTCAATTGGAAGAGATAAGACCGGTGCGGTGGTCAATAGATCCTTCAAAGTTAAGAAACTCTTTTCACAGTCTTCATTCCACTCATAAGGCACTTCCTTGCGAGTCAATTTGGTAAAAGGAACAGCAATCTTGGAGAAGTCCTTGATGAAACGCCGGTAATAACCAGCTAAGCCCAAGAAGCTACGAATCTCCGTTGCATTCGTCGGTCGTCCCCAGTTTTGCACGGCTTCGACCTTTGCAGGATCAACAGAAATTCCATTCTTGGAGATAACATGTCCTAAGAAAGACACTTCCTCCAGCCAGAACTGGCATTTGCTGAATTTTGCATATAACTTATTGTCCCGCAATACTTGTAATGCCTTCTTGAGATGTTCCTCATGATCTTCTTTAGTCTTTGAGTAGATCAATATATCATCAATGAAGACCACAATAAATTGGTCTAAATAAGGCCGATAAATGCTGTTCATTAACTGCATGAAAGCTGCAGGCGCATTTGTTAGTCCGAAAGGCATAATAGTAAATTCGTAATGCTCGTACCTACTTCGAAATGCAGTTTTGTAAATATCCTCCTCCTTGATCCTCAATTGGTGATAACCAGACCGAAGATCTATTTTGGAGAAATACTTTGCTCCTGATAATTGGTCGAATAGCTCATCAATTCTCGGCAGTGGGTACTTATTTTTGATTGTAAGATTGTTTAACTGCCGATAATCAATGCATAATCTCAATGTGCCATCCTTCTTTTTAACAAATAGCACGGGTGCTCCCCATGGGGAAGTACTCGGCCTAATAAACCCTTTCTCCAGTAAATCCATCAACTGCTCCTTCAGCTCTTTCAGTTCCGCAGGAGACATCCTGTAGGGTGCTTTAGAAACAGGACCGGCACCCGGAACAATATCAATTGTGAATGACACTTCCCTCTCCGGGGGTAAACCGGGCAATTCGTCTGGAAAAACGTCGGAGAAGTCCTGAATCACTCGGATGTCTTCAATTTTCATCTTCTCAACTCCTGTGGTAGTTACAAAAGCCAGAAAAATCATACATCCTTTCTTCACCAGTTTACTAGCTCGGAGAGCTGAGATAAGCACGGTTTTATTCCGAGATTTGTTAAAAACTAACTCGGGATAATCCTCAAAAGCTATTTTGCCATGCCGACAATCTATCGTTGCTTGGTAGGTGGATAACCAGTCGGCTCCCAATATGACATCATAACATTCCATGTCAAGGCATATCAGGTCGACAGGTAGATTATTATTTTGAACCATCACCTCACAACTTGAGTAGTGATGCATGATATCCGATTTGTTTCCAAGAGGTGTAGATATAATTAAATCTATCCGTTCAGGTTCTTTGGAAAATGAAGCAGTAAACTTATTGGAAACAAATGAATGAGTTGCTCCAGTATCAAATAAAACTCTAGTAGGTTTAGAGCAAACAGTCAATGTACCTTCCACGATTCCTCCTTCCACAGATTCCGTCCCTTGAAGAGCTTGCAGACGGCCTTGCTTTTTAACTGGACGCTTCTCGTCCTTGTTGGCTTGCTCCTTCATCAACGGACAGTCGGGAATTCGGTGCTCCCGACTACCACATCGGAGACACGCTCCCAGTTTCCTCCAGCACTCCTCGGTCTTATGACCAGCTTTATCACAATATTTGCAAATCTCCTTAGAAGGCGTAATATTGGAGAAGGGCTTGTTGCTGATAGTGAGGAACGGCTTGTGACTTTTTTGGGATCTCTTCTCCTTGGAAGACTCGCCTCCATTAAAGACTCGCTTCTTGCCAAATGGAGGTTTGAAGCTTCCCGAACTTGTAACATGTTCCTTCTTGTCCTTGCCTCGAATCCTTTCAAAAAATTCGGTGGCGTCTTCCAGCAGCTGAGCACGCCGAACCATTTCCGAGTAGACTTGGATGTCCATCGGTGCAAGCTGGGTAATATACTGGGGCCGTAGCCCGTTGAGAAATCTCCTCGCCTTCATCTTTTTCGTACACACCAAGTGAGGTGCATAACGGGAGAGCCTTGAGAACTGGGCCTCATATTCAGCCACCTTCCGGGTCCATTGCTTTAATGTAGCAAATTCCGCAGCCTTCTTCTCTTGCACACGGTCCGAGAAATACTTGATGTTGAAGTGCTCGACAAATTCCGCCCATGTGACATGATTGTCGGGCAGTGTTGCTTCCACGGACTCCCACCAGCATCGAGCATCCCGTTCCAGTTGAAATGTGGCCAGTAAAACTTTTTCTTCGTCCGTGCATTGCATTACACGGAAGATCCTCTCGGTCTCCTTCAGCCAATGCTCGGCGTCATCTGGGTCCACCGATCCCGCAAACTTTGGTGGGTTCATGTTGCGAAAATCCTGATGAAGGTCACCGGCTCCGCGGTGAGCACCGCCAGCACCGCCTTGTGCCACTTGCTGTAGCGCCTGCGTAAATCCTTGCACAGTGTGCAGCATCTCGCGCCATTGTGCTCTTTCAGCGGCCATAATCCTACAAATTTAAGGTGTAATAAATATTAGGTTTCGTTAGTATGGGGTCAATTGTCATTGTTAAACTTAACCCTTGGCTTTACCCATCTCACCAGGTAAGATCTAAACCTATCCATAGACAATTCTATTAGACAGTTTATCTTTGGACTAAGGTTTTTACCTAGGAAATTACGATCCTAGGCTCTGATACCAAGAAAAGCTGTCACGTCCCGAGCGCGGAAGCTTACCCGTGGCGCGACAGTTTTATATAGAACCAAAGCGAGCTAGCTATTCGATGGAATTCTTCATTTTGATAGTTAATAGAGTGCGCAAATAACTAAGATTTAACTTGAAATTAATACAAATAATCTGAGATGACAATTGTTACCACTAACCAAATGACAATTACACACATTTCTCGAGTCCGACTACTAGGCGTCAAGCCCTTATTACAGTTCTAATAAATTAGACTAATACAACTAACATCTGACATAACTGGATACAAATGACATAATTACTACACCACAATTAACAAGACAACATGATGACTCCATTTCTACACTCATCACTCAGACTCATTCCCTTCCGAGTTCTGGCTGATATTCGCACTACCTGAAAAGGTTAGAAAACAACTAGATGAGCGAGTCGCTCAGTAGGATTTACATCTCAAGTTCTTACATGCTTTAAGTGAATTACACGTTCATTTAATGTAGGTAACCTATGCATGCAGACAAATAGATATCAAGGAATCATAAGATCGACAAGAGTAGAAAGTGAGAATATATAGATTTCACAATTTCAATAGTAAGTGATAGTAAATGATGTCAGGCCAGTGATAACTAAGAAGTGATAACTGGAATAGCAACATGTTAATCAAGCTAGCAAGTAGTTTCAAGCATGTATAACTGGAATTGGCTATTTATCAATGCATTCAAATAAACACTTTTACCCTTCTGTGGGTCTCAAGTCAATCAATCAAGTAATATCACGAGAATGAGTGGAATGCCTAAAGTCTAGCAAGCAAGTACTCTGGTGCAATGCCAAACACCGTGGTCAATAAACTCCCATGGGTACAAGTACCTTCGGGTGCTCCTCCCAGGACCAGACCGGGCCCTATATGCACAGCATTGGTCATGTTTGTCGACATCCACTCTCGTTTATAGCCAATATGAAATTTCAAGGGTTGACTCGATAAGATGTATATAAGGTGGATTATAGAATACAATCCAAGGCGTATCGTTATGTAGGGACGAAGTAGGAGTAAAACTCGTAACGTTCAATACATGCTAATGACAATAGGAGTTTGAGACTAACTTACTGGTGTTGACACGAATGTCGATATTAGTTATATATATATATATACTTTTATCCAAAATGTATATGTATATATATATATCCGATTATAAAATTCTGTCCACTATAATGGAGGTTATAGGTATGGATACCTTCTGTCCGATATACATATATGAGTTAGCCAAAATGGTGATTTATTATAATAATCAGAAATTAATTATGAAAATAAGTTTTTATGTTGAATATAGTTCTAACTTGCTAAAAATGATATTAACATGTTGAGAATGAGTTTCATATGTTACAATACTGGTAAGATTATAAAAATAAATTTTTCATGCTGGATTTAATTTTTACATGCTTAAAATTAATTATTAACATGCTAAAATTAACTATTAACATGTTAAAATTAATTAGCTTACTGATAGGATGATAAGATAAGGTTTCCATGCTGATTACAGAAATTTTCTGATAACAACATAATTTTATCATGCTAAAATTTATTTTTCTACATTTATTTACTAATTATTTGATAGGAAAATAGAATTATCATGCTGAAAAATAGTTTTAATACACTGAAAATAACTATAACATGCCAAAAATAATTATAACATGCTGGAATAATTTTTACCATATTGTAAGAAATGTTATCATGTTGGAAGTAATTTTTATGCCTTAATTTACTACTTTATTTAATAGAAAAGTAAGTTTTATATGTACAAAATAGCTTTAAATAGATTTTAACGTGCTGAAAATAATTTTTATATCTCAATATGTATAAAATAATTCAATCATATTGGTAGTCACTTTTAACATGCTGGAAATAGTTTTAACATGTTGGAGATAATTTTTAGTATGTATAAACTAATGTGGTGAAAATTAGATTTTTACAAAAAAAAAATAATTTCATTCTACAAATATATATATATATATATATATACTCTGTAAGAATGAAGGAGTCCATTTTATATTGTATTCCGTTCTCTATATATATTCGGTGAGAATGGAGGTGTAGACATTAGTTATATATATATATATATATATATATATATATATATATATATTCTTGTCTAACAATATATAATGAAGGTGTTTTGTATATACAATTAATGGAAGTATATATATTAATTTATATACATATATAATGAAGGTACTTGTTAATGGAAGTATATATATGAATTTATATACATATATAATGAAGGTACTTGTATATACAATTAATGGGAGTATATATATATATATATATATTTAAGGGGTTTTATGTCGTTTTTCATTAAGTTCACAGCATGTGTCGACACTAGTGTCGACATGTACTGTTCATTTTTGGTCTCTATTGTACAGTGAGCATTACAATGTTTTGTGTGTCGACACCGGTGTCGACACCTGAGTCGACACATGGCTTAAATGTATACGTATGGTGTTAAGTTAATAGCATGTGTCGACACATGTGTCGACACTGGTGTCGACACCTGTGTCGACACATGGCTTATATGTTCATGTAAGCTGTTAAGTTAACAGCATGTGTCGACACATGTGTCGACACATGAGGTTCTTCTACGGTTTTCAATTAACAGCATGTCTTAAATTCTGTGTCTATTGTTAATTAAGTCTTGTTTTGATTTAATCATCTTGTTAATCAAGTGTTTAAGGTTTTAATCCATGGTTTAATTTTGGTTTGTCAAAACTCTGGTATAAGTGTCGCGTAGGTGTCGTGTAGGTGTTGACACCTAGCGTATGTGTTGCGTAGCTGTCGCGTAAGTGTCAACACTTGCGTAACACTTGTGCAAGTGTTGCCCAGGTGTTGCGTAGGTGTCGCGTAGGTGTCAACACTTGCGCAACACTTGTGCAACACATTTTACTACAAGTGTCGACACATGTATGACATATATATGGAAGTGTTACCCAGGTGTTGCGTAGGTGTCGCGTAAGTGTTGCGTAGGTGTCAACACTTGCGCAACACTTGTGCAACACATTTTACTACAAGTGTCGACACATGTATGACATATGTATGGAAGTGTTACCCAGGTGTTGCGTAGGTGTCGCGTAAGTGTTGCGTAGGTGTCAACACTTGCGCAACACTTGTGCAACACCTGTGTCGATATACTGCAAGTGTCGACACATGTATAGAAGCGTTGACATTTAACATGCTGTGCTGTTAATAGATTAGTTAATAAATCTAATACATGTTAATTATCTAGGATATGAGACTAATACTTGCTAATTGTTCCAGATTGAAGCTATTGCATGCTAACTACGAGGCTAACACATGCTGTATAAACACGAATTCATCGCATGGAGATGTGCCTAGACTAATCATCATGGATTAGATACTAGTTTAGTTAAAATTGAGAACACCTACCTCAGGTATAAGGGCAGCTTTCTTCTGCAACGTCGGAGGCTCCCCCTTCTCTGCAGCAACAGCAACCCTTTGGAAGAATGAAGGGAGTTTCGATATAGGGAGTATTATAGTGTTTTGGGATAGTCACAAGGGGATAAGATGCTACATAATTCGTATCTCAGTGCGATGCCAGCTCAAACGGGCTGTTCATGTCTGAGAAGAAGACATATGCCAACGCAGGTTTGTTTGTGGTCATGTAAGCTAAATTATAGGGCCTTGTGGCCCTGTGTCGGTATAAGTATCCTATAGCATATAATTATTTGGCACAAAACGTATAAAATGGTGGATGCTAGGATTTGAACCCTGGTCATTGGGTTTAAAGGTAAGTCACTTAACCAACTACATTATGAAGTCACCATATTAAGGGAATAATCGTTATATATGATAACTTCAAGGTGAAATTATTTAATTTTCTTTATATAATTAAAAAAATTAAATTATTTATGATTGTTTAATATTATAAATCTAAAAATTTAAATTATTTAATTTATAGAGTTGAAAAAAAATTGACTTATAACTTACTAAATTCTAAATAATTAGAAATTTTACTTATTAAATTATGAAAAATTGATTTCTTTGATTTTATAATTTGTGAAAATATAATTAGATATCTTTTAAATATAATATTTAAGTTCTAAAATAGTTTTTTTTTAACTATTAGGAAATAGCTTATAGCTTAAATGCTTAATAAATGTTATTAAATTTAGTTATTTCTATTTAAAATTAACAGGTGTTACATATCTGCTGAAGATGTAGCCTGTGACACTCTGGTTCTGGCAGTTCTGCTGATGGGTTCTTCATGACCTTCACCTTCATTCTGCTCAGACCCTGCTGCCGGGGCTTTACCTTTCTTTGACGGAAGTGTGCGAACAAGAACACCATTCTTCAATTCATATCCCATGTTGTTGCAGATGGATGGGATAGTATAGATGTCGGCATCCTTAATTGGATGACTGACCTGCTAACTCAAGTCAATATGCAAGGACTGAAAAATTGGTGTTAAAGCAGCTCCATAAGGTAAATTCCGGTTCTTGGACTTCCTGCAGCTGGTTATGTACTCCATCATCACCTTTGGGAAGTTAACCGGTTCACCACTCATGATTTGTACAAATAGGAATTTGTGCATGTCAATTACTTGTTCCCTAGACCCTAATCTTGGCAATAGAATAGTGGTCATCATGTGATGCAGAATTCTCTGAAGGGATGGGAATTCATTTGCATTGAGCTTCGGTACACACCCTGGTGTTGCTACCTATCCGTCATTAGTTCATATGCAAGTTCTTCAGAATAAATGGCTTCTTCATAAATCACCCCACTATCCCAAGGCAAATTTAGAGCTTTTCCTATCAATTGAGCAGTTAAAGGAACAGAATGCCCATCTAATTTTGTGTGCATCTCATCATTTTTTACAACCATATTTCCATAGAATTGATGAACTAGTGAATGATAGACTCTTCTGTGCTCAGTCATGAATGGAATCAAATTTGGCTGCTTCCTCAACAATTCTACTAACCTTGGCAGAGCAGTTTCGATGCTTCTAAAATCAACAACACGAGGTCGCAACACTTTTCTCTCGACCAGCATTTTTGTTTCAGCAGCCCTTTTCCTTGTCTGAGCCTGGGCTTCTTTGTCCTTGCGTCGTAGCTCTGCTAGGATGCGGGCTTCCTCCCTTTCTAACTCCGATCTCTTCTTGGGTGCCATATGTGTAGCTTGGATAGCAGATGGAGGATGTAGATGCAGCAGTGAGACCCTCGAGCAGCTGGAAGGCTACCTCTGATCGGCTAGAGTTCACGCCACAAGCAGCAACTTCTCCATAAGAATGAGCTTCGAAGGAGGGCGCTGCGACTGCTTCCAGAGGAGGACGAAGAGCGAACGCCGCCACCCGCCGGTGGGTGCTTTTGGAAGAGGTGAGGTGGAAGGAATGAAACGAGGGCTAGAGGAAGACTGGAGAAGAGGAGCCGCGGAGGCTTGGGAAGAGGAGGGTCGCCCGTGGGAGGTTGCGGATGGATGTTAGGGAAGAAGAAGATGGGGTGGTGAGTGGGTTTAAAGGAGTAGAGAGGGGGGTTTAAGGAAGAGGGTTCGATCAGGTTCGGCCAAAAGAGAGACCCAAGTGACCTTGGGTTCGAGCCAAGAGAGCAACCGGTGTGAGGAGTGAACCTTGCGGTCCGGTTCACAAACTGGGTTCCGAAACAAAAGTGTCGACCTTGTGGGTCGACACATTTTGGAGACGATTCTGTCTCGCGAGAAACAGAGGGACACACGATAAGAAGGTCGACCTTAGGAGTCGACACTTCTTCTGCACTTTGAAAAATCAAGTGAAATGCAGTGAATTGAAGGCCAATTGAACCAAACATGATATCCACTAAATGATAAACACAAATTGGACAATATGTGGGTTGTTCAATTGAAAAGGTTGATCATGGACACGTGAAATCAAATAACCACACTAAGATGATCAATTCAATTAAACATGCAAGCTTTCATTTCTAATTTCCATTACAACTCATTGAGATTGAAATGTTGCAGGGAATTAAACCAGATGTGAGTTAAGCACATTCCATTCTCAAGAATATCATTCAAGCCAAGATTGCTTACCTTATCTCCTTCATTCTGAGTACTTCAATGAATTCAGGATTAAAGCATGCTAGAGTCATCAATTGCAATTTATTAACTCTGTGCATCAGTAATCATGGTCAGTGAAATATGAGACAAGGTTCAAGTAATTGACACAATGTCAGAAAGTAACTCATTGCACAAAGCTATTCAGTCAAGGTTTGTATACCCATTCAACCATTACATTTTATAGTTGGTCACATGAGAGCAATTCTGACCAACTCTATTCAACAATCATCCAGACATGGTTTTCTCTTCAACAAAAATCCATCTTAGAGGAAATTCATGGAATATGAGTGGGATAGCATATTCGAAGTGAGTCAGGTACTTCAATTTTGGGGGGTTCAACAATTGAGTTCTCATTATGCATTTTAAGCATGCAGGCATACAAATAAGCATACATAGGTATAAAATCAAGCATGAAGGTCCCTTAGGGATGGGTATAAGAAGAATGCAATAGATTTAAGCAATTATGTTCATGAACCATATTAATATGGTTGTGCTTACAAGTAGACGTACTGCTTAACCATTGATGATCAACTAATTTAGGAAATACATTCAAACAATCAAGCTCAGATTCAACATGTGAACGATGAAGAATGGCTTTCAAAATAATATGGATAATCATATGTTCTAAGTAACACTAACAAGAATATCTCCTCCCTACATTTCAATACAAAATGCTCAGCTTTTGGTAGCTTCGCACAGTCCCATACAATTTTGTATTTATTTTAAATAACAACATGACTAGCTTTTTGACACGAGGCATGCCCTTTGTCTCAGGGGCAGTTCCCGGCTACTCGGTATCGTCATTTATGATAATGTGGATAAGACACTTTCCGATGCGAGTTTCCTCCTTTATTTCAGGGGGGATTCCCGATGTACTCGATGTCAAATCACACTTATTCAATTTTTGGTGGGACTGACAGCTTTTTCCTCACGAGTCATTAGACATTAACGTAGGGATTTAAGAATCCTTAAAAGTGTTGAGTGGAATAACAAAGATCCTTATTTAATGAAGTCGATTGTATCAAAGTTCCATATGAAGTGAGTGATTGAACAGATAGTAGAACATGAATTAGCCTTTTCAAGGTTTTGTCTCCCCCTAAGTGTATGCACGGTTGAAAACCAAAAAGACCTTGTTAACATGTGTCATGAGTCATTCATGCCTGAATCAATGCAAATTTATTTAACAAGGTTGTTCGGTCGTAGAAGAGTTCAAAAAGAAACGGATGTATATGATATACACTCAAGCATGTCAAAATGGTGTATTCAAGCGAGTTGATTACCGGTACGTGGCAGAGGACGTAGGTCCGAAGACCACACTCACGCATAACGAAAGCTTCCAGGTGGACTTAATCCACCTTTCCACTGACGTCATTTTATATACCGATGAATCATGGCATTCATGCACACGAATATGAAGTATATGCAAGTCTGTACATCAAAGTGACAGATGACTAATTTTTCTTTGTATTCACAAGTGTTCAAAAAGATGTGATGTGTATGGATGTAAGATGTGTGTGCTCTATGTGTAAATTTCAACTTTTATCCAAAAAAAAAAGACGAGTATACATAGAAAAGACTTTGTGAACAACTACAAAATTATAGTTATTCACACAAGAAAATATGAGTGAAAGCCGATAAACTCTATGAATAATTGCAAAATATTGTTATTCACACGTGAAAGTAAAAGTGGAATGTATTACCACATTGGCTCATCAATTTCTTGCCTTGGAGGAGTTTTATTCTATTGACAACTTCTTCCATCACAAGGCATCCCTGCAAAACAAGATTTTCACTTTGAGGTTTTGAGAACCCAAGTCATCTTGGGTCCCTGGGGGTTAGCTGCACCACGACTTGCAGCTTTCCACATTTTCCTTACATTCAGATCGTCAAGGTGCAATAACGAGCAATCATTCATGACATGTCCCACATAACCACAGTAATGACAATACACACGTGGTTTCAATTTCTTTGGTTGAACATAAGCATTGGACTTTTGTGAATATCTAGGGGGTCTTTGATTTTGATTATGAAATCTGGGTTTCACATTTAACAACCAACAATTTTTCATAGTATGGCCCATTTTCTCACAATGAAAATATTCAACTTTTCTTTTCTGATCAGCTTGAAATCTATTGTCATGCATCTTACAAGCATTCAAGTCATCCTCTTTCATTAAACTACAATCATGCATTAGATGTCCAAGCTCAACATAATAGTGACATGATGCATTGTTTTGTTTTTGAGCATGGTGTTTCACATCAAATTTCTTTGCATGCATAAGGGACTTTTGTTTGACAGATGAAGAAGTGTTTGGTGTACTTGAGGAACTAGAAGCATGCACAAATGAAGTTTTTATTTTCAGATTAAATGCTTCCTTTTTACTAGGATTGTATCCTAGTCCTTCCCTTTGGAAGTTCACTTTAGTTCCCAAGAGTTTGTTTAGATTCTCCTCCCCACTCACGAATTTTCCCAATGACCTATTCAAGTCAGAAATCTCAGATTGAAGAGATGCTACATGAAGTTCATATGAGATAATCTAATTTTCACAGGAACTGACCTTTTCATTTAGAGTGGCATTTATCATCTTGTAAGATTCTATTTCATGTTCTAGAATACTTACATTCTCACTCTCTTAAGAGACCATGGACTTGCCTTTTTCAAATGTCAAGAGTCTTTCACACATTGTCCTATTCAATTGCTTTAGTTTTTCAAGTTCGGATTTCAGCAAATCGTTCTTTCTCAGATTTCTCATTTTTGTCCAGAAGGGACTTGGCATCAATTTCAGAGTCAAGTAGTTTATCAAACATTTTTTCATCATCTGACAATGAATCTAACTTGTTCTTTAGAGTTCTTTAACTTTTCTCAAGCAAAGTAACTTTACATGCCAAGAGTTCATTTTCTTTTTCTAGTTCTTCAATTTTTGAACTTAAATCAATGCATTTCACACAAGAGGAATTGTCACGGATATTTTCATTAGACTTCTTTTTCAAAGCTTTGTTTTCACATTTTGCCTTTTTATATTTTTCTGATAATTCTTCATAAGCATCTACCAAATCTTCAAAAGATAATTCATCTTCATCGGATTTAGAGCTTACATCCTCAGCACTTTCATCACAAGTCTGATAAATATCATCAGCCATTAATCCCCTCAGTCCTTGCTTCTCTTGAGCTAGCATTAACTTGTCCATAAGTTCTTTGGTGGTTCTACAAGAGGAGACGAACGTGAACCTGTTAGTATTGACAGAATTTTTTAGCAATCTCAAAATTGTAGCATTTTCAAGACTCTTTAGTCTATCTTGGTTGGACCACTTGGTCTCATCCCGAGACAGCTTATGAGGACCATCATTAACTAACTTCTACAAGTTTGGATCAATTAAATTTATGGTCCTACACAGTTTTCCCAGCCATGAGTTAAAGTCATCACCATTATAAAAGGGTAAGGAAGTCAAAGAAGCAATATCTGAAGAAACATTCATCATTCAAAACTACACTAGGATCCCTCTGAAGATCGTTTGATCTAATATAATATAGCCAGGCTCTGATACCAATTGTTGGGTCCCACAGTGTAGTGACACGGATCTAGAGGGGGGTAAATAGATCCCTCTCTAAAAATTAAGACCAATTAAAAAGACTTGAAGGCTTCTCAATCAAACCTCACCGAACATGCAAGTGACAAGATCACACATGGAGAGATGGCAGTTTGAACTAGCATTATATGTTAACAAATTTAGCATCAATGTGCAAGATAATCAATAATCCATCATGTGAATGGTGGTAGAAGATAAGGAACAAACACTCAACCAATCACACATGCATAAGGATTTTTTAGGTGGTTCGGGACCACGACGGGTACCCTACGTCCACCCCTTACCACCTCTGTGAGGCTTCACTAAAACGCTACACGAGGTAGCACACGAGGACGAACCCCAATACACCACACGTTGCTCGCTGGCAGCAAACCACACACACACGAGCTCGGCGCTCAACACGCTGCAGAGCAGCACAGACACGAGGGAGAACCCTCAACACGGTGCTCAGCACCACACACACACACACACCAAGACAGAGACGCACCCCAACAGTCAATCCACACTCGGAGACACCGCTCCGAACACACACATAGTTTTCTTCAGTTTAAGAGATGGACACAGATGTACATTTGCAAGCTCAATAAGCACAAATCTTCAAAGCGATCTCACTAAACATCAACTAAGCACTAGACTACAGCAAGTAAGAACAAGGACGGGTTGAGAGAACTCCTGGCTGGAGGACGATGGCCTTGGCTTCTTTAATGACTGAGGCGGACTGGACTTTGGAAGGAGGATGAAAGTTGATGCTTCAACAGGTTCATTTCTTAAGGATGGAAGAGGATGAACATCAGACCCTTTCTTCTTCACCTTGAATCACTTTCTACGCATTGGGTAACTTGGAGATGGTACAGCCGTCTTCTTCAACAAGATGGCTTCTGGAAGGTGGAAGACGATAGTCTTCAACCTTGAATCGAGCTCAGCATGACCTGGGAAGAAGCTTCAACACCGCTCCGGCCTCTCTCCCTGCAAAACCCCAAAAACGTATATATCCTTCAATGCTTTCTCTTCTGTTCAAGAAACCCTATCTCATTCGATTTATACCCAAGAGGAATGGGCGGCCACGTGGAGGATATTATCCCCCAAGGACCAATCACAATAGGGCACAAAAAGATGGGATCGAGCAAGGGCTCCAGCCGCCGCGCGAACCGGCGATTTTCCTGGTTGCCGGAAAGTGTCGACCCCAAGGGTCGAAACTCACGTTCGGGCAAGATAGAACAAAGCCCAAACAGAACCCAACGTAGAAAGTGTCGACCCATGGGGTCGACACTTTCCACCTGTGCTAATAATAAAAGGCCACGGCAGAAAGTCCCAGAATAAGTGTCGACCTTGTGGGTCGACACTTATGTCCAGGGTTCTGAAACATGAACCCAGACAGAACCTCGTGAGAAAAAGGTCGACCCTGTGGGTCGACTTTTTATCCCTAAGTTCGAAGACATAAGAGGGCCGGCTAAAAACATCAGACCCTTGGACAAAGTGTCGACCCATGGGGTCGACACTTTTCCTGACAAAATGCAAACTCAATAGAACTCACAAAGGGGTGATCGTAAAGACATGAGATATTAAAAACATCTACATGTATGGAAGAAAAAAGTAACACTACTCCAAAAATCACAGATAAGCCAAGTAATTATAGATAGGGAATTACCTTGGGGTTTGTTCATCCAAACTACACAAGAATCCTCCTTCAACCATTCAATAAAAGTAACTTACTATTTTAATATTTCAGTTGAATGACAGCCACTTGATCTTGACATTTGGTCTCCATTGAAAGTCCCTGTCAAAGTTACACACTTAAGGTCAGTCTTCAATTCTCATTTGCTTTCATTAAGATTAGTCTCTAACTCTCATCACTCACTCAATATCTAGACTAAGTTTCTTCAAACCACATGTTAGCTATCACAATAGCTTGAATCATATCCAAATCAACTAAGGAAGAGTTAAAATAATTTCACCCAAATTGTTCGGAGACTTTCGTTTCTCACTAACTCCTGTAAACATATCAAAGCACATGTTAGTTAAGTTCATCAAATCAGTTGACCGTGTCATACACTAGCTGTTCAATCAAATGGAGTTTGCTCAATTCATTTCAAATCCATAAACTACATATGCAAAATGTTTACATGGAGAACAATCACATGGTATATAGTTCATCATCAAAATTCCTTAATACACGATTATGCACGGGATTCAACAAAGAAGTTCCGAACATAAGTCATCGGGACACAGAGTTACTGCCCTCGAAATAGAAAACTATCATGGAGCAGATAGTCAGCAAAGGCTGTCAATGATCCAGCAGACAAGGCAGAGTAGGCAGGGCTAAAATCGGGACACTCTCCATAGAGTTCCTTCATGCGGTCGAATCCAGTGACCTCTACCCGAACAGTGGAAAGAAGGGAGACCCTTCGACTCAAGGCGTCGGCCACCTTATTTTCTTTTCCAGCCTTATGTTTTAGGACAAATGTGAAGGACTGGAGGAATTCTACCCACCGACCATGCCTCGGGTTTAAGCCCTTCTAAGAGCTAAGAAATTTCAAAGCCTCGTGGTCCGAGTATAAGACAAACTCTTGTGGTAAGAGATAGTGTCTCCAATATTTGAGGGCTTGGACTACGGCATAAAACTCCTTATCATAGGTGGAGTAACGAAGCTTCGCATCAGAAAACTTCTCACTAAAATAGGTGACAGGGTGGCTCTCCTGGCTAAGCACTCCTCCTATTCCTACGCCAGATGCATCACAGGATATCTCGAAGACTTTGGAAAAGTCTGGCAGGCGGAGGACAGGGGCTTTGGTCATGAGCTCCTTTATGGCACGAAAAGCCTGGGAGGCGGCTTTGGTCCACTCAAAATTTCCCTTATAGATACAATCCGTAATGGGTGCCATAATGGTACTGAAGCCCTGAATGAAGCGTATGTAGAAAGTGGCTAGTCCGTGGAAACTTCGAACGTCGTGGACGTTCTAGGGCTCCGGCCAGTCTACTGAGGCTTGGACCTTGAATTGGTCCACAGACACTCCTTGACTCGATGCCACAAATCCGAGGAAAGTGACCCGGTCTGTCATGAATTCACATTTCTTGAGATTGGCATACAGGGTTTCTCTCCTCAAAGTCTCACAGACTTCCCTCAAATGATGGATGTGGTCCTGAGGGTTGTGGCTGTAGATGAGAATGTCGTCAAAGCAGACGACAACAAATCGACCGATGAGAGGGCGGAGGACTTCCGTCATAAGCCTCATGAAGGTGCTGGGGGCATTGGATAGCCCGAATGGCATGACGAGCCACTCATACAGAACTTCTTTTATTTTGAAGGCTATCTTCCACTCATCCACTGGTCGGATTCGGACCTGGTGGTAGCCGCTTTTCAAGTCAATCTTAGAAAAGATGGTGGCTCCACTCATCATGTCGAGTATGTCATCAAGACGGAGAATTGGGAATCTATACTTGACAGTGATTTTGTTGATGACGCAACTGTCAACACACATCCGCCAGGTGCCATCCTTCTTGGGTGTGAGCAAGGCAGGGACAGCACATGGGCTCTTGCTCACCCTGAAGAAATCTTTTTGGATAAGGTCCTCGACAATCCTTTGGAGCTTAGCATGCTTCTTGGGGTTCAATCGGTAATGGGGAAGGTTGGGTAGGGTGGACCCAGGGACAAGATCAATGGCGTGTTGTACATCACCCATGGGAGGGAGTTGTGAGGGTAAGTCCTCAGGGAAGATGTCTTAGAAGTCCTGCAGAATTGCCTGGACTTCATGTGGGACAGAGACTCGGGACTCCTCGGGGGTGATGGTGACAACAACAGCCCAGACTGGGGCACCCTCAGCAACCTCTCTATTCAGCTCACGAAGTTAAGACGCCTAACCGGGTCATAACCAACCTTAGGGGCCTTAGGAACGGGCGTGATAGGTGCGGGGGAAGAGGGAATGGGAAGTTTGCCTTCAGTGGGAGTTCGAGGACTCTCTTGAACCTTGGGGGTTCCAGTGGGGGTGGAGGTGGAACTCTTTCCCGGGGTCACCTTTGGGGGTGCCGGGTATAGCTGTATCTTCTTCCCATTGTGTGAGAAGGAACACTGATTGGACCGATCGAATGTAGTAAGGTCTACATCATAGATCCACGGTCGTCCTAAGATGATGCTGCCGACCTTCATAGGCACTACATCGCACAAGATCTGTCCTTGGTAGGACTAGAACTGGATGGGAATGACACATGTAGTGGTGACTGGGATAGACGTGTCGTCAACCCAAGCCACGTTGTATGGCCTCGGATGAGAATGGGTAGGTAGACTTAGATGGGAGACAAAGTCTGAAGAGACTTTATTGATACAGCTCCCATTGTCAAAGATCACCTTACAGGGTTGAGATTTCATCACAATGTATGTTTGGAAGATGGAGGTTCGACGCCAGTCGTCCTCCTGGGGGTGTGTTAAGATGCAGAGAACTACACCCAATCTTCCATGTTTTGAACTCTCGGTAATTTCTCCCACTTGCATGTACTCGACATGCGTTCCATCATACCTTGCATCCATGTCCTCAAACTGGGTGATGAGGTCAGGATCGACCTCATATCTCTCAATGGCTTCTCCTGCCTGAGGTGGAAGCTCCACAGGCTGGGGGTCGGTGATGACTAAGGCTCGGGTGGGATAATTGGAGGCAACATGCCCTAGGTTATGGCACCTAAAGCAACGAATTCCTGAGACATAGACTGGTTGGGAGGTGTTAGGGATGACTCCCTTTCCCTTGTCATCTCTCCTATCAGTTGGCGGAGTGTACTCCAGCCTGGGCACAGCAGCGGGTGCAGGTAAGGGGTTCGTGGGAAAGGAACAGTAGGGACAATGACCCGGAGTGGGGTAGCAGTAGGGACATAGGAAGTGAAGGGGCCAAGGCTCTTAGAGTAGTGGACCATGGGGTTTCGGGATCGGGTTGGCGGTAGGTGGGGACCCGAGGTGGGACCACCCTTTGAAACCGCTCGACATCTCGAGCAACCTGATTGGCGTGCTTGAGAGTGTTAACCTCTCGTAGAAACAACTCCCGCTGTATGCTCTCGTGTAGGCCAGCCCTAAATCACGAGAGGGTGATAGAGGCATCCTCCATGACTCGACTCCGAAGGAAGAAGTCATCAAATTTGACGATGTACTCATCCACAGACTTTCCATCTTGGGTGAGTTTCTGTCATTGGTCTAAAAGACGTTGATGGTAAGAGGGTGGCAGATACTTCTCCCTCAGTTTCTCTTTCATTTCTTCCCACGTGCTTATGGGCTCCTCTCGTCTCCTTGCTAGGAGATTTTCAATGTTGCACTAGTAGGTCTTGGTTTGACCTAGGAGTTTCATTTTGGCAAACCTCACCCTTGTGGCAGGGGTCATGCGACGATGCCAATCAAAATATTGATCCATCCCGATCTCTCAATCAAGGTATGTAGCGGGGTTTAGGGACCCATCAAAACTCGGAGCGCCAATCTTGACGTTCCGTAAGATGATATCCTCATCGCCGTGGTCTCTCTCTCGAGGCGTACGGGCCTCTTGCTCTCTACCCCGGAGAGCCTGATTCTGGGGGGCTTGGTCTCTCTCCTCCCTAGGATTGGCTACGGGATCGCTGCGGCCATTCACTTTTCCTTCCTCTCCCTTCAGTTGTTCCTCTAAAGCCTGGATCCTCTCATCTAGCTCCGCTCGTAATTGGCCTATGGATTGTTCAAAGTGGGTCATAAGGTTATGCTCGAGCTGGACTAGCATTGCACTCACGCTCTTTTGATCCATGGGTAGCGTTGAAGGGCGCTCTAGACGGCCTGATGAGTTCCTAGACCAGCGTGGCATGCACAGGCTCGGACCTAAATGATGCAATCCTGGGACCGAAGATTAGCAAGGCTTAGACTCAATTTGTTGGCTAATAGGCAAATGGTCAGTTTGAAGGGACCGGTCAGGGAGAGTTGCTCGCCCGTAGGCGGAGTAGTTGTGGAACTATCTCCTGATATTTAGGGTGCCCTAATGTGACAATTCTAGGGCTTAAAGGACGGGTACATACAAGCTCTTTCTCTCCGTCCACAGCGATGCACTCAGGAGACTGGCTGCATGGATTGGGCTCTCTCTCACTTCATCGTGCGGCAATTGAAAAGATACTAAATGAGCAAGTGATTGGAGCACGTACCTAGCTAACTGAGAAGTCTAGCTCCGACCGGAGACGAAGGCGAGCGGGGACTTGCGTGCCCGTGCGGCGTCGATGAAGCGTGAGCGGTTACAACAAATTTACTCCACGTAGGGAGGGTGCAATTATTACAAAACCGCTTAATTTAAAAATTTTCCCACACAGGGGAACAAATTAATCCAATTTCTCCGCGCAGGGAGACTCAAAGGTACCCACGTTCCGTGATTTACGGATCGTCTGTCAACGACCAGGCGACTCGGGCACCGGTTGAGCCGTCGCTGTGTGGACTTAGGTGCCACAATTATGAACTTGCTTCAAATGATGTATATATATATAATTATATAGATATATATATAGTGTTATATATATATCTATCATAATATATATAACTATTACTTTTTTGACTTTTCCAATATATATATATATATAATGTTATATATGAGATATATAATATATGTATATATATTAACACTTCAATCAACTCCCCCTTTTTTTGACTTTTTTTCTTTTTTTCAAACATCTTTTTTTGACTATTCAAACTCCTCTTTTGCTTTTTTTTTTCAAACCACTTTCTTTTCTTTTTTTTTTCAAACTGCTACGCGGCTGGTGGTCAAACGGGGGAGGTAGCCCACGCGGAGGGACCGTGGACAACGAGGGCGGCCAGCGATGGCGGGCGCCCAACTGGCAAAGGCACACGCGGGCCGGCCTGGGCGCGGTAGGGCGCGAGCGGCACAGGGAGGGCGCACGGGACGCGGTGGGGCGCTCGCAGGCGGTGGGCACGGGTGGCAGCGGCACGCGGGCGGGCGCCTGCCGACGCGTAGGCGTACGGGCTCGAGCGATGGGCGCGGGCCCGCTCGCGCGGGCGACAGCGGATGCTGGCGGGCGGGTCTGCGTTCGCCGGTGGGCGCACAGGTGTGCAGGTGGGCGCGGCGGCTGCGGGCGAGCCCCGCAGGCGAGCTGAGGTGGCCGCAGACGGAGGCGGCAGGTGGCGCGCGGCGGTGGAGCTCTTGGCCGTTGTGGCCATGGGGATTTGAAGGGGGGCACGTGCGACGAGCCCCCCCCCCCCCCCCCCCCCGCGAATCTCCTTTTTTATATATTTTTTCTTTTCTCTATTTCTCTCTCTTTCTCTCCCTCTCAGCCGAGCCTTCTGTTTTCTTTTCTTTTTCTTTTTTTTTCAACTTCTTTCTCCCTTTTTTTCCTATCTCACTTCTCTCTCAGCCGAGAGTGATCTCCTCTATAATATATATATATATATATATATATTTTCACTTCTGACAAACAAAAAAAAGAAGGGGGAAAGATGACGGGGACGTCGGAGTTGACGGAGGTGCCGTGGTCAGGTTCTTATACCAAATTTGACGCGGCGGCGACGTGGAAGATGGATCGACGGCACTCTGACGGCACAGACGGGACGGGATAGTTTGCTGTCTCGCACAGTTCGGCCTCACACCGGACGATCTCTCACCGGACGACTCTCAAATCTCACAAGAGAAAGGAGGGAAGGGGGATGCACAAAGGGGCCAAGCACCTACGTGATTGCAAATTGCTGGATTCATTCATATATGTATCCTTACACCCTTGGCCTCCCTTATATAGAAAAAGTCATGACATCAAAACCTTTAGACTTTACCTATTTGCATATATACCCTAGCCTAATAAAACAAGACTCAACAACCCACCTTTGACCTGTGGGTTTAATAAAAATAAAATACACATATCTTTTGACCAACCTTGCCTAATAAAACAAAAGTAAATATACATGTAGTAATACATGTATTTTACACACGTACAAACTCAATACTCAAATACGTACAAATACACACAAGTATCTACTCAGGATGCCGAGTCTTCGAGTCAGTCTCCCATCCACAAGCTCGGTGCAATCGAGGCGAGGCGGTGCGGTGTCGGCTCCGAGTAGTGGACCCGGTAGTGGACCCGGTGGTGTCCCCACCAAATGTGTTAACTAAAACAGAACTCGAGTATAAAAAATTTGAAGGAATACATAGCCCCAACCCTAGAATCCTATGTATTTTATTTTATACCCCTATATCCTTCGAATGGCCAGAACCCTCCCCTCTCATATATTGTTATTAAAACCTTAGACCTTACAAATCATTTTCGTAACTTCCGATTAAAATGTCCAAGTTAGAACTTAGATTGGAGGAAAAGAAAAGGGTTAAAAATCAGATGATGACTAGCATGACTATAAGAAATCAGTCGGATTTATTACTGCACAATTTTTTATAGTATAAATGAAAGCTAAAAGTGACATGCAAACATAAGTTTTGCCAAAACATTCCTTTAGAATGAGCTGGTGTGGCTAGGTTTGTTAATATTTGGTAAGTAGGTAACAACTAGGGTTGGCCAACTCGTACCATGCTGATGCAAGTCAGCCAATCCCTACCGTACCACAGAGATCTCAAGTCGGTCCGAGTAGACCGGGCCAGTACTAATCGACTTAAGTGGACAAAAGAGAAGTCAAGAAACCCGACCTGAGTCGGCACGAGTCAATTCGAGTCCAGGTCAATCTGCCTCGCCGAGTCGGCCAACCCTAATAACAACAGCCCTCACCCCCAGAAAGGATTTTTTTTTAAAAGAAAAAACCTCGTTGTTTGCACTGTGTATATCCTTGTATGCAGTGGGGGGAGGAAAGCAATGTGAACCGTATTTCATCAACATCAAATATTTTGCTGTAACTACATCATTCTTCCTCTCAAATGTGAACAGATATTGGCAAGGATAACATCCATGGCCCATGTGGGATAATGACGCTTGCATTCATATCTCTATTCTAGGTGATTCTTCGGTTGAACAAATAGAACAGAAGCTCAAAGAGAAAGGACGGTAGAAATGTCAGTTGAACACGCATATAATGGGAAGAGGGGAAGTTGAAAAAAGGGGACACCGTGAAAGGATCAGGTGATTCTTCCATTGAACAAGGAGAACTGAAGCTCAAAGAGTCTCATAACTAAAAAGTAAAGAAGCCGTCAACATGCTTGCTAATGGGACTGAAATATTATCATCAACAACATTGGTAATGGGGAGAGATTCCACCAGAGAAGCTGTCAGAGAAACCACGGCAACCTTCTTTGCTGCTTGGCCCCAGTCAAAATCGAAGTACCCCAGGGATGAAAAGTAGTAGAGCATCCTGTTATGAAACAAAGTACACAGTCACACACACCAGAAATGGCGTAAATGAGAAGGCAATATCTGGTGTCCACCAATCTTGGTTCAAAGACACATGACAAAGAACTAGTACATCTCGTTCGCAAGTAGGTCGAGCACATACCCCATTGAGATGAAGAAACCGAATGTGAACATGCAAATACTTCCAACCCAGCTCTTCTGATTATTGTATGGAAGCTTTGACACCCCAAACTTCCTCCCCATTATATCGGCGATCCCTGTAGGGCTTTATGAGAGCCAAATATTTGAGTGAAGAAAAGTGTGCATGATGTTATGGGGGAAAAGTCATACCATCTCCACCACTCATCATAGCCAATGATACAACTCCCACAGGAGAATCACGCCAGAATACTAGAACACAGAACATCAGTACTAGGACATAGTAGAGTGGTCCTCTTAGTAATTCCCTGAAATAAAAAAAAAAACAAACACAAACAATGATATATGTTCACATAAGTGGATGGGTGGATAAGCAGTAAGGAACTTAAAGAAATTACTCAGGTTTTCCCTCTCGTGTAACTGATTTAATCAGCCCTTCGTCAGTGGCAAGAGAAAGGCCATAAACAATAAGCCTCAAGCAATTCACAAGAGGAACTACAGCGGCAAAGAAGCGTGCTTCTATTGAGGAACTGCAGAGAAAGAAGCAAGCACAGTGAAATGAAGAAACCTTATAGTGAGGTCAATTGTGTGCACGGAGATGGAATAACAAAGATAAGTGATCTAGAACTAGAAGGAAATTTCAAGAAAAAAGGGCAGGAGAAGACACCTGAAAATTGGCCATGAAGACATGAAAAATATCCCCGACAATACATGGACAACTTTTCTGCTCAGCTTCTGCCCTAAAACAGAAGCAAATATAAATTCTGAAGAGGACACTACAATTTACACAATTTTATATATTTAAAAGTTAACATAGGAAGAAGAGCCTTGTTGCAATGAAAGCATTGTGTCTTTCTGTAACATATATTCCGATCTCATTCTCATTTTTTTTGCTTTTGTCTTATCTTCCTCAGAAATGAAACATTATGCAGCATTGTAATATTTGCTTACGTACGGGTGACAGTTTTTTTTTTCTAGAACAAGAAGACCCCATAAAATTTGTATGAACAAGAGGGAAACACCAATCAGCTGGAAAGCTGTTACCATTCATAAAATGAGGTGATCTTTAAAAGTCACTCCCTTAAATCATTTAACATCTACAATAGAAGGGTCAAGAATTCATAGAGACAAGACAAACAATGTTTCACCTGCAAAACTGAAGATATGTCATATCTGTCTCTCTCTACTGCCTATGATAAAGAAAAGAAGTTCAAGAGGGAAAAGTGATGTCAAAGGGCAGTTACAAGAAAGATAAGTGGTCCTCAGTGAAAAGTAGGCATCTTCTAGTGTTACCTAAAGGAGCTACTCTTCATTATGCTCATGCTTTAGAACCTAAGCATGTAGCTCACTCACTATTTAGATACAGGCATATATCAATAGAGAAATAAGCCAAGCAAGTGGCATGCTGTGTCAGATGTCCATTAGGCTAATAAATAAATCCATAGTTTCAACTAATGATATACCCATCTCCAAACTCTACGTGATAGAAAGGCACATGGAAACTTCTTTCTAGTAAATGGTATGAAGACCCTGGAACCAAATCTATATGTTATTTTCATAGTTCTGAACTCAGGTGTCAGGTCAGTTTCTAATATGATAAGCAGTCAAACAGAGTAGTTCACTGTGTACTAGAATCATGTAGCTTTAACTGGATCACACTAGGCTACACAAATAGCAACTAGAAGTAGCTCAAGCTGCAAATTCACATTCAAATAAATGTTGGGTGATACGATGGACCTACATCCAATTAAATGTTAGAGAATTACATGCTTTCAGTGCATTACGTGTTTTCTGTATTGCAAATTAGTCGGCATATTCTGTTGCAGACTTGTGTGCATGTGTGTGTTGGGTGGTATGTGGATCAGATAATGTCTTATTCAGGTGCATCCAATGCTGCATTTGTGACAAGTCAAATATCTTTTCTACCCAAATGCCAGGCTTCCCTTCCACGTTGTCAAGGTGATCAAGGCAGTGGCCTTCTGCTCTACTGCTTATGCAACAAGATGTGGGCAAAGCCGAATTTTAGGCATGCATGTCAGAGGCACTATCTGCCACTGTCCATGTCATCCACAGCAGTCACTGGTTTTCTCGGTAGCACATGAAGCTATCTGTGCCAATGGCACCTGCAATCACTGTGCATGTTAGTGGCAGCATGGGCTGCTATACTCTGAACATTAAAAGAAAAGACGGAACGGGGTTGAACAGAATATGAGAACAAGATGTTTCCTGTGATCTCAGCTGAAGCAACAAAGATCCACTTTCCTATTTCACTATCCAAGGCGACAACAACTGAGTACATACTCATAAAATCAGTTGAGAGAATGAAATCAAATCTAATGTTCCTTCTTTTAGTTTCTTTCTTTAGCTGCTTGAGAAAATCCTATTAGTAATGCATGGTAGAAGGGATTGCCCAATCCCTTGACAACTCCACCTAACGTTCAGCGAAAAGATCCGATCCCCTGGTAATGAGTGACTGCTATTAGATTTGGATGTGTACAAACCCAATGAATAGGCATAGAAAAGTGTTTTGTTGTGCTGGTGCCAGGACATTTAAGCTTTAGCCTAGAACCTTGTCACCTAGGACATGTCTAGGTGATGCCTTGAAAACCATACCTCCTTTCATATGAAATTGTTTCATCTGTACCTTAGCTGCTCTAAATCATTGCAGAAATTTGCATAGATTTTATGAGGATGAACTGAATAATTTATGACGTAGGAATAATGAGTGATTTATCCATCAACCAACTCCAAGTGGACACCATCAATGTGTAAGGTCCAACAACATATTTCTAAATAAATGTGCCACAGACATGATCGCCTGTCATCCACTGATTTCTTTTTTCCTAAACACATCCCATGTGTCCCAAACAGAACAAAATGAGGTCTCAACTCTCAATTAGCATGTTTCAGATTAGTCCATGCAAGTGACAGCAATGTATAAATAATGTTTATGCTAGTGTCCTGACTAACATATCGTGATGAAAAACATAAAATCATATAAATTTAATGAGAAGTTCCACTTGAAGTGATAACTCTGGCCCAAGGCACCACATGATGAGCCAAACTGCATGGGCAAACAAAGATAACTCTCTCACAAGGAGACAGAAATTCAAGAAGCAAGAAGCTACATCATGCATCCTATTTCTATCCATCACTAATGTAGAATTCCTACAACACAACCATGGAGTCCCATTATCTTCCTGACATTAACAGATCTTCAGTGGATGTACAAATGGACACGTTCATGAGATGGTTTGGAACACTTCAACATAGAATGGTCAGAAGGCCAAGGATTGTGCAAAGAATCAAGTTGATAGAAACAAAATCATTTAAGAGGCCCAAGAAACTTGAATGGAAGACATACAAATTGATTTCAAGGGACGAGGGGGGCATACCTCGGTCTTTTTTTTTTTTTTTGCTTTGTCACTTGATTATTGCAAGACACAATAATGGACTGCCTGATTCTCATACTTGTCCAATAGCTTTTAGGTTGCATTTGGGAACCAATCCACTCTGGATTCAGAGGATAACCAATAGAGTAAAGTCGCAAAGACAGAGGCAATGCAAATGGGAATAACTGATGGAGTAACTTTCATATGAATCCAGATAAAAGTAAAGTAGAAACAAATGAGCATGTGTCACAACGTGGATCGCACCTCTTTCCAGATCTTCTCATCCAAATGCTGATGGCAAAGCAATATTTGGTGCTTTCTCACCTGCCTTGCTAGGTTTTCTTTTCTCCTTTCCAGACAGAAGAGAAAAGGATGGGGGAAAACTCTAGATTCGACATTGTGCTCGTTGCAAAATCTAATCTTGTATGAAACATATCCTTAGAACCGATCCCCTTCAGCATGCCGCTTATATTTTCACTCTTGAGTTGACTGTGGCACGCAGTGTACACATGTTTCACTCTCAACTAAGCACACCCACAATACTAATGAACATCAACTATAAATTATGAAGACGGTGACGATGCACATGGTAGTTTCCCTGCCATTAACATTTCTAGCAGGGTCATGACAAGATGACAGTGTGTACGCTAAACTGCTCAAATCTGTACAGGTTCATCAGCTCCAATGAATGGTCAATCAATGAAAGTAGAAGGTTAGGCTCTACATAAAAAGAGGGCAGCCACACACCATGTTCTGTCAAGTGGAGCAGAAATTAGTGTTACCACAGTGAGACCAGACCACAATGAAAACACTGTAAAAAGTCTCGACATATCCGCTCTGAAAATCTAAAGTGGGCGGGAGAGAGAAAGAAAGAAAAAAAAAAAACCCTAAACACGAACAAGGATTGGTTTCCATCCGCGTCCCTCTACACGTAAACGGCAAAAAGGTGTGGGGCAACAGAAGCAGGTAGGTATTTACGAACCTGGTCGATGAGGTCGCGTTGGGTGAGGACGTCGAGGGCGAGGACGAGGGCGTAGGCGCCGGCCATCACGATCCCCGTCGCGCCGGCGTCCCGCCACCACATCGGTGTCCCACCGGCGTGGACGACGCCGCATCGCGCCCGGCGGCGGCGAGTGACCAGCAGCCCCTCTCGGGCGGCGCGTGGAGAAGCGAGGGAGCTCCCCCTCGGGGGCCAGAGGCAGACACCCTCCCACGGCTCCCTCGCAAACGGAGAGTGAAAGGGGAGGCGGTGGGCCCCCTTCACCGCCGCAGCACGCCCATGTGGTGGCGTCGGACGGAAGACGGCGGGCGAAAGGATGCGGAGGCTACCGGCGGCGGAGACTGCGACAACGGCAGGTGGGGACCCGCCGCCTCTCCACATTTGCCCCCACCCTTTCTCTGTCTCCCTCTCTCTCTCCTCCGCCCTCCTCTCACCCACTACTGCTACTAGTAGCAGCAGCAGCAGCAGCAGCTTGAGACCAGCTTGTGTGTGTGTGTGTGTGTCAGAGCGTAGCAGCAGGGCGACGGCCCGGGGGGGAGGGGGAGCTCAACCAGAGCGGATCCTCCCTCCTTCCGTTCGGTGAGGCAGAGGGGGGGGGGGTGTCTGTGTGTCTTGTCTCTTCTTCTGTATGTATGTCTGTAAGCTGAACTTGCCCACATATGTTATCTATCTCCGTTACCCACAGCCATCTCGCCATGCCCGTTGCTGTTGCATCAGCATCGCCATCAACAAGGGCGTCACTTGGGAGGGCGAGGACCACCACACCGGAGACGACGACCACGACCACTACTACTACTACTACTGCAGCATCATTTCGCCGTCGAAATACTGTGGCTTAATGCTATCAATCACAAGCCATTGCCAGTCGAAACCTTTCACTTATTAATTCTTCCAGTCGAAAGGCTTCCACTTATCTTGGCCAGTCGATAGGCTCACCAATCTCTCCCCTTTCGCCTATCGCCAGTTGCTACCTTGCGCCTAATGGCGTTAGTCGATGCGATCGCCCAGCCCCTTCAGTTGATACCTTCCACACGATATCTTGCAACTGATTATCCACCGATGGCATTTGACTGCTCGTTTCAACTGATAGTTTTTAATTAATTCTCCTTTTTTTGTGACGCATAAATTGACGAATCAAAAAATCTTGAGTCACACATCTCTCTCGAGAATTAAATACGTGACTAGATAAAATCCTCTCGAGATAAATCGAACGTGGGACATCGTACTTCTTTGATAGTGATCTTCTATCATCCGACCCACTCCAGGTCCTCACTTCTGACAAATTCTTCCAACAGATCAACGTCAATCAATGCCCAGTGACTATCATTCCTTCCGACTAACAACCTTCAATCGATAATCTTTCAACTATCAACTTCAGCTAATATACATCAATTACTTCCTTCAGTTGATGCTCATCGACTATCAGTCTCCCACCTAATACTCTTACAACTGAAATGCTTCAATTGTTGTCGAGCTATAACCTTCGCCTATCTCCTTCAGTCGATTCCATTCTTCAAGAAGTAGCCTTGATTAACAAAGTGCCTCCGTCTGATACTACTCTCTATCAGTCGATACATGCTATAAGGCGATACTGGATCAATTGGTCCTTTCAACTGTTATACTTTTCAAGTGATACCCTTCAAGTGATAGCTTCCAATTGTCTATACATCAACCAATTACTTCCGCCTGATTACCTTGTAACCGTTGATCTTTCGGGTGGTACATCGAGTATTATTCTTTAGCATGTTAAGCCTTTGACTGACTGACTCTTTAAACTGCCCTTTTCTTATTCGCCAGTCGTTAACTTTCAACATGTGATACAATTTGCCTTATCTGTTTCAACTGATATATCTCCTCATCTTTCAGCTAATATTTGAATTTAAATTGAATATCAGTTTGGCGCTCATATTTTTCAAAGATATTACATGAATTTCACTTCTGTATGAGTATTATATTCAAATTTCAAATGCATTAATTGCTCAGCATAATTTCAAGGCAATCTGCAAAAAATCTATATGTATATTTGAAGTGCACATTGTCTAATCACGGATCAAATATTAGTGCTTCTTTTGTTTAGAAGCAAAGCAACTCTCGAGTGGCGAGGGGGGCGGGAATGGGAAAGCCAGATTTTTTTTTAAGAGATAACATTACATCAATCGAATGCTAGACATACCTAGCTTATCTAACCTAGTAGCTGTAGACACGTCAAAATTGACATTATTTTTGAGTATATTTCATATCGCTCTGCGATGCCCCATTTGACCCTCAAATCAGCTTATTTGAGTGGTTTTCCCACTTTTCATGGATTTCCCCTGATTTCTCCTATTTTTCCCCATTTATCTCCTTTTTCCTATTTTTCTGGATTTTCTGGGCATTTATCTCTATTTTTTTGAATTCACGCCCTCATCAGAGACGTGTTTTTTTGAAACACGACCTTGTCTAGGACGTTTTCTCCCATTTTATCTATTTCTTCCCCATTTTATCTATTTTATGAATTTTCTAAATTCACGACCTGGGTAAAGGCGTGTTTTCTTCAAAACATGACTTAACCAAGGGCGTTTCTTAAAGAAAGGACGACCTCACCTGAGGGCGTTAATTCTTCTATGTTTGACCGACTTCCCCATTTGAGCTCTTGAAATTAACGCCCTTCTCAGGGGCGTGTTTTTAAAAGTGGCTTTATTTAAGGCGTGTTTTACATTTTTCAAATATGGGGAGTTTTTATTGCTAAATTTGGTTTTTGAGAAACGCCCTTGTGCAGGGCGTGTTTTTGAGAAACGCCCTATGGGTAGGTCGTCAATTCATTAATTGACGCCCTTACCTAAGGCGTGTTTTACCTTCTGGCTTCGCAGCCCTTTCCCCAAAGAGTCCTTACCTCGTTAGACTCCTCCCCTATTTTGGGCTCTGGCCCATTCTTATCATTTCCCTCGGTAGGACTCTTGCCTTCCTATCTCTTCATCCGATTCTATTTAATGGAGAGATTGCCTCTGTTAACAAGTTCGGAGGTCCTTCTTCTTTCTTCCTTCCCCCCGTTCTGTTGTCCTTCTTCTTCTGCTTATTTGTTTTGTTCCTTTTTTCTTCTTTTTCTTCTTTTTCTTCTTCTCACGCAGGTCACTGTCGGCTGAAGGAGGGGCTTCTATGCTTCATTCTTCATCCTCTTGAAGTCTTCTCCCCATCGAGAACCCAAGCCAAGGAGCAAACGATCAGATTTTCTTCTTATCACCCTCATCTCTTTGCTTTTGTTTTATCATCATCGGTTTGTTCATATGTTCATGTTACATGCATCATGTTCATGTTTATATTGATTTTTCATACTCAATCACATTGAGATCTCCCCATAAGTGCAACACTTGTACTCTTTCCCCATTATATTTTACATGCATTCATATCTCCCACACCCTCATTGCATAGGGGTTTAAGGGCAATCCCCTTAAGGTGTGTTCTTCACCATGATGTCATGCTCATCTTTATTTAGGATTTGATGCTACACACCATGTTCTAATGTATATCTTTATTGGTGTTGTTGTCTTTCTTACAAGGGTAATTGATTGAAGACTCTCTTCGTCGGCCGGCCGATCTTGAAGAGAAAAGGAGTACTCACATCCCCCGCATCTTTTGAGGTATTTTGCGATCATCTCCCCATATCAATCTCCTCTTTGAGACCCTCGTGTCTCTGGCGATCACAAACTCCTCTTGTGCACCTCATGCATGTTTTTTTCTCCACATTATTGATTATTGCTTATTATTAATATTTTTCTTAAGTGGATTTTAAAAGAGATCTACAAATTGGCGATCACGGTGGGACCCTTTCTTGTTTTTATTTTGATTACCCCTTTCCCTTTGGCACCCACGTGTGCCCTTTCCCATTGGTACCCTCCGTACCCTTTCCTTTGTGCCCCTCGGGCACCCTCCATTGTGCTTTGCACTCTCCCCTAAGTGATTTGTCAATTGAATAGATTTGTTTTAAAATTTCCACTTATTTAAAATTTTGATGAGCATGATTCTTTTAATCTGTTGATTGCCTTGCTGCTGTGAGTGCTTCTGTCATTTCTGGCCGTGAAGGAGTTTCTGAAGGAAGCTAATTCACGCCCCTGTCAGAGGCGTGTTTTCGTTTAACACCCTCCTCCAAGGGCGTCTCTTTCATGAGTAACGCCTTCTGACAGGGCGTTTTTATTCATATCTCCTACACTGAGAATTCACGCCCTAGAGCAGGGCGTTTCTTTGTTGCGTAGCGCCCCACATCAGGGTGGGTTTTATAATTTGACGCCCTACCCCAAGGGCGTCCTTTCCTTTGTAACGCCTCACCCAGGGCGTTTCTTTGACTTGGTTGGCATCTATTGCATTTTAACGTCCTCGCCAGAGGCGTTTCTTTTAGTTTTAGCGCCTTGATCCAGGGCGCGTTTTACCTTGCCTGTGGGCCCCCCACAGTGTTTCGCGCCCTGCCCCAGGGCGTCTTTTTGATTAGTAGCGCCCTGCCCCAGGGCGTCTTCTTCCTGTGTTTTCGCCGTGCTTCCCCATTTATTTCTTCATATTTTATATTCTATTATACATCTGTTGCATTTACACATATTTGCATTTGGGTTGGGAGACCTCCTCTCTCCTCATTAGGATCCACACACCCCCTTGGAATCGGGACGACCCTCCATTGAGCATTCCGTCTCTTTGGACCGGAAATCCCTTTTCCAAGCCTCCGTAAGTCCCCGCACCCGTGGATTCCCTCACGGACGCCGGGCAGGTTGTACCCTTTTGGAGTCCCGGATTAGTTGGCCTATACGTGGTGAGTGAGAGTTCCTAGTTGGCATTGGAGTTCAAATCTCATTTGAAACTAGGACTCTCCTTGTGTGAATCTTTCCAAACTTTATTAAAATCCTTAATTCACCAAGGTTCAAACAAATCAAATCAAGATAACCATTCCAACTTGTGTGCTTATTTGCATAATTATTGAGAATTTTTGATTATATAATGGCTTACCATGATAGAAACATGTTCAATTCAATTCATGAGGATGCACAACCTAGCACTTCATATCCTCAATTTCAACATGTTAATCAGCATTCTCACCATTCTTTCAAGGGACCACGTCCTTATTCTCATGGTCATACCCAACCCATGGGCAATGTCCATTCTTATGGTCCCCCTCTTCAAGTTCGAGCCACTATTCCCTCGGGACCGTCTCCTCCCAATGACGAGAAGGTCTCTCGAATCATCCATGCATTAGATCATCTTACCCCTCAACAGATCCAAGCCCTTAAGGCTGCCGTTGAGGGTACATCTCATGCATCTCTCCCTCCTTCCAATTCTATTCGGGTGGCCCATCACCCATCTCCCTCCAATTCTACACGGGTGGCCCATCACCCACCTCCTCCTTCCAATCATATTCGGGTAGCCCATTACCCATCTCCCCCTATTCATTATACTCGGGTGGTCCGACACCCGCCTCCTTCTATTTCTCCTCCCTCACGGCCCCGAGGCCCATTTATTCATTGCAATCCGGCCCATCCGGGTTCTTTTACGGGTCATACCGTCAACTCCCCTCCACGGCCTTTTTATGCGGCCCCTCCTCCTTCAAGGCCCTGCCAACCTTCTATTGTTCAAGTCACACCCCTCCAACAATCTCTTTTTGATAAGATTACTTCCATGGAGGAACAATTAAAGAGGGTCATGGTTCCTCTTACTCCGGTCAATCCTCTCCATGCCGCTTTGGACGAAATAACTAAGTTGGAGAGAGAATGGAAGGATAGGAGAGATGATTATGATATCGGCATTCCAAGCGAGGAAGAACCGACAACTGAAGAATCCGAGGTAGTGTACGATGATGATGAAGCTCCGCAGGCACCCCTTCCGAGTTTCCTTAATTTCCCGCTCCCTCCGCTATCATTCGATGAACCTCCTGCTCAGGATGAAACCATCCCCGATCCAACCCCCATTTATGAGACTAGTTGGTGTTACGACGATGGGTCGATATTCCAATCACCCGCACCGGCGCCTATTGAGTCTCTTCCCATTCCTACTCCCACTCCTAACACTGCTCGCCCCGTCCGGCATTTTCTACGCACCAAACCTTCACCCATTAACCCTCCACCAACTACACCTCCACCCACTATACCATCAACCTTCACACCATTAGCCACCGCTGAGCCTTCCATTATAAAACCTCCACCTATTAAGTCAGTAACCTCCACATCGGCCCACACCGAGCCTACCACTGAACCTCCTCCAACTGACCTCCCATTACCACCATCCCTAAAAACCACCTTACCTACCCCACTATTTAACCCTCCACCTTTACCTATGGCTAATCCTGAGCAGGACCCACCACTTTTTGCACTCGAGCTAACCCCGACCGCTTGCAAGCAAAGGGAGAAACTCGATGTGTTTGAACCTCCGCCTCCACTTACGCCAACACCTTCCATTATAACTCCACCATCCACGGAGCCTTCCGCCTCCGCCTCACCTCCCTTTGTTACTCGGAAGGGGCGTGCTTCTGCAGCTACTCGCGCCAAGGATAAGCAAAAGGCGGGCAAGAAGACTTTGGCCACGACTGTGCCATTCAAGATTCAAAAATTTATTTACCGGATGCCAATCCGGGTTATTGTGCCGCGCATGATCGAAGAGGCCGAGTCACCGCCACTGCTCAACAGATGCCAAGCGTTAACGCCGTATGAAGGCCGGGCAGGGCACCCTTTGTTCAAACCTTCGAATTCCGAATTCATTTACAAGGGGCGAATGCCCATTTTATTCAACATTCCATATTCATCACCATCAATGGGCAACATAATGCTTCCCGTTCCAACTCTACGACTCCCTCACTTTATTGATCTTCGCTTTCCAAAGGGGTTGTCATTTATTGAAGCTTCCTTTATTGGGCCAATTGGCCGTACATGTTCACTGCCATGGAGGGGCAGTTACCTTGATGCTAAGGGACCATCCCTTATTTGTTCCACTTTCTATTCGTCCATCTCTATCACTTCTTCTTCATGGGCCATTCCCAGGGTTAAGAGGAGGATCTCGTCCTCTCATCCTTCAAATTCTCCATATTCCTTGCATCTCATGCATTTTGTTGCATTTATGCATTCACAGCATTCATCGCATTGCATTCGCATACAATTGCATCTCCTGCTTCCCGGGTTTCCAAACCCGTACCTTCCTCGTCTTCCGGCACTGCTGGATATTTCGCATTTCCCATCTTATTCATATTCATCTTTTTGTCCACTCCCCTTGGGGCATTGCGTCCCCTTTCCTGCTATTTCCCTGGAACCTCCAGGAACTTTATCCCTCCTCTTTGGGCATCTCGCCCTTTCTGATTCTACTCCTCCGGAACCTCCGGACTTTTCCCTTGTGCATCGTCCCCCTTTCCATTCTCTTCCTCTGGAACCTCCGGATTTTCCCCTTGGGCGTCACGCCCCGTTCCATTTGCTTCCTCCGGAACCTCCGGATTCTTCCCTTGTCCTTTCAGGGCATCGTGCCCCTTTCCATTTGCTTCCTCCGGAACCTCCGGATTCTCCGTCTAATTCTCTCTATCATCTCCCAGGGCATCGCGACCCTCCTGATTTCATTCCTCCGGAACCTCCGGACCTTCCATATTTCCTTCAATTCATCTTTTTGCTCCTCCGGGACTCCATATCTTTTATTCTCTTCTTCCTTTTCCGTCATCTTTTTCGTCATCTTTTTACCTATTTCTCCCCAGGGCATCGCGTCCCTTCTTTCGTTATCCCTCCGGAGCCCCCGGATGATTCCTCCTATCATGATTCTCCTCCTTTACCTCCGGACCCTCCGGATCCACCTCTTTCTATCTACCAATTTCTTCTTCTAATTCCTCCTGATTCTGGGTCCGACCCAACTTCTTCCACATCCACTGCCTTGGGCATCTGCCCTTTCTCCCATTGCTTTAGAGGCTTTAGTCCTCACTCCACCTCCTAATTTTCCGCTTCTTTTGTGAACTGTTCCTTGTAATCAGGGTCTCCGCGCCTTAATAAGGGAGTTCTAGCCCTTATCTCTTTTCCTTTTCCCTTTTTTCGTCTGAGTCTGGTTTGAGCACCACTCATTCTCGTTAAGCCACTCCCAAAATCCTTTGCTTCCAATCCTTTTGACTGCCAGAGAGGACGAATCTCACGATGATCAACCTCGCCTCTGACAACTGCTTCTACAAAGGTTGCAAGGTAACATATTGGCGTAAGTATGCATTTTGATGATATCATTTTCCCATTTCTTCACGCATGATTTTCAAAAGGAAGTGCTTCTTAACAAGATTAAGAATGGTGTTTTAAACCTTTATCTTAGGCTTTTAATTGAATCATTTCGAAAAAAGAGTCTTTTGATAAAAACCCCACACTGGGAATTCAACATTCTCTACCCGCTTGTTAAGAGCAACCCTTAGCTGGGCATTCCACACACTTCACGGCGTCCTTAGCTGGATCCTTTGATAAAAACACCGTTGCTATCTTGGCCATGCCATGAGTATATCTGGAAGTCTTTTTCTCTTCTTTATTCGGCCACATGCAGGGGCAAGAGGTTGACGGATAAGATGACCCAACCTCGGTAATCCCCAATACGAGAGGAGTCTCAAATAGGGGCAGTCTTGACCCAAAATCAATATGAATTTTTATATGAGTTTTCATGATATACATTTCGCCAAAAGGGCTATTATGGAAATCAAATCAGAATTTTGATAATTGCAATTAGGAATTAAGGCATGACAAGAGTGGCAAAGTCCCCGCAGGGAAAACCCTGGTCGTATGCATGTCAAGGGTCTAAAAATCAAAGGCACAAAGCCCCGGCACAACAGACTACCTCTTTGAGGGGAAGCACCTTGGAAGGAATTCAAGTCCCGACGTCTCCCATCCTGCATAAAGCTTATCTCCAATTATTCTTCTCTTCTCCCTCCAAGACCGAATGTTTCTCAGGTATGGCCTTGGTAGGGGCACCGTTGATCAAAGGCGGTCGGTTATAGGGCGCCACCTTACAATGCACGCCCAGCTTTGGACTGTTTTAAGCAAAAAGGGAAGGAACGAGGACCCCTAGTCAGTGGTTCAATAAACACCCTTTGATGCTGCATTTGCGATGTCTAAGCCAAAATCCATAAAAATTTGAATATCTTTCCAAAAGTACACAAAAATTTGCATATTACATAATTCATAAACATTTGAAAATTTTTGAAAACTCATAAAAATTTGCATATTTCAAAACTCCAAAAAAAATTTGCATTGTATTCTGATGGTGTTCTGCAGGAACCATTTTTACAAGGACCAAGAGCACGGGATGAGTCCTTTCTCCAATCATTGCTATCAAGCCGTTGACTCTTCCCGATATTATCATGCCACCCTGGGCATTTTTTAATTATTCATCTCCAGATCTTTCAATCAAATTCTATTGATTATTCTTCTGATTATCATCTTGAGATCATTCAATCAAATTCCTGCTAATTTTTCATCTGATTAATTTTGCCGCTGGGCATTCCTCAATCTTTCAACTCCAAACTTTGATTATGCCAAGTTGACATCCTCCTAATGAAACAACAGACAATGATGTTTTGCAATACAATGCTATTCATGCTAAACATGCTTCGCTGTGATTCATGCTTGAATGCTATCCACACCAAGCTTTGAGTGCTTTGAGGTCTATACTGTAATTGCTTATTGATGCTTATTCATGCTATGCTTGAATGTCTTATTCATTGTTTGTTATCTTTTATATCTTGGCTAATGAATTTTTGAGCGCAGGATAAGAAGCTCTTGGTCCCGCCGACTGGGCATCATCATCAAAGTCCCACGGTGCTTGCAGCTCATTTCTCAGTTCCCATGCTTATTGATATCACCATCTCCCTGTATGCATTCTACTATATGTTACATATGTTACTAGATTATATCAAGGACCTTGTGGCTTTGGTAAATCTGGGATTTGAGTTCCCCTTCATCAAAAACAATGATGATTCCAGAGAAGTCTTAGTCACACGGATAGGCCGTTGAGCCGTCCAAGACTGGGGACGATGGTTCCTTTTTACGAGTTGGTGCGTGGATAAACGGGTTTCGGCTTAGTATCAGCTCGCAGAATTGGTTTCTTGACCCAGTCTGGGCAGTTTAACAATATTATCCTTGATTATATTATATTTTCATTTGTTATTTTTCCTTTAGCCCAGCATGCATTCATGTAGGAATTTGAAGCAATTGTTGAAAAATCTTTCTGATAAGCTGGTTTTGAGAGTTGAATTGATCTTAAATTTTCCCGATATGAGATATTCCTTGCCGAATTGAGTCCTCAGTTCGTTTTGTCGCTGTTTTGGGTGTTTTCTCGAAAGCTCCTTGTTTGGATTTTTATCATCTTATTTTTAATCTCCTTCCCTTTGATCCACCTTGGCTGCAGCACGTCCACTGGCTGGTAACCGCTCCCCAATGGTGAAACTTGCAGGTTTGTGACCTGAGGTACTTCCACCACGCTGGAAGTTGATCATTTATTTTATCTCCTTCGTGCACCGCGTGCGCATCTCCCCTTTTATCCAAACATTGTTGATTTCCTTGAATTTCCCGAGATTTGCCTCATCTCGTGCTTTTGATTTGATTCTCATCAAGTGATGTTGATTGCGTGTCTCATCACACCTTGGTATCTACTTTTCAGTTTGCTACGCTCCCTTGCAAAGCAGACGCCAAGGCGGGGCAGCTGTAGACACGCAAAATTGACATTATTTTTGAGTATATTTCATATCGCTCTGCGATGCCCCATTTGACCCTCAAATCAGCTTATTTGAGTGGTTTTCCCACTTTTCATGGATTTCCCCTGATTTCTCCTATTTTTCCCCATTTATCTCCTTTTTCCTATTTTTCTGGATTTTCTGGGCATTTATCTCTATTTTTTTGAATTCACGCCCTCATCAGAGGCGTGTTTTTTTGAAACACGACCTTGTCTAGGGCGTTTTCTCCCATTTTATCTATTTCTTCCCCATTTTATCTATTTTATGAATTTTCTAAATTCACGACCTGGGTAAGGGCGTGTTTTCTTCAAAACATGACTTAACCAAGGGCGTTTCTTAAAGAAAGGACGACCTCACCTGAGGGCGTTAATTCTTCTAGGTTTGACCGACTTCCCCATTTGAGCTCTTGAAATTAATGCCCTTCTCAGGGGCGTGTTTTTAAAAGTGGCTTTATTTAAGGCGTGTTTTACATTTTTCAAATATGGGGAGTTTTTATTGCTAAATTTGGTTTTTGAGAAACGCCCTTGTGCAGGGCGTGTTTTTGAGAAACGCCCTATGGGTAGGTCGTCAATTCATTAATTGACGCCCTTACCTAAGGCGTGTTTTACCTTCTGGCTTCGCAGCCCTTTCCCCAAAGAGTCCTTGCCTCGTTAGACTCCTCCCCTATTTTGGGCTCTGGCCCATTCTTATCATTTCCCTCGGTAGGACTCTTGCCTTCCTATCTCTTCATCCGATTCTATTTAATGGAGAGATTGCCTCTGTTAACAGGTTCGGAGGTCCTTCTTCTTTCTTCCTTCCCCCCGTTCTATTGTCCTTCTTCTTCTGCTTATTTGTTTTGTTCCTTTTTTCTTCTTTTTCTTCTTCTCACGCAGGTCACTGTCGGCTGAAGGAGGGGCTTCTATGCTTCATTCTTCATCCTCTTGAAGTCTTCTCCCCATCGAGAACCCAAGCCAAGGAGCAAACGATCAGATTTTCTTCTTATCACCCTCATCTCTTTGCTTTTGTTTTATCATCATCGGTTTGTTCATATGTTCATGTTACATGCATCATGTTCATGTTTATATTGATTTTTCATACTCAATCACATTGAGATCTCCCCATAAGTGCAACACTTGTACTCTTTCCCCATTATATTTTACATGCATTCATATCTCCCACACCCTCATTGCATAGGGGTTTAAGGGCAATCCCCTTAAGGTGTGTTCTTCACCATGATGTCATGCTCATCTTTATTTAGGATTTGATGCTACACACCATGTTCTAATGTATATCTTTATTGGTGTTGTTGTCTTTCTTACAAGGGTAATTGATTGAAGACTCTCTTCGTCGGCCGGACGATCTTGAAGAGAAAAGGAGTACTCACATCCCCCGCATCTTTTGAGGTATTTTACGATCATCTCCCCATATCAATCTCCTCTTTGAGACCCTCGTGTCTCTGGCGATCACAAACTCCTCTTGTGCACCTCATGCATGTTTTTTTCTCCACATTATTGATTATTGCTTATTATTAATATTTTTCTTAAGTGGATTTTAAAAGAGATCTACAGCAGCACCCTTGGCCAAGTTGGGAAGTTCATGCTGCGAATTAAAGAAATAATTACAATTAGATAAGCAAGCCAAATTGACTAAAGAATCAGCAACTATATTTGCTTCTCTGAAAATGTGGAAAATATTCAAAGATAGGGGAATGCAGCTCCAGATTTCTCTAACAAAGGGTAGAATCTCCCATGGGCAGGCAACCTTCCTATTGATCACTTGCACCAGAAGAAGAGTGTTGGGTCCCGCGAGGTGTAAACGGATCTAGAAGGGGGGGGTTGAATAGATCCTATCAAAAGCTTTGGCCTATTTAAAACTCTTAGCTATCGGAAGCATGAACCACTCCTATAAAGTGAATGAATCACTTAGACACAATGCACAGCGGAATTAAGTAGAGTGGCACAGAGCATGCAATAGCTTGCAACAACCGTACGTGTGTGTGTGCTATGTTGATCACTCAAATTTCATATGTGTGTGAATGCAGTGGTGATCAACTAAGGTGCATGCGAGTCTAAGTAAGGGAAACACTTAGCAATACTTTCACATTGGTGCTTGTGTGCAAGGGTGCAGCAGGCCGCCCAAGGGATGCAGTCAAAGTGCTAAGCTCAATTAAACTGTAGATAAAACCGAAGGTGCAAATCTGAGTGCTTGAGTGTGTAAACAAGATTACCAAGTATGGAACCACACGAACCTGTGAATGGGGGTAGAAGATATAGAGCAATCACACACAATAAACAACCCACAACACAGGGATTTTTAAGGTGGTTCGGTTGCAACCCCGCAACCTACGTCCACCCCTCACCAAAATCCGGTGAGGCTTTCTTGCTGACTCACAGCTTGACCGGGGACACGCCCCAAACCACAGAACAGAGAAAACCCTCTTTCTATCTTCCTACACACAAAGCCGGCAGGGATGGCTACACCGCAGATCGGAGAACTCCCGATTGCCTACCTACTAACCACCGGTAGGGACGATCTTCAGTTTCAATAGATTGAATGAAATGAAGATAGAAACAAGATGAAAATGCTCAAACAAGATATGAAGATATGCTAGAATGAATTAGATCTTGTCTGAGATTGTTGGATCTTGAATCTATTGAGGATTTGATCTTCCTTTGATCCTTTTGAGTTGATGGAGCAGATATAGGATGTAGCTTGATCTTTCCTTTGAATCTCCTTGAGTTGATGAAGAAGAATATTGGATGTAGCTTGATCTTTTCTTGAATCTCCTTGCGTTGATGAAGAGGTGTATGGATGTAACTTTGATCACCTTTGAGAGCCTTGAATGCTTCTTGCTTGCTTGGAGGTTGCTTGGCTTCAGATCTGAGCTTGAATCACCTTGGAAGGATGAAGAACTCCAGCCCAAAGTTCTGTTCACGCAGGTGCTACAGTACCCTCGAAATGGCCTCCCTTGAGCTCTCTTTGATTCACTTCATCAACTACATCAACTAGGGTTTCTAACCCTCTTGTATTGGTTTTATAGACTTTGAATGGTCTATAGACAAGCCCCAGACCAGATCCATAAATCATGGGTGATTAGGTGACTTTTGGATTAAACAAATCCATGTTGAATGGCCCTTTTCGAAGTGGAAACAAAAGTCAACAATTGATGGCTCGGGGCTGGCGGTCGACCTATAGCTTCTGGCGGTCGACCTCTACTGAGAAATACTGTAGATTGGTGAGCCCTGGATTTTCGGTCGACCGCTACTGGCTGGCGGCTGCTACTGGCTGGCGGTCGACCTGCAGCTGAAAGAACTGCAGACGGGCAATCCCTGGCTGGGGCGGTCGACCGCCCCTGTGCTGGCGATCGACCGCCAGCTGAGCAGACCTCGGTCCATCCCGGGTCGGTCCGTTAGCCGCTTCAGCTCCGTCGCTTGTGTCCATTAGCAGCCTGTTCATGTCTATAACTTTATCCTTGTTGGTCTAGAAAGTACAAACTGAATCTTTATCGTTGGACTCTCATCTTGTGCAGTGACCTTGGCTATTTGAATGAAGCTTGTGGAAGAGATTTGCATCAAGGCTTGAACGCGATCATATGGCTTTCACTTTGCCATGAAGCAACCGAATGCACTGACTATGCACAGACTTTGTGTTTGAGCAACTGTGTTGGAGCAACTATACATTGTACAGACTTCAACCAGACAACGTACAGACTTTGAGTTTGTGCTAGTAGCCAACGTACAGACTTTGAGTTTGTGCTAGCAGCCAACGTACAGACTTTGAGTTTGCAGGATGTATAGACTTGCTGATGTATAGACTTGCTGGCGTGTAGACTTGCTGCTGAAGGACTTTCTGATGTATAGACTTGCTGATGTATAGACTTGCTGGCGAAGAATGTACAAACTTGCTGCTGTATAGACTTGCTGATGTGTAGACTTACTGCTGAAGGACTTTCTGATGTATAGACTTTCTGATGTATAGACTTGCTGCTGAATGATGTATAGACTTGATGTGCCTGCAACAGGATGATGTATAGACTTTGAGTTGCCGGATGTATAGACTTAGTAATGAAGATGCATGGAGAATGTATAGATTTTGCATGGCAAGCTATGCAACCAATGTATAGACTTGTTAATGAAGATGTATAGACTTTGTGTGTTCCAGTATAAGAGATGCACCGACTATATGAATGAACCAATGCAAGGGTATGCACTGATGCATTGCTCATGCACACAACCTGTTCGATGAAATGACTAACTGTTTAAACAGATGCACAATGACGTCATATTCAAACACAGTGTGACTTAGTATTTGCTATCAAAACCATGCACTGCTCATGCACACAACATGTTCGATGAAATGACTGATTGTTTAAACAGATGCACCACAGTGTGACGTATAGTAGTTGCTATCATTAAAACCATAACAGTAATCATGGTGCACACGTATTCAACATTCTCCCACTTTTTGATGATAGCAACACTGTGATTCATTATATGGCAGAAATAGCCAAGACAGTAAAGTTTATGACATATGTAACATGTGCAACTCAAGATCCATGATAGTGAAGCATGTGAATGCAGATATGTATGCATGGATATACGTATTCATGGAGAAGTAAAGTGTATGAATGCTATGCATAAACCCTCATCATAAATGAAGGTTCTCTCCCCCTTGGATTCTCCCATATCCACAATGCACTCTCCCCCTTTGACAACGCTCAAAGGCATCATTAGGCAACATCTCCCCCTTTCTCCCAAGTCCACAGCAAGGACTCACAACAAGACAAGGACTCACAACAAGACATTCTCCCCCTTTGCCAACAGCAAAAAGGAGGGATACGGTACAGTGGTTGACAAAAGTCCTAGAGATCAGAGTGGAATGGTAGTGGAAGAGCAAGCCATTATATGGAAATTAGAAACATGCCGGGAGCAATATATATGGTTCAAAGCTAATGAAAATCAAGATCATCAATAGAGTTCAAAAGGCATCGATATCCATGGTTTAATAGAAATGAACCAGAAGCACATATCATGACAGTGTTTAACCTTCCCTTGTCTTATACATCCATATTCAAGAACTACAAAGGAAATAGCAAAAAAAAACTAGTATTGAAGCTAAACAATCATGATTAGATCATGGAATTTTATGATCGCAGCAAATGTGATTTTCAGTATCGTTTGCATTTGAAGGCACATGACTCATATTTTACGAGCAGTCTAGTCTAGTACATGCCTCCTAACCGTAAGAATACACGTTGTTTAGACGCCAGTATTCCTAAGTATTTGGTAAGACTGACTGTTATGCTTCAAAATAAACAGAGATAGCAACATCACGTCATGACATATCCAAACTCATTTCTTTGATGAGAAGATATATTTCTCAGCAATTATGCCATTGCTCTACCTAGAGTCCAAATGAATTAAGACAGAGATAACAGGGGCACATCATGACATATCATCCGTCATTTAATTTGATGACGTGACATATTTCTCCGTGCAACAATATCATTGTTCTGTCAAATTGATTTTTCAAGAATTCCAGCTCATCAAGATGTTTAGAAACAATACTAAGCTCTAGAGTATCGCCAAAGTTGTCAAGACGTTTGGATTTTTAGATTTCAGGATAGTTATTCAAGGCACAACATGCAATCTCTAGTTAAGGTCTATTAAAACCACAAAATATAGATGATTTCAAAAGATATATCAGAACTTCAACGAAATCATTAAATCTGAACCATTCTCATTGAATGGACAATCATCAGTTCATATAATAGAAAGCTCTTACACCGTAGTGATGTCTGTCTCTTGAACTTATTATCACACTGGAGGCCATTGAAGTTCAGATGCAAAAAGGACGAATGAACCAAGAAAAACAACACGACTCCCCCTAAGAATATGCAATGAATGCACTCAAGGAGTTATGTAGGCAGTCAAATAGAATGACGAATGTCAAGGAGAGGTTTACTTGAACCATGCAGGGGTTGACCTGATCAAACATGAAATGCATGAACTAACATAATGCATGATTTTACACTTATGAAATGCAACATAATGAATATGAAACATATGCATGAATGCCTCAAGAAGACAACTCCCCCTAGCTATATGGCCTATATGCGACAGTGGCACATGATACTTGGCGGAGGTTGGTCCTCACGCATATTGAGTACTTCCAGACAAGCATAGCCTGCCTTTCCATACATCAACATTTAATATACCATGGCCGTGCAAGAGTGAAATGATATAAAATGATTCAAGATAGATTGATGTTGACTCCCCCTGAATACATGCATGGGTTTGCAATGAAATATGCAGCCTAAGACTTATGTGAATGCACAATGTAATGAAGATGCTGCAAAATAATTGTGTATTTTTGTGTTTACTTGGCATGATGTGCATTAAGGTATGTGTGATCACAATATGATGCAAACACAAATCATTCACAATTGATTTGGAACTGAATGCAACATGGTGATGTCAATTGCTAGACTCCCCCTTTTGAATAATGCTAACATGAATAACGAGTTGAAAATGCAGCCATGACATGCATCATCAAAACCAAAGTCCAAGAATTTCAAGTGGCTGATATCAGGTAGCAAACAACTCATCATCACATCAACATGATATTGGGCAGACGTATGATGCACTATCTACATGTCAAGACTAAACATGCAAGATGACTAAACCTAAAAGGTCTATGTACATACCTGTGCCTTGAGCTTTTATTTACCTTATGATCCTTTTTTCAGCTCCAAGGCATCCTGCACCCAAAATTCTCATTTGGAATTTTTAGGTACCCAAGATTACTTGGGTCCTTGTAGGTTAGGAGCTTTATCATATTCACCAATGTAACTCATCTGTTTCAGGGAAATTAGATCATCCTTTCTCATTGTATGATAATCATACATGTCATGACCATTTTTCCCACAGTAAAAACAGCGCACAAAAGATTGAGCATTGTTTTTATGTTCATGTGCGTGTGCATATGCATTTTATTTTTGTGGATAAACATGGGATTTACCTTTCATGGCATGAAGCTGATGCTTTCCCTTCAAGTGCCAGCACTCTTGGACAGTATGGCCAGACTTACCACAATGAGAGCAGCAAGGAGGAAGATTTTTGTTTATAGCCATGCAGAGTGTTGACCTGCTTGTATGGGAGTGTCGACTCTTCTGACTCCCCGTGCAATTCTGTGCAGATATCTGCTGAGTAGGTCCTCTGCCAGTATTGACCTGTTTCTTTCCTTGCTCTTTCACTTGATCTCCTACTCTAAGCTCATCATTTCTCAAGATAAAACAATCATGCTGTAGTGCCCCAGAATTTATTTGATAATTTTATGGCATTATTAGCAATTAAAGGGACTAATTTGAAGTTATAAATCAATATAAGGCCAAATGGTGTTAATCAATTAACCCAACTCACTTAATTAAAGTCTAAAGGGTTTTTAAACCAGGCCCATTAAGTTGGCCCATATTCTAGAAGGTATTTAAGCCTATTCTCAGATTTTTAAAGATAAACATCACTTAATAAGATAAGTTAATGGATAATTATCAAAAGAGTTTTAATTTATTTGAACTCTGTCAACGACGAATATAACGGTCTACAGCCCGACCGTCACATACTTGTAACGCGTGGGAGATAGACCGTTACACTATGTGTACTCCGTGAGTTGAAGAGTTTGAGGCATGTTGAACTCTGGAAACAAGATATGTAACGGTCTATCGTGAGACCGTCACATATCTCTAACGCACGGGATGACGACCGTTACATACTGTTAGTTCCGTAAAAGAAAGAACAAGCAGAAAGATCAGAATTTGATGATCTTATCCACTAAGGATCGACTTGGGAAGGCTTGTAATATTGCTAGGGACTCTTAGAGATTAGGATTTGATGAAATAAGGACTCTAAACTCTATCTAATCCTCAAACCCTAATCTAAACTCTATAAATAGGGCATAGTTCTGAACTGTGCGACCCTTACTTTTTGTGCGTAAGGAAGCAAGGTAAGGAGTCATTATCTCAGGTAAGTTCTTTAGAATAATTTGTTCACAATACTTTAGACTAACTCCCCTCCGAATTTCACATCTTTAGGTCAAGAGGTCGTGGAGTTAGAGCCCAAGGAAGTTGCTGGAAAAGGTCACAAGAGAAGGAGGAGATCTAGGGCAAGGTTCTCTACCAAATTCAGGAACTACAGTCTAAGTAAGAGGTAGGTTATCTCATGAACGGCAAAAACAACTTGATAGGACTAAGAGCCTCTGTTTTGATTGGATTTCATGCATGCTAGATCATCAATTTCATGTTTTATTGGTTCTATGCATATCATGCTTCCCTTAGCCCTAACTAAAGATTAAAGACTTGACTATCCATCTATTCATCAATACCCATGCATATAGACAACCTTTACTTTGTTAACACATCTAGGAACTCATGATGTTTTGATAAAAGACATGATGTGAGTTGATCTCTTAGCTTCTATAGTTGTTTCCTGTTAGCAGAGACTGTAACGCATCACAGAAGGACCGTCACTTCCATGTAACGGCCCCACGACAGACCGTTATACTCTCTGATTGGGTTTGGGTTTCACGGTTGATTATAACGCGCTTGGACAGACGTGTTACATTCATGTAACGGCTGGGTCCTGACCGTCACAATCACAGTGACGCCCCATCTCCAGACCGTTATACTCTGTGTTCTGTCAACCCCAAGACAGAATATAACCTGCCAATATTATTATTGTTAAAGCCTAGTTACCTAAGTTTTAACCTGATCATGTGATTTGAAGGTTATTTGATCATTCATGATAGGTATTGCATGTTTTGTGGTCTTACTTTTATTGAGTTATGTTAATTTTTGAAGCCAAATTATATAGTTTTGTATTATAAAGAATGACTTTTTTAACATTGTATTGACGGAGTTTTCATCATGATTTCACATTGATTATACATATCTCTCTCTGTCAATAGAGTCAATTCCATAAGTACATGGCACATATTCCGGTATGTTGTCATTAGTTCACACTTTGCACTATAGGAACACAATCTTGGACATGAGGACCTCTCTATTGGATATTCCTTCCAATGGATTAGGAAATCATTGTTTCAAGGCCTCCGTAATTCTCCGCGAGCCTGGGATTCCCACTAGGACGCCGAGTTGGTTGTACCATTAAAGCCCAATAAATAGAATGCACTATCATGGTTTCTGATTCTTGAAATGTAACAGCCTTTAACTGGACCGTTAGACTCACTTAACGGCCCAGTGCCAGACCGTCACATTCCTCTGAGTCTATTTTTATCTTTCTGGACTCTGATCATTGTAACGGCCCATTAATGGCGCGTTACATGGTGTAACGGCCCAGTTAACGACCGTTACATAGCTTGTTTATGTTAACCCAAGGTTTGACCAAGGGTTGGTATTCCAATGATTCTAGACAAACCTGGATGATCTAGAACTTGTCATATTGCTTAAATTGATCTAAATGAAATGGAAGTTAAGGAAAATACCGTTATGTTGTTGATTTATTTCTATGAGCATGACATTGTTTAAAGTCTATTTCTTGACTCCTACATTCTTATGTTGAAGCATTCATTCATTGATTTTAGTTATCATGGAATTATTGGAAGTGCTATATTCTTGGCTATACTTTACTGTTATACTGCGTGGAAGTAGCTTAATTTATAACTGAAGATGCGATCGAGCACTGATTGTGTTCAAGGGCTCTATGCTAGTCCCCTCGGCTGATTGTCGAAAACATACTATTTTATAAACCATGGGGTATGATGCTGCTGGCGTCGCATTGCGCTGGGAGTACTATTTCTATAAATAAGTGAAGATCCACGACACGACATGACATTCTTGCTTGTTATTCCACAGAAATTCACGAAGCACTTGCTCATAAGCATAAGATGCTAAAGTGAGGAATATGTGGCTTGCTAGTACATTCTCGATATATTCTTGTTCATGAAAGGCCAATATCATGTTCTTGTCCTATTCTTACTAGTTCATTCTTGTTCTCATTCCATCTTATATGATAGTCTTGTTACTTTGATTTAATCGCATGATCATCGCATTGCATGATTTTACCTTATTTATTTAGAGTGAAAATGTTAATCACTTTAATAGTGCCTTCATGTTGATGCGAAGATACCTACTGGGCAAGTGTGCTCATTACCTATTTCTAATCTTTTTCTGGAAATGAAAGTGAGTCGGGTTCAGATTCAGATTATTCAAGTAGCGGATTCGAGAGCGATTAAAGATGAGCGAAGACTTAGGAAGTCTATAATGTCTAGATTGAGTCAATGTAATTTTCATATTTCTTGAGTCTAGTAGAATGAAAATCAAATTAGTGATTGTATCTTAGAATATTGAGCATTATGGTATGAAGTTGAAGTTGATTAAATCTTGTGCAATTGTATTTACTTGTGTGATTGTCTCGCGCTCTGATTGATTCTTGCTTGCAAGAGGCTTACCATGGCGACTGTTCGCGCTAACCGAGCGAGTCTTCTGCTGTAATAAAGGCTCAGGGCGTGACAGTTAAGTTGGTATCAGAGCTTAAGTCTCAGGACTAAGGGAAAAGAGTCATGTCATAGGATAAGTCCAAGGTTAAGGACCCCTACCTGTGAACTAAGGAAGAAATTCCGTACCCATGTGAGAATTGGGTAGAGCCCGAAATAAGATAATTAATTAGCTTTAAAATTTGGTTTTATTAGACCTAGCACATCCCCTTGGGGTGCGCCTGTTCTATTTGTCAAGAAGAAGGATGGTTCTCTCAGATTATGCATCGATTACCGGTGACTGAATCAGCTTACAATCAAAAATAAATATCCATTGCCGCGTATTGATGAGCTCTTCGATCAGCTTTCGAGAGCTGAATACTTTTCTAAGATTGACCTAAGATCAGGTTATCATCAGCTTAGAATCAAAGAAGATGACATTTATAAATCGGCTTTTCGAAGTCATTATGGCCACTATGAATTCGTGGTGATGCCGTTCGGTTTAACTAATGCCCCAGCAGCATTTATGCAACTTATGAACAGTGTCTTCCAGCCATATTTAGACCAATTCATCATCGTCTTCATCGATGATATCCTGATATACTCCAAGACAAAAGAAGAATATGAAGAACATCTAAGGATAGCTTTGCAAACACTTAGAGAACACAAGCTATATGCCAAACTCAATAAATGTGAATTCTGGCTCAAGGAAGTCTCATTACTAGGCCACATTATTTCAAAAGAAGGTATTACTGTGGATCCTTCTAAGGTAGAAGCTGTCAGAGATTGGAGCCGACCAACCACTGTATCTGAAGTCAGAAGCTTTTTGGGTCTAGCAGGTTATTATAGAAAATTCATAAAGGACTTCTCAAAGATCGCGGTTCCTTTAACTAGACTTACTAGAAAGGAAAATCCTTTTATCTGGTCGAAGGACTGTGAAAAGAATTTTCAAAGTCTTAAGAATCATCTTACAATAGCCCCTATTTTGTCGCTACCAATAGAGGGTGCTAGATTTGAAGTATATACGGATGCATCTGGAATTGGCTTAGGGTGTGTCCTTATGCAAGATGGAAAGGTGATTTGCTATTCTTCAAGACAATTGAAACGTCACGAAGAAAATTATCATGTACATGATTTGGAATTAGCAGCAGTTATTTTCGCCTTGAAAATTTGGCGTCATTATCTTTATGGAGAAAAGTTCACGATCTACACAGACCACAAGAGCTTGAAATATTTATTTTCTCAAAAAGAGCTTAATATGAGGTAAAGGAGGTGGTTAGAACATCTCAAGGACTTTGATTTTGCTATTCAATATCATCCTGGCAAGGCGAATGCTGTAGCAGATGCACTTAGCAGAAAATCAATTGGTATGTTATCAAGTCTCATGATTAGTGTGACTAACCTTATTCCTCAATTTGCCCAATTGAATTTAGAGGTTGATATTAAGGAAGAAGATTGCTTCATAGCTAATATCCGAGCTCAACCTACATTGATAGAGGATTTGGCCAAGTTACAAGAGGATGATCCAATTTTACTGGAAATTAAGGCCAATATTGAATAAAGACCGGATTTTTCTATTTCTAATGATGGAAGATTGCTATTCAAGGGCCTAATGTGTATACCGGATCATGAGGATACAAAGAAATTGATCTTAGAAGAAGCACATAAATCAAAGTACTCCATCTATCCAGGAGGTACCAAGATGTATCAAGATCTCAAAAGAAACTTCTAGTGGCTCAATATGAAGAGGGAAGTAACTGATTTTGTATCTCGTTGTCTTATATGCCAACAAGTGAAGGCGGAACAGTTCAGACCTGCAGGAAAATTACATCCCTTAAATATTCCCGAATGGAAATGGGAAAGTATAGGAATGGATTTCATTATGGGATTACCTAAGACAAGAGGTGGACATGATGGAATATGGGTAATCATAGACCGATTGACTAAATCTGCACATTTCATATCAATAAAAAGTCGATGGTCTGTGGATATTCTAGCAGCATTATACATCAAAGAAATTATTAAACTACATGGTATCCCTATCTCTATTATATCAAATAGAGATCCACGTTTTACATCACAATTCTGGAAAAGTTTACAACATTCACTGGGGACTAGATTGAATTTTAGCACAACTTTTCATCCACAAACTGATGGTCAGACAGGAAGGACTAATCAGGTGGTAGAAGATATGCTCAGGACTTGTGTCATTGATTTTGGAGGAAGTTGGCATGATCACTTGCCTCTGGTAGAATTTGCATATAACAACAGTTATCAAGCAAGCATACAAATGGCACCTTTTGAAGCTCTATATGAGAAAAGTTGTTGATCACCAATATGTTGGAATGAAATAGGGGAAAGGCAATTTCTAGGCCCCGACCTTATCAGAGATTCTACAGAGAAAATAAAGCTCATCCAGGAAAGAATGAAAATGGCACAAGATAGGCAAAAGTCTTATGCTGACAATCGAAGACGTGAGTTGGAGTTTCAGGTAGGAGATCATGTGTATTTGAAGGTTTCTTCAGGTCGTGATATTCGAAGATTTGACATCAAAGGAAAGCTAACTCCAAGGTTCATTGGCCCATTTGAAATTCTTGAAAGGGTCGGTGAAGTGGCTTATAGATTGGCCTTACCTCCACAGTTAGTAGGAGTTCATGACGTCGTTCACATCTCTATGCTGAAAAAGTACGTATATGATCCAGACCACATTATCACTTATGACAATATAGAGATTCAGAAAGACTTGACATATGAGCAAACGCCGATCAAAATTCTGGATCGGGAAGTGCGTCAATTAAGAAATAAAGTTATTCCCATGGTCAAGATCCAATGGAAGAAAACATGGCCATATGAAGCAACATGGGAAACCGAAACGGCTATGCAGAAAAGATTCTCAGAATTATTCAACTGTAAGTAGACTCTCCACAATCCATGAATTGAATTTGGGGATCAAATTCTTTTAAGTGGGGGAGGGTGTAGTGTCCCAGAATTTATTTGATAATTTTATGGCATTATTAGCAATTAAAGGGACTAATTTGAAGTTATAAATCAATATAAGGCCAAATGGTGTTAATCAATTAACCCAACTCACTTAATTAAAGTCTAAAGGGTTTTTAAACCAGGCCCATTAAGTTGGCCCATATTCTAGTAGGTATTTAAGCATATTCTCGAATTTTTAAAGATAAACATCACTTAATAAGATAAGTTAATGGATAATTATCAAAAGAGTTTTAATTTATTTGAACTCTGTCCACGATGAATATAACGGTCTAAAGCCCGACTGTCACATACTTGTAACGCGTGGGAGATAGACCGTTACACTATGTGTACTCCGTGAGTTGAAGAGTTTGAGGCATGTTGAACTCTGGAAACAAGATATGTAACGGTCTATCGTGAGACCGTCACATATCTCTAACGCACGGGATGACGACCGTTACATATTGTTAGTTCCGTAAAAGAAAGAACAAGTAGAAAGATAAGAATTTGATGATCTTATCCACTAAGGATCGACTTGGGAAGGCTTGTAATATTGCTAAGGACTCTTAGAGATTAGGATTTGATGAAATAAGGACTCTAAACTCGATCTAATCCTCAAACCCTAGTCTAAACTCTATAAATAGGGCATAGTTCTAAACTGTGCGACCCTTACTTTTTGGGCGTAAGGAAGCAAGGTAAGGAGTCATTATCTCAGGTAAGTTCTTTAGAATAATTTGTTCACAATACTTTAGACTAACTCCCCTCCGAATTTCACATCTTTAGGTCAAGAGGTCATGGAGTTAGAGCCCAAGGAAGTTGCTGGAAAAGGTCACAAGAGAAGGAGGAGATGTAGGGCAAGGTTCTCTACCAAATTTAGGAACTACAGTCTAAGTAAGAGGTATGTTATCTCATGAATGGTAAAAACAACTTGATAGGACTAAGAGCCTCTGTTTTGATTGGATTTCATGCATGCTAGATCATCAATTTCATGTTTTATTGGTTCTATGCATATCATGCTTCCCTTAACCCTAACTAAAGATTAAAGACTTGACTATCCATCTATTCATCAATACCCATGCATATAGACAACCTTTACTTTGTTAACACATCTAGGAACTCATGATGTTTTGATAAAAGACTGATGTGAGTTGATCTCTTAGCTTTTATAGTTGTTTCCTGTTAGCAGAGACTGTAACGCATCACAGAAGGACCGTCACTTCCATGTAACGGCCCCACGACAGACCGTTATACTCCCTGATTGGGTTTGGGTTTCACGGTTGATTATAACGCGCTTGGACAGACGCGTTACATTCATGTAACGGCTGGGTCCTGACCGTCACAATCACAATGATGCCCCATCTCCAGACCGTTATACTCTGTGTTCTGTCAACCCTAAGACAGAATATAACCTGCCAATATTATTATTGTTAAAGCCTAGTTACCTAAGTTTTAACCTGATCATGTGATTTTAAGATTATTTGATCATTCATGATAGGTATTGCATGTTTTGTGGTCTCACTTTTATTGAGTTATGTTAATTTTTGAAGCCAAATTATATAGTTTTGTATTATAAAGAATGATTTTTTTAACATTGTATTGACAGAGTTTTCATCATGATTTCACATTGATTATACATATCTCTCTCTGTCAATAGAGTCAATTCCATAAGTACATGGCACATATTCCGGTATGTTATCATTAGTTCACACTTTGCACTATAGGAACACAATCTTGGACATGAGGACCTCTCTATTGGATATTCCTTCCAATGGACTAGGAAATTATTGTTTCAAGGCCTCCGTAATTCTCCGCGAGCCTGGGATTCCCACTAGGACGCCGAGTTGGTTGTACCATTAAAGCCCAATAAATAGAATGCATTATCATGGTTTCTGATTCTTGAAATGTAACGGCCTTTAACTGGACCGTTAGGCTCACTTAACAGCCCAGTGCCAGACCGTCACATTCCTCTGAGTCTATTTTTATCTTTCTGGACTCTGATCATTGTAACGGCCCATTAATGGCGCGTTACATGGTGTAACGGCCCAGTTAACGACCGTTACATAGCTTGTTTATGTTAACCCAAGGTTTGACCAAGGGTTGGTATTCCAATGATTCTAGACAAACCTGGATGATCTAGAACTTGTCATATTGCTTAAATTGATCTAAATGAAATGGAAGTTAAGGAAAATACCGTTATGCTGTCGATTTATTTCTATGAGCATGACATTGTTTAAAGTCTATTTCTTGACTCCTACATTCTTATGTTGAAGCATTCATTCATTGATTTTAGTTATCATGGAATTATTGGAAGTGCTATATTCTTGGCCATAGTTTACTGTTATACTGCGTGAAAGTAGCTTAATTTATAACTGAAGATGCGATCGAGCACTGATTGTGTTCAAGGGCTCTATGCTAGTCCCCTCGGCTGATTGTCGGAAACATACTATTTTATAAACCATGGGGTATGATGCTACTGGCGTCGCATTGCCCTGGGAGTACTATTTCTATAAATAAGTGAAGATCCACGACAGGACATGACATTCTTACTTGTTATTCCACAGAAATTCACGAAGCACTTGCTCATAAGCATAAGATGCTAAAGTGAGGAATATGTGACTTGCTAGTACATTCTCGATATATTCTTGTTCATGAAAGGCCAATATCATGTTCTTGTCCTATTCTTACTAGTTCATTCTTGTTCTCATTCCATCTGATATGATAGTCTTGTTACTTTGATTTAATCGCATGATCATCGCATTGCATGATTTTACCTTATTTATTTAGAGCGAAAATGTTAATCACTTTAATAGTGCCTTCATGTTGATGCAAAGATACCTACTGGGCAAGTGTGCTCATTACCTATTTCCAATCTTTTTCAGGAAATGAAAGTGAGTTGGGTTCGGATTATTCAAGTAGCGGATTCGAGAGCGATTAAAGATGAGCGAAGACTTAGGAAGTCTATAATGTCTAGATTGAGTCAATGTAATTTTCATATTTCTTGAGTCTAGTAGAATGAAAATCAAATTAGTGATTGTATCTTTGAATATTGAGCATTATGGTATGAAGTTGAAGTTTATTAAATCTTGTTCAATTACATTTACTTGTGTGATTGTCTCGCGCTCTGATTGATTCTTGCTTGCAAGAGGCTTACCATGCCGGCTGTTCGCGCTCCCCGAGCGAGTCTTCCGCTGTAATAAAGGCTCGGGGCGTGACACATACACAGTGTGACCATGTTTACCACAATAATAACAATTGACATTCATTTTGTGGAAGGCATGGTATTTAGCATTGGACATGTTATGGTGCATGTTTGGATAAGCATGCTGAATTTTACTTTTCTTTCTAGCAGTATGCCCTTTTTGGTGACCACCTGAAGTGGTGGCTTCCGGTGAGCCAGAATCTTGGATTTGGGCAAACATTGACAGGAAATCATTCAAACTTTGAATTTCATTTTCAAGTGAGTAAATGTGCTGTTTAGATTCAACAAGGCCCTCTTCGCATGCTGCCAATTGCTCATTGAGCATGGCGTTTACTGCTTTAAGATTTTGATTTTGTTGTTCTAAAGCATGCAAAGTTTCAGAGTGATCTTCAATGACAGATTTACCTTTTTCATGTGCAGCCAGTTTTTCATGCAATTCTTCTTCATCTTTTTCATGTTCAATTTTCTTTTCCAACAACTCTCTATTCTCTTCTTTCAGAGAATCAATCAGTTTTTGTTGCCATTCAAGATCATCATGGAGACCAACATTTATGTTTCTCAAGAATGAACATTTTTCACATGCAAAATTAGCAGAGCATGAAACAGAATTTTTATTTCCTTCAATCAACTTCTCATGATAGATTAGCCCATCGGCTATAGTTTGATCATTGGAGATTGACTTAGGTTAGTTTTGGAGTTTTATTACAGTTTCTTCCAACCTAGTGATTTCATCATGAAGATTTTCTTTTTCATCCTTTAGACATGCAATGCTTTGTTTATGCGTATCTAGATTAACTGAGAGAGTGTCATTAAGCTCTTAAAAAATAGAACACTTTTTACAAATCGAGCTTTCATTTTGGTTAATTTTCTTAAGATCCTTTTTAAAATTTTTGTTTTCTATTCTTACCTTTTTGTATTGTGTGATCAATTCATCATATGCTTCCATAAGCTCTTCAAAAGTGAATTCCTCGACGTCAGAGTTTACCTGTGCTGAGGATGTACTGCTGGACTGTTCTGCACGGTCGGCCATCAAGCATTCTTGTTCTTGTTCTTGTTCCTTCCCTTCATGGATTTTCACCAACTTGTCCAATACTTGCTTGGCTGTGCTGCAAGAGGACACAAGATGAGTTAGTCTTAGATCAACTGCAGCTGTAATTAAGTTATATGCAAGACGATTATCATTGTGTTTGGTCTCATGTTCGGCTAACCAATCAATTGAATTTGATGGCAGCTCATGAGGACCATTGTATATAAGAGTCCATAATTGTGGATCTATGGAGCTAACATAGATGACCATTCTTCCAACCCATGTAGAAAAATCTGAACCATCATAAATGGGCGGAGAAGCCATCGAAGCATGTGTAGCATATGAAGCCATCTAAATAACAAACAGCAGGATCTTTCCCTGTAGATCGTTGGATCTGGGAATGACAGAGCCTTGCTCTGATACCACTTATTGGGTCCCGCGAGGTGTAAACGGATCTATAAGGGGGGGGGGGGTTGAATAGATCCTATCAAAAGCTTTGGCCTATTTAAAACTCTTAGCTATCGGAAGCATGAACCACTCCTATAAAGTGAACGAATCACTTAGACACAATGCACAGCGGAATTAAGTAGAGTGGCACAGAGCATGCAATAGCTTGCAACAACCGTACGTGTGTGTGTGCTATGTTGATCACTCAAAGTTCATATGTGTGTGAATGCAGTGGTGATCAACTAAGGTGCATGCGAGTCTAAGCAAGGGAAACACTTAGCAATACTTTCACCTTGGCGCCTGTGTGCAAGGGTGCAGCAGGCCGCCCAAGGGATGCAGTCAAAGTGCTAAGCTCAATTAAACCGAAGGTGCAAATCTGAGTGCTTGAGTGTGTAAACAAGATTACCAAGTATGGAACCACACAAACCTATGAATGGGGGTAGAATATATAGAGCAATCACACACAATAAACAACCCACAACACAGGGATTTTTAAGGTGGTTCGGTTGTAACCCCGCAACCTACGTCCACCCCTCACCAAAATCCGGTGAGGCTTCCTTGCTGACTCACAGCTTGATCGGGGACACGCCCCAAACCACAGAACAGAGAAAACCCTCTTTCTGTCTTCCTACACACAAAGCCGGCAGGGACGGCTACACCGCAGATCGGAGAACTCCCGATTGCCTTCCTACTAACCACCGGTAGGGACGATCTTCAGTTTCAATAGATTGAATGAAATGAAGATAGAAACAAGATGAAAATGCTCAAACAAGATATGAAGATATGCTAGAATGAAATAGATCTTGTCTGAGATTGTTGGATCTTGAATCTGTTGAGGATTTGATCTTCCTTTGATCCTTTTGAGTTGATGGAGCAGATATAGGATGTAGCTTGATCTTTCCTTTGAATCTCCTTGAGTTGATGAAGAAGAATATTGGATGTAGCTTGATCTTTTCTTGAATCTCCTTGAGTTGATGAAGAGGTGTATGGATGTAGCTTTGATCACCTTTGAGAGCCTTGAATGCTTCTTGCTTGCTTGGAGGTTGCTTGGCTTCAGATCTGAGATTGAATCACCTTGGAAGGATGAAGAACTCCAGCCCGAAGTACTGTTCACGCAGGTGCTACAGTACCCTCGAAATGGCCTCCCTTGAGCTCTCTTTGATTCACTTCATCAACTACATCAACTAGGGTTTCCAACCCTCTTGTATTAGTTTTATAGACTTTGAATGGTCTATAGACAAGCCCCAGACCAGATCCATAAATCATGGGTGATTAGGTGACTTTTGGATTAAACAAATCCATGTTGAATGGCCCTTTTCGAAGTGGAAACAAAAGTCAATAATTGATGGCTCGGGGCTGGCGGTCGACCTACAGCTTCTGGCGGTCGACCTCTATTGAGAAATACTGTAGATTGGTGAGCCCTGGGATTTTCGGTCAACCGCTACTGGCTGGCGGTCGACCTACAGCTGAAAGAACTGCAGACGGGCAATCCCTGGCTGGGGCGGTCGACCGCCCCTTTGCTGGCGGTCGACCGCCAGCTGGGCAGACCCCGGTCCATCCCGGGTCGGTCCGTTAGCCGCTTCAGCTCCGTCGCTTGTGTCCATTAGCAGCATGTTCATGTCTATAACTTTATCCTTGTTGGTCTAGAAAGTACCAACTGAATCTTTGTCTTTGGACTCTCATCTTGTGCAGTGACCTTGGCTATTTTAATGAAGCTTGTGGAAGAGATTTGCATCAAGGCTTGAACGCGATCATATGGCTTTCACGTTGCCATGAAGCAACCGAATGCACTGACTATACACAGACTTTGTGTTGGAGCAACTGTGTTGGAGCAACTATACATTGTACAGACTTCAACCAGACAACGTATAGACTTTGAGTTTGTGCTAGCAGCCAACGTACAGACTTTGAGTTTGTGCTAGCAGCCAACGTACAGACTTTGAGTTTGCAGGATGTATAGACTTGCTGATGTATAGACTTGCTGGCGTGTAGACTTGCTGCTGAAGGACTTTATGATGTATAGACTTGCTGATGTATAGACTTGCTGGCGAAGAATGTACAGACTTGCTGCTGTATAGACTTGCTGATGTGTAGACTTGCTGCTGAAGGACTTTCTGATGTATAGACTTGCTGATGTATAGACTTGCTGCTGAAGGATATATAGACTTGATGTGCCTGCAACAGGATGATGTATAGACTTTGAGTTGCAGGATGTATAGACTTAGTAATGAAGATGCATGGAGAATGTATAGACTTTGCATGGCAAGTTATGCAATCAATGTATAGACTTGTTAATAAAGATGTATAGACTTTGTGTGTAGCAGCATAAGAGATGCACCGACTATATGAATGAACCAATGCAAGGGTATGCACTGATGCATTGCTCATGCACACAACCTGTTCGATGAAATGACTAACTGTTTAAACATATGCACAATGACGTCATATGCAAACACAGTGTGACTTAGTATTTGCTATCAAAACCATGCACTGCTTATGCACACAACATGTTCGATGAAATGACTGATTGTTTAAACAGATGCACCACAGTGTGACGTATAGTAGTTGCTATCATCAAAACTATAACAGTAATCATGGTGCACACGTATTCAACATTCTCCCCCTTTTTGATGATAGCAACACTGTGAGTCATTATATGGCAGAAATAGGCAAGACAACAAAGTTTATGACATATGTAACATGTGCAGCTCAAGATCCATGATAGTGAAGCATGTGAATACAGATATGTATGCATGGATATACGTATTCATGGAGAAGTAAAGTGTATGAATGCTATGCATAAACCCTCATCATAAATGAAGGTTCTCTCCCCCTTGGATTCTCCATATCCATAATGCACTCTCCCCCTTTGACAACGCTCAAAGACATCATTAGGCAACATCTCCCCCTTTCTCCCAAGTCCACAGCAAGGACTCACAACAAGACAAGGACTCACAACAAGACATTCTCCCCCTTTGCCAACAGCAAAAAGGAGGGATACGGTACAGTGGTTGACAAAAGTCCTAGAGATCAGAGTGGAATGGTAGTGGAAGAGCAAGCCATTATATGGAAATTGGAAACATGCCGGGAGCAATATATATGGTTCAAAGCTAATGAAAATCAAGATCATCAATAGAGTTCAAAAGGCATCGATATCCATGGTTTAATAGAAATGAACCAGAAGCACATATCATGACAGTGCTTAACCTTCCCTTGTCTTATACATCCATATTCAAGAACTACAAAGGAAATGGCAAAAAAAAAAACTAGTATTGAAGCTAAACAATCATGATTAGATCATGGAATTTTATGATCGCAGCAAATGTGATTTTCAGTATCTTTTGCATTTGAAGGCACAAGACTCATATTTTACGAGCAGTCTAGTCTAGTACATGCCTCCTAACCGTAAGAATACACGTTGTTTAGACGCCAGTATTCCTAGGTATTTGGTAAGACTGACTGTTATGCCTCAAAATAAACAGAGATAGCAACATCACGTCATGACATATCCAAACTCATTTCTTTGATGGGAAGATATATTTCTCAGCAATTATGTCATTGCTCTACCTAGAGTCCAAATGAATTAAGACAGAGATAACATGGGCACATCATGACATATCATCCGTCATTTGATTTGATGACGTGACATATTTCTCCGTGCAACAATATCATTGTTCTGTCAAATTGATTTTTCAAGAATTCCAGCTCATCAAGATGTTTAGAAACAATACTAAGCTCTGGAGTATCACCAAAGTTGTCAAGACGTTTGGATTTTCAGATTTCAGGATAGTTATTCAAGGCACAACATGCAATCTCTAGTTAAGGTCTATTAAAACCACAAAATATAGATGATTTCAAAAGATATATCAGAACTTCAACGAAATCATTAAATCTGAACCATTCTCATTGAATGGACAATCATCAGTTCATATAATAGAAAGCTCTTACACCGTAGTGATGTCTGTCTCTTGAACTTATTATCACACTGGAGGCCATTGAAGTTCAGATGCAAAAAGGACGAATGAACCAAGAAAAACAACACGACTCCCCCTAAGAATATGTAATGAATGCACTCAAGGAGTTATGTAGGCAGTCAAATAGAATGACGAATGTCAAGGAGAGGTTTACTTGAACCATGCAGGGGTTGACTTGATCAAACATGAAATGCATGAACCAACATAATGCATGATTTTACACTTATGAAATGCAACATAATGAATATGAAACATATGCACGAATACCTCAAGAAGTCAACTCCCCCTAGCTATATGACCTATATGCGATAGTGGCACATGATACTTGGCGGAGGTTGGTCCTCACGCATATTGAGTACTTCCAGACAAGCATAGCCTGCCTTTCCATATATCAACATTTGATATACCATGGCCGTGCAAGAGTGAAATGATGTAAAATGATTCAAGCTAGATTGATGTTGACTCCCCTTGAATACATGCATGGGTTGGCAATGAAATATGCAGCCTAAGACTTATGTGAATGCACAATGTAATGAAGATGCTGCAAAATAATTGTGTATTTTTGTGTTTACTTGGCATGATGTGCATTAAGGTATGTGTGATCACAATATGATGCAAACACAAATCATTCACAATTGATTTGGATCTGAATGCAACATGATGATGTCAATTGCTAGACTCCCCCTTTTGAATAATGCTAACATGAATAATGAGTTGAAAATGCAGCCATGACATGCATCATCAAAACAAAAGTCCAAGAATTTCAAGTGGCTGATATCAGGTAGCAAACAACTCATCATCACATCAACATGACATTGGGCAGACGTATGATGCACTATCTACATGTCAAGACTAAACATGCAAGATGACTAAACCTAAAAGGTCTATGTACATACCTGTGCCTTGAGCTTTTATTTACCTTATGATCCTTTGTTCAGCTCCAAGGCATCCTGCACCCAAAATTCTCATTTGGAATTTTTAGGTATCCTGCACCCAAAATGCTCAAACCACACAAGCACGCACACCACTGCTCAGAGATTTTTAGGTGGTTCGGCTGCTATCTAGCAGACTTACATCCACCCCCACCACCCCGATGAGGATTTCACTCTTGGCCAAAGTGAAACACACACACACGTGGAGCTAGTCCGCTACATATGCTGACAGACAACTTGACTTGAGGAACAGGCTCCTCGACCACACACAGGGCTACTCAGCAGCCATGCACACTCCGATCCCTAAAATAGGGTACCGGAAGACGTTGAAACCACAGCTTCTACACAAGGAAATAAAAAGAAGAGGTTCAAAAGGAAAATAACAAATCGAAATAATAAAGTGCAAATGTAGTTTCAGATAGAAATCTAGAAGCGGTAAGATGAAGATATGGACTCAGATCTTGAACTGCTTTATCTCTCCGTTCAGTGGCCAGACGGTGACTTTGGGAAGAAGACTTTCTCAAATTGCTTTCTGATCTTCCCTCTCAGCACTAGGATCGCTCAGGCCAACTACTAGGATGCTCTCCTCTCTCTTCCTCTACTCAGATGCTCTTCGAAATGCTCAGGGTGTCTCTTGTCTTCTCCAGGGTGAAGGTTGCTATTTATAGCAGAGAATAACAGATAATTCTCCATTTTTGAGCTATTTTCTGATTAGTCCTGTGAGCCCCAGTGCAAGCTTCCCCCTAGTCCCAGTTTCGCTCAAGGTTCGTACCAGCTTAGGAGCGTTCGTGGAGAAGGGTCCTTGCGGACGTGCACAAAAGCGGGTCAACCTTCTCGTTCCTCGTGTGCAGCACAATCCAGTCAGCCACCAGTCAGCCCGTATCCTTCTTGTGTTCACAACGAGTCAAGGTGGGCCCAAAAAGGACAAAATAATAGATTTTATAGGTTTTCCCCAAGCCTCCCCGCGTTAACCCCCCCTGCGGTGGGGGGGGGGGGTTACGCGGACCTGCCCACCCCCGGTGAGCAGGTCCACGTAAACCCATTACTGAAACAAAAAAAAAACATAACAACAAAAAAGAAAAAAAGGGGGACTTTCATCTACTGCAAACCCGTAAACCCCCAACCAACAAAAAAAGAGTTTTTTTAAACAAAAAAAAGGGAAAGAAAAGGGGCTCTCCACCCCGCGCGGGGGGGGGGGGGGGGATATACGCGGACCTACCAAAAAAAAGAGAAAGAAAAGGGGCTCTCCGCCTCGCATAAACCCCCCCAAGGGGGGTTTACGCAGACCTGCCCACCCCCCGTGGGCAAGTCCATGTAAACCCCCTCCCCCTCTCATAAAAATAAATATATATATATATATATATATATATATATATAATTTACAGGGGATTTATGCGGACCAGCTCACCCCCTCCATTCAAGTCCGCGTAAACCCCCCTCAAGCCTTCAACTTCCCCTATAAAATTCCCTTAGAAGCTCAAGGGGCATAGGCATGCAAGGATACTAACCTCCACAAGTGGACTCAAGCATCAAGGCTTCCAGTAAGGACACAAGGAGCAAGGCGCGTTGGGTGGCTTGTTGATCAGCTCGTACACGCTGAGGGTATGTCTAACGTACTCCCCTCACATGGCGTCTAGCCGCTTCACTCAAGTACATTCCCTCACGTATGAGGCGTTATGATAACGGCAATCACACCCGCACATCAGGTCCGCCCGCTTATGGCGCATTATGATAACAACACGGACGCCATAATGTCGGTTTTGCTCCTACGATGGGACCACGTGCCCACCGCTCGCTCCGAGTCGGCCACTGACGATCCCGACCGCTGACCCGAGTTAGCCGGACCCTAGCCCGGAAGTAATATTTCTGAGACTGGCTCTAACTCCCTGGCATGAAGACACTCTCCTTCAGGGACCCACACCCGACTGCTCATCTCGAGCCGCGTCCGGCCTCCCTTAGGCTCCAGCCAGTCTCCGTCCCTGCCATCCAGTCTAGCCCTCCCTTGACAATTACGGCATGCCCTTAACTCCACGTGGAGAGCCTCTATAAAAATAGGCAGACATTCGCTTTATCTTGCACTGACTCAGAGACAGACCCACGTGTCAGAACTGTCTCGTGACTTGCACTAGATGTATTTTGGCCTCTAAGGCCCACTTGTAAAGCCTACATGGCATCTACAAAGAAAGAAACCAGTTACCTATACACACCCACGCTCGGGTCCCAGTCTCACCCTCACATCGATCGATGTGTGACCAGTCTTCCAGACGCCAGTTGGCTATCCCCACTAGTCGAATGTGACGGTCACCCCATAGCTGCAGTGTACATCCAGTCCTCCTCCCATGGCTTCAGAAACATCCAGGCCCTCCTTTAGCACGAAACAAAGGTGTTCGGATTCAATCCGATGTAAAATAAACACTGGCTGCTTGCGGTCAGTGGGGAAAGACGTCCTGTACACGAATCCCCGCAATCATCTGCACACTCGTACCTGTGGAACCTCCTTCTCTCCACGTGCTGCCCGATACCCTCGCACCCACGTGCCGCACCCTGGCGGCACTTCCTCGGTCAAAATTCGGTTCCATGGCTAATCATCGAGAAATCGAGTAGCACGCCAGCATTCCACCTAGTTACCCCTATTCCAGTCACCTAAGACCATTAACCATATTATTCCGGAGCGTATGCATCGTCCCTTGCTCCCTCGTCAATACCCCCCGGAGTCCCGACGTGCCGAGTCAACCCCTCTTGACTTTCCATAAAAGGCGAGTGTATGGTATTGCCGCGAGAAACATATAACTACAAAGGAAAATACCCCCGACACAATATAAAATCTCATTTTTTCATTCTTCATTTTATTTCCCCCTTTTCGCCGTGGTAACGAACGCTTCATGAAACAAAGTTGGCACTCCCGGTGGGATGTCTCCTGCCTTTCTTCTTTCTGCTGAAGAGGAGCCTGTGCCAGCCCTGAAGCCATGGTGCCCTTTTCCTATCCTTGCAGGAGAGGTAGAAGAGGGACATATTCCCCTGCAGCTTCCAGCTCGTGTTCCAACAGCCAGATTGTACCCGACGACCGTCTCCGATCGTCGCTCTTTCCATCAACCAGCAGTCCAGCAAGTATGGCAGCCATGACATATGGCCCCATCATCATCACCACCCATGCACAGGTGGGTTACTTGGTGATGCCAATCGCTCTCGGCGACTTCGCCCCCGTCACTGGATCACCCTACTTGTTGGGTGTGGTCCCTATGGCTATCTTGCGGCCAATCCCAGTTCATGTTCCTGCTCGTGCGGTCGAGTCACCGCATGGCTCCCCAGCATAGGTGGCCCACACGAGTACCAGACTCGTGGCCTCCACCACCGGCCCCCGCAGGGGTCCCAGATCGTCTCCCGCCCGGGCAAGCGTCAGCTCCCGGGTCCAGCTTCGGCCGATCTCTAGCACGAGCCTCGTGCCCCGGACTTCGGCTACTATCTCAGCACTTCACTCGAGTTTTCAACCCCGAGCTCCAGTCAAGTTTGCATCTGACACGGGCTCCCTGCCCCAGGTCCACGGCTCCTCAGCACCTCACTCGGGTTTCCAACACTGAGTCCCAGCCAGGCCTACACCTGATACGGGCTCCCTGCCCCAGGTTCAAGGCTCCCCAATGCTTCACTTGGGTTTTTTGCTCCGAGTCACAGTCGGGCCGACACTCAACATGGGTTCCCAACCCAGAGTTCGAGGCTCTCCAGCATCCAATCCGGGCTCACAACCCCGGATCTCAACAAGATCGGTTCCCCACGCGGACTCTCTGCTTTGGATTTCTGACTCCCTAGTCTCCCAATGGGGTCTATACCCCAGGGATCCTGTTGGGTCCCGTAGTGCAGGAATACGGATCTAGAGGGGGGGTGAATAGATCCTACTACTAAAAACTATGTCCAATTAAAAACACAACTAGCACACATCGGAATATACAAGATAGAGTAATTTAATCTAAACAGGTTTAAACTAGATTCACTCAATCTCACCGAGCTCACACGATTGCACAAATAGATAGGATAGTGAACACACAATCACAAGAATCAAACCACAAGACACGGGGATTTTTAAGGTGGTTCGGGACCACGACGGGCTCCCTACGTCCATCCCTCACCAAACCGGTGAGGTTTCACTACACGCTACAAAATATAGCAACACGGGGACGAACCCCAACAACACACACGCTGCTTTCGCAGCAAACCACACACGAGGCCTTGCCTCAAGCTGCTGCCACAGCAGCACGCACACACACACACACACACACCCCGTTGGGGAACACACCCCGAACTGAATACTTCACACGGAGACACAACTCCATCCACACATACGTAGGCACTGCCTACATAACCACACGGGAGTAAACTCCCAACCACACACGGGGAACACACCCCAAGTTACGTCCAAGCACACACGCGGATATACTCCACACAAAACGACGCACACACGACAACACAAACACTCGGAGAACCCTTTCTCCGAACACCCACACAATTATTCTTTGAGATGTATATGAAATAAGGACAATTATATGCTATGACCCCCCAACCAAGTTCTACAGATGAAAACTAGAAAGATGCATCAAGAGTAAGAATCCCCCTTCTTCAACAAAATCTGAATCTTCTAGGCTCATTGACGGATGATCATGATTTTAACATCATCTTCTTCCTCTCCTCGTGCCGCTCCTCTTTTCTTTCTTCCACGAGCTCCAGATCCTCACGATGGTAGGAGCTTCACTTCGTTTTCTCCATTTTCTTCACCTATACGAAAGACGAGTATATAAGCATTAGAATTGTTGTATCACAAAAATCGCAGCTCATATATATATACAAGAGAGAGGACATATGAAGCCCTCCTAATATGCCTTAAAGTAGAGTTTCAAGCTCTATCAACAAAGATCAGAATAAGGAAGATTTTGCAGTGATTAGAGCTCCCCCTTTCTCTTCTTCAAACATATTTGAATGCTTCTGCAGGATGAAGAACGTTCTTGAAGAAAGATGATCGATTCTTGCAAAAATGAAGTTGTAACTTGATTTCCCACACAGCTTCCAGTAGAGGATTGATTGAAGACTTGAATCCACCTTCCTCCCTTCACATACAAGCTCAGAAGAACGTGGGAGAAGCCCTGGAGTTGCTACCTGCGACCTGCACTCACAAGGGTTAGAAAGCACACCCAAAAATCAGATCTCACATCTCTTGTTAGGGTTTGTGACCCAAATAGAAGTATATAAGTGTTTGGGACGGTCAAGAGACAGCCCTGGGACAAGATCCACAAGTCATGGAGTGATTTATGGAAGTTGGACTCGGATTGGAAGACTTTAGGAGCAAGAAAACAGTGGTCAAAAATCACGGTTGGAGGTCGAATCGGAAAGGGTCGACCCCAAGGTCGACCCTCGGGCAAACAGAAGCCAAACAGAACTAATATTTGGTTTTAGGTTACAGGGGTCGACCCCAGGGTCGACCCCAGGGTCGACCCTCGTGTTTCCAGTACCCAAACAGAACCAAATTTGGTTCTGGGTTACAGGGGTCGACCCCTTTCAGCAGGGTTCAAAAATAGTTCTGTTTTGAATAGAACTTTAGAGGGTCGACCCGATAGGTCGATCCCTTCTTGTTTGGGTCTGAAAAAGAGCTAAAACCTCCATCAAATCAATGGGAAACAATTGATTAAATGTTACCAAAATCCCATGAAGATCAACCATGATTTTTCATCCTGAAAAACATGATAAAGCAAGAGGTTAGATCAAGATCAAAATATATGGGTCATGCATTAACATATGAAGCTAGTTTTGAGACCGAGACCCAAATGACATGAAGTATGAACATGAAAGCACTAGCATGAGATGCATAAATACTTTGATAACATTTTCATCTTAAGATCCTCATATGAGTTCCAACTTCAGTTCAGAGCAACATTTATTCAATCATCTGGGAGCATTTAGATCATCTAAAAATGGTTTCAGTTAAGCACACATGAGTTGCATGTTCAGTCCAAAAGTTCAGAATCTAAGCACACTTGCCATTTGAGGAATGATTGGATTTGTATGAGTGAAAGGAAGATGATGATCCTTTCAACACGGACAAACAATGAAATAGAAATGATTTACACAATGATAAGCAATCAATTCATATCAATGAATACTCAATGAATACTCAAAACATTAGTATGGGCAAAAAGAACAAGAACATTAGTCTTAACATTCCCATACAAAAACATGCATGAAGGCGCATGCATTCTAGCCTAGTAGCAGTACCTGCAAAGCAATATAGCAACTTGTGAGTTCATTTATTATGAAGACATTTTCCATTTATCAATCACACAATATATTGTGGTTATCAAAACCATTATCATTACACATGAAGTTTAGTTATCATCAAAACCATAGCTCATAATCTCCATCGCACATGAAGTTTAGTTATCATCAAAACCATAGCTCAACAATCTCCCCCTTTTTGATGATGACAAACTTAGTGATGAATGATGACAATCTTAGTGAAGATGGCAAACGAAATGATTTTTCTCCTGTCACAGGAAATCATGAATCACATGACATTTCACATGGAATTTTTGGAATGTTTTTCTCCCCCAATCATGAATCCAGCAATCATGAATCACATGAAATATTTCTCCCCCTTTGACATTATCAAAAAGTGGGGTAATACCAATCATTCTCCCTCATGAAGAAGAAACAGAGGAGGTGCAAAGTGTAGCATGATAATTGTGCAAGGAACAACAACCCACATTTGAAATTCTGATGAAGTAGGAGTTAGTTCTAAATAAGTGGGTTCATGGAACGTATGGGAAACACCAATTGTTGGCTAGAGAGGATACCAAATATTGATTACTTGGTTGTGCCCAATTTTTCTCCCCATTTGCCAAGCAAACACAAAAGTTTATTGAGCAAGTAAATAGCATGGGAAGTTCACTCAATTTTTGGTTTTCAGTATTTTCCAGTTTTTTAATTTTCTTGTGAAATGCATGAAACAGGATGTATGAAAATGATGAGGCATGAAATGCATACAATGTAATCAAGCAGATATCTATAGATACATGCAACATAACTCCTTCACAAGAAGTGATACCAATTGATTTACAGTGAGGGGATAGGTGTAGGAAAAGTGCAAGTGAGTCATTAAGTTCAGAATGCTCATGATTACACCTAGAGGATTGTGCAGATAAATAGGAGAAGACGTACAGCAGGTCAAGCAATTAATCAAAATTTCAAAATACATATCAAATCAAATTACCATGTGCAAGTGAGTAACATGAGAATGAAGTTTAGCCATATGGATAACCAGATTTTTAATTAAACACAATAGTAACGGCACAGAATGCATTTCAATCTAGAGATCAGCGTATTGGAGGCTTCACTCTTCCTCATCAAATTATCATCAGTAATTTTCACACTGACAATCTGAATTTTTCTAAGAAGGATCAGGTTCAAATAATTCCTTTTTACGCGAGGAGACACATGGAGCTCATGCTAGAATCCCCGGTTACTCAGAATACTGAACCTTGTCACCTCATTTGAACAGAGATATTTTAGTCAACACTTTTCAGAAATGAACCACATCACGTCTCAGGTGACATGTGCCCAGTTTACTCAGTGAGACTTAGCATTGCTCTACCTTTCATTGCAACCATTTTTTTTTTATGTGGAGGCATGCAGCTTTTTCCTCAACTGTCTCTTATCATCTATGTAGCAAGTTGAATTATTTTAGAGTGTTGAAATGAAATTCCTATATCCTTATGAATAACACTCAATTTCACATTAAAGTGCATGAAGTGTATGAATTTGATTTAACATGTATGGAGAAAATTTAACTTAGAACAGGATAGTGTAGCTCCCCCTATGTAAATGCAATAAGCATGAAATGCTCCCCCTGAGAATTTGACATGAAGCACACTTGTTAAGACTCAGATGTAACATTATTTAACAATGGAGTGTTTGGTCTTAGAAGTTTCAAAGGAAGGGGTTGAATATCATATAATAACATGCAAACATACAATGGAGATATGCATATGCAATGCAAAATAAAAAGATATGCAATTTTAGTTCTTGAATTGTTGGCCCCAAAGATATGAGATCAATTGTTGGAAGTATTCATTTTGGCATTTATGTAACATGAAATGTTTAAAATGATACATTTCAAAATATGCACTATATGTATGCTGAAAATGCCAAATATGCAACAAGACACACGATGAGCTTCATCTTCCAAAAGTACTATGTGAATGATATGCAGAGAATGATATGCAAATATATAATGTGATGCAAGATTTCAGATTTCACATGACACTCTATATGCACCTGATGCAACTAATGCATGACACACATTACCAATTATTAAAATGTGAGGACATAATTTTATTCTGAAAAGATAATTCAGAAAGTTCATTCAAAGCATCAAAATCATCACATGTGAACTTTTCTTGAAAACAGTTGTGCTTTTATCTAGAAAGATGAGTGGCACATTGGTAAAGATCATGAAACATTGATCAACTTCAGTCCTCAAGATGTTCAGCCACAAAAATAATATCATCATGCTGAGAGAATGGAAAAATATCATTTTTAAAAATTTTAGCATGCAAAACTCTCCCATAATCAATGCATGATTTCAAAAAATTCATTTAAGTTTCATGCCGTATGCATAGATGATTCATGGTACCGGGCGGAGGCATATTCTCACGCATGGTGATAGCTTTCAGACAGACTTGACCTGCCCTTCCACATGTCATCATTTTATATACCATGTAATCATTGAAATGATGATCAGAAATAAATGTATTCTCATTTGACATCGGGGGTTTAGCAAAAGGCATTCAATGGCTACACTCTCATATATACTGCTCAGATGTTTCAATACCATTCAGCCAAGCATTCATTATCCACATTGTCAAAAACAACCAAGGGGTATTCAAACCTTCAAAATCACTATCTATCAAGTTATGGCATTAACATCAAGACCAGGGTGCTTCAAACAAACACTTTATTTTCTCACCTTTGTCTTGAGTTACCTTTATTAGCATTCTCAAATTCTTCGCTTTATTTCGCTTGTTGTCATCTTCATCAACAAGCTCCTTTCTTTCTCTCCATGATTTCAAGGGTTGATGGCCATTATCAAACTTACACTGTAAAGAGCTCAATTCATGTCAATATTAAGCCAATGCATATGAAGAAACTAACTTCAAGGCTTTTCATCACATAGGACTCTCTCTCTCTCTCAACCTGCAATATCAGAAACTCAATTTCATATCAATCTTAATTCAATACAAGTGAGAAGCCCAATTTCAGTACTTTTCTTCCACAAGACAATCTCCTATGAGCTGCAAGTATGTATGATGAGTTGCAGCTATCAATGCAAGTGATTCAGAACATTTCTAAAGTTCACATTCAAGTTTAGCCCAATTGTGTAAAGAGTCAAGACTAAACACATGAAGAACCCATGTCTGTCCATGTGTAGTATAGATCAATGCACACGAAGGACCAAGTCTAAGCACAAGTGTAGACAAGGTTGATGCACATAAAACACCCAAGACTGTCTCTTCAAACCTGCATATTAGAGACTTAAATTCCAGCAGCATGAACTGAGAATTCACACAATCAATGTGCACAAACATAAACAACCAACCTACAAATCAGCGTCAATTCAAGGACAAGCCCATGTTAACTAAGGCATCACACCAGAACTGGCCAAGTCGACTTAAAGCCTTCCCCCTTGGCCTCAAGGCAATCCTGCAACAAAGTTCTCATTTGGTTATTTTGGGTACCCAAACCTTCTTAGGTCCCGGATGGTTAGTTGCACCTCTAGAGGGTGCCTTCCACAGTTTTTGGGCATGCCTATCATCAAAATACATTAAGGAGCAAACATGCATGGTATGCCTAAACTCACCACAATAATGACAACAACCAAGAGACTTCACAGAATTCTCATAAACATGATAATCAAATTTCTGTGATTTAGCATGAATGTTATCATTATAAGCATGGAAATTTCTCTTCTTCTTAACAGGATGAGCATGAAATTCCTGTGGGTTTGTAGAGATGTTATCATTTTTCAAACTAAAGCAATTGTTCATCCTGTGACCGAACCTTCCACAATGAAAATAGTTCAATGGAGCAAATCTTTCAAAAGGTCTTCTTGCATGAACATAAGCGTTATCAAAAGTTCTTTTTGTGTTCAAAAATTTTCTTGACTTTGTGAAGCCATTCATTTTCTTGCATGCTTCTAGATCTTCAGATTTCATCAAAAAGCAATCATGCATCATATGACCAAGTTCACCACAATAAAAACATGAGATTTTCTTTGTGGATGCATGTGTGTGTGCAACATGATTTTTCATGGCATTCATCGTGACACCAACAACATTTTTAGCCTTTTGATGCAAGTTTTGTTTCTTTTTCAGACTTTCATTTGATCTCTTCGTTGTTTGAGGAGCAGATTGATTTGGAGGCCCATTTGATGTGCTGGCTATATATGAACTATGGACAAGGGATGTATAGACTTTGTTTTCAAAATTCTTTTTGTTCACAGGATTATAGGCCAGCCCCTCTCTTTAGAAATTCACCTTAGTCCCCAATATCTTGTTCAGATTTTCTTCCCCATTCACAAACTTACACAAAGAAGCATTCAGATCAAGAATTTCCTTTTCTAGTGATGAAATATGCAATTCATAGGAAATGACCTCATTGTCACAGGAAATGACTTTTTCATTCAATTGGGCATTGATGGTTTTGTAGCTCTCCATCATTTGTTCAAGCACATGCATCTTGTCAGATTCATCAACAATCACAGATTTCCCTTTTTCAAGTTTTTCAAGATTTTGTAATCTACTTTCAAGCAGGGAGATCTGAATTAGCATCGCACTATTCTCCTTTTTAAGTTCTTCATTTTTATTTGCAAGTTTATCATTCATAATCAATTCATTGCAAATATCCTGATCAAGAGAGTTTGATTCTATTTTGGTTCTTAAATCTTTTTCAGTTTTCTCCAATTGATTGATTTTGTTCTTGAGGGCAACATTCTCATTTCTCAAACAGGCAATGGTTTCTTTGTGACATTCAACATCATGCTCTAAAAGTTCATTCAAGTTGTTAAGCTCAGAACACTTATCACAAGGTCTATTTTCATGGAGCATGTTTTCAGATTGCTTTTTCAATTTTCTATTTTCTGACTTGATTTTCTTATATTGCTTTTCTAACTCATCATAAGCATCAACAAGATCATCAAAAGTAAATTCTTTAGAATCTGAATTTACCTCTTCTGCATTTTCATCACTTCGTTGATCAGCATCATCGGCCATGAGACATTTTAACCTTTCCTTTTCCTGAGCTTTGATCAACCGGTCCATAAGCTCCTTTGCCGTCCTACAAGAAGATACAAATGGATACTTGTTAGTATTTACGGAAGCTTTCAATAAACTCAAAGCAGTAACATTATCATGATGTATCATTTTATCCTGATTAGACCACTTGGTCTCATCTAGAGGTAATCTGTGTGGACTATGACAAATCAATTTCCAGAGACAAGGATTAATAGAATTGATCACCACACACAGTTTACCTAGCCATGAATTAAAATTCAAACCAGTGAAAATAGGCAAACAGTTCATTGATATATGTTTAGTAGAAAAATTCATGATTGTGGAATGCACTGGGATCACTCTGTAGATCGCAAGATCTAGGGACAACAGAGCCTCGCTCTGATACCAATTGTTGGGTCCCGTAGTGCAGGAATACGGATCTAGAGGGGGGGTGAATAGATCCTACTACTAAAAACTATGTCCAATTAAAAACACAACTAGCACACAGCGGAATATACAAGATAGAGTAATTTAATCTAAACAAGTTTAAACTAGATTCACTCAATCTCACCGAGATCACACGATTGCACAAACAGATAGGATAGTGAACACACAATCACAAGAATCAAACCACAAGACACAGAGATTTTTAAGGTGGTTCGGGACCACGACGGGCTCCCTACGTCCACCCCTCACCAAACCGGTGAGGCTTCACTACACGCTACAAAATGTAGCAACACGGGGACGAACCCCAATAAGACACACGCTGCTTTCGTAGCAAACCACACACGAGGCCTTGCCTCAAGCTGCTGCCACAGCAGCACGTACACACACACACACACACACACACCGTTGGGGAACACACCCCGAACTGAATACTTCACACGGAGACACAACTCCGTCCACACATACGTAGGCACTGCCTACACAACAACACGGAAGTAAACTCCCAACCACACAAGGGGAACACACCCCAAGTTACGTCCAAGCACACACGCGGATATACTCCACATAAAACGACGCACACACGACAACACAAACACTCGGAGAACCCTTTCTCCGAACACCCACACAAAGTATTCTTTGAGATGTATATGAAACAAGGACAATTATATGCTATGACCCCCCAACCAAGTTTTATAGATGAAAACTAGAAAGATGCATCAAGAGTAAGAATCCCCCTTCTTCAACAAAATCTGATTCTTCTAGGCTCATTGACGGATGATCATGATTTTAACATCATCTTCTTCCTCTCCTCGTGCCGCTCCTCTTTTCTTTCTTCCACGAGCTCCAGATCCTCATGATGGTAAGAGCTTCAGTTCATTTTCTCCCTTTTCTTCACCTATACGAAAGACGAGTATATAAGCATTAGAATTGTTGTATCACAAAAATCGCAGCTCATATATATATGCAAGAGAGAGGACATATGAAGCCCTCCTAATATGCCTTAAAGTAGAGTTTCAAGCTCTATCAACAAAGATCAAAATAAGGAAGATTTTGCAGTGATTAGAGCTCCCCCTTTCTCTTCTTGAAACGTATTTGAATGCTTCTGCAGGATGAAGAACGTTCTTGAAGAAAGATGATCGATTCTTACAAAAACGAAGTTGTAACTTGATTTCCCACGCAGCTTCCAGTAGAGGATTGATTGAAGACTTGAATCCACCTTCTTCCCTTCACATACAAGCTCAGAAGAACGTGGGAGAAGCCCTGGAGCTGCTACCTGCGACCTGCACTCACAAGGGTTAGAAAGCACACCCAAAAATCAGATCTCACATCTCTTGTTAGGGTTTGTGACCCAAAGAGATGTATATAAGTGTTTGGGACGGTCAAGAGACAGCCCTGGGACAAGATCCACAAGTCATGAAGTGATTTTTGGAAGTTAGACTCAGATTGGAAGACTTTAGGAGTAAGAAAACGGCGGTCAAAAATCACGGCTGGAGGTCGAATCGGAAAGGGTCGACCCCAGGGTCGACCCTCTGGCAAACAGAAGCCAAACAGAACTAATATTTGGTTCTGGGTTACAGGGGTCGACCCCAGGGTCGACCCTCATGTTTCTAGTACCCAAACAGAACCAAATTTGGTTCTGGGTTACAGGGGTCGACCCCTTTCAGCAGGGTTCAAAAATAGTTCTGTTTTGAACAGAACTTTAGAGGGTCAACCCGATGGGTCGACCCCTTCTTGTTTGGGTCCGAAAAAGAGCTAAAACCTCCATCAAATCAATGGGAAACAATTGATTAAATGTTACTAAAATCCCATGAAGATCAACCATGATTTTTCATCCTGAAAAAGATGATAAAGCAAGAGGTTAGATCAAGATCAAAATATATGGGTCATGCATTAACATATGAAGCTAGTTTTGAGACCGAGACCCAAATGACATGAAGTATGAACATGAAAGCACTAGCATGAGATGCATAAATGCTTTGATAACATTTTCATCTTAAGATCCTCATATGAGTTCCAACTTCAGTTCAGTGCAACATTTATTCAATCATCTGGGAGCATTTAGATCATCTGAATAATGGTTTCAGTTAAGCACACATGAGTTGCATGTTCAGTCCAAAAGTTCAGAATCTAAGCACACTTGCCATTTGAGGAATGATTGGATTTGTATGAGTGAAAGGAAGATGATGATCCTTTCAACACAGACAAACAATGAAATAGAAATGATTTACACAATGATAAGCAATCAATTCATATCAATGAATACTCAATGAATACTCAAAATATTAGTATGGGCAAAAAGAACAAGAGCATTAGTCTTAACATTCCCATACTAAAACATGCATGAAGGCGCATGCATTCTAGCCCAGTAACAGTACCTGCAAAGCAATATAGCAACATGTGAGTTCGTTTGTTATGAAGACATTTTCCATTTATCAATCACACAATATATTGTGGTTATCAAAACCATTATCATCACACATGAAGTTTAGTTATCATCAAAGCCATAGCTCACAATCTCCATCGCACATGAAGTTTAGTTATCATCAAAACCATAGCTCAACAGATCCAGCAAGGCCAACACCCAGCACATATTTTCTTCCTCGGGAAGTGGGAACTCCAGCACCTAGCATGGACCTTCGGCCCCAAATTCCAACAGAGCCGACACTCAAAATAGGTTTATAACGTCAAGTTTTCGGCACCCTGTCATCTTCTACAACATGGATTCTCGATGCAAGAGCGTCGTCTCGATCACCGACAACACTTCTATCGGCCCGGGCGGAAGCCTACACTCGGGTCGCTCAGCCGTTGGCACTTGGTATGGGCATAATGCCCTGAAGGCCGGCCCCAGCACATTTTGCCGACAGCCCTACGCTACCAGCAATGGAGGACCATGTCTTCTTCGTCTACCACCTTGGAGCAGGGTCCTCTTCAGCTCCCCAGAAAACGCGTCGTAGCGATCGCAGAGGCAGACGACTCACTGCTGCAACCAGCAATTCCGACAAGACCATTCTTTTCGGCGACTTGAGGATTCGTCTCAATGGAGGCGAACCGATTGTACCCCGGGATCGGGTCGTGCCTACGATCCCCACTGCCAACCGCTTTAGTCTCCTGCAACGAACGCGAGAGGACAAAGTGGAATTAAGAAAACTTGGTGCCTCGGTAACTGACCGGGGGCATCTACACCAGTCCGGCACCCAGTCTCCCAAGCCCAGTCGAAAGAATAATGGCAAGGGAAGACAACAACTTAGCCTGAGAAGAATTTGGGTTACCCCAGAGGAGGCTCAAGCTGTTCAGAGGGCACGTAGCAAGAACTCCCATTGGACGTCTGGGCGTCCCATCGCTCGAGACATCGCCAGATCTTCATCGGCTCAGTCTGGCGGCACCCAGCCACTCAGCCTTTCCATCTTAGATAGGCCAAAGCAAAGAGAGGTTCGTGTCGGGCCCCGCCAGCACCCAGCTTCAGGATCTTCTCTGGTCAACTCCGGTCTCACGACCGAGGATCCACCTCCAAGGACCTCAGTCTTTGACAGACTGGGGGCACCAACTTGCTCCGAGAAGCATCCCCAGAAGAAGCGGACGGTTCGACTCATCAAAGACACGGTTTGGGTGTTCACGTGTTACACCATCGGTCACCAACCTGAGACCCAGTCCGATGACCTGAACCAGCCTCTGGCCCAGCTTAGGAGGCCTCGCCCTCAAGCTCAGCCCCTGGTGCCACCAGGTCACGTCTGTACTTCTGCCGGACCATAGGCGTCGGAACACAGCGAAGAAGTTCAAGTCAAGGACCGTTGCACTCCTACCAACGCGGATCCAGTCAATAAAAATCTGCCAGCAAATGAGGTTCAAGAGGTGATTCTCGAGAGCCTCATGAGGGAAAACCAACACTTGAAGGCCCCCCTGCAAGACCTTCTTCAAGAGCGAGACCTTCACCCTTAACAGCCTGCTAGGCCCCCGGCCGAAGAATCGGCACTACCAGCTGGGCCTAATGGTGCCAAACGTCTCAGTAATAGCAGCTAGAACCCCGACAGCAGCAAGGTTCAACATGCCTCCAGTGGAAGCTCATCCACGAGCATCCAATACGCTAGTGCCAGAAAACCTTATGGCACAACGGCAAATGATTGAGCGGATCGTCGAGATGAAGCTCGCCCAGTATGGGGAAGGGGTTGCCACTGTAGACCTTTACAATGTACCATACCCACTACACCACCAGCTGAAAAAGCTTCCCATGGAGTACGCCAAGCCCCCGAAGCTACAGAAGTTTGACGAGCAAGGGTCACCACATGAACACTTGGCCTACTACATCACGGCCATAGGCGAGCTAGCATTGGACGAGTCATACCTCCTCTGCTACTTCGCCACCTCCCTTACAGGAATCACCTTCCAGTGGTATTCTTGCCTGAAGCCTAATTCTGTGGTCGACTGGGCTAATCTTCAGAAGAAATTCCTCGACCACTTCCAGACAGCTGAGCGCAAGATCTCCCTGGCAGAACTTTGCTCTCTCCGACAGAAGAAGGGTGAGAGTGTCCTTGAATTCATCAAGAGATGGCGAGACTTCAGCATGAGGTGCATCAACCCACCAATCCAAGAAGATGTCATTACTATATGCCGCAAAGGCTTGGCAACCGAGGTCAGCGAAAAGCTTCCCGGCACCAATATTAAAGGCTTTGACCAGCTCAACTCGGCCATCGCCGAAATAGAGATGTTCTTACCCGATAAGCTGAGCTATACTTCAGCCAAGGGAAAACAGACGCGAGAACGCTAGCCCGATAAGGAGGTGAATACTTTTGAATTCACCCCCACTACCAAAGCCAACAAGGAAGGCGAATCAAGTGGCTCAGGTAAAAAGTCGGAGGACAAACCAGCCGCTCCTTCTTTTTCAGAGTGTATGAAGATGCCATTCTCCTTCAAGAAGGAACACACAAAGATGCTCTTCGACTTCCGCATGGTCCATAAGATTATCGAGCTACCTGAAGCTCGCAAGCCAGATGATGCCCAGAAAGTTGACGACCCTAGCTATTGCCCATATCATCGCATGTTAGGTCATCCACTTGAAGATTGCTACGTCTTCAAGACTTAGGCACATAAGCGAATCAGAGACGTCCTCATCAAAATGAAGAGCAGTCTCGTCGATCCTCCGCAGCCACATGCGTGGTCCAGACCTGCCAAGACAGCACGTGTGATTCACTACTCAACTAATGTGATTTACATGATGGCCGCATTCTCTCTCTCTAATACTGAAGTAGAGGAGCCCAGTACCAACCAAGATGAGTGCTCGTTGTGGTATCTGGGGTGGAGACCCTGGCATGACCGCACGCCTCTCTCTTTTCTAAGAGAAAGGACTAGGCGACTCTTTGATGTCCTCATCCAGAGAGGGAAAATCATGGCACGTGAGCCACCGACAAACTACACTCAATGGGACTTCAGTCATCCCCAATATTGCCCTTTTCATGCTAGAATCTGCCATGCGATCGAGTCCTGTGAGGAGGTGCAACACTTAATCTAGGAGCAGATCTAGTGGGAGCAGATTGATGCTGAGGGGAACTCCATGGCAACTCTGAGGCTTCGAGAAGCCATTGCAGAAACCCTAAGCATTGCCAAGAATGCACCGGACCAGCTAGATCCTCCTCGAGCAAATGGGCACGAGTTGCCTTATCGACATGTCCCGGAGTGGCTCGAGTTTTGAATTAACAACCGAGAAGCTCTCGAGCGACTGCAAATCCATAGGAGGCAGGACAACAATAGGGGGACTGGGCCGAGTAACTTCTCAATCAACGTCATCCACCCTCCTGCCACCTCAACTCCTCTAGATGCCCAGACACCAAGTACCAGTCAGTCGGCTCCCTCTATTTTGGCTTCATATTGGCGGCCTTGGCAAGAGTTGGAATCTCTTCCCTTATCCAAGGAGGATACTACCAGGCTACTCCGAGTCCTTCTTGGCCGAGAGAATGTCTTAGTAAGCGAGGCGACAACAAGCGTCCCAAGCTCCTCTCGTTGTTCCCCCTCTCCGACTCTGCCTTCCATATTGAAAGATGGGAAGGGGAAAGAAAAGCAGGACGGAGCCTTGGCACAATCATGTCGTGTCTCTCCATCCAGCATGCCTTCGGGTTCCCCTCATATACTTCGCAGCCCAACTCAGATCGTGAGGAAGATATCTTCGGAGTCTTCAACGACTCGGGCAAGCCGGTCAGACCCTTCACAACAAGGCCCGATTAATATGCAGGGCCAGGGCAACCGCCCGGAGCAGTGATACCCTGCTATTCCTCCAGCTACCAAAGGATGTTGCTCCAGGCTAGATAGCAAAGGCAAAGCTAAGGTGCAAGACTCTAAGTGGGGCTCCCAGTCCACTTCTCAACAAGGAACCTCGCCACCATGGGTCAGGCATCAAACTGCGCATACATCTTCGGACGCCAGCCCTAGTATGCTAGCATACCAAGAGCTACCACCTGAGGTTATCGAACATGCAATTAATGTCACCTTCCAAATACAACAAGAGGAAGGTGCCTGGATCAAAATCCGGGCAAAGAAAAGCCGTCGACCTCACCCTGCCAAGACGCAAACCTGGAGGTATTCTCACAGGGATTTGGCAACTCCGGCTTTAGCACCTCTCCCTCCTACTCCCCTAGAGGTGACCATCGCCAAGAAACAGGAGAGGAATAGGAGGAAGAATCTCAAAAGATGGCTCAAGAAGCAAGCTGAGCAAGCTGCAGCCTTACAATCGCCGACCGAGCTAATGCCACTCTAGAGGCTACAACAGCTCATTGATGACCTGGAGGAATATATTCTTCCTCGCCCCACTGGCGCACTCCCACTCGATAGCTACATCTCATGGGAAGAAATGTAAAAGCGAGCTCGCCTTAGAAGTTGGGTTTAAGAAATGATCTAGAAAATAAGGAATGTCGAGAGACTCCTCATTCTAAAAGAACTCTCTTTGTTTTATAAAGATAAGGAGATCACCACAGAGCAGCTGGAAGAGATGCTTCGAGACTGCACCTGCAACATGGTGGCCATGCCACCTCCTGACAACATCAACACTTCTCGGTGAGGCGAGCCGGTGGCCTCCTAGACGAGACAAAGAACCACCGCCCCGCTAGGGCTACAACCAACTCCTGAAAATATCGGCCGCAACCAAGGTCATGGTCGAGGATGCGGTAGAGGTCGTGGGAGAATTGTCGAGCGACCTCTCCACCCGTCCACCTTCGACCAGGAGCGAATCATCCTCTTTCGAGGGGAAGAACCTGCCCCCGTTCCGGAGATAGAAATTCGGAAGGGCCCCAGCATCTTCGATCCCTCCAGTATAGAGGAGGTCACCACCAATGCTCCAGTCCCTGCTCCAGCACCAGTTATTTTTGAAGATCAAGCAGGTCTGTCCAACAAGGATGATCCGGCTCGCCAATCACCTCCAGAAGAGCCATCATTGACACCCTTGTTCCAAGAGCCCACAGGTGATCAAGACCAACCCGATCCCAGTGGTAAAGACAAGGTGGTGAAACTCCCTGATGGGGAGCAGCGCGATAGCTCGCACAAGACCCAGCCCCGACATACTACCATCATTGGAGGATGCTCATGCTCAAGCTGACTGGAAAGTCCTCCACCATATGAAGCGGTTTCCCGCTAACATCACAATTTGGGAAGCCATTGCTTGGAGTAAAGAGCTGAGAGAAGCTCTTATCAAAATACTCCAAGAATCGGAAGCTTATGAAGCACATGCTGCGGAAATGAACGCTGTAGCAACCCTGGGAGAAAAAATAAAAGGAAATAAAAACCCCAAATTAATCAAATTTGATAAAGTATTAAATAAATGAATGAGAAACATCAGAAAGAATAAATACAACGACAGAATGGAAATAACGCCTTTGGTCAAGGCGCTACTTCATTAAGAAACGCCTCTAGATAAGACGCTAATTAAAAAGGGACGCCCAAACAACAAGGCGTCAATTATCAAACGGCCAAAATAATAAAAAAAAGGGGGAAGTAAATGTAACGCCCTCCACCTGGGCGCGTTTTTCATAAGAAACGACATAGGCAAAGGCGTCAATTTAAATTCAACGCCCTCACTTAAGACGTCAATTCAGTTCGAGTTTCGTTCGACCCAGGAGACTATCCAGAGCAAGTTCTGGATAACTACGTCGAGGATAGAATATAGTAAGGACTCTATCAAGGGAATACTACCCTTAATCAAATTCTAACACTATTAGGATTCCCAAAATCTTATAAATAACCCTTCCTGTCGAACCTAGTAAGCTGTTGGTCGAAGGAGGTTCTGCTGCTGCGTACGTAAAGAACAGGTAATGTTCTTCTTCCCTGCCTTCGGTCGTAATCAGAAAGAATATTAATGATTCTTCATCGTCTTTGCTGCAGGAAGTCTACCGTAAGTAGTAATTCTTCTGCCTAGTTGAAGGACGTGGAGTTCTTCATCATCTTCTTCTTCTTCCGGTGATCAGAACACTCTGTTTAGAACAGAGTATCGTTCTCTCTTCAACTCTCTTCACGTTTCTTCACCAGAACATTCATCAGGTAGGTTTTCTCAAGAACGTAGCCCAAACTAGTATAAATTATGAAATAAACTCATCCATGATCTCATGCATATAGTTTTACTGCGTTTCCAAATATTTTTTGAGAGATTTTAAAGAAGCGACCCAGACAAGGGCGCTAATTCTTATTTTGACGCCCTACCCAGGAGTCGTCAATTTCATAGAATTGATAATTATCCATGTTTAAAATTCTATAATTATGAAATCATGAATCTAAATTAATACATGATCATACCTATCGAATCCTGCTATTTTTCTTGACCATGAAATTGTTCCCTGAAATTTTATTATCTGAAATCTGGTAAAATCTTGAAATAACGACCTGATGCAAGACGTCTCTTATAAAAGTGACGCCCCAGAACAGGGCGCTAATTGAAAAGTAACGCCCCTGTCCAGGGCGCATTTTTATTAAATTCCATATTATCTAAATTCTGCAAAAATAGAAATACAGAGTGGACGACTGTTTAACAAGCCGTCAATTTGTAAATAAACGCCACTGTGTAAGGCGTTAATTCCATGATTAATGACTTAGATTAAGTCACTAGTTTCCTGTGATACTATTTTACACTATTACTGTTAACCGAGGGTTTCATATGTATATTATATATATATCGGCACTATATTCCAGTCCGTGAATATAGTCCCATGTTTTATGATGTTTTATCGCATTACCCTCAATTCTCGGTGACATACAAGCTCTCCATTGGACATTCCGTTCCTTTAGACTAGCGAGTTAGTCATAGAGACCTCCGTAAGACTCCTCGAGCCTTGGATTCCCTCAAGGCCGACTGAGCTGGTTGTACCATAAAAACTCATTACACAATCTTTGCCATGTCACTCTATAGAAACATGGTAAACCGGCCCTCATGTCATGCCATGGGTATGATGTGAGAATTATCTTAATAAACGGAGAAAACATGCCATTGATGTGATGTTCTTGTAGACCCCAATTCTATATCAAGCATGATGTTCTTGTAGACCGCAATTCTATATCAAACATGATGTTCTTGTGGACCTCAATTCTATATTAAAAGAAGTGACCATCTACTTGTGGGCACTTACTTGTCATGGTACCCAAGCTAGGGAACCAATTCCACCTAGTTTTATCGATAATCGTGATTGTACCGTTATTATCGCCTATTATGTCAAGTGTCCTATTTTTAGACTCTATTCTATCAAAGTCTATCCTACATGACTACAAGCTTTATTCTTGAAATTTCATATTGGCTATACACAAGAGTGGATGTTAAAATACATGATTAATGCCTGCGCATATAGGGCCCGATCTGGTCCTTGGAGGAGCACCCGAAAGTACTTGTGCCCATGGGAGTTGATTGATCACGGTATTGGCATTATACCGAAGTGCATGACTAGCTTGATTGAACATTCCACAAATCTTGTACTTGACTTGATATTATATGACTTGTGTGGCCCGAGAACGGGTAATTGTATACTCGCTTGCTTGAAACATGATAGCCAAATTCCAACATGACATGATGAGTCTACTTGCTTAAATATCTTGATATCTTTTGTTATAAGTTCTTGAAAGTTCATGACTAGTTCTTCTTACCATCTTATTGTTATATTCTCTTGCTATCTTGTCGTTTTGCGAGCATGCATAGCTATAGTGCATTCATGGAAAAATGTAATTACTTAAACCCCTTGTTAGTCCTTGAGATATAATTTCCTACTGAGCGTTCGCTCACTCAGTGTTTCCTTACTTTTCAGGTAAGTCCGACGATGAGGGAATTCAATCTGATAGGGAAAGCCAAGAGTGAAAGAGTTAGAGCTACTCGAGCATCAATTAGTCCTGTCTTTTCTCTATTTTCCTTGAGTCAAGCGTTGTATTTTTCTTTTATTGAGTCTGGTATTTGCAAGGGTTTGTAATAGACATATTCTTATTAAAGGAATTAATGGATTGGGTTATCTTTATATTTGCGCACTCTGTCTTTGTGTCGAATACACTACTACTCTGATTGACATGATTGATATAAACTCGTCGCACATCTCCGGATACCTTCCGCGCTCGGGGCGTGACAGTTTTTGTGGTATCAGAGCCTAGGTTGTTCAATTCCTAGGAAACCCAAGTCCAAGGATAGGTTTAAACCATTAACCAGTGAGATTGGGTAGAACCAAGGGTGGAGTTAACCTGGAAAATTTAAGAGTTCTTAACGAAATTGCACACTGATATAGCTATTGTAATTGTAGGATAATGGCTGCCGAACGTGCTCAATGGCGCAACATGCAGCGTACACTCCAAGGAATGACCCAGGTGCTGCAACATGTAGCACAGGGAGGTACACAGCGAGCCGGGAGTCTCCACCAGAACTTTAAAAACATGAACCCTCCCAAATTCATGGGATCTACTGATCCAGACGACGCAGAGCACTGGATTAGGGAGACGGAGCGTATATTCCGTGTTATGCAATGCACGGATCAAGAGAAAGTCTTATTAGCTACTTTTCAGTTAGAGAGAGATGCCAGATGTTGGTGGGAGGCAGTCGAAGCCACTATAAATCTGGACCAAATTACTTGGGAAGAATTTGTTGAACATTTCAACAATAAATATTTTTCAGACCAAGTCCAAGAAAAGAAAGCTACCGAATTTGCCGCACTCAAGCAACGGTCATTATCGGTGGCGGAGTACGAGGCACAATTCTCTAGATTGTCTCGGTATGCTAAGCACTTAGTTAGCACCGAGAAGATGAAAGCTAGGAGGTTCCTTAATGGGCTCAGGCCCCAATATATTACCCAGCTGGTGCCAATGGATATTCAGGTCTACTCAGAGTTAGTACGCCGAGCTCAATTGTTAGAAGATGCCACGGAGCTATCAGATAGAATCTGTGGGAAGGATAAGAAAGAACAAGTTACAAGTTCGGGTTTCTTTAAACCCAACTTCAAGAAGAGGCCTAGCACTGGAGGTACTTCTTCTCAAGACCAAAAATTTAAGAAGACCAAGCCATTCTCTATCACTACTACGCCTTTGAATATAATATGCAAGCATTGTGACAAGGCTGGTCATAAAGCCGAAGAGTGCTGGAGGAAACTTGGAGCATGTCTCCGTTGCGGGAGCCGTGAGCATCGGATTCCCGATTGCCCATTACTTAATGATCAAGCCGGTGACGGAAAGCGCCCAGTAACCAAGAACGCTCGTCTTCACGCAATTAAGGAGACCGAAGAAGAAGAAGGCGGACTAGTAGAAGGTACATTGAAAGTTTGTTCCAAGTCTGCATATGTCTTATTTGATACGGGTGCTTCACATTCAATTATTTCAAAAATTTTGCTGATCTGTTACCCTTAGAACTGGAATGGATAAAATTAGTTTTGTCTACTCCTCTTGGTAACGAAACTGATATCACTCACCATTACCAAAACTGTGAAGTATTGGTTCAGGGTAGGAATCTCCCTATTGATCTTATATGTTTAGATCTAAAGGAGTATGATGTCATACTAGGAGCGGATTGGTTATCCAAATACCAGGCAACTGTCGATTGCCGCAATAGCAAGGTTACTTTCAAAGAGTTTCTGGAATTAATCTTTACTAGCCTCAAGAGTCGAAGCAAATCGCCACTTATTTCAGCTCTCCGAGCTAGCAAGCTAATCAGGAAAGGATGTGTATCTTTCCTTGCATTTGTCACCCTTAAGGAGAATAAGGAGACTAAGATAGAAGATATCCCAGTTGTGCAAGAATTTTCGGACGTGTTTCCGGAGGAATTACCTGGATTACCTCCACAAAGAGAAGTGGCCTTCACCATCGATTTAATTCCTGGTGCTGGACCAGTTTCTAAGGCACCATATAGAATGTCACCTGCCGAACTCAAGGAGTTAAAGGAGCAATTGATGGAACTTCTCAAGAAGGGATTTATTAGACCAAGCACTTCCCCGTGGGGAGCACCTGTGCTATTTGTAAAGAAGAAAGATGGATCCATGAGGTTATGCATCGACTATCGACAGTTGAATCATCTCACTATCAAGAACAAGTATCCACTGCCGAGAATCGATGAGTTATTTGATCAAATATCTGGATCCAAGTATTTTTCAAAGATTGATCTCAGGTCAGGATATCACCAACTAAGAATCAAGGACGATGATATTCATAAGACCGCATTCAGAAGCAGGTATGGCCATTATGAATTTGTTGTTATACCTTTCGGACTAACAGATGTCCCTGCTGCCTTTATGCAGTTAATGAATAGTATATTCAGGCCTTATTTGGATCAATTCGTGGTGGTTTTTATTGATGATATATTAATATATTCCAAGACTAAGGAAGAGCACGAGGAGCATTTAAGGATTTCATTACAAACATTGAGGACAAACCAATTATATGCAAAGCTCAGTAAGTGTGAGTTCTGGCTCGAAGAAGTGACTTTTCTCGGACATGTTATATCAAAAGATGGCTTGTCTGTAGATCCATCAAAAGTGGAAGCTGTAAGAAATTGGCAAAGACCGACCAATGTTAGCGAGATCCGAAGTTTCTTAGGTCTTGCGGGCTATTACCGGCGGTTCATCAAAGATTTCTCTAAGATCGCCGTGCCACTTACTAGGCTAACTCGCAAGGAGATACGCTATGAATGGAGCGAGGATTATGAACGAAGCTTCCAAGCTCTCAAGGATCACTTGACTACTGCCCCAGTCTTAGCTCTACCAATTGAAGGAGAAAAGTTTGAGGTATACTCTGATGCTTCTGGCATTGGCCTCGGATGTGTTTTAATGCAACAAGGGAAGGTTATAGCCTACTCTTCGCGCCAATTGAAGAAGCACGAGGAGAACTACCCAGTTCATGATCTAGAATTGGCTGCGGTCGTATTTGCACTAAAAATATGGAGACATTATCTTTATGGAGTGCAGTTTCTTGTATACTCTGACCATAAAAGTCTTAAGTATCTCTTCTCTCAGAAGGAATTGAATATGAGGCAAAGACGCTGGCTAGAATATCTTAAGGACTTCGACTTTACTATACAATATCATCCTGGAAAGGGTAATCCGGTAGATGATGCCCTTAGTCGAAAGCCGAGAGCATTATTAGCCAATTGTATGGTTCAGGAGTGGAAGTTGCTAGAACAATTTACTAGACTTAATATAAGCATGGACAAGGACAGTAGGTGTGTCACCTTATCCCATACGAGCATACAGTCAGATTTGTTATCTAAAATACAAGGACTTCAAGGTAGTGACCCGGTATTAGTGGAAATCAAAGGCAAACTAGAAGGACAATCTGTGTTCCAACTAGCTTCAGATGAAAGGTTGTTATTCCAAAATAGAACTTGTATACCGAATTGTCCAGAATTAAAGAAGAAGATCTTAGATGAAGCTCACAGATCAAGGTACACAATCCATCCAGGATCTACTAAGATGTACCAAGATTTAAAAAGGATCTTTTGGTGGCCCAATATGAAAAGAGAAATAGCGGATTTTGTGTCTCGCTGTCTCACATGTCAACAAGTTAAGGCTGAACACTAGAAGCCTGCCGGAAAGCTACATCCTCTGGATATTCCCAAATGGAAGTGGGAGGATATTGGTATGGATTTCATCATGGGTCTAACTAAATCAAAAGGAGGATATGATGGAATATGGGTTATCATTGATCGATTGACCAAATCAGCGCACTTCTTGCCGATCAAGAGTCGATGGTCAGTTGATGTTCTGGCTGCATTATATATAAAAGAGATAGTCAGATTACATGGTATCCCTGTCTCGATTGTGTCTGATAGAGATCCCCATTTTACTTCGCATTTTTGGAAAGGACTACAAAATTCGTTGGGATCAAGACTTAACTTTAGCATAGCTTTTCATCCCCAAATGGATGGTCAGACCGAGAGAACTAATAAGGTAGTGGAAGATATGCTCAGAGCTTGCATCATTGATTTTGGAGGAAGCTGGCATGATCACTTGCCTCTAGTTGAATTTGCATACAATAATAGCTACCAGGCAAGTATACAAATGGCACCTTTCGAAGCCTTATACGGAAGGAGTTGCCGATCACCCTTATGCTGGGACGAAGTTGGAGAGAAACAACTATTAGGTCCAGATATGGTAAGGGATACCACCGAGAAAATACAAGTGATCCGAGAAAGACTGCAAGTGGCTCAGTCTAGGCAAAAGGCTTATGCTGACACAAGAAGGAGAGATCTTGAATTCCAAGTCGGAGATCATATATTTCTCAAGATATCGCCTGGACGTGGAGTACGGAGATTTGGTGTTAAGGGCAAGCTTACACCAAGATTCATCGGACCTTTCGAGATACTGGAAAGAGTAGGCGAGGTTGCTTATCGCATCGCGTTGCCTCCTCAATTGTCCGAAGTACATAATGTGTTCCACATATCTATGTTGAAGAAGTATGTACACGATCCATCACATATTATTGAACATGGAGACTTAGTTATCCAGAAAGATCTCACATATGAACAGAAGCCCATAAAGATACTAGATCGTGAAGTACGTACCCTAAGGAATAAGGTTATTCCCATGCTAAAGGTACAATGGAATAAGAGTTCCGAGCATGAAGCCACATGGGAGACCGAGGAATCCATGAGGAAGCGATTTCCAGAATTATTTTAAGGTATATACTCTACACTCTCCATATATATATATACTATTGAATTTGGGGACCAAATTCTTTCAAGTGGGGGAGGGTGTAGCAACCCTGGGAGAAAACATAAAAGGAAATAAAAACCCCAAATTAATCAAATTTAATAAAGTATTAAATAAATGAATGAGAAACATCAGAAAGAATAAATACAACGACAGAATGGAAATAACGCCTTTGGTCAAGGCGCTACTTCATTAAGAAACGCCTCTAGATAAGGCGCTAATTAAAAAGGGACGCCCAAACAACAAGGCGTCAATTATCAAACGGCCAAAATAATAAAAAAAGGGGGGAAGTAAATGTAACGCCCTCCACCTGGGCACATTTTTCACAAGAAACGACATAGGCAAAGGCGTCAATTTAAATTCAACGCCCTCACTTAAGACGTCAATTCAGTTCGAGTTTCGTTCGACCCAGGAGACTATCCAGAGCAAGTTCTGGATAACTACGTCGAGGATAGAATATAGTAAGGACTCTATCAAGGGAATACTACCCTTAATCAAATTCTAACTCTATTAGGATTCCCAAAATCCTATAAATAACCCTTCCTGTCGAACCTAGTGAGCTGTTGGTCGAAGGTGGTTCTGTTGCTGCGTACGTAAAGAACAGGTAATGTTCTTCTTCCTTGCCTTCGGTCGTAATCAGGAAGAATATTAATGATTCTTCATCATCTTTGCTGCAGGAAGTCTGCCGTAAGTAGTAATTCTTCTGCCTAGTTGAAGGACGTGGAGTTCTTCATCATCTTCTTCTTCTTCCGGTGATCAGAACACTCTGTTTAGAACAGAGTATCGTTCTCTCTTCAACTCTCTTCACGTTTCTTCACCAGAACATTCATCAGGTAGGTTTTCTCAAGAACGTAGCCCAAACTAGTATAAATTATGAAATAAACTCGTCCATGATCTCATGCATATAGTTTTACTGCGTTTCCAAATGTTTTCTGAGAGATTTTTAAGAAGCGACCCAGACAAGGGCGCTAATTCTTGTTTTGACGCCCTACCCAGGAGTCGTCAATTTCATAGAATTGATAATTATCCATGTTTAAAATTCTATAACTATGAAATCATGAATCTAAATTAATGCATGATCATACCTATCGAATCCTGCTATTTTTCTTGACCATGAAATTGTTCCCTGAAATTTTATTATCTGAAATCTGGTAAAATCTTGAAATAACGACCTGATGCAAGACATCTCTTATAAAAGTGACGCCCCAGAACAGGGCGCCAATTGAAAAGTAACGCCCCTGTCCAGGGCGGGTTTTTATTAAATTCCATATTATCTAAATTCTGCAAAAATAGAAATACAGAGTGGACGACTGTTTAACAAGCCGTCAATTTGTAAATAAACGCCCCTGTGTAAGGCGTTAATTCCATGATTAATGACTTAGATTAAGTCGCTAGTTTCCTGTGATACTATTTTACACTGTTACTGTTAACCGAGGGTTTCATATGTATATTATATATATATCGGCACTATATTCCAGTCCGTGAATATAGTCCCATGTTTTATGATGTCTTATCGCATTACCCTCAATTCTCGGTGACATACAAGCTCTCCATTGGACATTCCGTTCCTTTGGACTAGCGAGTTAGTCATAGAGACCTCCGTAAGACTCCTCGAGCCTTGGATTCCCTCAAGGCCGACTGAGCTGGTTGTACCATAAAATCCCATTACACAATATTTGCCATGTCACTCTATAGAAACATGGTAAACTGGCCCTCATGTCATGCCATGGGTATGATGTGAGAATTATCTTAATAAACGGAGAAAACATGCCATTGATGTGATGTTCTTGTAGACCCCAATTCTATATCAAACATGATGTTCTTGTAGACCCCAATTCTATATCAAGCATGATGTTCTTGTAGACCCCAATTCTATATCAAACATGATGTTCTTGTGGACCTCAATTCTATATTAAAAGAAGTGACCATCTACTTGTGGGCACTTACTTGTCATGGTACCCAAGTTAGGGAACCAATTCTACCTAGTTTTATCGATAATCGTGATTGTACCGTTATTATCGCCTATCCATGTCAAGTGTCCTATTTTTGGACTCTATTCTATCAAAGTCTATCCTACATGACTACAAGCTTTATTCTTGAAATTTCATATTGGCTATACACAAGAGTGGATGTTAAAATACATGATTAATGCCTGTGCATATAGGGCCCGATCTGGTCCTGAGAGGAGCACCCGAAAGTACTTGTGCCCATGGGAGTTGATTGATCACGGTATTGGCATTATACCGAAGTGCACGACTAGCTTGATTGAACATTCCACAAATCTTGTACTTGACTTGATATTACATGACTTGCGTGGCCCGAGAACGGGTAATTGTATACTCGCTTGCTTGAAACATGATAGTCAAATTCTAACATGACATGATGAGTCTACTTGCTTAAATATCTTGATATCTTTTGTTATAAGTTCTTGAAAGTTCATGACTAGTTTTTCTTGCCATCTTATTGTTATATTCTCTTGCTATCTTGTCGTTTTGCGAGCATGTATAGCTATAGTGCATTCATGGAAAAATGTAATTACTTAAACCCCTTGCTAGTCATTGAGATATAATTTCCCACTGAGCGTTCGCTCACTCCGTGTTTCCCTACTTTTCAGGTAAGTCCGACGATGAGGGAATTCAATCTGATAGGGAAAGCCAAGAGTGAAAGAGTTAGAGCTACTCAAGCATCAATTAGTCCTGTCTTTTCTCTATTTTCCTTGAGTCAAGCGTTGTATTTTTCTTTTATTGAGTCTGGTATTTGCAAGGGTTTGTAATAGACATATTCTTATTAAAGGAATTAATGGATTGGGTTATCTTTATATTTGCACACTCTGTCTTTGTGTCGAATACACTATTACTCTGATTGACATGATTGATATAAATTCGTCGCGCATCTCCGGGTACCTTCTGCGCTCGGGGCGTGACAAAGGCGGCAACATACGAGGCCTTTGCGGCCACTGTCACATTCACGGAAAAGGATATGGTGCTTTCCTCTCCATGTCACCACCGTCCTCTCTACATGCGAGGGAAAATCAACGGTCATGAGATGAACTGGATCCTAGTGGACGCTAGTGCTGTCGTCAATATTATGCCGTTGAAAACCTTCAAGACTCTATATCTGACTCCATACCTCCAGAAGGCTCAAGCGGTCAAGATATCTAGCTTCAACTAGAACACCGAGGACGTCCTCGGCAGGGTAGATGCCGATTTGGTACTCGACGATTTAACCTCTAAGGTGACGTTCTACATCATTGATGCCAACACATCCTACAAAGTACTGTTGGGCAAACCTTGGCTGCATGAAAACTGGGTCATCCCGTCAACTCTCCATCAGTGCATCAAATATGCCAAGGATGGAGAACAACATATGGTCTTTGCAGACCTGTCACCTTTTACCCCAGCAAAATGCAATCTTGCCGATGCTGTGCTTTACTTTGGGGGACCCAGTGCATACCCTGTAATCAAAAGCAAAAGCAATGGCTGGCTCTCAGAGGAGGATGAAGATGATCTCTTCTCCGTTGACGAAGAAAATGCCAAGCTTCATCTGCTCCACCTTAGCTCCAAGTCAACTCTAGATCACCCTGAGATGTGTAAAATCGACTTTGAGGCTAATCTTATTAGCCGAGCCATCGATAAAAGCATATGCCTACTGCCAGATTGCATACAGCTCTTGTGTGCATCAGAGGAGCACAAGATTGAGCCGCTCACAACGTTTGTTGTTACCTACAAGCGACAACTCAGAAACAAGAAAAAGGCTAACAAGGATAAGCCCATTGTCTTCTATAAGGGAGACATGGCCCCTCAGGTCCAATCAGAAGATGACTTCGGCTCGCCCAAGCAAGCCGATGACTCCCCTGAAGCAGTCCAAATAATGGACGACTTGCCACAGCGCGTCCGTGAGATGTGCTTAAAGCAACATATTCCTCAATGACAAGATTCCGCACGGTGTGAATATTTTCACCAGTTGTGGACCCCTTCCCAGGTCCGGGGGCAACACCCGTTCTCCCACAAAGATACCAGGGGTGTAACACCCCGGTTAAATAATTAAATATAAAAGTAAAATTTTGAAATATGTATTGGAATAAAAAGTGATAAATAGAAATAAATGAAAAGCGTGCGAAAAGAAAAGGGAATCTAATTTTGTAAAAATAAGAATGACTAATCGAATCATTAATTCAACGTAAGATATATTAAAACGGATTAAAACTATTAACTTGCTATTTAATGACTTCAATAATTTTCTTAGTTAACGAATAATATTTACTTTGAAAGTGGCCAAATTATATCAATAAAAGAAATAATTATTTTTCTACAATCAACATAAAAAGGATTTCATATTCCAAGTTGCAATCGAATTTTCTACGATGACTTGAATTTAATTGGTATAAATCAAATTAATTGAATTTCACCCGTAGATCAAAGTTTTGACTAATTTCTAAAAATATGAAAAAATTATATTCTTGTAGATAACGAAGTGTTTAGCAATAATGTCAACTGGGCCGACCCCTAATAAAAATTTAATAAGGCTGGATTAAGGAATTAATGACCAAATTCGTTATTTTAATAGATCAATCTTAAAGACCAAATTGGAGCCCAATTCTTAATCAATCGAGCACAAACCAGGCCCAATGGATAGATCTACCCTAGAGGCCCATTTTGCCTTCGAAACCCCAGACTCCAGAGCCTTCCAGCGGCGGCGGCGGCGTGGATTTGATCAAGTTGCGAGATTTTCGGCGCTTTTCCTTGGACTCTTTACTCCAATTCGATCTCTAGAAGCCTCCTTGAACACTTTAAATAGAGGGCTTTGTCGACCATGAAACCCTATTTGACGTTCCAACTGGTGGCGCGGGCTATCGTGGTCGAACCTAGGTGAATTTTGGCGTTTGGTGGCGACGTGTATTAGGGTTCCAGTGAGTGCGTCTTCCTCTTTCTTCTTCGATTACGGTAGGTTTCTCTTAGGCCCAATCTAATTAAATAACATGGAGAGATAGATCTCATCCTTAGCTTTCTTTTGAACCTATTTCGCCCAATTTTGGCTATCTACATCTCCTAGTTTTATGTAGAGCATGAAATTAGGGTTTTGCTCACGTTCGCTTTTGTTTAGGTTACAGCAAGAAATCTTAGTACAATCTTTAAATTGAGCACGCCATGATGTGCATTTTTAAGTTACCTACGTTTTGATAGTAAATAGCCTAATTTTCATGCTATATTCATGTTTTAAGCTTGCTTTCATTGGACTGGTGTCTTGCGTTTCTATGTTCTGGGTTCGGGTTGAACGAAACAGTCGTTCTAGGGACTGCCAGGAGTCAAGCGGTCACACGATATACCGTTTGCATGGTCTAGCGGCCCCGCGAGAGATCGTTTGCTTCTTATTAGGGCTACGCTGGGCTTAACGGTCTCCCAATAGACTGCTTATGTGTCTAGCGATCGCCCGATAGACCGCAAGGATCTTATTTTGCATTGTTGATCTAGCGACCGTAAGTTGACCGCTAACTAGGCTAAGCGGCTTTACCCTTGACCGTTTTAGGCTTCTGGCAGTCTACTCTGTGACCGTTTTCTATCATGTGTTCTTCATTTGATTACGGCGTGTTATGCATTGTTAATCCATGTTATATAACTTGCTGGTAGGACTTTTTGTTAAATATCATACTGTTAACTAGGAAAATAGAATTTAATGATCTAAGTTAATATTCTTCATGATTATTCCTCCATGATCATCATTCTTGATATCTTATGAGTGAAATGAGTAGAGTAATTAATGTTAGTTTCGCCTGTCCTTCTCATTATTTCCATTATGACCTTGCAGTCTTATTAAATCTGTTTTAAGGTCGTGCCACTCTGGTGGTGACGACTGGACCGAATATCTCATTTTTTCATTGATTGTGAGCTATTGAATTCTTGAGCATTGAATTATCTCTCCGTCGGATATTCCTTCTGCCAGACTAGGTGTTCATGTTCTGAGGCCTCCGTAAGCCCCAGCGAGCTTGGGATTCCCACTAGGACGCCGGGCGGGTTGTACCTTAAGTCCTGAACCCTCCTAATTGACCGAAATTGTGATTTTGGATCCGCCCCCGCTCTGTAAGGGTTGCGGCCATGTTCAAACCATTTTCTAACCTTAGCGACCTTCTCTGGACCGTTAGGTTAGTCTAGCGGTCAGTCCAGAACCATTTTTCCTTAGGTTTGGTCACTCGTGTTTTTTGGCACGTCATACCACCTGGTGTTAACCATTGTCAATTGCATGCGGTCCTGATTAGACCATTTCCCTATCTGAGCGGTCCTTTGCTGACCATTTCACATTCCAACTTTTCAAAAAATGATGTTTTCACCGTTTTGATATGTCTAAGCTACTCTAGCCTAACTAGGCTATTGTACCTCTCATTTTGACCTATTGTTAGGTCTATTGTTGACATTCATCCTTCCTAAAGTCATTTCTTTACATGATTATTCCTCTTGATTAATGAGCTTATTGTTTGGAACTCAAGAAGAATCAATATTCTGATGCCTCTTACCTTGATTACATGAGCTTGATCTTGGAACTCTTGGCCATCATTATTTGTGGATGTCTAGATTTCGTGGGATCTATGATCCAAACAAATCAATGCCAAGGCAATCATATTTAAGGGCCCAGTCTGGTCCTGGGAGGAGCACTCGAAGTGTACTTGTAACCCGGGGAGGTGAATGACTAGGTGTGGTATTGTCACCGAGTACTATCTAGCGTGTTGAGTCTACGACATTCCACACTCTCGTGATACTTACTATACTTGCTTAAAAGCGTGCGTGATACTTGCTATACTTGCTTGAAAGCATGAAGTACTTGCTTGTGTGACATGACTCGACTTGACTTGAACTGGCCATTCATTGAAAAATTCTTGTTAATGGTGCTTGATATATCGACGTGCAATACTTCTTTCCATTTATCTATCAATTATCTTATGATCTTGATGGTTACTTAGTTTGCTTTATTTGAGTTTCTCGTATTATTTATACATTCTTGAAAATGATTAATTACTTAAATTTACCTGATGATAGAGTGTAATCCCTACTGAGCTTTTCGCTCAACCCCCATTTCCATCCTTTTTAGGTAACGCGGTAGATAGAACGCTTGCAATTGGGATCGGGTCAGCGTGATCGAGTGAACCTGGAGCCTTAAGACCGAGTCTTTTTATTTTCTTGAGTCTAGTTAGTAGTGGGTCTTGCTATTTTCTCTTATTTATTTCTTTTATTGAGTCAAATTGTATTTAAATTTCCAAACATCAATAAAACTATATTTTCCTCAAATAAATGGCCTCCATGTGTTGAATATTATTTATTGTGTTTATTTATTTTCTACTCTAATTATCATGACTGTTTCGCTGCCACGTTCCGAGCATCGCTTCCCGCTGCTATCGGTTCGGGGCGTGACAGAAGTGGTATCAGAGCCTCAGTTGTTTGAGTGCTAGGTTCTTGTCCATAAGTATAGGTGACGTAACACAAACTAGGACCTAAATTGCAAGCAACGTAATGACTCGGTAATGTCACACAAGCGGACTCACTCACGTTTGGCATACTCGGGTCCGTAGGTGGACCGACAATGGGGTGAGGGTCCGAGGTTGTACCGGAGGTTTCCAAGGATATGGCTGGCTTGGTGAGGACCCTGAAGGGCCAGGGCATGCCGAAGGTATGGGTTGAAGGGTCACTCTCACAACTCACCCGCGGTAGCCACTCAAATATAAGCAAATTCGGGTTCGGGCACTCTCTTATCGCCGACGGCACTAAGATGTAATACTAATTAAGAAAGGGAATCCAGCAAAGAGAAGTGTTTAGTGGCTCACCTGATCGGTGTGAAGACACCGATCTCGGCCGGAGACGAGGGTGAGCGAGGAAGCGTGGGCTTACCCGCACGCCGCGTCGGCGAAGCTTCCACTTGAAATTTCAGATTACATGCACTACGCCCCATGCAAGGGGGGGAGGATCTTGGGGAAGGGAAGCCAATGACTACATCCAAACACTACCTCCACATAGGGAGGGGCCTTCAGCCGGCCAAGCAAGAGGGGAAAAATCGAGCTAGAAGCAAAGAAAGGGAGCCGATACCGATTCTGACCACTCTCTGCGCTTCTGGACAGGCAGTTGGTTATCTTGACGCAGCGGCCACTCCAGATTTTTATTGATGACGAAACCAGTTGAAATTTCTTTGTAGCTGGATCAGGATGACGCCAGAAGTTTGCTGATTTCTTTGGTCGCCGGTGGGTGGTCAGGCAGAGGCTCAAACAGGGAGGTAGGCCTGCTGTTCTGACTACTTCAGGTTCACAACAGCAGGAAGAAGAGGTTGCCACGAGCACTCCAGAGCTCAGAATCAAGTGTCAATAGAGTTGTCAGAACCGTCGATGAGTCCTCTTTGAAACAAGACCAACAGGGATGCCAAATGTTGTCGGAGTAGACTGGTAGAACTCGAACAATGAGGGGGGGTCGGAGCAGACTGATAGGAAGCAGAACCGCGCACCAGGAGGAAGAAAATGAGAACTCTTGATTCCGGGTGCCAAACAGAGCTCCGCTTCTTGATTCTGGAAGTAGACTTGTCGAAGAAGCTCCCAGCCAAGCCTCGCCTCCAGATCTTCAAGAGAGTGGTTGTGGTAGCTTCAGGAGTCAGCTTCAGGTTGCTCTTCAGGGAGGAGACGCACAGTCGGGGAAGATTGACTGCTCCGGACAGCCCCGAACTCAGAACGTGATGAGACCACCGCCGTTGCGAAGTTGACTGGGAGACGCTTCCAACGTTGCCTCTTGATCCCTTAGGAATGTCTAGAGGAAGCTGTGGTTGCCTCTGCAAGCTGCTGATCTTCTGCAGGTCTTCAGCTAAGAACTGGTTCGCCGATGTAGATCCCAAATGACCACGAAATGAGAAGAAGAAGTGGTTGAATGGTGAAGGGGATATGATGAGTGGTGGGAGGGGAATGTGGGAAGAGGTATGGAAGGGGAGATATGGTGAGATTAGAGGGGTTGGAGAGGGGAGGGGCGCAGGTAGGTGGTTGGTTCTCTACACTAGATGGAGGTGGGAAGGGAAGGTGGAAGATGCTCCAAGTTGAATGGGGATGGAGGATGGGGGGGGGGGGGGGGCGACCAGCCCAAAGGGAGAGGGCTTGGGGCGCCCTAGGGCTGGAAATGGGGGGGAATTTTTCAAATTCAAAACTCTCTTAGGGGCTGGGAGATTGTGTGGGGAAGGGAGAAGGTTGGGTTGGGAAGGGAAGAGGGGTGGTTGGTGGTTGGAGGGTGGAGTGGGGATTGGGGGGTCTCTATTGGGACTAGGGGTGGATTAATGTGGGGTGTGGGAAGTTGGAGAGGACTTAATGGAGGTAGGTGGGAGGGTGGAGGTGGTTGGGAAGGGAGGAGAGAGAGTAGGGGGGGCCCTTCTCTCTTAAGAGAGAGAAAGAGAGAGAGAGAGAGAGAGAGAGAGGGAGAGAGAGAGATAGGGGAGGGAGGGGCTTCTCACCCACTCAATTGGATTCTCTCCAATAAAGATAATTTCTGGGACTCAAACACTCTTTGTTTTTTCATTCATTGATTGATTCAAAATGGAGAGAGTGGGGTCCTATTTATAGGGATCCCACAACTTACAATAAGACCCTGACTTGTGGAGCATTGACAAATAACCAAGGGGAAGGGGTTGCGCCCTTGGGCCAAGCTCAATGAATTGGGCCCATTAACTAATATAATCAACCCTATGACACTTAACTTTGGTAGATGACTCATTAACCTAGGTACTAGACTCAAATAAAAGGAAAATTACAATGATATGACTCAAATAAAATATGAAAATTACATGACTTGACTCAGAAAAATATGATGGACACAATGGAGCTATGTTGGCGAGTAATCGAAGCTGTGGAAAATGTGAAGGGCGAGAGATGCCCCCATCATACCCCCGGGGTGCGAAGAACTCGACTCCGTCGAGCATGGGTCCGCCAGGGAAGAGGTCCTCCAATGCAGCTCCGGGCGGGCCACAACCTCCAAACTCAACCTCGCGTCCTTAGATGGGGAACTGCTCTTCATCCTCTCAAGGTGGCTCGGGTACACCCTCTTTCCGGTGATAGTACCTTGCTTGCCCAGTATTACCTCCGTGTGCACACGTCGGACTCTCAAGCTGATATGTGGAAGCTCTCCGAGGGTGTCACTCACAAAGATGGGGGTGGGCTGTAGGTGCTCACTGGGATCCACCGTGGTGCCCTTAGAGGGTGCTAGATCCGCCACGTGAAAAGTGGGGTATATCCCAAAATCACATCGGTAAATCCAACCCGTAAGCCAGGTTGCCAAAGCCACTCGGAACATGGAAGGTCCAAGTCCTCGTGCCCTCGATTTGGAGGTGACCATAAGATAGAGCCATTCCAAAGCCACCATCGTAGGGTTTCCTACTTGGAATCCAAAGTGGCAATCGTGAGTTTTTGCCCGCTCATTATGAACCTCACCGCTCATTGCTGAATGCTTGCTTGGATGCACATGACATGCATTACGGGGCGGTAGGTGTGTGAAAATGTGTGTGGATAAAGGTGGACCAGGACATCCATAGATGGACCTATCATGCCATGATGCCATATGGACCTTGATGAGCCTTGGTGGACCGGGGCAACCAAATGTGGCCCTATCATGCATGGACTCTCTAACAAAGGTTGGAGGGCCGGGGCATCCGTAGGTGATCCGGTCATGCATGGGGGTGACAAATGCCGGGGGACCCGGACATCCAAGAATGCTCCTATCATGCTTAAGACTCATGATGAGTGAAGGTGGACCATTACATCCGAATTTGGACCACTCATGCTTTCTACTTGACATGTGGGTGATATGAATGAATGGACCCAACATAGTGTTCATGCCAAGTGGTGTGGTAAGTCTAGACACATGCATATTTTTCCAAAGGTGACATTCATGTGTATAGGTGTGGGACAACCTTTGAACTCCCATTGGAAAGGATCGAATGAATCTAAGAAGGTGGTCATCATGGGGTGGGGCACAACCTTATTACCTAGGGATATGTGGCCCAAGGTCATGGCTCCCAAGGTGTAACCCGGGTCTAGGATGGGGTGGATTGGGTCAAACATGGTGGGTTGGGATATGGAAAGGTGGGTGGTGGATATGGTGGTTGGGTCCCATGGGTTCTTTGACCCCCATTGGGAGGGATCAAAGGGATCATAAAAAGGGTTATCGAGGGGGAGGGGCCCTATGTCCTCAAGATCCTCAAATGGTGGTGGGTCATCCTCCTCTAATGAGATAATTGGGCCGAAGTTCTTTGTGGGTGGGTAGGCCATGAGGGGAGGGCTTGACTTTCCACCCGAATATAAGAAGCTCTAAATTGAGGAGAAGGTCGGGCTCATCGGGTGTGGGGAGGAATAGAAAGAGGTCGCTAGTGTAGCAACCAATGGTGCAAACCGAGGTGATAGACCCGACACAAAGGTGTAGGAGGTCAAGGCTCCTAGATTGGTGGGCCATGGGGGTCAACAAGCCGGTCAACTCAAATTGCCAAGCTAAGCCCTTGAGAAGGTCCTCTAAGGTTTCCACTTGGTAGGATGTTTGGATTATGGTGTGATAGGAGGAGATGTGCACTATGGGAAGGTTTTCCTTTATGGGAGGGAAATCGTGGGCCGTGATCTCTCTTATTGGGCTCTTCTTTAGCCAACTAATAAGGGGTTCCCCTAAGATGAGTTTGGCTCTAACTAGAGAGGGTGGTGTATGGTCAAGGTCACCATGTGATGTTTCTTCTTCTACTTGGTCATGGGTGGTCTCCGTGGTAGGGATAGGGTCCGGAGTGTTCACCACTATGGGGTCGGGTATGGGTTCCTCCTCTAAGGAGGTGAGAGGGCCTTTTGGTGGTATGGTGATGAGGGTTGGTGCATGGCGCACCCGGGGTGAAAGGTAAAGGGAAACATGGTTTGGGATAGGGAGGGGAAGTAGTGGGGGACTAGGACATGGGAGTTTTGGGGGAGGGAGTGGGAGATGGGTTGGTTGGGGTGGCTTGGGTTGGTCGGTCTTGGGGGGAGTGTTCCTTATAGGGAAAAGTGGAGGGGTAGTGGTGGTCCTTATTGGGGAAATCGGGTCAGTTAGGGGTCTCTTCCCCTTAGGATCGGCCGGTTGTAGAGGGGTGGAAGTGGGGGCTAATTGGGTTTGGATAGTGAGGTTTGTGGAAGGGGGTTTTGGTTGGGATGTGGGGACCCTCATGGGGTTAGGTGGGGAGGTGGATGCTTGGATTATTTGAGTCCTAAAGGATAGGATTTGGTGGCGGAGTGTAGCGGTGATGGTTGAGAGGGGATTTGTTGGGAGTGGTGGGGGTGGAGGCCTAAAGGTGGTCTCAAGTTGGCTGGGTGGGGATGGAGGAGTGATAGTGCTCCTCGGGCTAGGGGTGTTTGAGTAGGAGGGGTGGGAATATTTGGGGATGTAGATCTTCCTAAGTTCTTCCTTCATATCCTCCCATGAAGAAATGGGCGCTTGCCTCCTAACCCTTCTTAATCCCTCTATGTGTTCCCACTTACTCTTGGCTTGACCCCAAAATCGTCCCTTGGCCTTGCGGACTCTTGCGGGTCCATATACCCAAGTCTTTTCAAAATATCTTTCCATGGTACCCTCCCACCTATCATAATCACTAGAATGTGATCCGTCAAAGGTAATATCATCATCTAGAATGAAGTCCATCGGTGGCGAGTAGGTTAAGTAGGAAGTGGCCATGAAGATCGGGGGGGAGATAAATGCAATGGTCGGACTGATGATGACTCCAATGCAAGCGTGCCCTAGGACTTGACTTGTAGAGACAAGTCAATGACTTGCTCTGATACCAATTGATGTGACACAAACTAGGACCTAAATTGCAAGCAACGCAATGACTCGGCAATGTCACACAAGCGGACTCACTCGCGTTTGGTACACTCGGGTCCGTAGGTGGACCGGCAATGAGGGGAGGGTCCGAGGTTGGACCGCAGGTTTCCAAGGATATGGCTGGCTTGGGGAGGACCCTGAAGGGCCAGGGGTTGCCCAAATTCACGGGCGGTCAGCACGCCGAAGGCATGGGTTGAAGGGTCACTCTCACAACTCACCCGCGGTAGCCACTCAAATATAAGCAAATTCGGGTTCAGGCACTCTCTTATCGCCGACAGCACTAAGATGTAATACTAATTAAGCAAGGGAATCCAGCAAAGAGAAGTGTTCAGTGGCTCACCTGATCGGTGTGAAGACACTGATCCCGGCCGGAGATGAGGGCGAGCAAGGAAGCGTGGGCTTACCCGCACGCCGCGCCGGAGAAGCTTCCACCTGAAATTTCAGATTACATGCACTACGCCCCATGCAAGGGGGGGAGATCTTGGGGAAGGGAAGCCAATGACTATACCCAAACACTACCTCCACACAGGGAGGGGCATTCAGCCGGCCAAGCAAGAGGGGAAAAATCGAGCTAGAAGCAAAGAAAGGGAGCCGATGCCAATTCTGACCACTCTCTGCGCTTCTAGATAGGCAGTTGGTTATCTTGACGCTGCGGCCACTCCAGATTTTTGTTGATGACGAAACATGTTAGAAATTCTTTGTAGCTGGATCAGGATGACGCCGGAATTTTTCTGATTTCTTTGGTAGCCGGTGGGTGGTCGGGCAGAGGCTCAAACAGGGAGGCAGGCCTGCAGTTCTGACTGCTTCAGGTTCACAACAGCAGGAAGAAGAGGTTGCCACAAGCGCTCCAGAGCTCAGAATCAGGTGCCGTTGGAGTCGTCAGAATCGTCGATGAGTCCTCTTAGAAACAAGATCAACGGGGATGCCAAATGTTGTTGGAGTAGACTGGTAGAACTTGAAGAATGAGGGGGGGTCGGAGCAGACTGATAGGAAGTAGAACCGCGCACCAAGAGAAAGAAAATGAGAACTCTTGATTCCGGGTGCCAAACAGAGCTCCGCTTCTTGATTCTGGAATTAGACTTGTCGAAGAAGCTCCCGGCCAAGCCTCGCCTCCATATCTTCAAGAGAGTGGTCATGGTAGCTTCATAAGTCAGCTTCAGGTTGCTCTTCAGGGAGGAGATGCGCAGTCGGGGAAGATCGACTGCTCTGGACAGCCCCGAACTCAGAACATGATGAGACCACCGCCGTTGCGAAGTCGACTGGGAGACGCTTCGAACGATGCCTCTTGAGCCCTTAGGAACGTTCGGAGGAAGCCGTGGTCGCCTCTGCAAGCTTCTGATCTTCTGTAGGTCTTCAGCTGAGAATTGGTTCGCCGATGTAGATCCCAAATGACCACGAAATGAGAAGAAGAAGTGGTTGAATGGTGAAGGGGATATGATGAGTGGTGGGAGGGAAATGTGGGAAGAGGTATGGAAGGGGAGATATGGTGAGATTAGAGGGGTTGGAGAGGGGAGGGGCACAGGTAGGTGGCTGGTTCTCTACACTAGATTGAGGTGGGAAGGGAAGGTGGAAGATGCTCCAAGTTGAATGGGGATGGAGGATGGGGGGGGACCAGCCCAAAGGGAGAGGGCTTGGGGCGCCCTAGGGCTGGAAATGGGGGGGAATTTTTCAAATTCAAAACTCTCTTGGGGGCTGGGAGATTGTGTGGGGAAGGAAGAAGGTTGGGTTGGGAAGGGAAGAGGGGTGGTTGGTGGTTGGAGGGTGGAGTGGGGATTGGGGGGTCTCTATTGGGACTAGGGGTGGATTAATGTGGGGTGTGGGAAGTTGGAGAGGACTTAATGGAGGTAGGTGGGAGGGTGGAGGTGGTTGGGAATGGAGGAGAGAGAGTAGGGGGCGCCCTTCTATCTTTGGAGAGAGAAAGAGAGAGAGAGAGAGGGAGATAGGGGAGGGAGGGGCTTCTCACCCACTCAATTGGATTCTCTCCAATAAAGATAATTTCTGGGACTCAAACACTCTTTGTTTTTTCATTCATTGATTGATTCAAAATGGAGAGAGTGGGGTCCTATTTATAGGGATCCCACAACTTACAATAAGACCCTGACTTGTGGAGCATTGACAAATAACCAAGGGGAAGGGGGGGCACCCATGGGCCAAGCCCAACGAATTGGGCCCATTAACTAATCTAATCAACCATATGACACTTAACTTAGGTAGATGACTCATTAACCTAGGTACTAGACTCAAATAAAAGGAAAATTACAATGATATGACTCAAATAAAACATGAAAATTACATGACTTGACTCAGAAAAATATGATGGACACAATGGAGCTATGTTGGCGAGCAATCGAAGCTGTGGAAAATGTGAAGGGCGAGAGATGCCCCCATCAATAGGTTACCCTAAGTAATAGGTCGTGTGATCCTTGTTATCTCTTTTGTCACTTGGTGAGATTGGGTAGTACTTCGAGTTAAGTAATAAAATATGTATAAGATTACGTAGCATGATGCGTATGGGTAATAAAAAATTTATCCTTATAATTATTTTGCAGGTATCTAAGCTCCTTTTGACATGAAAGCGAGAGGGTCCACGTGTAAGCTAAAATCTAGTTCTGTTAAAAGGTGGCGAGTCCGTCGTAAAGAAATTAGAAGTAATAAGAAGAAAAGGAATAACCTTTTGCAAATGAAATATTTTCACTGTCACAAATTTGGTCATCTAATCAAGGAGTGTTGGCGGAGGAGCGGAGTGTGTCTTCGTTGCAAAAATAAAGATCATATAATGGCTAATTGCCCTAAGCTACTTCCACAAGCAAAAAACACAAGGAGAATTGGAACTGATTTCTATCAAATGAAGAATTATATAAGGTATCTCCCTCATCCTTAACTATAGTTAAATTCCTTTGCATTCCATTAGTTGTATGATTATCGTGTTATTTTGAATAGATAAGATCATCATAGTTTAACTATTTGAATAACTAATGGCGATCGACGAATTTGGGAACCAAATTCCTTGATGTGGTGGAGGATGTAACACCCTGGTTAAATAATAAAATACAAAAGTAAAATTATGAAATATGTATTAGAATAAAATGTGATAAATAGAAATAAATGAAAAGTATGCGAAAAGAAAAGGGAATCTAATTTTTTAATAATAAGAATGACTAATCGAATCATTAATTCAACGTAAGATATATTAAAACGGATTAAAACTATTAACTTGCTATTTAATGACTTCAATAATTTTCTTAGTTAACGAATATTATTTACTTTGAAAGTGGCCAAATTATATTAATAAAAAAGAATAATTATTTTTTTACAATCAACAAAAAAATTAATTTCATATTCCAAGATGCAATCGAATTTTTCTACGATGACTTGAATTTAATAGGTATAAATCAAATTAATTGAATTTCACCCGTAGACCAAAGTTTTGACTAATTTTTAAAAATATGGAAAAATTATATTCTTGTAGAGAACGAAGTGTTTAGCAATAATGTCAACTGGGCCGACCCCTAATAAAAATTGAATAAAGCTGGATTAAGGAATTAATGGCCAAATTCGTTGTTTTAATAGATCAATCTTAAACGACCAAATTGGAGCCCAATTCTTAATCAATCGGGCCCAAACTAGGCCCAATGGATAGATCTACCCTAGAGACCCGTTTTGCCTTCGAAACCCTAGACTCTAGAGCCTTCCAGCGGCAACGGCGGCGTAGATTTGATCAAGTTGTGAGATTTTCGGCACTTTTCCTTCCTTGGACTCTTGAGTCCAATTCGATCTCTAGAAGCCTCCTTGAACACTTTAAATAGAGGGCTTTGTCGACCTTGAAACCCTATTTGACTTTCCAACTGGTGGCGTGGGCTATCGTGGTCGAACCTAGGTGAATTTGGGCGTTTGGTGGCGGCGTGTATTAGGGTTCCGGCGAGCGCGTCTTCCTCTTTCTTTTTCAATCACGGTAGGTTTCTCTCAAGCCCAATCTAATTAAATAACATGGATAGATAGATCTCGTCCTTAGCTTTCTTTTGAACCTATTTCGCCCAATTTTGGCTATCTATATCATGTGTATTCCTAGTTTTATGTAGAGCATGAAATTAGGGTTTTGCTCACGTTCGCTTTTGTTTAGGTTACAGCAACAAATCTTAGTACAATCTTTAAATTGAGCACGCCATGATGTGCATTTTTAAGTTACCTACGTTTTGATAGTAAATAGCCTAATTTTCATGCTATATTCATGTTTTAATCTTGCTTTCATTGGAACGATGTCTTGCATTTCTATGTTCTGGGTTCGGGTTGAACGAAACAGTCGTTCTAGGGACTGCCAGGAGTCAAGCGGTCACACGATATACCGTTTGCATGGTCTAGCGGCCCCGCGACAGACCGTTTGCTTCTTATTAGGGGTACGCTGGGCTTAACAGTCTCCCAATTGACCGCTTATGTGTCTAGGAATCGCCCGATAGACCGTAAGTTTGACCGCTAACTAGGCTAAGAGGCCTTACCCTTGACCGTTTTAGGCTTCTGGTAGTCTGCTCTGTGACCGTTTTCTATCCTGTGTTGTTCATTTTGTTGGGTTCGGTGCGTTGGATCCAGAGGGGGGTGAATGGATTAGCCCTTTAAAAATTTCGCTCAATAAAATCTAGAATGCTAACTAGACAAATTTAGCCAATCTGAAAAGCTAATCAAAGTTTCAGCTGAACCAGTAAACAAACATATATAGCGCGCCTAAGCATTCAATTAGCGGAAGCACAATTAGACAAATCAAACCACAATGGACAAGAGGGTTTTTAGGTGGTTCGGTCCTTCAGACCTACGTCCACCCCACACTCAAACCAGAGTGTGGATTCCGCTGACTCACAGCTTGAACAGCTGGGCATCACAGCTTTCCATACAACCCGCTGAGCCTCACAGCTTGCTGTCCGAGGAATCCTCCTCGCCTACTGAGCCTCACAGCTTGCTCCGCTGGGCAATACAGCTTAGCCGTCCAGTGGAATCCTCCACTGCAAACACTGACAAAGAGCTTGAAGAAATGAGTTCAAAAAGAAAACAAAAACATAGACAACAGCAATCGGAAGGCTGTAAATGATGAAGCACAATGTGGCTCAGAATGAGCTAACTGGCCTGGATTTGATCTACGGTCCAGTGAAGGCAGATCTCTCTCGATCTCACTATCTTTCTTTCTCTTTTTCTTCTTCTGCTAATCACACTCTCTCTTTCTCTGCTCGAGCTCTCTAACTCTCTCTTTCTCTTCTACTCTTCTTCTCTTTCTCTTTTTCTTCTCTGCTTTTTCTACTTTTCTTCTCTTTATCTTTTTCTTCTCTGCTTCTTCTGCTTCTCTTTTCTTTCTCACAGGATCGTGCAGGCTATCCTCTGCTTCAGTCGATCAGTCTTCTCCTGAGGAAGAAGACTTCCTTTTATAGCAGCAGCAAGCAAGAGGGCGTGTGGCTTCCACATCTCCTGCCCAAAGCACCTGACCACGTGGCAGCATTTCAGCAAGCTTTAGCACACGTGTCACGATCAGGGCACTCCTATTATCCTCGGATCACGTGCCTTCATTAGGCTTCACGAAGAGTCCCTATCAGACAAAGAGAAACTTATCAGTTTAATGTCGACACCTTGTACAGACTTTGTAGGGTGTAATGCATTGTATAGACTTTGCACTGTATAGACTTTGTGAATCTGAATGCAGTGTGTAGACTTTGTGATATATGGACTTTGCAATTCGAAGACAAAGCATGTACAGACTTCACGTTGTGAATGCAAAGCTAAAGCATGTACAGACTTCACGTATGCAAGACTATGAACATTACAAATGAATGTACAGACATGCCAGATGAATATGCAGACTCAACGTGCATCATTGTGTAGACTTGGTGAAGTGTGAAGCAGTGTGCACAAGATGAAGTATGCACAACAAAATTGAATGTACTAACATGCCGTCGACCATTGTACAGACTTCATGTTCACTATGCAGACACTGTACAAACTTGCTAATGTGTAACGTAGAATGCATCAAGCAAAGTGTGTACATTGAACATGAAAGGATAGACATGCCGCCAACAGATGTGTGGACTTGGTGAGCATGCATCACACAATGTGCAGACTTCGTGCAATGCATGAAGAAGCATTGTATAGACATGGAGAGCAATGTGCAACCAATGTACATACTTTGCAATGCATAGACTTAAGGCATGAGAACACAATGCACCATGTACAAACTATGAGATATGCAACCAGACGATGTCTAGACTTTGATAAATTGATGCACAACAAAAAGACGACTCTTTCCTAGGCGTCAGATACAGAATGGACGCCCCTAGTGATGGGCGTCAAATTTCAAGCATAATAGAGGATGAATAGACTTGCTACGGCACAAGGCAGCATAACGATGTACTGACTCTGCCAAGAGCAATGCACAATGCACATATGAATGTACAGACTTTGTTTGTGCTGTGCAAGCATGCTAAGATGCAATGTATAGACTTGCCAAAGGTAGGGCTGTACAGACTTGAGCAAGGAATGTGCAGACTTGAAGCAATGCAATGCAAACGAATGTATAGACTTCACGATGTGTGGACTTGCCAAAGGAAAGGTTGTACAGACTTGAGCAAGCACGATGTATAGACTTTGGCAAAGCAGGGGATGTACAGACTTCAACTCAGCTGCAATGTATAGACTTGCAGGTGCAACGTTGGTAAAGGTCCCAATGTATAGACTTCCAAGTTCAGCAGGTGAATGTACAGACTTCACCAATGTATAGACTTGGAAGTTCAACTGATGGATGTACAGACTTCACCTCGTGCAAGCTACAGTGCAGTGTATGGACTTAGAATGAATGTGCATGCATTGTATAGACTTTGAGCACAAACACAACAATGCAATGTATAGACTTGCTAGTTATGCCTGCACAGACGAATGTATAGACTTGAACAGTGAGACCCAAAGAGAGACGCTGAATGAGACGCTGAAGTCTGTATAGACTTTAACAGTGAGACAGTGTACAGACTTTCAGCAACACACGATGTACAGACTTTCAGCAACACTGTGGCGTGCAACTAATCAATGTGTAGACTTCAGAAATGCATAGAGACGCACATAGGCTGTATAGACTTGAGATATGCATGTGACACTAAACGCTGAACGCTGTACAGACTTTGAGTCAATGCATGCTGAATGAGACGATGCAATGTACAGACTTGCACAGAGACTTTGCATGAGACTCTGCATGAGACGATGCGATGTACAGACTTGCCTTAAGCAAGGGCTGTACAGACTTGAATTCAAATGATGCAATGCATGAACAAGAAGACGATGTACATACTTTGAACGTGAATGAACAACCGATGTATAGACTTGCAGAACAAGCGTTGCACATATGCCATGAATGTATAGACTTTGAATATGAAGCCAGGCAAACGGATGTATAGACTTTGAGTGAGATGGAAGAATGTGTAGACTTGCTCACATGCAGACGGTGTACAGACTTCATGAATGTTTAAGTCCAATGTATAGACTTGCTGAGATATGCACCTGAAGAATGTACAGACTTTAACCCTTGAACATGCATGAACACGTGAAGTGTGCAAAGTCTATACAGACTTGAAGAAATGCATGCTACAGTGCAACGTATAGACTTAGCAGACTTATGCATTGATGCACGAACATATGCAGTGTGTAGACTTGTGAGTGCATGATGTGCAAACGTTGCAGCAAAGGATGTATAGACTATATGGCATGCAACGCAGCAAGGCAGCAATGCAATGTATAGACTTTAGCGTGCAGACACTGTATATGCATGAGTAGCATATGGACTTACTAGCCAGACACTACAAAGACTCTGTATATGCTAATGCATGCAGCAACTGTTAATGCACTGGTGCAGTGTATGCTAACCACAATGAACTATAGCAATGAATATATCAGACATAGCACACTCATGCATTCTCCACAGAATAGATCAGTCATATGCATTCATGTTGCTTTCATTCAATGTGATGCTGAAGCAAAACAATATGGTGACTCATTCATGTTGCTATCATTAAAACACCACATCATCAACAAAGCACAAGGGGCACAACAATCTCCCCCTTTTTGATGATGGCAACATAATGAGTCACACTGACACGTCAAACTATTCTCCCCCTTTGACATAATCAAAAAGAAAGAAAATGGTTGGAGAGACAAAAATCAGCACACAAGGACAAAGAATGAAACATAGTTCATTGAAATAGAGTTCCCCCTATCAACATGCATGCAGAACCACTCTCCACTTAATGCAACTAATAACCAAAGCTCCCCCTAAGAACATGAGTGAAATCAGGATGGAAGATTTCAACAGTGTGGAGAGTAAAGTGATTGATGATAGGAGAGTAAAAGTAGACAACAATGATCATAAGGCATCTCAATGAATAATCAATAACAACCCATTCTCCCCCTGAAAGTATAACTTCCCTTGAATTATTTCTCCCCCTTTGAGAAAGGAATATGAACGGATGAAACAATAAGGTAAGGGGTCACTACACAACAGCTGAAGCATTGGTTCAGAAAATGAGCATGATTATAAACAACTGTTAAAGCATAAGAATCAATAATATACAGTTTTGAAAAAATTCAGGTTTAACAGTGATAAAGATAGAGTAAAGCAGTTGACTACTGAAAAAGAGTTATAGACTCCGTTTATAGCAATGAATCTAGGGCACATGGTTTTAATAGATAAGTCAGAAATAATACCCTTTGTGATCAAACATGGAAGTTCAAGAAAGGCAACTTGAATATGTATTGAGAAAAACAATTTACACTCAATGACTTTTATTTTTCAAGGGGTTACAGCAGTTTGTTTTTCACTTTTAATTTTCAGAAACTGAGCTAAGTGAATAGACCAGTGGCATTTATGCTATTGACATTAGGTGTACACCTTGATCAGAGGCAAGTACCCCCAGTTACTAGGTATAAACTACTAGATCTACTTCAGATCAAGACCTACAAGGAACAATTTTCACTGTTGACATTAAGGGTACACCTTGATCAGAGGCCAGTACCCCCAGTTACTTGGTGAAAACTCCCCCTATAGATTTGACCCTATGAACAGAGGTAGTCTGAAGCACTTCATGACTATGAATTCTCCTGCTTCTTTGGAGGAGATCACAGTTTCTCAGTGCAATTCAGCCATTGCTCTGTCACTGTGTTCAGCTCTTTACTTTTATGATCTTATTTACTGCTGCCCTGATTTCTTTTAGAGTGATTGTTTAAAAATCAGTACACACTCTATTTACCTTTTCTAGACATTTCCAGATTAACACATTCAGGAATAAAAAAACCTTTTTCTATTCTAACCATGAGACAAAGATTAAGAGCTATAAAAGTTTTCTTTTATCTCAAATTCTGAAGAACATACACTTAACTCTTCAATTTATAAAGGTTAAACCTTTAGTTCCTTTCAATTTGTAAGTGTAATTCTTATAAATGAATAATTGTAATAACCACAGCTCAATGTACTAAACCAGAAGCAATACTGTTGTTCAGTGAAGGTTAGGGAAATTATGGCAATTGTTAGAAGGTGATAGCAATAGGCATGAAGGTCCAAGAGCATCTGATGTCAAAGAATATGACAGAGTTGAATGGGGACTGTAAAGAGTGAAAAGGATTCAAAGAGTTGAACTGAACTCACAGCTTCCCCTGACACCATAATGCAACAAAATGCTATGCAATGCTTTCACCTAGCTAAATGCAGACTCTGCAACAATTATACATAGAGCAAGTATGCAATCATTTCAAGTTTATGCACCCAAGTCATGAACATTTTTATCCTTTTTTAGATTTTTCAGAATAGATGATATGTAGTACACTGCTCTATATGAAGACTAGACCCTTGGTACTTGGCAGAGAATCTGGTCTCAAGGACCATCTCACACATAGTAAGAATCTCCAGGCAGATTTCCCTACCTTTTAGTAGCTTACCATTTAATATACCAGGGTTATGCAAATGATATATGCAGTGGAAAGCAATCCTATATGCATTGAAAGATATGCAGACTACAACAATAAGCAAATGATAGTCATGCAAAGCAGTCCTATATGCATTGACAGTCATGCAAATGATGTATGCAGACATTAGACACGATGCATTGACTATGAACATGGTTGTGCAGTGCATCTAGCATCTTATGTACACAGTGCAATCAATGGCAAGAGAAGAGCATCAGATATATGCACAATTTAAATTCAGTAGCTGAGTCTAGAATGCAGACTGATCAGCTAGACAAGAAGAGGACATCATAAATCAGACAAACTTTTCAACAATTTCAGATGATGAAATTTAAACAAGGTGTTCAGAACTAACCTAAATAGTGCAGTTCTGGGGTTCCAATTTTTGAGTGCCTTGGTTTTTTGACCCCTTTTATTCCATTCCAAGGCACACCTGTAACATGTTAATCAATTTGATCATGCAGGGACCCAAACAACCTTGGGTCCCGAGTTAATTCTAACAGGTGTTCTGAATAGTTTCTTGGCAACATTATCATCATTCTCCATCAGGTAACAATTATTCATGAAATGACCAAACTTTCCACAATATCTACATGATATAACAGCCCTTGAATTCTTTTTGTGAACATTGCTATAATCATGTAACCTATGTGAGTTAGCATGAGAATTTCTGTTACTTGCATGAGATTTTGATTTACCATTACCTGCCCACCAGCATTCAGAAGCACGGTGGCCAGGTTTTCCACATTCAACACATGCAAGAATCTTTTCCTTAAAAGCATTTTTATTTCTTCCAAAAAAATTTCTATTTACAGGGAATTTAACAAATTTAGAATTAAAGTGATTTTCCTGAACATACCAACAGTCCTTGACTGCATGCCCATACTTACCACATTCAAAGCACCTAACATGCTTACTTCTAGATCCAGAATTATTCCTGTAATTCCCTGACCAACACTCAACAGCCTTATGACCTGGGTTGTTGCAATTGAAGCATGTGATGTGTTGGTTAAACTTAAGTTTGTTTCTTTTGTACTTATGATGATCAGAATATTTAACATGCAATTTATCATCTTGTTTCATGATGAAACATGCATCCATGAAATGACCATGCTTACCACAGTAATAGCAAGAATCATCAGATTTCCTAGGGGCATGGTTTCTATCAGATGAATTCCTAGATGCATGCGAATGAGTACAAGAGGCATGAGCATTTTGCATTGACCCATCAGATTCAGCAGAGCTAACAGATTTCAGGGTATAACTAGAAATCTTCTTTGCCTTCTTTGTTTGACTCTTTCTTTTCAATTTCTGATTATTCTCAATAGGTTTTGTTTGCTTTTCAATTTTCTAGGCTTTGAACTGAAAAATAGATTTTGAAGGTGATTTCTTATTTTTATTTTATTTTGGGGATTGACTTGAGGTACCAGCTACATCAGAGCTTTGCACAAAAGTAGTGTATAGCTGGTTTTTCGTAGTTTCTTTAACATCAGAACTACAGCTTGTCCCCCTTTTTGAATTCTTGTCGTCACTTTTCATGACAGATGTCATTTTTCCTTTTATTTTAGCAGACTTAATTGCTGAATTTTCCAGATCATGAATTTTATTTTCCAAGCTAGCAATGTGAAGTTCATAACTGGCTATCTCCTGTTCATTGCAATTAACACATTCGCTTAGAACTTTGTTTGTAATTTTATACTTCTCAATTTCTTGTTCTAGACTGTTCAACATTTGTGATTCTCCATCACAAGTGAACTTTCCCTTTTTTAATGTGAGAAGTGTTTCAGATAAGCCAGTGTTTAAACACTTTAATTTTTCAATTTCAGCTTTCAATTCAGTGTTTTCCTTCTCAAATTTTTGAGGTTGAGCTTCCTTAAAAATAGATTTCTCTTTTTCGATAGTAAGAAATCTCTGTGAGAAAACAGTATTTAAAACCATCAGTTTCTTGTTTTGTTCCCTCAGCTCTTTGTTTTCTCCAGTCAGCTTCTTGACTCCTTCATTACAATTTTCTCTTCCAGACATCAGCTCCGGCTTTTCAATTAGTTCCTTTTCTCTTTCTTCCACTTTAGTTTTCTCAATAATCAGATTTTGTGATCCTTTTTAAACGATGCAATTTGCTTATTCAGCCATTCATTTTCACTAAAAAGATCTTCATTACATTCTCTTAGAGCTGAGCACATATTGCAGACTGACTCTACAGATGAAATATGCATTGCTTCCTTGTTGATTTTATTCAGACTAGCCTTGAGATCTTCAATTTCCTTTTGACCCTTAACATTTTCAAGCTTTAGTTTGTCCATTACAGAATTTGTTTCAGTCAACTCTTGCATGTCTTTTAAATGCTCATTTTTCTTATCATTCAGCTGATTCTCAATTTCTGACATTTTGTCCAAGCATGTTTGTTTTTCAATTTTTAGAGAATCATTTTGTTTCTTAAGGTTCTGAACATCTAGCATACATGCATCATAAGATTGTTTCAGATTTAGACATTTTTCACAGGAAGCTTTCAAATTTATCTGATCACATTTCTTTTTCAATCTTTTATTCTCAGATTTTAATCTTTCACATCTATCATTAAGTTCCTCATTTATATTCCATAGATCATCAATAGAAAGTTCTTCAGATTCAGAGCTTACCTGAGATGAGGTTTCATAATCATCATTTCTCCGATCAGCCATCAAGCATTTGATGTGATTCCTGATTGGCTTTAGTTTTTCTAAAATTTCTTTGGCAGACCTGCAAGAAGAAATGCATTCGATTAGAGGTCTGTCAATTGATTCTTTTATTAAAACTACTGCTCTAGTGTTGACAGAGTCTTTCAATTTGTCCTTCTTAGTCCATCTAGATTTATCTTTTGATAATTTGTGTGGACCATGAGTTATTACCTTCCAAAGATTTGGATCAGTAGATTTTACATACCGATGGAAATTTTCTAACCAAGAATCAAAGTTATTACCTCTGAATATCGGAGGATTAGCCATCGAGATATGATGAATACACTGAAGTCAGATGAGCAAATCAAGACACTAAATCGGTGAAACAAAACATAGAACACAGGAAGCCCACTCTGCAATGCACCAACCAGAAATGTAGGATCTGCTGCGGATTGTTAGATCCTATGCACAACAACCCGCTCTAATACCAAGTGTTGGGTTCGGTGCGTTGGATCCAGAGGGGGGTGAATGGATCAGCCCTTTAAAAATTTTGCTCAATAAGATCTAGAATGCTAACTAGAAAAATTTAGCCAATCTGAAAAGCTAATCAAAGTTTCATCTGAACCAGTAAACAAACATATATAGCGCGCCTAAGCATTCAACTAGTGGAAGCACAATTAGACAAATCAAACCACAATGGACAAGAGGGTTTTTAGGTGGTTCGGTCCTGCAGACCTACATCCACCCCACACTCAAACCAGAGTGTGGATTCCGCTGACTCATAGCTTGAACAGCTGGGCATCACAACTTGCCATACAACCCGCTGAGCCTCACAGCTTGCTGTCTGAGGAATCCTCCTTGCCTGCTGAGCCTCACAGCTTGCTCCGCTGGGCAATACAGCTTAGCCATCCAGTGGAATCCTCCACTGCAAACGCTGACAAACAGCTTGAAGAAATAAGTTCAAAAAGAAAACAAAAACATAGACAACAGCAATCAGAAGGCTGTAAACGATGAAGCACAATGTGGCTCAGAATGAGCTGACTCGCCTGGATTTGATCCACGGTCCAGTGAAGGCAGATCTCTCTCGATCTCACTATCTTTCTTTCTCTTTTTCTTTTTCTGCTAATCACACTCTCTCTTTATCTGCTCGAGCTCTCTAACTCTCTCTTTCTCTTCTGCTCTTCTTCTCTTTCTCTTTTTCTTGTCTGCTTCTTCTGCTTTTCTTCTCTTTCTCACAGGATCGTGCAGGCTATCCTCTACTTCAGTCGATCAGTCTTCTCATGAGGAAGAAGACTTCCTTTTATAGCAGCAGCAAGCAAGAGGGCGTGTGGCTTCCACATCTCCCACGCAAAGCACCTGACCACGTGGCAGCATTTCAACAAGCTTCAGCACACGTGTCACGATCAGGGCACTCCTATTATCCTCGGATCACGTGCCTTCATTAGGCTTCATGAAGAGTCCCTGTCAGACAAAGAGAAACTTATCAGTTTAATGTCGACACCTTGTATAGACTTTGTAGGGTGTAATGCATTGTATAGACTTTGCACTGTATAGACTTTGTGAATCTGAATGCAGTGTGTAGACTTTGTGATGTATGGACTTTGCAATTCGAAGACAAAGCATGTACAGACTTCACGTTGTGCATGCAAAGCTAAAGCATGTACAGACTTCATGTATGCAAGACTATGATTACAAATGAATGTACAGACATGCCAGATGAATATGCAGACTCAACGTGCATCATTGTGTAGACTTGCTGAAGTGTGAAGCAGTGTGCACAAGATGAAGTAAGCATAACAAAACTGAATGTACTAACATGCCGTCGACCATTGTACAGACTTCATGTTCACTATGCAGACGCTGTACAGACTTGCTAATTTGTAACGTAGAATGCATCAAGCAAAGTGTGTACATTGAACATGAAAGGATAAACATGCCGCCAACAGATGTGTGGACTTGGTGAGCATGCATCACACAATGTGCAGACTTCATGCAATGCATGAAGAAGCATTGTATAGACATGGAGAGCAATGTGCAACCAATGTACATACTTTGCAATGCATAGACTTAAGGCATGAGAACACAATGCACCATGTACAGACTATGCGATATGCAACCAGACGATGTCTAGACTTTGATAAATTGATGCACAACAAAAAGATGACTCTTTCCTAGGCGTCAGATACAGAATGGACGTCCCTAGTGATGGGCGTCAAATTTCAAGCATAATAGAGGATGAATAGACTTGCTACGGCACAAGGCAGCATAACGATGTATAGACTCTGCCAAGAGTAATGCACAATGCACATATGAATGTACAGACTTTGTTTGTGCTGTGCAAGCATGCTAAGATGCAATGTATAGACTTGCCAAAGGAAGGGCTGTACAGACTTGAGCAAGGAATGTGCAGACTTGAAGCAATGCAATGCAAACGAATGTATAGACTTCACGATGTGTGGACTTGCCAAAGGAAAGGCTATACAGACTTGAGCAAGCACGATGTATAGACTTTGGCAAAGCAGGGGCTGTACAGACTTCAACTCAGCTGCAATGTATAGACTTGCAGGTGCAACGTAGGTAAAGGTCCCAATGTATAGACTTCCAAGTTCAGCAGGTGAATGTACAGACTTCACTAATGTATAGACTTGGAAGTTCAACTGATGGATGTACAGACTTCACCTCGTGCAAGCTGCAGTGCAGTGTATGGACTTAGAATGAATGTGCATGCATTGTATAGACTTTGAGCACAAACACAACAATGCAATGTATAGACTTGCTAGTTATGCCTGCACAGACGAATGTATAGACTTGAACAGTGAGACCCAAAGAGAGACGCTGAATGAGACGCTGAAGTCTGTATAGACTTTAACAGTGAGACAGTGTACAGACTTTCAACAACACACGATGTATAGACTTTCAGCAACACTGTGGCGTGCAACTAATCAATGTGTAGACTTCAGAAATGCATAGAGACGCACATAGGCTGTATAGACTTGAGATATGCATGAGACGCTAAACGCTGAATGCTGTACAGACTTTGAGTCAATGCATGCTGAATGAGACGATGCAATGTACAGACTTGCACAGAGACTCTGCATGAGACGATGCATGAGACGATGCGATGTACAAACTTGCCTTAAGCAAGGGCTGTGCAGACTTGAATTCAAATGATGCAACGCATGAACAAGAAGACTATGTACAGACTTTGAACGTGAATGAACAACCGATGTATAGACTTGCAGAACAAGCGTTGCACATATGCGATGAATGTATAGACTTTGAATATGAAGCCAGGCAAACGGATGTATAGACTTTGAGTGAGATGGAAGAATGTGTAGACTTGCTCACATGCAGACGATGTACATACTTCATGAATGTTTAAGTCCAATGTATAGACTTGCTGAGATATGCACCTGAAGAATGTACAGACTTTAACCCTTGAACATGTATGAACACATGAAGTGTCCAAAGTCTATACAGACTTTAAGAAATGTATGGTACAGTGCAATGTATAGACTTAGCAGACTTATGCATTGATGCACGAACATATGCAGTGTGTAGACTTGCGAGTGCATGATGTGCAAACGTTGCCGCAAAGGATGTATAGACTATATGGCATGCAACGCAGCAAGGCAGCAATGCAATATATAGACTTTAGCGTGCAGACACTGTATATGCATGAGCAGCGTATGGACTTGTTAGCCAGACACTACAAAGACTCTGTATATGCTAATGCATGCAGCAACTGTTAATGCACTGATGCAGTTTATGCTAACCACAATGAACTATAGCAATGAATATATCAGACATAGCACACTCATGCATTCTCCACAGAATAGATCAGTCATATGCATTCATGTTGCTTTCATTCAATGTGATGCTGAAGCAAAACAATATGGTGACTCATTCATGTTGCTATCATTAAAACACCACATCATCAACAAAGCACAAGGGGCACAACACATTTGATTGCGGCATGTTATGCATTGTTAATCCATATTATATAACTTGCTGGTAGGACTTTTTGTTAAATATCACACTGTTAACTAGGAAAATGGAATTTAATGATCTAAGTTAATCTTCTTCATGGTTATTCCTCCACGATCATCGTTCTTGATATCTTATGATTGAAATGAGTAGAGTAATTAATGTTAGTTTCGCATGTCCTTCTCATTATTTCCATTATCACCTTGCTGTCTTATTAAATCTATTTTAAGGTCGTGCCACTCCGGTGGTGGCGACTGGACCGAATATCTCATTTTTTCGTTGATTGTGAGCTATTGAATTCTTGGGCATTGAATTACCTCTCCATCGGATATTCGTTCCGCCGGACTAGGTATTCATGTTTCGAGGCCTCCGTAAGCCCCCACGAGCCTGGGATTTCCACTAGGACATTGGGCGGGTTGTACCTTAAGTCCTGAACCCTCCTAATTGACCGAAATTGTGATTTTGGATCCGCCCCCGCTCTGTAAGGGTTACGGGCATGTTCAGACCGTTTTCTGACCTTAGCGGCCTTCTCTGGACCACTAGGTTAGTGTAGCGGTCAGTCCAAAACCATTTTTCCTTAGGTTTGGTCACTCGTGTTTTTTGGCACGTCATACCACCTGAACGGTCCGGTGTTGACCATTGTCAATTGCATGCAGTCTTGATTAGACCATTTCCCTATCTTAGCGGTCCTTTGCTGACACTTTCACATTCCAGCTTTTCAAAAATTGATGTTTTCACGGTTTTGATATGTGTAAGCTACTCTAGCCTAACTAGGCTATTGTACCTCGCGTTTTGACCTATTGTTAGGTCTATTGTTGACATTCATCCTTCCTAAAGTCATTTCTTTACATGATTATTCCCCTTGATTAATGAGCTTATTGTTTGGAATTCAAGAAGAATCAATATTTTGATGCCTCTTACCTTGATTACATGAGCTTGATCTTGGAACTCTTGGCCATCATTATTCGTGGATGTCTAGATTTCGTGGGATCTATGATCCAAACAAATCAATGCCAAGGCAATCATATTTAAGGGCCTAGTCTGGTCCTGGGAGGAGCACCCGAAGTGTACTTGTACCCCAGGGAGGTGAATGACTAGGTGTGGCATTGTCACCGAGTACTATCTAGCGTGTTGAGTCTACGACATTCCACACTCTCGTGATACTTGCTATACTTCTTTGAAAGCGTGCGTGATACTTGCTATACTTGCTTGAAAGCGTAAAGTACTTGCTTGCGTGACATGACTCGACTTGACTTGAAATGACCATTCATTGAAAAATTCTTGTTAATGGTGCTTGATATCTCGACGTGCAATACTCCTTTCCATTTATCTATCGATTATCTTTTGATCTTGTTGGTTACTTAGTTTGCTTTATTTGAGTTTCTCGTATTATTTATACATTCTTGAAAATGATTAATTACTTAAATTTACCTAATGATAGAGTGTAATTCATACTGAGCTTTTCACCCAACCCCCTTACTTTCATCCTTTTCAGGTAACGCGTTAGATGGAGCGCTTGCAATTGGGATCGGGTCAGCGTGATCGAGTGAACCTGGAGGCTTGAGACCGAGTCTTTTTATTTTCTTGAGTCTAGTTAGTAGTGGGTCTTGCTATTTTCTCTTCTTTATTTCTTTTATTGAGTCAAATTGTATTTAAATTTCCAAATATCAATAAAACTATATTTTTCTCAAATAAATGGCCTCCATGTATTGAATATTATTTATTGTGTTTATTTATTTTCTGCTCTAATTATCATGACTGTTTCGCTGTCACGTTCCGAGCATCGCTTCCCGCTGCTATCGGTTTGGGGCGTGACAAGGGGACTCAACTACGACCAAGACCTGGACTTTCAAGTCTACTATGCGGTCAACATCGTAAGTTTGACACATCCGATCGACGTACAGACTAATGTCGATACAAAATTCGACCGCTCCAGGGATGAGGAAGAGGAGATCCTCATCTCGCTCCCCGCCAAGGCCAGCATCCCAGTCCAGGGGATCGATGAGCCTTAGTTGCTTTCTTGCGAAGATGATAGTGTTGAAGAAGCTCTCCCTGCCTCCCAGTCTGTCGAAGAATCAAGCTCGGCAAACTCTCCCAATGAGGAAGTTGCCCAGACCACTTGCTGCGAAGCTTTGTCAGCTTTAGCAGGCAACCCCAGGGAATCTTCAATAGCACCAGTCAAGAAGAAAAATGGTCAGGTCCGCATTTGCGTTGACTTCTTGGACCTCAACAAAGTATGTCCGAAGGATGACTTAAAAGTACCGATTACAAAAACCATGGTCGATATGACTACCGGCCATGAAGCCTTGTCGTTCATGGATGGATTGTCCAGTTACAACCAGACCCGGATGTCTGATGGGGACATCAGAGCATGGCGACTGGTTTCTTGAGTTGTACATTGTTCATAAGTCATTCGGGTTCTTTTGTAGGCCATTTATGAGCCATGTGGGTTTATTTGGGTTAATAAGGCCTAGTTTACAGAGTTTGGGCCTCATTTGGTTAACAAGGCCCATTAGGTAAAACCCATTTAGGCTGGCCACTAGGATTTATTGGGTTTTTCTTCTATTTGGAGTCTAGATAGGATGTTGGGGCGACCTTCTCTCCCTTGGGCATTCCAAGCCCATTTGGGAAATTCAAGGCCCATGGAGGACTAGGAGGAGGGCGCCCCCTCCCAAGCCACCATTGTTGATATTTTTTGGTCCAAGTGTCCACATCCCCCCCATGGCTACCCACACAATTGGACAAATTTTAACATGTGGTCAATTGTCCACCCTTTTGGTTGCACTCTTTGACCAAGTGACCAAGGAAGCCAAGGGCGGTCCCCACCTAACCCCATGTGGACTTGAAAAGTCTTCTTCCTATATTACACTTCCCATTCCCATTAGCAAGAGGGGTAAATAAGGTCATTAGCCTTAGGTCTAGGGTTTTCATATTTAAACTCTCTTGTAACAATTTTTGAAGGGAGAATGAATCATTTTTTGTGCAAGAAGCATCAAGGGGCGCACCCCTCTACCTCTACCTCTCCCTCCTCCTTCTTCCTCTTCCCTCCTTGCAATTGAGATGGTTGCAGATCTAGGGTGAGATGCCCTTTCCTTGGGAGCTATTCCCAAGCCTTACCACCTCCACTGGATGTGACGCCCAGCCCCCTCCACCGCCGCCACCATCCGAGCCGCCATCAAGCCACCATCGAGCCACCACGAGCCACATTCGCCCTTGGTGTCCCAGGCTGTGTGCAGCAGGACAGAACGTGAAAGATCAGTCTGCCTTGGTGTAGATCTACGTGCTAGAACCTTGCATAACAATTGTTCCCGCCCCCTAAACCTCCTCAGATTGCCACCAAAATTGTTGTGCACGACCACAACATCCCCACCTCTCATCCACGTTCACTCCGCGATCCAAATCCCCCTTTTACCCCCCTGTCCTTGTCCATCTTCAGGCTAGTTACAGGCTGCCCAGCGGACCCTGCCAGCATAAGGTTCCTGTTACAAAATCTTCCCAGGGAAATTGGTTCGGTGGATAGATATCCTTTTCCTATATGTTGTATCTCATCAAGCACACTTTGCAACAACATTGGTTTCATCCCGATCTGACTCCGGTTTTGCCTAAAGTGACCATTTTCGCTGGGTCGCGTAGATCGGCCCAGTTGGAGAGCTACAGGATAGATCCCTGTTCCGGATCTCCCATCGACACCTCAGATGAGATCCAATGATCGCAACTCCCAGGGATTGAAAGGGGACACCCCGCCAACATCCTAGCCAGTTGCCACAACCAAAAGACACTCAGAGGCTACCGACACACTAGCCGCTACTCGCTGGTCGCCTGTCCGTGTGCAGGCCGGCCTGTTTCGGCTTGCCGGATTTGCCGCCACTGTGTTCACGTTTCTACATCGGCTTGCTTCTCGTCAACCCAAGCACTCTACTTCCGGATCACTCTTGTAGCCTTTTACCTCCCTGCATAGAGTGGGCATCAAATTTGGGTCTGTAATTATTTCTTATTTACTTGTACCGGGAGTTACCGTGTCTTGTCCGGGAGTCTTCCCCACGCCCCAAGCGTGGAGGTACGCATACCACCCTCCCTTGTCGTATTTGCTAGTCCCGTATGTGTTCGTGATGCCGCTGCTTGTGTGACTGGTAGGATCCTAGCTCGTTCTAATATATTTCATTGCTGCGAGTGAGTGAGCGTGACCGTCCCATGACTCGATACGAGTATGCGAGTGAGTCAACCACCCTTAACTCTACCAGTTTCTCAACTATGCAGATCCACGCGCCTCCCTTCGCTTTGGACAATTGCGAGCTTGTGTTTCTTATTGAGGACACATACTCCTTATCTAGAGCTCTTGACATCGAGCCGTGGTGTCTCCAAAGTGTACGCCGTTGCTGGCCGTAGTAGCTGGGTTTGCATCTCTCATAGGTTCACATCCCGTCCCGCATCAATGTCTCTCAAAGATAAGAATCACACTGCCTTCCGATCCCCTAAAGAGATTTTCAACTACAAGCGCATGTCCTTTGGTTTGAAGAATGTCGGTGCTACTTACCAGAGGGCCATGACCAAAATATTCGACGAGATGCTGCACAACATCATCAAATGTTATGTCGACGACCTAGTCGTCAAGACAAGAAGGCGGGAAGACCATCTACATGATCTGTGCCAAGTCTTCAACCGACTCTGGCATTACGGGCTCAAGATGAACCCTATGAAATGTGCCTTCGGTGTATCCAGTGGTAAGTTTCTCGACTTAATCATAAGATACCGAGGAATTGAGGTGGACGCCAACAAGATCAAAGCAATCTGGGAGCTTCCACCACCGAAAAATCTCACTGAGCTCAGGTCCTTCCAAGGAAGATTGGCCTACATCCGGAAGTTTATCTCCAATCTTTCCGGACGATGCGCGCCCTTCGGCAAGCTCATGAACAAAGGCACCCCATTTGTATGGGATCCAGAATGCCAGACTATTTTCGAGAAAATTAAAGAGTACCTCGTCACTCCCCCAGTCCTATGGGCACCAGTCAAGGGCAAACCCCTTATACTCTACATCGCCGCCATGGACGCTTCGTTAGGAGTCCTATTGGCGCAAATTAATGAAGAGGGCAAGGAGCAGCCACTCTACTATCTCAGTCGAAACTTGATCGGTGCTGAGTACCGCTACTCACCCATGGAGAAAGTTTGCTTAGCGTTGTTGTTTGCCGTCAAAAAGTTGCGACACTACCTCCTGTCTCATCGGGTCGAGCTTATATCCAAGCACGACCCACTCAAATATCTCCTCAAGCAGCCCGTCCTCTCAGGTCAATTGGGAAAATGTGCTCTCCTGCTAATGGAGTATGACATCACTTATGTCCCCAGGAAAGCGATCAAAGGGCATGACATTGCTGAATTCTTAGCTGCCCATCCAGTACCGGACGACTCACCTCTCAATACGGAACTCCCCGACGAGGAGTCCCTTCCCTCTCAGTCACCAGTGCCAGTTGAACAAGCCAGAGATGTCTTTCATTACCAGTAGCAAGACGCCCTCACAACCAATGTACCCTGTTGGGAGCTCTACCTTGATGGTGCTTCTCAGGGGATTTCTCGAAACAGTCAAAGTCCGGCCATCACAGCGGGTGCCGACTGATGCGAGCGGAAGCTCGTCGTTAAAACACCGCGCACACAATTTCACAAAATTTTACCGCACCCACTCACAAGAAACTTTTTAAATTATGTGTAAGGTGGTGAATATGGGTCGATCCCATGAGGAAGAAGATTCTTTTATTAAGTTGAAAACTCTTGTATTTTGAGATCAAAATCGTGGTGTGAGTTTTGTGAAATGAAAAATTAAGATTACTTGAAATAAAATCTAATTAAAGAATGTTGGAAGGTTGAGAAGAGAAAATTGGAAGAAGCAAGGAGAGAGAGAGAGAATTGCAAAAATTCAACTTTTATTACTAGAAAAGAAAATTACAATGCTATGAAAATGAAAGTCACAACTAATAATAAACTAAGAACAAGAAAGGAGGAACTAGAGCCGAGCGATAATGAAGAACGCCGCCGTCTCCTCCTCGCCGAGCTTTTGAGAGAATCGCCCCGCCTTGAAGGAGAACACCGCCGTGAGAGGTAGAGGAAGAAGCCATCGTTGTGCACGCCACCGAGCCTTGGAATGTCGCCCCGCCTTGGAGTGAATGCCGCCGTGAAAAGGAGATTGTAAAGGAGAGATCTAGGCGAGAAATAGAGAGAGATGTGTAGAAAAATAAGAGCTAGCTAATGGAGGCTTAGGGTGAGAATGGTGAAGGCAAGAGAAAGAAGAAGAGAGGTAGAGAAAGGGCTACCTAACTAGGTGAAAGGGAGAGGGGAAGAGATGGAAGTGAGGGCGCAAGGAAGAGAGGATGAAGAAGAGGGAGGGGCGCCCTTGGCTAGGGGAAGAAGAAGAAGGTGTGAGAGGAGAGGGGGTGGCCTATGCTAGAAAGAAAAAAAAGGAAAATACTAAAAAGAAAAGAACTCCCCCTTCTACATTTTTGTGGGCTATTTATAGGAGAAATAGGTTAAATAGAGGGTGGAGATTGAGTTTGATGGAGATGGAGGGTTGAGATTAGAAGGGAATGAGATGAAGGAGGGGAAGAGAAGAGGTGGCCCCCCCTCTAGGCTAGGGTTTGGGGCGCCCCCTAGGGGTTTCCTATTTGAGAGAGAATCTCCCCCTATTTCCTCTCCTAGAATTTCTCTCCACAATAAAAATCATTTCTTTTTTCTCCTTTCATTAAAAAAAGGAATGGTGGCTACCTTGACTTGGTCAAGGGGAGAGGAGGGTTCCCTAGGGCATCCCCTGCTTGGGTTTGGTGACCATTTTGCCCTGGCACTTCTAGCACTTGTCTTGAACATCCTACACATGCAAAATTTGAGTTTAGTCCATTAAATATTGTTGCTTTGTGCATATATATCATGAATGCTCAAAATTATGCAATGATAAATTAATGATAAATCATGGCATTCTAACGGTGCTTGAATGCCATGATTTTTCGGTATATCAAATGGTGCTTCTGGAAGGTTGGATTTTGTCCAGCTGGAAACTTTCACTGTGCGTGAGGTGAACTTCGAACCTAAGTTCTCCGCCATGTACCGAAAATCATCTTGTATGAACAAATTTCTAGATCCTAACCTAGAAAATATTTTTCTTGAAATCTTCTAAGACCTTACCTCCTTGATAAATAAAATGCAGTGACTTTGATCATTTGTGAATCATGACATATACAAAGGAGGAAGATTTGTTTCCAACTGTGCATACATTTAGGAGGAGTCATAGTTATGTTATGGAAAATTCATTTTCTACATACAAAGTAATTACCCACACACTTCGCACATAATGAAGCAAATGACTTTGATCGATAAGGATTTTGAAAATTCTTCTCAACACTTCAAAGGGAACTTAAATCCCTACATGGAAATTAAGAGTAATCGTGAGGAAAAAGATGCCTACCCAACAGACGATCAATAAGTGGAATGTCGAACCAAGTAGCTAGGAATCTCCACTGAAATAAATGAGGAAACTCACGTCGAACGGTGAAGCAAAAATCTACAAAGAAAATCACAATGCGTAACGAATCCAAGTAGCCGGGAATCCCCATTGAGACATATGAGGTGACTCGCACCGAACGGTGAAGTCCAATAAAAGAAACATAAGCGGGGTTGTGCGAATCTACCGATAGTCGAGGATCTAAAATAGAAATGTAGAGAGAAAATAACCCTCTAGTGTTCTTAATAAATTCTAGATATCCATATATTTTGAAGCTTATTGCTCATAAACTCAAATTTCACTCTTGGGTACTATTGTGATGGATGTATACTTTGAATTTGTTCTTATCATGGTTTATGCAGTGCCTCTAGCTTATGTATGCTCAACTTTTTTGTTATGCTTCATGTCTCACACTTTGATTATGAATCAACTGTTCACTTGCTATCCTTCTACCCCATTAAGGGGAAGTTATAGTACTACATGTTTGATTGGATTTCTTACTTGTTTGATTGATTGCATAATACTATACATGTCATACTTCATTTCATACATATCTTTAGGTCATACATGTACATATCTTTCATACATAACCCCATTGTCTGTCAATTTTTGTTGATGACAAAAAGGGGGAGAATAATGTGCGTTCTATCGTATACACTTCATACTTTGCAGTTTTCAATTTCAGTCGTATACATCAGTTCATACACAACATACACGTTTAAACTTCAAAGTGCATACTCATGGCTCAAATAGCATATTCATTGTTCTTCACTCAAATCATGCACAAACAAATGTTTTGTTAATTGAATTAAAATTCACGCACACATCACTTGTTTTATCATCATAAAAAAGGGGGATATTATTGGATCCCCGAGTTGATTTTGGTGATTTAGTTTTAATGATGACAAATCGTGTGTGCATGTGTTGCGGAGGATGTCCATTGAAAGATGATTAATGATTAAGGAGCTTATGCAAATTTGATTTTCTTGCATTGCAGGAACTAACTCATGGTGGACATCATTTGGGAGTCAAATGATTGCATGGATAAGTACCTTGCTATCCACAATTCAAACAGATAGTAAACGTCATGTATATTCTTTAGAAAAATCTGGTAAGGCCTTACATTTCTAATATTTATCATTGAAATGACTTCTGTTAAGGTCTAGATGAAAGAAATTGGCTCTGGGTTGCTTCAAGTCGACTTTTGTTCAAGCAAAAGTCGACATCTGATGGAGCCAGGTCGACTTCTGATGGCTATTTCCAGTTTCTGCTTCAGGGAGATTGAAGCAAGTCGACTTGCCTCCATGGGAAGCCGACTTGGTCTGCTATGGAATGGGTTCTTATGTGCTTGAACTTGGGGTATTAATTTATGTTGTATGAACTAGTTTGACATTGATCAATAGATTGAAAGGTGTGATTAGTGTAAACAGAAGAATCATTTTCAAATGGTTTTCTGCATTGGCTTTTCAAGGGTCATACTAATTTAATATTTTCACATCAACCCTGGTAAAATTTGGTATCATGGTGCTCATTCATTTTGCATAAATGCATAGCTATATGATCTTGATCTTTAGTTGAGAATAATTAAGTTTTCAAAGTGTTTTCATTCACCTTGTTCATGGGTTTTCATGAATGTGATTTATGCATTTTTCTTCTTGAGATTTTGAGCTTGGAATGTGGATAAGTTATTCATGTAAACCTTGCTGATATTGGGTTGAATGGTGCTTACACTTTGTTTAAATGCATGGCTAATTGATCTTAATTTTTGTTATGGAAAATTGAGTTTTTAATTGAGTTAAAGGCCTTTTTAGATCATGTTAGTACTGGGGTCGACTCTTAGAGTCGACACCCTTGGCCTTGCTTGAGCTGCCTTGGGCAGAACAGGATGGGCGCTGCAAGAGTCGACTCTAGGAGTCGACTCCTGCTGAGCCCTGGGCAAGCCCAGAACAGCTCCAAGCAAGAGTTCTATTTTGGGATTTTGGCAGCAATCTGTAAAACAGGTTTTGACACCAGGTGTCGACACTAGTTCAGGGCGTTCCAGATTGGGGTTTGCGAACATCACTCTAATCCCATTAAACCCAATCTGATTGGATCCCTTTTTGACCCCTTTAACCTTAGGGTTTTGATACACATACGTGAGGGGTTTTACAAGGGTTTAGGATGGGCTTTTATGGTATTTCATATAACCTTTCATGCACATATATATGAGCTGCGATTTCCAAATCTGTAGAAGAAGGAAGAGGGCTTTTGCTGTAGGTGGGAGAGGAGGAGAGTTCCTCTTGAAGTGCTTCACGTTTTCTACTATTGCAGGGGCGATTTGGGTTGTCATCTTGAAGATCTGCATCCCTTCTCAAGCATTCAAGCTCCAACGAAGTTGTATCTCGAAGGAGAAATTCGTTCATCATCGTTTCAATTGAAGATCGACCCCCCCACTGTGGAAGCTTGAAGCAAAAACGTCTCCAGGCCCATCATCATATGAGGATACACTTCTGCAATGTTCCTACATATATTCTGATGATTTCAATTCAGTTTATGAGCATGTATTGAACATATTCTTGTTTTTCTAAACTTTAAATCTGTGTGCGTTGAACCGTCTGCGTATGGTTAAGGGTTTATTGTGCTGCAGTTGTTGCAGCGTGTGTTTGTGTGTGTGGATCCATTGTCGGATCATGTTGGAGACCATGTCTCCGTGTGTGTTGGAGATTTTTCTCCGTGTGCTTCAGTTTGAAGCGACTGAAGCCTCACCAGTTTGGTGAGGGGTGGACGTAGGGAGCCCCTCGTGGTCTCGAATCACCTTAAAATCCTCGTGTCTTGTGGTTGCTTGCTTGCATCTTATTTTGTTCCAACACGATTGAGCGAGCTTGGGGAGATTGAGAGAACTAGAGTTATTTCTGTTTAGCTTATATACATCAATCTCATTAATTCTGCTAGTTAGTTTTAAAATTTGTCATCTCGTTTGGGGGAATTTTCAACCCCCCCTTCTTGTCCGCTCGCCAACTGGGCCAACAATTGGTATCAGAGCGAGGCCTCTGAATTTTATTCAACCTCACGGTTGTAGAGAAAATATCATTAGGCGATGGATAGTAAGGGAATGATTCTTGGGGGACATTCTATACATAGGCCACCATTTTTTGATGGCACTAATTAACCCCTATTGAAAAAATAGAATGATAGTCTTTTTACGAGCTTAGGAATATGATGTTTGGCGTGTAGTAAGCAAAGGTCCTTATGAATTACCTGCAGATGAGGATGACTGGGATGATGAAGATATTAGAAAATCATGTGCTAATTATAAAGTCATGAATGTTATTCAATGTGCATTTCATCTGAATGAATACTCATGCATGTCCATGTGTTTGTCTACACAGAAAATGTGGAACAAGCTGAAGTTGATATGTGACGACACTTTAGAAGTCAAAGAAACAAAGGCAAATTTATTGGTCTGAGAATACGAGCTCTTCATGATGAAGCTGCATGAGACCATCTCGGAGATGTCTGCTAGGCTTATAGAAATTACCAATGCGTTGAAAGTTCTTGGCAAGGAATACACGAATCAAGAACTTGTGAGGAAGGTCCTTCGATCTCTATCATCTCAATGGCATACGAAGACAACGGTAATTGAAGATTCAAAAGATCTAAGTACTTTCACACTTGATGAGTTGATTGGGTCATTGATGACCTATGAAATCAACATTAAAAGGATAGAGGAGGAGGAAGATAAGAAGAAATCAATTGCACTTAAGGTTAACACGAAGTCATCGGAGGAGAGTGATGAAGGGTCAAGTCTTGACAGTGGTGAGGAAGAACTAGTGGATCTCATCGCTAGTAGGGCTAGAAAGCTTTTCAGGAAGGCTAGAAGGAATGGCACATTTTTCAGAAAAGTTCAGAAGAAACCACTGGGGAAGAAAGGAGAGATTAGATGCTATGAATGTAAAAAGGTCGGTCATATGAGAAATGAATGTCCAGGTCTTCAGAAGAAATTGAAGAAAGAAAAAGCTAAGAGGCCAAAGGCAATGCAAGCTATATGGAGCGACGAGGACAAAAGTGAGTCTAAGTCCGAGGAGGAGGATGAACTGGATTAGTTGGTCCAGAATCTTTTTCTGATGGCAAATGAGGAGAACGACACCGAAGTAAATTCTGATGACGAAAATCTTACTTGTGATCAATGAAAACTTGCATATGCTGACTTGTATAAAAATTACAAGAAGGTTAAGTCTGAAAACAAAAGTTTGAAAAAGAAGTTTCATGACTCTACGCATTCTAGTTCATCTTCATGCATCAAATGTAGTTTGCTTGAGTTGGAACTCGAAAAGATGAAAGATAAAAATGAAAATTTGAAATCCAAAATAACTTTGTATGAAGATGAGTTTGGTTGTTTAGAAATTGAAAAATAAGATGCATACAACAAAGTGGACAACTTGAATGAGGAGATAGAAAAATTGAAGAAAGAAATTGAAGAAACAAATATGAAATTGATCGAGAGTGAGAAAGCCAAGGAAGAGGCCGAGAACACAATTGAAAATCTTCTCATAGAAATGAAGAAATCAAAGGAAGCTCAAGAAAAACCTGTCAAGGGAAAGGAAAAGCTGAAAAATGTTTTTGAATACAGAAGAAAATCAACATGTGTGCATGATCATGCATCAGAACATTCACATGATAAAGCACAAAAATTTCATGGTTCTTGTTCACATTCAGTTAATGATTTCTCAAATGTGAATAGCAAAAATGGTTTTGGAAAAGGGAGAGTTATGTGTTTTTATTATTATATAGTAGAGGCCACACAATGTACACGTGCAATCTAATGAAATGTGATGATGATCAACTTGAAATGAACTCCAAGAATTCGCTCGTTGATTCATGCTATCACTCTCGTTCATTCATTGACTCTCGAAATGAAAATAGGAGAAACAATTTTAGGAGAGCTTCGGTCACATGTTTCTACTGTGGCAAGTTTGGTCATTCCATGTACACATGTGACTTGATGAGGGCGGATGATGAATGGTTTGCATGAAAACTGGAAAATCCTTTTGCTCATGTTGGAACTAACTCTAAGGGACCCAAGAAAGCTTGGGTACCCAAATCTATAAAATGAGAATTTTGTCTTGTAGGGATGTCTTGAGGCCAAGGAAATCATTGATAGAAATTGGTCTCTCAAGGCAAGAAAATGAATGTTGATCTGGTAAGAATCTTCTTTTCAATGCACTAGTTGATTTTGAACACTCTACAAGGGTAAGAATATGAACTCTGGTGTTTCCAATTGCATATTTCCTATCATGTTTATTTTGGCTATCACAAAGAGAAATGTTGACAATTACATGATAGATGGTTAGTTAATTAAGACAGCTTTGCATACACTTCTCTGCACATTATGTAAATAAAATTAGTTTTTAAATACTTGACACTGCATATAAAGTCTTTCATACTTTCACTCACTTCTTTCAAATAACAGTTCATTTTTGCATACGCAACATACATACTTAATTTCATGCTACATATTGCTTATATTTCTACATACTTGTGAATAGGAATAACTCTTCATCATATTTTCACTTACATGCATATACTTGTATATGCTTTACATACTTACATGCTTGAATGCCATGATTTTTCGGTATATCAAATGGTGTTTGTGGAAGGTTGGATTATGTCCAGCTGGAAACTTTCACTGCACGTGAGGTGGTCTTCGGACCTAAGTTCTCTGTCACGTATCGGAAATCATCTTGCATGAACAAATTTTCACATCCTTGCTTGATTGCATGTATATATTCTAGAAAACCTTTTTCTTGAAATCTTCTAAGACCTTACCTCCTTGATAAATAAAATGTAGTGATTTTGATCATTTGTGAATCATGACATATACAAAGGAGGAGGATTTGTTTCCAACTGTGCATACATTTAGGGAGAGTCATAGCTATGTTATGGCAAGTTCATTTTATACATACAAAGCAATTACCCACACACTTCGCACATAATGAAGTAAATGACTTTGATCGATAAGGATTTTGAAAATTCTTCTCAACACTTCAAAGGGAACTTAAATCTCTACATGGAAATTAAGAGTAATCGTGAGGAAAAAGTTACCTATCCCACAAACAATCAATAAGTGGAATGTCAAACCAAGTGGCCTGGAATCTCCACTGAAAAAAATAAGGAAACTCACGTCGAACGGTGAAGTAAAAATCCACAAAGAAAATCATAAAGCGTGACGAATATAAGTAGCCGAGAATCCCCATTGAGACATATGAGGTGAATCACATCGAATGGTGAAGTCCAATAAAAGAAACATAAGTGGGGTTGTGCGAAGCTTTCGATAGTCGAGGATCTAAAATAGAAATGTAGAGAGGAAATAACCCTCCAGTGTTCTTAAGAAATTCTAGATATCCATATATTTTGAAGCTCATTGCTCATAAACACACATTCCATTCTTGGGTACTATTGTGATGGATGTATACTTTGAATTTGTTCTTATCATGGTTTATGCAGTGCCTCTAGCTTATGCATGCTCAACTTTTTTTATTATGCTTCATTTCTCACACTTTGATTATGAATCAATTGTTCACTTGCTATCCTTCTACCCCATTGAGGGAGAGTTATAGTACTACTTGCTTGATTGCATAATACTATACATGTCATACTTCATTTCATACATATCTTTAGGTCATACATGTACATATCTTTCATACATAACCCCATTGTCTATCGATTTTTGTTGATGACAAAAAGGGGGAGAATAATGTGCATTCTATCGTATACACTTGACACTTCGCAGTTTTCAATTTTAGTCGTATACATCAGTTCATACACAACATACACGTTTAAACTTCAAAGTGCATACTCATGGCTCAAATAACATATTCATTGTTCTTCACTAAAATCATGCACAAACAAATGTTTGTCACTTGAATTAAAATTCACGCACACATCGGTTGTTTTGTCATCATCAAAAATGGGGAGATTGTTAGATCCCCGAGTTGATTTTGGTGATTTAGTTTCAATGATGACAAATCTTGTGTGCATGTATTGTAGAGGATGTCCTTTAAAAGATGATTGCTGATTAAGGAGCTTATGCAAATTTGATTTTCTTGCATTGCAGGAACTAACTCATGGTGGACATCATTTGGGAGTCAAACGATTGCATGGATAAGCACCTTGCTATCCACAATTCAAACAGGTAGTAAACGTCATGTATATTCTTTAGAAAAATTTGGTTATGCCTTACATTTCTAATATTTATCATTGAAATGACTTTTGTTAAGGCCTGGATGAAAGAAATTGGCTATGGGTTGCTTCAAGTCGACTTCTGTTCAAGCAAAAGTTGACTTCTGATGGAGCCAAGTCAACTTCCACTGGCTATTTCCAGTTTCTACTTTAGGGAGATTGAAGCAAGTCGACTTGCCTCCATGGGAGGCCGACTTGGTCTGCTGTGGAATGGGTTCTTATGTGCCTGAACTTGTGGTATTGATTTATGTTGTATGAACTGGTTTAACATTGATCAATAGATTGAAAGGTGTGATTAGTTTAAACAAAAGAATCATTTTCAAATTGTTTTTTGCATGGGTTTTTCAAGGTTCATACTAATTTAAGATTTTCACATCAACCTTGGTAAAATTTGGTATCATGGTGCTCATTCATTTTGCATAAATGTATAGCTATATGATCTTGATCTTTAGTTGAGAATAATTAAGTTTTCAAAGTGTTTTCATTCACCTTGTTCATGGGTTTTCATGAATGTGATTCATGCATTTTTCTTCTTGAGCTTTTGAGCTTGGAATGCAGATAAGCTTATTCATGTAAACCTTGCTGATATTGGGTTGAATGGTGCTTACACTTTGTTTAAATGCATGGCTAATTGATTTTAACCTTTTTAAGGAAAATTGAGTTTTCAATTGAGTTAATGGCCTTTTTAGATCATGTCAGTACTGGGGTCGACTCTTAGAGTCGACACCCTTGGCCTCGCTTGAGCTGCCTTGGGAAGAATAGGATGGGCGCTGCAGGAGTTGACTCTAGGAGTCGACTCCTGCTGAGCCCTGGGCAAGCCCAGAACAGCTCCAAGCAAGAGTCAACTCCTAGAGTCGACTCTTGCCTGGAAGAGTTCTGTTTTGGGCTTTTGGCAGCAAACTGTAAAATAGGTTTTGACACCATGTGTCAACACTAGTTTAGGGCATTCTGGATAGGGGTTTGCAAACTTCACTCTAATCCCATTAAACCCAATCTGATTGGATCCCTTTTTGACCCCTTTATCGTTAGGGTTTTGATACACATATGCGAGAGGTTTTACAAGGGTTTAGGATGGGCTTTTATGGTATTTCATATAACCTTTCATGCCCATGTATATGAGCTACAATTTCTAGATCTGTAGAAGAAGGAAGAGGGCTTTGGCCGCAGGTGGGAGAGGAGGAGAGTTCCTCTTGAAGTGTTTCACGTTTTCTGCTCTTGCAGGGGCAATTTGGGTTGTCATCTTGAAGATCTGCATCCCTTCTCAAGTATTCAAGCTCCGACGAAGCTGTATCTCCATGGAGAAATTCGTTCATCAACATTTCAGTTGAAGATCGACCCCCCCACTATGGAAGCTTGAAGCAAAAACGTCTCCAGACCCATCATCATATGAGGATACACGTACTTCTACAACCTTCCTACATATATTCTGATGATTTCTATTCAGTTTATGAGCATGTATTGAACATATTTTATTTTTATGAGCATGTATTGAACATATTCTTGTTTTTATGAACTTTGAATCTGTGTGTGTTGAGCTGTCTGCATACGGTTAAGGGTTTATTGTGCTGCGGTTGTTGCAACGTGTGTGTGTGTGTGGATCCATTGTCAGATCGTGTTGGAGACCATGTGTCTATGTATGTTGGAGATTTTTCTCCGTGTGCTTTAGTTTTAAGCGAGTGAAGCCTCACCGGTTTGGTGAGGGGTAGACGTAGGGAGCCCGTCGTGGTCTCGAACCACCTTAAAATCCTCGTGTCTTGTGGTTGCTTGCTTGCATCTTATTTTGTTCCAACACGATTGAGTGAGCTTGGGGAGATTGAGAGAACTAGAGTTATTTATGTTTAGCTTATATACTTCAATCTCGTTAATTCTGCTAGTTAGTTTTAAAATTTGTCATCTCGTTTGGGGGACTATTCAACCCCCCCTTCTTGTCCGCTCGCCAACTGGGCCAACAATTGATATCAGAGCGATGCCTCTGAATTTTATTTAACCTCACGATTGTAGAGAAAAGATCATTAGGTGATGGATAGTAGGGGAATGATTCCTGAGGGACATTCTATACATAGGTCACCATTTTTTGATGGCACTAATTACCCCTATTGGAAAAATAGAATGATAGTCTTTTTATGAGCTCAGGAATATGATGTTTGGCGTGTAGTGAGTAAAGGTCCTTATGAATTACCTACAGATGAGGATGAATGGGATGATGAAGATATTAGAAAATCATGTGCTAATTATAAAGCCATGAATGTTATTCAATGCACAATTCATCCAAATGAATACTCACGCATATCCATGTGTTTGTCTGCACATGAAATGTGGAACAAGCTGAAGTTGATATATGAAGGCACTTCAGAAGTCAAAGAAACAAAGGTGAATTTATTGGTCCGAGAATACGAGCTCTTCATGATGAAGCCGCATGAGACCATCTCGGAGATGTTTGCTAGGCTTATGGAAATTACCAATGCGTTGAAAGCTCTTGGCAAGGAATGCACGAATCAAGAACTTGTGAGAAAGGTCCTTCGATCTCTATCATCACAATGGCACACGAAAGCAACGGTAATTGAAGATTCAAAAGATCTAAGTACTTTCACACTTGATGAGTTGATTGGGTCATTGATGACCTATGAAATCAACATTAAAAGGACAGACGAGGAGGAAGATAAGAAGAAATCAATTGCACTTAAGGTTAACATGAAGTCATCGGAGGAGAGTGATGAAGGGTCAAGTCTTGACAGTGGTGAGGAAGAACTAGTGGATCTCATCACTAGTAGGGCTAGAAAGCTTTTCAGGAAGGCTAGAAGGAATGGCACATTTTTCAGAAAAGTTCAGAAGAAACCACTGGGGAAGAAAGGAGAGATTAGATGCTATGAATGTAAAAAGGTGGGCCACATGAGAAATGAATGTCCAGTTCTTCAGAAGAAATTGAAGAAAGAAAAAGCTAAGAGGCCAAAGGCAATGCAAGCTATATGGAGCGACGAGGACAAAAGCGAGTCTAAGTCCGAGGAGGAGGATGAACTTGACGAGCTGGTCCAGAATCATTGTCTAATGGCAAATGAGGAGAACGACACCGAGGTAAATTCTGATGACAAAAATCTTACTTGTGATCAATGAAAACTTGCATATGCTGACTTGTATAAAAATTACAAGAAGGTTAAGTCTGAAAATAATAGTTTAAAAAAGAAGTTTCATGACTCTACACATTCTAGTTCATCTTCATGTATCAAATGTAGTTTGCTTGAGTTGGAACTCGAAAAGATGAAAGATAAAAATGAAACTTTGCAATCCAAAATAACCTTGTTTGAAGATGAGCTTGGTTGCTTAGAAATTGAAACATAAGATGCATACAACAAAGTGGACAACTTGATTGAAGAGAAAGAAAAATTGAAGAAAGAAATTGAAGAAACAAATTGAAGAAACAAATATGAAATTGATCAAGAGTGAGAAAGCCAAGGAAGAGGCCGAGAACACAATTGAAAATCTTCTCATAGAATTGAAGAAATCAAAGGAAGCTCAAGAAAAACCTATCAAGGGAAAGGAAAAGTTGAAAAATGTTTTTGAATACAAAAGAAAATCATCATGTGTGCCTGAAGCACAAAAATTTAATGGTTCTTGTTCATATTCAGTTAATGATTTCTCAAATGTGAATAGCAAAAATGGTTTTGGAAAAAGGAGAGTTATGTATTTTTATTGTGGTAAAGTAGAATCCACACAATGTACAGGTGCAATCTAATGAAATGTGATGATGATCAACTTGAAATGAACTCCAAGAATTCGCTTGTTGATTCATGCTATCACTCTCGTTCTTTCATTAACTCTCGGAATGAAAATAGGATAAACAATTTTAGGAGAGCTTCGGTGTGGCGACCCAGATCCCGGATACCAGGTATACCCGGTAGGACTACCGAATACACGTGATACCACTTGGAACCCGCGAGGCCTCCCAAGAGCGGTAAAGCTCCGAAGGGAAAAAGGATTGTCGTGTAGTACATTGAACCGATAGATATAACAGCAAGCAATTAAATTGCATTAGATCGGGTTGCTAAAGTAGCAGAAATAAAATTACATTTTAATTAACAAATTTTTAAACAATTATATACCAGAGTCAAGTCCAAAGCTAAAGACAACAGTCTAGCAGTACAGTCGATAGAAAGATAAGACGTACCGAGAAGTCGGGGGAAGCCCGATGGGGGTACTAGCTGGCAGCTACAACTCGAACTCCAGGACCCGCGGAAGCAGAACGAACACATCACCCCACCTGAAAAGCAGGGGTGAGCCTCATGTCACTGGCTCAGTACGGGTCACGTGGATCCCCACTGAAAAACACGCAGTAGCACGCTACAACAGGAACAGCAGCGAGGAACAGCACTAGAAAGCTGTAAAAGAAAGGGAAGCAGGAGTAGGGAACAGGTAAGGATGAGGGGAATAACCCGAACAGGCAAGCAGGCCTAGAAAGGGAAAGAGGAGTAAGGAGCAACGAGGAAAAAGGGGAAAAACCATGCACAAACGCCTCAACCTACACCTACAACAGGCATGCAAAAGAAAGTCTAGAAAAGACCTAGACAGGCACAGACCTCGAGTACCGCCACGGAAAGGCCAACCCGGACAGGTCACAACACAGGAAGAGCACGGGAGTCGAGCGCCACACGACGGAAAACCCCTGTTGAACACATGTGCACCATGATTACTATTATGGTTTTGATGATAGCAACTACTATAAGCCACATTGTGTTTGCATATGATGTCATTGTGTATCTGTTTAAGCAGTTTGTCATTTCATCGAACAGGTTGCGGGCATGTGCACTGCATTCCAAGTCTATACGTTGGACAAAGTCTATACGTTGGACAAAGTCTGTACATTGGACGAAGTCTATACGTTGGACGAAGTCTATACATTGGACAAAGTCTATACGTTGGACAAAGTCTATATGATGGACAAAGTCTATACGTTGGACAAAGTCTGTACATTGGACGAAGTCTATACGTTGGACAAAGTCTGTACGTTGCTGAACATGAAGTCTGTACGTTGGCTGCCTAGCACAACTCGAAGTCTATACGTTGCTGCACACAAAGTCTATACGTTGCTGCAGATGAAGTCTGTATGTTGGCTGCATGCACAACTCAAAGTCTGTACGTTGCACAACATGAAGTTTGTACGTTGCGGCAGATGAAGTCTGTACGTTGCTGCAGATGAAGTCTATACGTTGGCTTCATGCACAAAACAAAGTCTGTACATTACACAAGACAAAGTCTGTACGTTGGCTGCTAGCACAACTCCAAGTCTGTACGTTGGTTGAAGGCTGCAACACAAGTCTATACATTGGCCGGCTACTTCACACGCAAAGTCTATACATTGTGTTCTGTTGTGTTCGTGCATCAAGTTACCCAGTCTGTACGTTCATGAAGCAAGTCTGTACAGGCTCATACATGCTCAAGGTGCAAAGTCTGTACAGAGTTCATACATGCACACAAAGTCTACACGTCCAAGCCTTGATGCAAAGTCTATACAACAACTACAAGCTTCATTCAAATAGCCAAGGTCATTGAACAAGATGAGAGTCCAAAGATAAAGATTTAGTTGGTACCTTCTAGACCAACAAGGATGAAGTTACAGACATGAATAGGCTGCTAATGGACACAAGCGATGGAGCTGAAGCGGCTAACGGACCGACCCGGGCTGGACCGAGGGCTGCCCTGGCGGTCGACCGCCAACACAGGGGTGGTCGACCGCCCCAGCCAGCAGACTCCCGTCTGCAGTTCTGTCAGCTGCAGGTCGACCGCCAGCTAGTAGCGGTTGACCGAAAATCCCAGGGACCGCTCGTTTACAGATTTCTCAGTAGAGGTCGACCGCCAGAAGCCACAGGTCGACCGCCAGCCCCGATGCAGCCATGTTTGACTTCGAAATCCACCTCGTGGCTAGCCCCTTTCCATAGATTTCTTTAATCCAAAAGTCACCTAATCACCCACAAATTGTGGATCTGGTCTGATGGATGTCCAAGGACCATTCAAGGTCTATAAACCAGCATATGAGGGGTTGGAAACCCTAACACTTCAAGGCTTCAAGGGAGATCAAGGGAGGCCATTTTCGAGGTAATGTAGCACCTCCATGAATAGTGTTTTGGGAGGAAGTTCTTCATCCATCCAAGGTGATTCAAGCTCAGATCTGAAGTCAAGCAATCTCCAACAAAGCTAGAAGCACTCAAGGGCAAGAAGGGTGATCAAAGGAAGCTAGAAGGAGCGTATTCCAAGAAGGAAATCAAGCTACTCCGGGAAGAAGCTCTTCATCGAATCCTCAAGAGATTCAAGCTCTAGCAAATCTCAGACAAGATCTTTTCTCTTAAGCATATTCTATATCTTGTTTGAGTGTTTTTCATAAGTTGTTCTTTTTCTATTTCACTCAAACACTTGGAAGTTGAGAATCGTCCCTACCGATGGTTAGTAGGAAGGCAATCGGAGGTTGTCCGATCTGCGGTGTTGACGTCCCTACCGGTGGTTAGTAGGAAGGCAATCAGTGGTTCTCCGATTTACGGTTTGGTGTGCTGCACTAGTGAAGCCTCACCGGATTTGGTGAGGGGTGGACGTAGGACTGGGGATTCAGTCCGAACCACCTTAAAATCCTTTGTGTTGTGGTTTGATTGTGCGATTGATATGTTTTAGATGCATGCTTAGGTTCAATCTCTATATTGTGAAATCATATTTCTAAGCAAATCGTTTTATACATCGCTAAGCTAGTTGTATTCCGCTGCAATTATTTTTAACTAGCCTTATAGAGGGTTGTATTGCGAAAAGAGGGGCAGATCTATTCACCCCTCTCCTCTAGATCCGCTGTCCACTACACAACAAGTGGTATCAGAGCCTAATCTCTCATTATGGGGTCCAATGACCTTGAGGGAAATGGTGGATCAGCGTCTAAGGGTTATTTACCTGAAGGACACTCTGTGAACATACCTCCTTATTTCACTGGATCTAACTATCCTTATTGGAAACATCGCATGCAGGTGTTCATTCGCGCTCAAGACTACGAACTTTGGCGAGTGATCAGTAAATGTCCGTATGAGCATACGGATAATGAGGACTTGTGGACCAAAGAACAAATAAGATAATCCATTGTCAACTGGAGTGCCAAACACATAATGCAATGCTCACTCCATCCAGTAGAGTTCTCAAGAGTGGCGACCTGCGCAACTGCAAAAGAAATGTGGGACAAGTTAGAGGTAATCTACGAAGGAACCTCTCAGGTACGAGAAACAAAAGCTAATATCTTAGTTTCTGAATAAGAAATGTTCCGCATGAAGCCTGATGAATCAATTCGAGATATGTATGCTCGATTAACTGTGCTTACTAACAGTTTGACTGATTTGGGAAAGAAATGTTCAAAACAGGAAATTGTAAGAAAGATTCTCAGATCACTGACTCCTTCATGGCACACAAAGGCTACTGTTGTTGAAGAATCCAGAAATCTCACAACAACTAAGGCAGATGAACTCATTGGTTCATTAATGACCTATGAGATCAACCTTAAGAACAAAGAAGCTGAAGTACCTAAGAAAAAGTCCTTAGCTCTTAAAGCTGGACCTAGCGGTCAAGGCACTTCGGATGAAGGTGAGGATTCCGCAAGTGAGCGGGATGAGGATGATGTAGCCATGCTCACACGTAAGTTTAAAAAATTCCTGAGAAAGGAAGGTAAGAGCTTCATGAGAGGAAGGTCAAAGGTAAGAAATGGTTTCAAATCTAATTCTGAAAACTCTAAGAAATCTGATAAAATCATTTGCTATTCTTGCAATAAACCAGGACATTTCAAGAATGATTGTCCCGACAGATTCAGAAAAGCTGACAAATGGAAGGGCAAGAGGAAGAATAAGGCCATGGTGTCCACATGGAGCGATGAAGAGAAAAGTGATGACGGAACTAGCTCCTCGGACAAAGAAAAAGAAGATTTCTACCTTATGGCCAAAGGTGATGAAGAAACTGAGGTAAATTCTCCATTTGAAGATTATACAATTGATGATTGGGAGGATGCATATATACAACTCATGGAAAAATATGAAATGTACAAAAAGGAGAATAAATCATTGAAAAAGAAAATTAACTCATTTGTGCATGATCATGATATGAATGATAAGAATGCTCTACTTGAAACTGAAATTGAAGATCTTAAGAAAATGATTGAGAATTATGAGGAAGGAAGAAAATAAATGGCTGACTTGGAAACTGAAAATGAAAATTTGAGAAATGAGATTGACAGCATGAAACTCAAAATGCAAACCTATGAAAAGGATAACAAATTAAGCAATGAGAAGTATGAAGCTGTCAAACATGTCAACACTCAACTCTTGTAAAATATTGAAAACCTACAAAAAGAGTTAAAGGACAAACAACAATCTTTAGAAAAATTTGTGGATGGAAGAGAAAACCTAGATGCATTGCTAGGTACTAGAATGAACTTAAACAAGGAAGGGTTGGGTTTTGAACCAACAAACAAAAGGCCAATTGGGATCAAAACTGTCACATTTGTTTCATCTTTCGAAGCTTCAACCTCAAACACAACTCCCACACAAAACCAGTAAAAATAAAAGGAGAAAGGGAAAGAAAAGGTTGAAGAGGCAGTCACTGAACTTCCCAAAAAGACTGTCCAAAAGCCTAAGAAAGGTCGACCTTCCCCGCAGCATAGGTCAACAACTCCTTGGCAATTTCCCACTCAACCTTCCAGATTTCACCACAATTGGATTGCACACTCATATAGGCCAGCATCACCATATTTTTGGGACAATTGTGATTTCTGTGTTCATCAATCCCATAGGTGACAAAACAATTATTTTCAACCCAAGAACAACCAATGGCAACAATGGGTCAAGAAGCCAACTTCATCAAACTTTCAAAAATTCCAACAAAGAGCCTCCAAACAGAAAATGAATGTCAAGGTTGAAAAGAAAAACCAAATCCCTGCTCTAAGCAAGCAAAACATGAATGCTAGGAAGGTTTGGATTCCAAAAGAAATGGTTTCATATTTTGAAAATTTGAAGAGTTTGATGAGACCCAAATTTGGTTGGGTTCCAAACACAATTACTTAATTACTTGTGCAGGAGTGTCTTGCAGCCATGCATAACATGTGGTACCTTGATAGCGGCTGTTCAAGACACATGACTGGAGACAAATCAAAATTTTATCTCTTGGAGGAAAAGGAAGGAGGATACGTCACATTTGGAGGGAACAACAAGGGAAAAATCATTGGAACAGGTAATGTAGGTAAGAATCTCTCCAACTCCATTTGTAACGTGCTGCTAGTTGAAGGATTGAAATATAACTTACTTAGTATAAGTCAATTGTGTGATAAAGGTCACAAAGTGCTATTTGACTCTCATGAATGTAGAATCCTTGAACCAAAATCTGACATGGTAAAATTTTCTGGTAAGAGAGTCAACAATGTTTACATGATTGACTTAGATGATCCTGCTTATTTAAACCTTTATCTTGCTGCACCAAAATCTGAAATTGCTTGGTTATGGCATCGTAGACTAGGACATGCTAGCTACAATGTCTTACATAAATTGTTAAAGCATTCAATGGTGAAAGGGTTGCCTGAATTATCATTTAAACAAGAAAATAAGTTGTGTGATACATGTGCCCTAGGTAAACAAACAAGAAAATCTTTCAAGGGAAGATCTGAAAATACATCATCCAAACCACTCGAGCTAATTCATATGGACTTGTTTGGTCCAACCAGAACTGCTAGTTTAAGTGGTAGAAAATATGGATATGTCTTGGTGGATGACTTCTCTAGGTTCACATGGGTTTTCTTTCTCACACATAAAAATGATGTCTTTGATGAGTTTCAGGCGCTCTACATGAAGATAAAGCAGGACGGTGAGTTCAAGATCTCCAAGATTCAATCTGATCACGGTGGTGAATTTGAAAACACTGGCTTCTATAATCTTTGCAGGGCTGAAGGCATTTCACACTGATTCTCTTCACCAAGAACACCGGAGCAAAATGGTGTAGTTGAAAGGAGAAACCGAACACTTGTAGAGATGGCAAGAACCATGCTTGCTGAACGGCAACTTCCAAGGAGGTTTTGGGCTGAAGCGGTAAACTCGGCATGTTATATTATCAACCGCTCTATGGTAAGGCCACACACCAAAAAGGCTCCTTATGAGTTACTGAAAGGTAAAAAGTCTTCTCTCACACACATGAAAGTATTTGGGTCAAAATGCTTCATCCACAACAATGACAAAAGAGATTTAGATAAATTCGAGCCCAAGAGCGATGAAGGTATATTCCTTAGATATTCAGATAGATCTATGACTTATAGAATTTATAACATCAAGAGTCAAACTGTGGAAGAATCACCCCATGTTTCCTTTGATGAATATCATGATGATTCTAACAATGATAACTCTTGCAGGAAAAATGATGAAGATGGGGAATTCCTAAGCATAAAGGACAAGAGTGATCCTCCACAAGAAGAAATAAAAGAAGCTGGTGACCTAGCTGAATCAAATAATGTAAGGGATCAAGCTCCAGGAGAAGGTAACGATTCTACAAACATTAGAATTCTTAAGGATCATTCTTTAGAAAACGTCATTGGTAGCTTGAATGACCCACCTAGAACAAGGTCACATTTTAAAATTGTGGAAGAATTAGATCAACTTGCTCTTGTCTCGCAGCATGAACCCAAAAATATTGATGAAGCATTAAAAGATGAAAACTGGATAAATTTAATGCAAGACGAGTTAAACCAGTTTGAAAGGAATAAAGTTTGGCATCTTGTTCCTAGACCTTCATCACAATCTGTCATAGGCACTAAATGGGTCTTTAGGAACAAACTAAGTGAGGATGGCAAGATAATAAGAAACAAAGCTAGATTGGTGGCTCATGGGTATAATCAAGAGTTTGGGGTAGACTTTGATGAATCGTATGCCCTAGTTGCTAGACTCGAAGCCATCAGAATTTTACTTACCTTTGCATGCTCCCTTAGAATAAAGATGTATCAAATGGATGTCAAAAGTGCTTTCTTGAATGGCTTGATCAAAGAAGAAGTCTATGTTGAGCAGCCCCTTGGCTTTGAGAATTCTAACAATACAGATTTTGTATACAAGCTAGACAGGGCGCTTTATGGACTTAAGCAAGCACCAAGAGCTTGGTATGAGAGACTAAGCTCGTTCCTCATTGAAAAAGGATACACACGAGGTAAGGTAGATCAAACACTTTTCACCAAGAAGCAAGGTAAGAACATCTTGATTGTTCAAATTTATGTTGATGACATTGTGTTTGGTTCTACAAAATCTGAAATGTGTGAGGAATTTGCTAACCTCATGACTAGCGAATTTGAGATGAGCCTAATGGGAGAACTTCAATTCTTTCTCGGTTTGCAGGTCAACCAAGGAGAAGATGGGTGCTTCATAAATCAATCCAAATACATCAAGGAGCTGCTGAAAAGATTTGACATGGCAAACAGCAAAATCATTGCAACTCCTATGAGCACCACAACATCACTGGATTCGGATGAAAATGGTAAATTAGTGGATGCAAAGGTCTATAGAGGTATGATTGGTTCTTTACTTTATTTGACTGCATCCCGACCAGATATCCATTTTAGTGTATGCCTTTGTGCTAGATTTCAAGCTAGTCCTAGAGAATCTCATTTGACTGCCGTCAAACGTATCCTTCGATATCTTGCCGGCACTCAAGATTTGGGATTGTGGTCTCCGTCATCATGTGATTTATCTCTTATATCTTATTCTGATGCGGATTACGCTGGATGCAAGTTGGATCGTAAGAGTACTAGTGGTTATTGCCAGTTTCTAGGCGGGTGTTTAGTTTCTTGGGCCTCCAAGAAATAACACTCGGTTGCCCTCTCAACCGCGGAGGCAGAATATGTTGCTGCGGGGAGCTGTGGCACCCAAGTGTTGTGGATTAAACACCAACTCCAAGACTACTTGGTGGATCTTGGTTGTGTCCCGATTATGTGTGATAACACTAGTGCTATCAACCTTGCAAAAAATCCAGTCCAGCACTCTAGGACTAAGCATATTGAGATTAGGCATCACTTCATTAGAGACGAGGTCAGTAAGAAAAATTTTGAACTGCATTTTGTTGATACTCTAAATCTAATTACTGATATTTTCACCAAGCCCTTGTGTAATGACAGGTTTTCAACACTCAGAAGGGAGCTTGGTCTTTGCCGACCTCAGGCCACTAAAAATTGAAATGATGATCATGTTCAATTTCGTTGTGTGTTTTTACAGATTGGTGTGTTCATGCATTGTTTATATGTCAGTGTGTCATTTTGCATATGTGTCGTATTGCATGGTTTGTGTAGCATCATTCTTGCATGGCCATGGTATATCAAATGTTGATGTATGGAAAGGCAGGTTATGCTTGTCTAGACACACTCAATATGCGTGAGGTTTCACCTCCGCCAAGTACTATGAGTCATTGTCGCATATAGGCCATATAGTAAGGGGGAGTTGTCACTTTGCAGCATTCATGCATATGTTTCATTTTCATTCTGTTGCATTTAATAAATGTATAACTATGTGTTGGGTCATGCATTTCATGCCTGCCAAATTCATGTTTGATTAGGTCAACCCCTGCATGGTTCTACTCTCTCACTCCTTGACGTTTGTCCTTACATTTGCTTGCAAACATAACTCCTTGAGTGCATTCTCTGCATATCTTTAGAGGGAGTTTTGTTACTTTTCTTATCTCTTGCAATCTGAACTTCACTGGCTTCCAGTTTGACAATACCGTTCATGAGACAGACGGACATATAGAGTAAGAGCTTTCTATTATGTGCCCTGATGATTATCCATTCAATGAAATCGGTTCAGATTTAATGATTTCCTTGAAGTTCTGAAATATTGGTTCTGACATCATCTATGTTCTTGGTTTTAATAGACCTTAACTAGAGACTGCATATTATGCTTTGAATGACTATCCTGCTATCTGAAAATCTAAATTTCATGACAATCTTGGTGATACTCTAGAGCTTAGTATTGGTGTTAAACATCTTGATGAGCTGTAATTCTTGAAAAATAAATTTGACAGAGCAATGATATTGTTGCACGGAGAAATATGTCCCGTCATCAATTCAAGTGACAAATGACATGTCATGATGTGCCCCTGTTATCTCTGTCTTAATACATTTGGCCTCTAGGCAGAGCAATGGCATAATCACTGAGAAACATATCTTCCCATCACAGAAATGAGTTCGGATATGTCATGACGTGACTTTGCTATCTCTGTTTATTTTGAAGCATCATAGTCAGTCTTACCAAATACCTAGGAATACTGGCGTCTAAACAACGTGTATTCTTATGGCTAGGAGGCATGTACTAGACTTGATTGCTCGTAAAATATGAGTCTTGTGCCTTCAAATGCAAAAAATACTGAAAATTACATTTGCTGCGATCATAACATTCCATGCTCTACTCATGTCTGTTTAGTCTCAATACTAGTTTTTATGTTATTCCCTTAGCAGTTATTGAATATGGATATATAAGACAAGGGAATGTTAAACATTGCAATGATATGCACCTTTGGTTCATTTATATTAAATCTTCGATGTAGATGCTCTTCGAACTCTGTTGATGATATCGGATTTCATTAGCTTTGACCCGTACATGTTGCTCGCGATATGTTTCAGATTTGCATATTATGGCTTGCTCTTCCCTCTCCTTCACCTCTGGTCTCACCGACCTTTGTCACCTACTCTACTTTATCCCTCCTTTTTGCTGTTGGCAAAGGGGGAGAATTCTTTGTGTGAGTCCTTTGTAAGAGCTATGGATGAGTGAATGGTGTACGGCGGAGATTCACTTTGTGCATCTCATTTGTGTATCCAATGCATAGCATTCATATCTGCATTCATAATTACATTCACATGCTATTACTATCATGGATCCTGAGCTGCATATGTTACATATATCATACACTTTACCATCTTGGCTATTTCTGCCATATAATGACTCACAGTGTTGCCATCATCAAAAAGGGGGAGAATGTTGAACACATGTGCACCATAATTACTATTATGGTTTTGATGATAGCAACTACTATAAGTCACATTGTGTTTGCATATGATGTCATTGTGTATCTGTTTAAGTAGTTTGTCATTTCATCGAACAGGTTGCGGGCATGTGCACTACATTCCAAGTCTATACGTTGGACAAAGTCTATACGTTGGACAAAGTCTGTATATTGGATGAAGTCTATACGTTGGACAAAGTCTATACGTTGGACAAAGTCTGTATGATGGACAAAGTCTATACGTTGGACAGAGTCTTTACATTGGACTAAGTCTATACGTTGGACAAAGTCTGTACGTTGCTGAACATGAAGTCTGTACGTTGGCTGCCTAGCACAACTCGAAGTCTATACGTTGCTGCACACAAAGTCTATACGTTGCTGCAGATGAAGTCTGTATGTTGGCTGCATGCACAACTTAAAGTCTGTACGTTGCACAACACGAAGTTTGTACGTTGCGGCAGATGAAGTCTGTACGTTGCTGCAGATGAAGTCTATACGTTGGCTTCATGCACAAAATAAAGTCTGTACATTGCACAAGACAAAGTCTGTACGTTGGCTGCTAGCACAACTCCAAGTCTGTACGTTGGTTGAAGGCTGCAACACAAGTCTATACATTGGCCGGCTACTTCACACGCAAAGTCTATACATTGCGTTCTGTTGTGTTCGTGCATCAAGTTACCCAGTCTGTACGTTCATGAAGCAAGTCTGTACAGGCTCATACATGCTCAAGGTGCAAAGTCTGTACAGAGTTCATACATGCACACAAAGTCTACACGTCCAAGCCTTGATGCAAAGTCTATACAACAACTACAAGCTTCATTCAAATAGCCAAGGTCACTGAACAAGATGAGAGTCCAAAGACAAAGATTCAGTTGGTACCTTCTAGACCAACAAGGATGAAGTTACAGACATGAATAGGCTGCTAATGGACACAAGCGATGGAGCTGAAGCGGCTAACGGACCGACCCAGGCTGGACCGGGGGCTGCCCAGCTGGCGATCGACCGCCAGCACAGGGGCGGTCGACCGCCCCAGCCAGCAGACTCCCGTCTGCAGTTCTGTCAGCTGCAGGTCGACCGCCAGCCAGTAGCGGTCGACCGAAAATCCCAGGGACCGCCCGTTTACAGATTTCTCAGTAGAGGTCGACTGTAGCGACCCGGATTCCGGATACTCGGTGCACCCGGTATAAATACCGAATACACGTGATACCACATGGGACCCGCGAGGCCTCCCAAGCGCGGGAAAGCGCCGAAGGGAAAAAGGAGTGTGTGGAATACATTGAAGCCAGCAGATATAACAGTAAGCAATTAAATTTCATTACAATGGATTGCTAAAGTAGCAGAAATAAAATTACCTTTTCATTAATATTCAAGTTTCAGTTATACACCAGAGTCTAGCCCAAGGAAAGACAACAAGTCTAGCACAGTACAGTACGACAGAAAGAAACGTACACAGAAGTCGGAAGAAGCCCGACCGCAGGTACAGCTGGCAGCTACAACAGCAAGCGAGCACTCCGCCAGGAACAGCAGAGGCAGACGGCGAAACCCACCTGAAAAGCAGCAGGTGTGAGTCTCAACAGAAACTCAGTAGGGGTCACGCGGATCCCCACTGGAAAACCGCACAAAGCGAAGGCAACGGAAGCAGCAACAAACGTAGCAAGGACAGCAACGTAGCAAAGCAGGAAAGCTACACTACAAAGCTGTAAAGGAACAGACGGGAAGTAGGAGTAGGGAACACGCAGGAGAGGGTGAGAACCCGCACCAAACAAGCGGCTACCGAACTAACCTCGGTATCCCAAACTACTCCAAACAAAGGCAACAGATGGATGACCCTAAACTCACACAGAAGGGTACACCAGTCTGTCAACCAGCCCCAAACAAAGGCGAAGGCGAACGCCGACACCGGGAAACAGACAAAACACGACAGGGAACGTCGTGCACAAAGCCCCGCGCACGATCGGAACATCGCGCGGACGACAAACCACTGACCCCGAGTGCAGCCACGAACGGGCAACTCGCAAGGGTCACAGCGTACAGGAAAACGCCGAAAGCTACGCGTCACGTGACGGAAGCACCCCCTTAAAAGCCAGCTGCGTCCACTGACGTCTGACGCCGCACCTCAAGTGTCTCACCTACAGTACTGCTGTAACAACAGCAGAGATGTAGACACCAGCTGAACCAAATAGTAACAGCAAAACAAGTAACTAGTCAGGGTCACGCCCGTCGACGTAAGTCCTAACCCCCGACCACGTGTGCACACACTGGCTATAGCCTAAGCCAGGTCCTCTAGCTAGTATTCTCCCTCGGCAGGACGCTACCGTTGGCTAGGAGCCCGCGGAACTAACTAAAAACCGCTCACTGGGAAAAACCCTCCGCCATCCGCTAGCGGGTCGGCACCTCTCGGCCTCAGGTCACACAAGTGGAGGCTTCACACGACACAGAAGCTCAAAACACAAGCGCCGAAGTACTAACGGGCAACCACGCCCCTCAACACGCACTTCGAGGCACCAAGTGACAGTATCACCACTGCCGACAACTCAGGACAAGCACTAGACCTCCTACGTAACGATCCTGAGCCAAACGACTCAAAGGTAAGATCGTCACAACAGCGGAACAAGCCGCCAATCGGTCTAATCCTAAGCCAAAGAAACCACGCTCCGTAGAAAACGACACACGGAGACCTGAGGGAGACATCAAGAACCCTCAGCACACCTGGACACGCAAACCGAGGTAGAACAATACCTCGAAGCATCCAGAAGCAGTGTCTTAGGCAGGACAGAACCGCTAAGACACGCGCAAACAAGGTCACATGTCAACCACTGGGTCAGACCAGGTTGACCGAAACCCAAACAAGCACATGCAAAGGTAGGATAAGGAACCCTACCACAAGCAAGAAGACTCCTGGCTACCTTACAACGTAGTCTTAACCCTCATAGGACGTCAAGAGACATCCACGGGACAACGGGCAGACCACAAGGCCAAGCCAAGACACACAGAATCATCGGGCGGAAAACCAAGGCACAAGGAAAGTAACGCACCAGCTCTAGACCGCTACAAGCAAGCGACGGTCTAGGTTAGGGCCGTTATTTCCCAAACGATGGACGGACACCAGGCCGTCACTCACACCACCCTGATAACCTACAAACCACGCAAAAGCCAAGTAACGCACGGGACTAGGGGCGTTACAAGCAAACGACGCACAGGGCACCCACCGTCACATTCAACGGTGCAGCAAACCCAAACCAAAGCGAAGTAACGCGCTAAGCCAGGCGCGTCACTCACGAAACAGCGCGGCAGGGGAGGGCCGTCAGAACCAAACGACGCACAGGGGACCCATCCGTTACTCACAGACGGCATGGCCACCCTCAACCCAACACCACAGCAAACAACGGTCGGAGGCATGCGCGTTACTCACAAACGACGCACGGGGTCCCCACCGTCACACCCAACGGTGCAGTCAACCCAACCTCGACCAAAAGAGAATGTAACGGCCAGGGGCGGGCACGTCACACTCAAACAACGCATAGGGGCACGACCGCTAGAGGCACCGCCTCAACGAGTCAACGTCAGTCAACTGGCAAGTAACGGCCTGGGCAAGGCGCGCCACTTCCATCTAACGCACTGGGTCAAGCGCGTTAGACTAACCGACTCAACCCCAACATAAAACGACGAAGGCGAAGTAACGCACTAACCTAGGCGCGTTACAAGGAAGCGACGCGCCACTCTAGGGCCGTCACTCACCTAGAAGCCAAAGCGCTAAAACGATGCAGACCAAACGACGGTCAGTCGTAGGGCCGCTAAAGACAAGTAACGGTCGCTGGCATGACCGCTACTTCGGTTACGGCGGGAAAACATAGGAATGGCCGGATCGGCCCGTTCCACGCCCCATTCACGCCGAAACGCAGGGGAAACACACCGCAACACCGAATAACAACATTCAAGGGCCAAAATGCCCACATGCAACACCAAAAACGCTCGATCCGGGCGATTTAGACAAATCCACCCTAAGTGGGTCACCGAGGTTCCCGGGCTTCTACCGGCCTCGAATGAACACCGAATCGCACGAAATCAACGTGGATGAGATTCTAACATCCCTGCGGTCATTTAGAAACTAACTGAACCGCAAACGGTCACCGTTTACCGGCCGACCCTAAAAACCACGAAAATCACGGTTTAGGCAAAACAAGCCCAAACACACTCGTTTCCTAGCCGAACGCCGTGCAATGGCAGGGAAAACGAAGGTGAAGAAGCAAGGATCCGTCACCCTACCTCCACCGAAGAAACCGTGCCCCGAAGGGACTAAACCACGCCGAAAACCACTCGCGAACCAATTTCACCGGCTTTGAATCCACCGTTCGGGATCGCGCCAGAATCGATCCGATCCTCGCCTCATCGCGCACCAATCCAGCTCCACGTCCTCGCCAACTCACCCACGGTCGCTCCGTCTGCAGCCGGGGCCAAAGAGGGGGAGAAACGAGAGAGAACGGGAGAGAGAAACGGTCGCGGCCGAATGAGGGAAGAAAGAGAAAAAGAAAAGAAAAAGGAAAAGAAATTAGGAAATTTTCCTAATTTTCGAAAATTCCGAAAATGCGCCGAAAATACATAAATTCAGAAAAATACACAAAAATAGTCGAAACGACCGGCTCGAAGAGTACATCGACGCTGTAGCATTCACGAGTTCGAGAATTGACAAATAAACTCACCGTAGGGTTCCGTAACTAGTACGTGAGAAAAACCCACACGGCTCGTCAAACTCAATTCGGAAGCCACAAAAGCGAACCGAAACTCAACGAAACCAATCCGAAACAGATCCGAAAGATCCATTAAAGATCCTACGAGATCCAGGGCATTACATCCTCCCCCCCTTCAAAGAATTTCGCCCCCGAAATTCAGGACTAGCAAAGGAGAAGCAGGGAAGAACAACCCAACAGCACAAAACTCGGAAAACACAGCTCAGAGGAACACCGTCAGATCACAATTACAGGTACACACTCAGCTTCCAAGACAGCAAGTCTACAGCACGAGTATGGCACCAAAGTGAATACATCTGACACCTCCAAAGCAAGGGCAACGTCGTTTACGTCTCACCAGAAATAGAGACACGACAGCCACAACAATAGACAACTGAGAAACACAACGACAACACGGCAAGCGGCAGCTTACACAAGGAACGCAGTCCCCACAGCTGACAGCTCGCAACATCATCGGCTCCAGTGCCAAAGGCAACAGGGAACACCTGGCACACAGGACACCAACGACAACAACAACGCTGCTGGACCCGAAACACAATCAAGTCAGTACTCACTCAGACATCACATCTGATCAAGTCGCAAGCTAACTCCACCTGGGAAAGAGAGCACAGCAAGCCAACTGACAAGACCATGGTCCAAGGCAGAGACACAAAATCATAAAGAAACAGCGCCAAAACAACACAACGGCAACACCTGCAGAATTTCGGCTCTACTTAACACGCAGAACCACGGAACACAACTGCAAGCAGGGTCACAACAAGGCACAAAAACAGCTGAGCACACACCCACACAGGAACGGGTCACGCATCAGACTGCTCACCAAGAGAAAGACCCACAACAACGAAAAACAACAACAATGATCTCGGGGAATGCAACTCAAGGACTAGCAACACGCCTCAAGAGCACAACACCCAAGAAGAAAATACAGAGTAGAGGGTACTCAATCCGCAAAGATGCCGACAAATTCCCCAACACTCGCACAATGCCGATGCCAACACAAGAAAATCACGAACAACGGCATGGCAACAACCAAAGTCAAGGCACAAGAAGCCAAGACAAAGCCACTTCGAGAAAGGAACAAGACCTCTCGACAAATGGGTAGCCGGCCCACACACTCCAGCTGTACTCTCAACAACGTGCACAGGCAACAGAACAACATCGATAATCGCATCTCAGCACACACCAGGCGTCATCGCAATCAACAAAGATCGCAATTATCACGCCACGAGCACTGATCAGGCGAACAACCGATCACAAAGAGCCTAAGTGCAACAAGAGAAGAGCACCAGCTTCAGCGCAAAGCACAAGGAAAGCATCAATCTCAGCTCACCATCACGTCCTGACACGATAAATGAGCCTTCACAACACATCGGCCGTTAGACACAGCACGACAACTACGGTACACAACAGCTCTTAACACCATCATGGAGTCCAAAGCTAAGCAACCGTACAACAAGGAGCAGATCAGGCTCAAAACAAAGCTGTCTACACTTAAGCAGACACAGGACAAAGGCACAACCAAGACAGCAATTCCAAGGCAAACCTCGGAAAGCTTCACCAAAGAGGGATGAGAAGCAACAAGCTCAACAACAACAGCTCACCAGGAAGGGAAAATCCAAGGCTCGCTCGAGCAACTTCTCAATCGAGGCAACACGACAATCGAAGCAACCAAAACAACGAAGCATCAGGAGCTACACAAACTCAAGCTGGGACAACCCAAGCAACGTAAGAACGTGCGTGGCCATCACACCAACGCTAAAAGTCATAAGCCACCTGAGCAAAATACAGAAAATAGCTCGAACAAGGCACTGCAGGTTCATGCCAACCGACAAACACTGCAAAGTGCACCACGATCGAGACCAACTTCAAAACCGAACGAAGCACATCGTCTCATCTAGACGAGAGCAAAACCATCTCGCACAGTGCCAACCAAGCACGTACAAGACCACACGCAAAAAGCACCGCGATAAACCATCGCAACACCTACGCCAGCAAGAGACTGTACTGGGCCTAAAGACTCTGGTAACTGTATATCTGGATTTCCATGTATCTCACACGACAATGATCTGATAGCTCAGAAAAGAACTCCGAACATCTCAGAACCTGGCTCTGATACCACCTGTAGCGACCCGGATTCCGGATACCCGGTGCACCCGGTATAAATACCGAATACACGTGATACCACATGGGACCCGCGAGGCCTCCCAAGCGCGGGAAAGCGCCGAAGGGAAAAAGGAGTGTGTGGAATACATTGAAGCCAGCAGATATAACAGTAAGCAATTAAATTTCATTACAATGGATTGCTAAAGTAGCAGAAATAAAATTACCTTTTCATTAATATTCAAGTTTCAGTTATACACCAGAGTCTAGCCCAAGGAAAGACAACAAGTCTAGCACAGTACAGTACGACAGAAAGAAACGTACACAGAAGTCGGAAGAAGCCCGACCGCAGGTACAGCTGGCAGCTACAACAGCAAGCGAGCACTCCGCCAGGAACAGCAGAGGCAGACGGCGAAACCCACCTGAAAAGCAGCAGGTGTGAGTCTCAACAGAAACTCAGTAGGGGTCACGCGGATCCCCACTGGAAAACCGCACAAAGCGAAGGCAACGGAAGCAGCAACAAACGTAGCAAGGACAGCAACGTAGCAAAGCAGGAAAGCTACACTACAAAGCTGTAAAGGAACAGACGGGAAGTAGGAGTAGGGATGATGTGAAACAAATGCCGAAGACAAATGCCGAAGTCGATTCTGTCCGGTTCTGGATTCTGTGACCAGCAGCTGTTGAAGTGGCTGTGGATCGCACTCTGGAAATTTGCCGGAGGCGCGGTTGGTGCCGTTGGCTTCGTAACAGGGTAGGGATACAGCACAATTTTTCTGAATTTTGGTTCCGCCCGAACCTGGTCGCCACGGACGACTGAGCGGGGACCCCGTTCTGGTTCTGTGCAGGGGCAGCTTCTGAACAGCGGCTTGACAGGGACACCACGAGCAACCCCGAACTCCGTTTGGTGCGCGGCAGGTGGCGTTGGAATCGTGGGGACGACTACTTTCCAGCGGCACTGGTCTTGCCTCAGTCGGATGTCGGTGTGGACGTGCAGGTCCCGTTGAGTGGGGACTGGTCGGAGGAGACAGACAGGAGGCAGAATGGGGTCGTCGGGGTATAAAATTTGTAACTCTGGCCACCGACCTCTGATTGCGGTTCCGTCTTCTGATCCCGGTAGCTGACTTGAGGATGGAGAACTTTGATGAAGATCCTGGAGCCTGAATCCTTCAAGAAGAGGTCGTGGTTGCTGCCCCAAACCGCTTCAGGTCGCTGTCAGGCCTTCTCTGCGCAGTCGGGGAAGAAAGTCCCTTGTGGGCGGCCACGAACTCGGATCGACACGATTCCAACTCGCTTGCGAAGAGGACTTGTGGACGATCAACTTTGCTGAAGACCTTGGATGCAGACTCCACCTGGAACGAGCTGGAAGTTACTCTGCAAATTGGGCCAGAAACTGCCTGCGGGTTTGGGATGGGCTTGTGGAGTGGGGGCTAAGTTTAGTGGTGGTGTTTGTGGGTGTAAGCTATGGGGATAGTGGGTGGACGTGGTTGGGGTTGCAGGGGGTTGTCTTGAGGCTGTGGAAAGGGGTGCAGTGCGTGTATGACGGGAACGGAGGTAGCGTGGGCGTATGAGGTAATAGCGTGGCCGGGAGGAAGAAGCTTAGAGGGTGAGGCAAGGAAGGTAGACTGCCGCAGCAGTGAAAGATTGGGTTAGAAGACAGGAGGAACTGGGGAACGGGAAGTTCGGCCAAGCTGTGGGGGTGAGCGGAAGATGCTGGTGGCTGGAGGAGAAGGGAGGAATGAAGGGCATCAACACCCGTGGCAAGGAGGGAAGAACTGGGCATCTCACCCGTGGAGAGGGAAGGAAGAACAGGCACTCACGGCCATGGGAATTAAAAGAGGGGGGGGGAAGAAGATAAAGGAGGGGAAGGCCCCTCCTACGTGGGCATCACATGGGGGTTCCAAAAATAAGATTTCATTCACTGTTTTTCAAATGAAAGATACATGACTCTTTTATAGACTCTCAAAGAAGACCAAAAGACACTATCCTAAACACTTAATGTCTACTTATTATAGTTCTCTTGGGGAGACCAAAAGACACTATCCTAAACACTTAATGTCTACTCATTATAGTTCTCTTGGGGAGACTAAAAGACACTCTATTGGAAGACTTAAAGACAAAAATATGAAAGGACTATTACATAATTGCTACGGACATAACCCATAAGGCCCATAAAGAGGCCCATTTATCATGAGACAAATAGATTGGCCATTTGATTGTGTTGATGAAGTTGATTGCCGATCCCCGTCAAATTTTTAAATTTTGAATCTTGAACCGAGGATTCCATCATACTCCTCCGCTTGGAGGAGGTTCGACCTCGAACCTCAAAGCTCAGGATCTCGGTCCGATGGGACGGCCCGATTCCCTAAGCTCTGATACCACTTGATGTGAAACAAATGCCGAAGTCGATTCTGTCCGGTTCTGGATTCTGTGACCAGCAGCTGTTGAAGTGGCTGTGGATCGCACTCTGGAAATTTGCCGGAGGCGCGGTTGGTGCCGTTGGCTTCGTAACAGGGTAGGGATACAGCACAATTTTTCTGAATTTTGGTTCCGCCCGAACCTGGTCGCCACGGACGACTGAGCGGGGACCCCGTTCTGGTTCTGTGCAGGGGCAGCTTCTGAACAGCGGCTTGACAGGGACACCACGAGCAACCCCGAACTCCGTTTGGTGCGCGGCAGGTGGCGTTGGAATCGTGGGGACGACTACTTTCCAGCGGCACTGGTCTTGCCTCAGTCGGATGTCGGTGTGGACGTGCAGGTCCCGTTGAGTGGGGACTGGTCGGAGGAGACAGACAGGAGGCAGAATGGGGTCGTCGGGGTATAAAATTTGTAACTCTGGCCACCGACCTCTGATTGCGGTTCCGTCTTCTGATCCCGGTAGCTGACTTGAGGATGGAGAACTTTGATGAAGATCCTGGAGCCTGAATCCTTCAAGAAGAGGTCGTGGTTGCTGCCCCAAACCGCTTCAGGTCGCTGTCAGGCCTTCTCTGCGCAGTCGGGGAAGAAAGTCCCTTGTGGGCGGCCACGAACTCGGATCGACACGATTCCAACTCGCTTGCGAAGAGGACTTGTGGACGATCAACTTTGCTGAAGACCTTGGATGCAGACTCCACCTGGAACGAGCTGGAAGTTACTCTGCAAATTGGGCCAGAAACTGCCTGCGGGTTTGGGATGGGCTTGTGGAGTGGGGGCTAAGTTTAGTGGTGGTGTTTGTGGGTGTAAGCTATGGGGATAGTGGGTGGACGTGGTTGGGGTTGCAGGGGGTTGTCTTGAGGCTGTGGAAAGGGGTGCAGTGCGTGTATGACGGGAACGGAGGTAGCGTGGGCGTATGAGGTAATAGCGTGGCCGGGAGGAAGAAGCTTAGAGGGTGAGGCAAGGAAGGTAGACTGCCGCAGCAGTGAAAGATTGGGTTAGAAGACAGGAGGAACTGGGGAACGGGAAGTTCGGCCAAGCTGTGGGGGTGAGCGGAAGATGCTGGTGGCTGGAGGAGAAGGGAGGAATGAAGGGCATCAACACCCGTGGCAAGGAGGGAAGAACTGGGCATCTCACCCGTGGAGAGGGAAGGAAGAACAGGCACTCACGGCCATGGGAATTAAAAGAGGGGGGGGGGGAAGAAGATAAAGGAGGGGAAGGCCCCTCCTACGTGGGCATCACATGGGGGTTCCAAAAATAAGATTTCATTCACTGTTTTTTCAAATGAAAGATACATGACTCTTTTATAGACTCTCAAAGAAGACCAAAAGACACTATCCTAAACACTTAATGTCTACTTATTATAGTTCTCTTGGGGAGACCAAAAGACACTATCCTAAACACTTAATGTCTACTCATTATAGTTCTCTTGGGGAGACTAAAAGACACTCTATTGGAAGACTTAAAGACAAAAATATGAAAGGACTATTACATAATTGCTACGGACATAACCCATAAGGCCCATAAAGAGGCCCATTTATCATGAGACAAATAGATTGGCCATTTGATTGTGTTGATGAAGTTGATTGCCGATCCCCGTCAAATTTTTAAATTTTGAATCTTGAACCGAGGATTCCATCAAGGGAACACGCAGGAGAGGGTGAGAACCCGCACCAAACAAGCGGCTACCGAACTAACCTCGGTATCCCAAACTACTCCAAACAAAGGCAACAGATGGATGACCCTAAACTCACACAGAAGGGTACACCAGTCTGTCAACCAGCCCCAAACAAAGGCGAAGGCGAACGCCGACACCGGGAAACAGACAAAACACGACAGGGAACGTCGTGCACAAAGCCCCGCGCACGATCGGAACATCGCGCGGATGACAAACCACTGACCCCGAGTGCAGCCACGAACGGGCAACTCGCAAGGGTCACAGCGTACAGGAAAACGCCGAAAGCTACGCGTCACGTGACGGAAGCACCCCCTTAAAAGCCAGCTGCGTCCACTGACGTCTGACGCCGCACCTCAAGTGTCTCACCTACAGTACTGCTGTAACAACAGCAGAGATGTAGACACCAGCTGAACCAAATAGTAACAGCAAAACAAGTAACTAGTCAGGGTCACGCCCGTCGACGTAAGTCCTAACCCCCGACCACGTGTGCACACACTGGCTATAGCCTAAGCCAGGTCCTCTAGCTAGTATTCTCCCTCGGCAGGACGCTACCGTTGGCTAGGAGCCCGCGGAACTAACTAAAAACCGCTCACTGGGAAAAACCCTCCGCCATCCGCTAGCGGGTCGGCACCTCTCGGCCTCAGGTCACACAAGTGGAGGCTTCACACGACACAGAAGCTCAAAACACAAGCGCCGAAGTACTAACGGGCAACCACGCCCCTCAACACGCACTTCGAGGCACCAAGTGACAGTATCACCACTGCCGACAACTCAGGACAAGCACTAGACCTCCTACGTAACGATCCTGAGCCAAACGACTCAAAGGTAAGATCGTCACAACAGCGGAACAAGCCGCCAATCGGTCTAATCCTAAGCCAAAGAAACCACGCTCCGTAGAAAACGACACACGGAGACCTGAGGGAGACATCAAGAACCCTCAGCACACCTGGACACGCAAACCGAGGTAGAACAATACCTCGAAGCATCCAGAAGCAGTGTCTTAGGCAGGACAGAACCGCTAAGACACGCGCAAACAAGGTCACATGTCAACCACTGGGTCAGACCAGGTTGACCGAAACCCAAACAAGCACATGCAAAGGTAGGATAAGGAACCCTACCACAAGCAAGAAGACTCCTGGCTACCTTACAACGTAGTCTTAACCCTCATAGGACGTCAAGAGACATCCACGGGACAACGGGCAGACCACAAGGCCAAGCCAAGACACACAGAATCATCGGGCGGAAAACCAAGGCACAAGGAAAGTAACGCACCAGCTCTAGACCGCTACAAGCAAGCGACGGTCTAGGTTAGGGCCGTTATTTCCCAAACGATGGACGGACACCAGGCCGTCACTCACACCACCCTGATAACCTACAAACCACGCAAAAGCCAAGTAACGCACGGGACTAGGGGCGTTACAAGCAAACGATGCACAGGGCACCCACCGTCACATTCAACGGTGCAGCAAACCCAAACCAAAGCGAAGTAACGCGCTAAGCCAGGCGCGTCACTCACGAAACAGCGCGGCAGGGGAGGGCCGTCAGAACCAAACGACGCACAGGGGACCCATCCGTTACTCACAGACGGCATGGCCACCCTCAACCCAACACCACAGCAAACAACGGTCGGAGGCATGCGCGTTACTCACAAACGACGCACGGGGTCCCCACCGTCACACCCAACGGTGCAGTCAACCCAACCTCGACCAAAAGAGAATGTAACGGCCAGGGGCGGGCACGTCACACTCAAACAACGCATAGGGGCACGACCGCTAGAGGCACCACCTCAACGAGTCAACGTCAGTCAACTGGCAAGTAACGGCCTGGGCAAGGCGCGCCACTTCCATCTAACGCACTGGGTCAAGCGCGTTAGACTAACCGACTCAACCCCAACATAAAACGACGAAGGCGAAGTAACGCACTAACCTAGGCGCGTTACAAGGAAGCGACGCGCCACTCTAGGGCCGTCACTCACCTAGAAGCCAAAGCGCTAAAACGATGCAGACCAAACGACGGTCAGTCGTAGGGCCGCTAAAGACAAGTAACGGTCGCTGGCATGACCGCTACTTCGGTTACGGCGGGAAAACATAGGAATGGCCGGATCGGCCCGTTCCACGCCCCATTCACGCCGAAACGCAGGGGAAACACACCGCAACACCGAATAACAACATTCAAGGGCCAAAATGCCCACATGCAACACCAAAAACGCTCGATCCGGGCGATTTAGACAAATCCACCCTAAGTGGGTCACCGAGGTTCCCGGGCTTCTACCGGCCTCGAATGAACACCGAATCGCACGAAATCAACGTGGATGAGATTCTAACATCCCTGCGGTCATTTAGAAACTAACTGAACCGCAAACGGTCACCGTTTACCGGCCGACCCTAAAAACCACGAAAATCACGGTTTAGGCAAAACAAGCCCAAACACACTCGTTTCCTAGCCGAACGCCGTGCAATGGCAGGGAAAACGAAGGTGAAGAAGCAAGGATCCGTCACCCTACCTCCACCGAAGAAACCGTGCCCCGAAGGGACTAAACCACGCCGAAAACCACTCGCGAACCAATTTCACCGGCTTTGAATCCACCGTTCGGGATCGCGCCAGAATCGATCCGATCCTCGCCTCATCGCGCACCAATCCAGCTCCACGTCCTCGCCAACTCACCCACGGTCGCTCCGTCTGCAGCCGGGGCCAAAGAGGGGGAGAAACGAGAGAGAACGGGAGAGAGAAACGGTCGCGGCCGAATGAGGGAAGAAAGAGAAAAAGAAAAGAAAAAGGAAAAGAAATTAGGAAATTTTCCTAATTTCTGAAAATTCCGAAAATGCGCCGAAAATACATAAATTCAGAAAAATACACAAAAATAGTCGAAACGACCGGCTCGAAGAGTACATCGACGCTGTAGCATTCACGAGTTCGAGAATTGACAAATAAACTCACCGTAGGGTTCCGTAACTAGTACGTGAGAAAAACCCACACGGCTCGTCAAACTCAATTCGGAAGCCACAAAAGCGAACCGAAACTCAACGAAACCAATCCGAAACAGATCCGAAAGATCCATTAAAGATCCTACGAGATCCAGGGCATTACATCGACCGCTAGAAGCCACAGGTCGACCGCCAGCCCCGATGCAGCCATGTTTGACTTCGAAATCCACCTCGTGGCCAGCCCCTTTCCAAGGATTTCTTTAATCCAAAAGTCACCTAATCACCCACAAATTGTGGATCTGGTCTGAAGGATGTCCAAGGACCATTCAAGGTCTATAAAACCAACACATGAGGGGTTGGAAACCCTAACACTTCAAGGCTTCAAGGGAGATCAAGGGAGGCCATTTTCGAGGTACTGTAGCACCTCCGTGAGCAGTGTTTCGGGAGGAAGTTTTCATCCATCTAAGATGATTCAAGCTCAGATCTGAAGCCAAGCAATCTCCAACAAAGCTAGAAGCACTCAAGGGCAAGAAGGGTGATCAAAGGAAGCTAGAAGGAGCGTATTCCAAGAAGGAAATCAAGCTACTCCGGGAAGAAGCTCTTCATCGAATCCTCAAGAGATTCAAGCTCCAGCAAATCTCAGACAAGATCTTTTCTCTTAAGCATATTCTATATCTTGTTTGAGTGTTTTTCATAAGTTGTTCTTTTTCTATTTCACTCAAACACTTGGAAGTTGAGAATCGTCCCTACCGGTGGTTAGTAGGAAGGCAATCGGAGGTTGTCCGATCTGCGGTGTTGATGTCCCTACCGGTGGTTAGTAGGAAGGTAATCGGTGGTTCACCGATTTGCGGTTTGGTGTGCTGCACTAGTGAAGCCTCACCGGATTTGGTGAGGGATGGACGTAGGACTGGGGATTCAGTCCGAACCACCTTAAAATCCTTTGTGTTGTGGTTTGATTGTGCGATTGATATGTTTTAGATGCATGCTTAGGTTCAATCTCTATATTGTGAAATCATATTTCTAAGCAAATCATTTTATACATCGCTAAGCTAGTTGTATTCTACTGCAATTATTTTTAACTAGCCTTATAGAGGGTTGTATTGCGAAAAGAGGGGCAGATCTATTCACCCCTCCCCTCTAGATCCACTGTCCACTACACAACAACCCCCGCACCAGGAGAACGGCCAGATGCGTCCACTGACGTCTTACACTGCACTAGAACACCCACCACAAGTGTCCCGACCACCCGCCAAGCGCGACTAACACGGACAAGGCCGAGTCGCAGACCTACGTGGAAACACAGGTACAAGTACTAGTCAGGGTTACGCCCGTCGGCGTCATTCCTCAGCCCCTGACCACGTGTGCACACACCGGCTCCTGCCTAGAGCCAAGCCTCTAGCTAGTTTTCTCTCCCCCGTAGGACGCTACGGTAACCGCAGGAGCCGACGGAAACTAGCTTACAAACAGTATATCGGGGTCACCTTTCGACTGCTGGACGTCTAGGGCAACGAGAAGAGGAAGATCGAAACGCGACGCTGAAGTACATACAGTCGAACATGCACTGTCACCCGTACCTCAAACACTAAAGGCAGCACAGGAAACTGTCGACAGACTCGGAAACGTAGTCTTAGCCTTCATAGGAGCATCGACCGATGTCCACGGGGAAAGCGGACAGACCACGGGAGCAACAGACATCACCTTAACATAGACAGACACACACATACACAGACACGGCACAAAACAACTCCTAATGTCACCTAAGACAGACCTACAACACATGACCACACACCAAAAAGCCCAACGGCCATCACGGCCACAACAGGACTGTAACGGCCTAGCACAGGCGTGTTACACGGGCCTGACGCACCAGGGCAGGCGCGTCAGAGCCAACAGGCACGAAAACACAACGCGAGCCACGTAACGCACTAGGGCAGGCGCGTTACAACGGCCTAACGCACGAGCACATACGCGTTACGCCCACCTAACGCGTGAGGACAGGCGCGTTACGCCAACCGACCCAAAACTGAAACTCGGACAAACAGCACGTAACGGTCCACAGTGGACGCGTTACAGCACTGTGACACAAGGGGGAAGGGCAATTAGAGACAGCCAACACAGCCACCCAACACAACTAAATGAAGTGTAACAGCCTGGGGCAGGCACGTTACACAAACCTGACGCACCAGGGCGGGCACGTCAGAGGAACCGACTCACCCAAAATGCTAGACGACAAAACAAGTGTGACGCATCACCCCGGACGCGTCAGAGAGCTGTGACGCGCCTCCCCTGGGCCGTCATACTCCCAAAACCACGAAGAACTAAAAATGCCTAGACGCTGTGACGGTCTGTCGTAGGGCCGTCAGAGACATGTGACGGTCTCTGAAACGACCGCTACACCGGTCACGGCGGGAAAACAGTGAAAACGCCAAATCGGGCCGTTCCACGCCCCATTCACGCCGAAGCATAGGGGAAATAGATCTAGACGATGAAAAACAACTCTAGGAGGCTCAAAAGCCCACATGCAAGCCCTAAAACGAGAGATCGGGGCGATTTAGACAAATCGACCCTAAATGGGTCACCGAGGTTCCCGGACTCCTACCGACCTCGAATGACAACCGATCGACACGAAACTTACGTGAATGGGATCCAGACATCCCAACGGTCAGTTTGACACTAACCACATCACAAATGGTTGCCGTTTTCCGGCGAACCCTGAAAACCCCAAAAACTACGGTTTTCACTAAACTGGCCCGATCTCCCCCGATCGAGCACCAAACAACGCACAGAAGCAGGGAAAACGTGCAGAAGGAAGTGGCGGTCCATCTCCCTACCTCCACCGAAGAAACCGTGCCCCGAAGGGACTAAACCACGCCGAAAACCACCGAATCATGAACGACGCCCACTCAGAATCAACAGAGGGATCGCGCCAGCCACGCTCCATCTGCTGCTCCTTCCCGCGAACCGATCACTCGAGCACGTCCACACCTCAGCCAGCTCCGCAACGGTGCGCGCCCCGCGCCGAACGGACCAGGGACGGGAGAGAACGGAGTGAGATAGCGTGAAGTTGAAAATAAGCAGGAGAGATAGTGGAATTGAATTTATAGAAAGAAATTAGGAAATTTTCCTAATTTCTGAAAAATTTGATTTTTGGCCCTATCTCAGAAAAATACACAAAAATAGTCGAAACGACCGGCTCGAAGAGAACATCGCCGCTGTATCGTCCACGAGTCGATGAACTAACAAATAAACTCACCGTAGGGTTCCGTAACTAGTATGAGAGAAAGACCCACACAGATCGTAAAACTCAACTCGGGAGCTACAAAAGCGATCCGAAACTCTCCGAAAAGGATCCGAAAGACCCAATAAAGATCCAACAAAGATCCGGGACATTACATTCGGTCACATGTTTCTACTGTGGCAAGTTTGGTCATTCCATGCACACATGTGACTTGATGAGGGCGGATGATGAATGGTTTGCAAGGAAACTGGAAAATCCTTTTGCTCATGCTGGAACTAACTCTAAGGGACCCAAGAAAGCTTGGGTACCCAAAGCTATAAAATGAGAATTTTATCTTGCAGGGATGTCTTGAGGCCAAGGAAATCATTGACGAAAATTGATATCTCAAGACAAGAAAATGAATGTTGATCTGGTAAGAATCTTCTTTTCGGTGCCCTAGTTGATTTTGAACACTCTACAAGGGTAAGAATTTGAACTCTGGTGTTTCCAATTGCATATTTCCTATCATGTTGATTTTGGCTATCACAAAGAGAAATTTTGACAATTGTCGGATAGATGGTTAGTTAATTAATATAGCTTTGCATACACTTCTCTGCACATTCTGTGAATAAACTTAGTTCTTAAATGCTTGACACTGCACAGAGAGTCTTTCATACTTTCACTCACTTCTTGCAAATAACAATTCATTTTTGCATACACAACATACATACTTAATTTCATGCTACATATTGCTCATATTTCTGCATACTTGTGAATAGGAAAAACTCTTCATCATCTTTTCACTTACATGCATATACTTGTATATGCTTTACATACTTACATGCTTGAATGCCATGATTTTTCGGTATATCAAATGGTGCTTGTGGAAGGTTGGATTATGTCCAGCTAGAAACTTTCACTGCACGTGAGGTGGTCTTCAGACCTAAGTGCTCCGTCACGTACTAGAAATCATCTTGAATGAACAAATTTTCACATCCTTACTTGATTACATGTATATATTCTAGAAAACCTTTTTCTTAAAATCTTCTAAGACCTTACCTCCTTGATAAATAAAATGTAGTGATTTTGATCATTTGTGAATCATGGCATATACAAAGGAGGAGGATTTGTTTCCAACTGTGCATACATTTAGGGGGAGTCATAGCTCTGTTATGACAAATTCATTTTCTACATACTAAGTAATTACCCGCACACTTCGCACATAATGAAGTAAATGACTTTGATCGATAAGGATTTTGGAAATTCTTCTCAACACTTCAAAGGGAACTTAAATCTCTACATGAAAGTTAAGAGTAATCGTGAGGAAAAAGCTATCTAGTCCACAAACAATCAATAAGTGGAATGCCAAACCAAGTGGTCGGGAATCCCCACTTAAATAAATGAGGAAACTCACGTCGAACGGTGAAGTAAAAATCCACAAAGAAAATCACAATGCGTGACGAATTCAAGTAGCCGGGAATCCCCATTGACACATATGAGGTGACTCACGTCGAACGGTGAAGTCCAATAAAAGAAACATAAGCGGGATTGTGCGAAGCTACCGATAGTCGAGGATCTAAAATAGAAATATAGAGAGAAAATAACCGTCTAGTGTTCTTAAGAAATTCTAGATATCCATATATTTTGAAGCTCATTGCTCATAAACACAAATTTCACTCTTGGGTACTATTGTGATGGATGTGTACTTTGAATTTGTTCTTATCATGGTTTATGCAGTGCCTCTAGCTTATGCATGCTCAACTTTTTTTATTATACTTCATGTCTCACACTTTGATTATGAATCAACTATTCACTTGCTATCCTTTTACCCCATTGAGGGGGAGTTATAGTACTACTTGCTTGATTGGCTTTCCTGCTTATTTGCTTGATTGCATAATACTATACATGCCATACTTCATTTCATACATATCTTTAGGTCATACATGTACATATCTTTCATACATAACTCCATTGTCTATCAATTTTTGTTGATGACAAAAAGGGGGAGAATAATGTGCATTCTATCGTATACACTTGATACTTCGCAGTTTTCAGTTTCAGTCATATACATCAGTTCATACACAACATACACGTTTAAACTTCAAAGTGCATACTCATGGCTCAAATAGCATATTCATTTTTCTTCACTCAAATCATGCACAAACAAATGTTTTGTCACTTGAATTAAAATTCACGCACACATCGCTTGTTTTGTCATCATCAAAAATGGGGAGATTGTTGGATCCTTGAGTTGATTTTGGTGATTTAGTTTTAATGATGACAAATCGTGTGTGCATGTGTTGTGGAGGATGTCCTTTAAAAGATGATTGTTGATTTAGGAGCTTATGCAAATTTGATTTTCTTGCATTGCAGGAACTAACTCATGGTGGACATCATTTGGGAGTCAAACGATTGCATGGATAAGCACCTTGCTATCCACAATTCAAACAGGTAGTAAACGTCATGTATATTCTTCAGAAAAATCTGGTTATGCCTTACGTTTCTAATATTTATCATTGAAATGACTTCTGTTAAGGTATGGATGAAAGAAACTGGCTATGGGTTGCTTCAAGTCGACTTCTGTTCAAGAAAAAGTTGACTTCTGATGGAGCCAAGTCGACTTCTGATGGCTATTTCCAGTTTCTACTTCAGGGAGATTGAAGCAAGTCGACTTGCCTCCATGGGAAGCCGACTTGGTCTACTGTGGAATGGGTTCTTATGTGCCTGAACTTGTGGTATTGATTTATGTTGTATGAACTAGTTTGACATTGATCAATAGATTGAAAGGTGTGATTAGTTTAAATAAAAAAATCATTTTCAAATGGTTTTTTGCATGGGTTTTTCAAGGTTCATACTCATTTAAGATTTTCACATCAACCTTGGTAAAATTTGGTATCATGGTGCTCATTCATTTTGCATAAATACATAGCTATATGATCTTGATCTTTAGTTGGGAATAATTAAGTTTTCAAAGTGTTTTCATTCACCTTGTTCATGGGTTTTCATGAATGTGATTCATGCATTTTTCTTCTTGAGCTTTTGAGCTTGGAATGTGGATAAGCTTATTCATGTAAACCTTGCTGATATTGGGTTGAATGGTGCTTACACTTTGTTTAAATGCATGGCTAATTGATCTTAACTTTTTGTTAAGGAAAATTGAGTTTTCAATTGAGTTAAAGGCCTTTTCAGATCATGTCAGTACTGGGGTCGACTCTTAGAGTCGACACCCTTGGCCTTGCTTGAGCTGCCTTGGGCAGAATAGGATGGGCGTTGCAAGAGTCGACTCTAGGAGTTGACTCCTGTTGAGCCCTGGGCAAGCCCAGAATAGCTCCAAGCAAGTGTCGACTCCGAGAGTCGACTCTTGCTTGGATGTGTTCTGTTTTGGGCTTTTGGCAACAACCTGTAAAACAGGTTTCGACACCATGTGTTGATACATCTTCAGGGCATTCTAGATCGGGGTTTACGAACTTCACTCTAATCCCATTAAACCCAATCTGATTGGATCCCTTTTTGACCCCTTTACCCTCAGGGTTTTGATACACATATGTGAGGGGTTTTACAAGGGTTTAGGATGGGATTTTATGGTATTTCATATAACCTTTCAGGCCCATATATATGAGCTGTGATTTCCAGATCTGTAGACGAAGGAAGAGGGCTTTGGCTGTAGGTGGGAGAGGAGGAGAGTTCCTCTTGAAGTGCTTCACATTTTCTACTCTTGCAGGGGCAATTTGGGTTGTCATCTTGAAGATCTGCATCCCTTCTTAAGCATTCAAGCTCTGACGAAGCTGTATCTCCAAAGAGAAATTCGTTCATCATCATTTCAATTGAAGATCGACCCCCCCACTATGGAAGCTAGTGACCAATATGGTCTGTGCACATTTTTGCTTCAATGTCTAAGGTCGGTGCACCTTTTGGCCCATGCATGTTACAAGTCGGTGCATGTTTTGCATTGGCACATAGGGTCTGTGCATGTGTTGCATTAAGCGTAAGGTCGGTGCAGGTTGTTGCTGTAAGCTGAAAGGGTCTGTGCGGGTTTTGTTTCTGGGCATGTAGAGTCGGTGCAGGCTTCGCTGCGACCACACAAGGTCGGTACAAGTCTTGTTGTGAGCATTCAAGGTCGGTGCAACTTCTAACTAGCACAAACCAAGGTCTGTGCAGACTTCAGTGCAAAACCAAGGTCTATGCACATCTCAGCGCAAGACAAGGACCGTGCACAATCAAGACTAGCGCAAGACAAGGTCGGTGCATGCTCTGCCCTCAACACAGCAAGGTCAGTGCACCTTTTTGGCGTTTGGCAAACAAGGTCGGTGCACATTCTCTTATACTGTAAACAAGGTCAGTGCACCTTTTGGCTTCTGGCAAACAAGGTCGGTGCAACTTCTGGTTAGCACGCACCAAGGTCAGTGCACATTTCTTCTACTGGGCAAGTAAGGTCGGTGCACATTTGCACCTAAGCTAGAAAAGGTATGTGCACGTTTCAGAACAAGAAGCAAGGTCTGTGCACGTTGCGGTACAAGGTCTGTGCACGTCATTGTACAAGGTCTGAACACATATGAAGACCAAGTTCGGTGCACACTTGGTTTCGAGGTTCCAATGTCAGTGCAGTTTTTGCTTCTACACATAAAGTCTGTGCACATAGGAGCTCCAAGGTCGGTGCATGTTTTGTTTCAACACCGTCAGGTCGGTGCACATCTTACCAACGCAGAAGCCTAGTCGATGCACATTGGGATTTCTGCAAGCAAGGTCGGTGCACGTTTTGCCTTATGCCATATAAGGTCGGTGCAGTTTTGCTATATAGCCTACAGGGTCTGTGCACACTTGCAATCCTACTCTAAAGGTCTATGCACATTTTCTCTCCAAGCTACAAGGTCAGTGCACATTTGCCTTCGAACGTATACAAAGTCTATGCACTTTTCAGTTTGATATCAAAGTGAATGCACATTCTTGTCTAAGGCATAGAAGGTCCGTGCATGTTTGCTTACAACGCAAACTAAGGTCCGTGCACATTCTGCTTTTAACAAAGGCAAGTCGGTGCACATTTCTCCTCATGCCTTATGAGGTATACACACATGCTGCAAATCAAGTTCGAGCACTTTTAAGGTCTGAGAAACTTTCAAGGTCCGAGCATGTTACAAGGGCTGAGCATATTCAAGGATAAGGTTTGTGCACTCAGAAATAGGCATTTCATCAAACAGATGTCACCTCCTTTGGAAGTACAAGTTCTGGAAGATCTACTGGCAGAAAAGATTCCTACTTTTCAGGTGGACCAATGGCAGTCGCCTAGAAAGGGTCTCCATCCGAAAAGGGGTCAAACCTTGAGGAGAAAATCTTGTACTTGATGAAGATATGATCGGTTTGCAAATGGGAACTACAGTGTACCGCTCGAAGCAGTCTGGGTAGCCAATGAGAACTCACTGCTGTAGATGCCTAATTTTGGACATCCCGCGGACCCTTGTCTAGCCATCATTGAAGTGGCATCTTTTCCTTAGTTGATTGGTAGTGTGGAGTCTCATCCTTGTTTAGGTAGGCTCCACCCTGTCCCTTCGCGGTAGTCAAATCGAGGTGTCTCTCCTCCGCTCATGGCGGAGGTTCACTCAAGTTCATCCATTTTTCACCAAGATACCTCGCAGGAGGAGATACTATCATTTGTTGATCTAACCAAACCAGCTCCAACCCCAACTTTGCTGCCAACTCAAGTTGAACCAACCCCTATTGTTGATGAATCATTTCCCTCCAATTGATTCAGCTCTAATTCAGCTTCCCCAACATGAATCCATTCCTTTTGATGAATCAGATGCTGAACTTGCTCTCCCAAATCAAGATGTCATTCCAAATGTCCAATCAAGCTCTCCACATATCCCCAACCCTCAGATTGCTCCACCTTTAGAAAATTTGGCCGACATCTCCACGGTGTTGGACCCAGCCATGATCATGTCATCAAAGGACGAGGAGCCTATCACCTCCACCTTGGATATCCATCAATCTATTCCATCCTTTAAATCCTTAGAGTCACTCAAACCTAGGGAGAAACCTCATGATGTAGGATGACACATAATGTCTAAGATGGGCTATACAGCTGGCGCAGGGTTAGGAAAGGAAGAACAAGGAATTAAAGAGCCAATTGAGGAAAATGGAACACTTGGGAGATTTGGATTAGGGTGTCAACCAACTAAGGTCAGCAAAGATGAATCAAACAGGTGGAATTTGCATGATCATTTTGTGAAGGAGTCATGTCCTTTGGAAGAGAGAATTGCAAATGTGGAAATATTGCATGAAGGTGAATATGTGAATCCAAAAGAAAAGTCCCATGATGTAGACATGGAGGATTTGGGTTTATCTAAGCTATTCCCTGAAGAATCCTTGTCCCACTCGATAACCTAAGAAGAAATCTATGAAGCAAAAGGAGAATTGACTTTGTTAGTCCTCCTCTCTTTCCTATTCCTCTTGTTCACGTCATTCAAAAGTGGTTCCATCTTCAAATCTGATCAACTCCAAGAAGAAAAGCCCGAAGCTGTCATTGAGGAGCCCACTCTAGGGGCAAAACTTTCAATCCGAGATTCCCCAGCTCGGGAACCTTCATCATCCTCCATCTCTAATCACTCAACTCTAATCAACATCCCTGCCAGGGGCATTTGCCTTGTACATAATAGGTCAGATTTAGAAGAGTCCAAACCTTTGGCTACACCATACAAGAAGGTTAGGGGCACCCAAATTCCCTACCAACTTTGGTCAGGTCTAGCTGAAAGTTATAACTTGTTAACTCAGATCTTAATGTTTAGTTTAATGAATTCAATAAAACTATTAGAAGATGAAGAACGATCTAACCCACCTCCCATGGTCAAACAAACTCAAGTCAAAGAGACAACCAATCCCAGTAGGTATAGGGGCCGTGTCCATGGCTACGTACTTGCTTCCCATTTACTTGAACCTTGTTTCCGGCCAACCAAGGAGGTGGATTGCTCCTCTTCTTCCATCCAACAGTCAGCAGAGTGCCCAGACGATATCGTCCACTATGTAGAAACCCCTGTACATAGCTAAATTCCCAAAATCCAAAACAAAATTGAAAATTCAAACCCAAAATCCTGAAAAAAATCAGAAATCAAAGAAAATCAACTGTCTGGCAGCTGCCATGTGTTTCACTCTCCATCCCTTCATGCATGATAAGGTTAGGTTGCATTAAAGCCTTGGCGGATTAGGACTTCGATCTATCGGAACCGAGGAGAATTCCATCTAGCTAAGTCGCTAATGCTCCAAGGAGCAAGCAATATGCACACACTCATATGCTTTCAAAATATGGCAACAGCCTAAACGGGTGACTATCCCAAAGATTTCTGGAAGACTCTAAAATCCTCCTTTTCCTCTCTACTCGACCGATCAAGAGAGTCGGCGCTCTTAAGGCCTTGAGCTCAGCAGCTGAAACATGATGCCCTCAAGTGAGAGTAGGACTCACCTTCTCTTCAAAAGTGAGACCAAAGCACATGAAGAGGGCAGTGTCCCCGCAGGCAAATGAAAAATTCAAAGTCAAAAGGGAGCAAAATTTCCAAAATTCTCAAAATCCCAAGCAAAAGAATGAAAAGAAAGAAAAATCCCAAAAGGGAACAAATGAAAAAAGCCTGGTTGTGACCGTGCCTGGTTAAGATAAAGAAAGCCCTACAAATCAAGTCCATATTCATGGGGCAACACAAGAGTAACAAATTCTGAAGGTGGTCCGAAATCACCGAAAGGGTGGAGTGAATTAAGCACGCTCATAGCTCATCATTTTAACGGTTTTGCTGATCCTCTTGTGAAGTTTATCCCCTACATTCTTTTTTCTTTTGAGGACTCAAAATCCGATGGAAACTCTGAAGGATATAACTCTGTTGACAGCTTGTAGCTATCTTTTCGAAAACACACTATATGATTGTCTACCCCTAAAGAACAAAAGCCTCTGCTACAAAGAAATCTCCATGTTTCAGGTATGTCAATGTTCCCATTCACATTTAGTGGTCTTCTTTCATCAACCTCGGGCTTAGTGTTGGTTTATGCCAGCATCACCTTGGATTTGGTGTGTACCACGTGGGGTATGGGACCCACGTGGGACCATCGGTGCTTGGCAGCCCAACCCGCCGCATGGATTATGGGGTCCGTGTGCGAAGCCCCTCATGCCCGCCCACAGCACGTCATAGAAGTGGGGCTCTGCGCTGCCATAAGGAAATACGGTCTAACCTTCGCTACCAGCTCGAGCTTTTAGCGCAACGGTGGGGGCTTGATCCTGTAAACTGGTATCAGAGCGAGGTCGCGGGTTCAAATCCCAGGTGCCGCTGGGGGGGAGATTGTTGGTTTATGCCAGCGTCTCCTTGGATTTGGTGTGTACCACGTGGGGTATGGGACCCACGTGGGACCATCGGTGCTTGGCAGCCCAACCCGCCGCATGGATTATGGGGTCCGTGTGCGAAGCCCCTCATGCCCGCCCACAGCACGTCATAGACATGGGGCTCTGCGCTGCCATAAGGAAATACGGTCTAACCTTCGCTACCAGCTCGTGCTTTTAGCGCAACGGTAGGGGCTTGATCCTGTAAACATATTGTTGTGCCCCTTGCGCTTTGTTGATGATGTGGTGTTTTAATGATAGCAACATAATTGAGTCACCACTTTGTCTTGAATATATCTGATCTATTCTGTGGGAGATTGCATGAGTGTGCCATGTCTGAATTTTGAAGAATGCATGTGTATGCTTGAGTCATGCTGTGATAAATTGGTTTGTGCTCTGTTCTGTGCATTGCTTCTCTGCAGATAATGTTCATGTTGCAGTTCATCAAGTCTATACATCCGTCTCACTGTTCACATGCATCAAGTATGTACAGCGTCCGTCTCATGTCATATGTGTTTACTTCATTCAGAACTTGGAACATAGTTTAACTGTGAGCATGGCATAGATCATGTCTGCATGTCTGTCTTTCACTAATATGGGTGCGGTGCAATGGCTGCGTTGACGCAGTGGATCAGCTGGGTTGACGCCATGCTGCTTTCTCTACTTTTTCTTGTGCATTAAGTCTTAAAGTCTGTTGAGGGTAGTTCATGCATCACTCTCTTTGCCAAGTGTATACATCAGTCAGCATTGCATCTTGTTCGCGAAGTCCATACATTGGGCCATTCATCAAAGTCCATACATTGCATAATGTTTGTCAAGCCAATACATTGCACTGTAGATGCATCGAAGGGAAGTATGCACATGGTCTGTTCTTATGAAGCCTGTACATTGGAAGTGTGTACAGTGTTCAGTTGCCTTCTCATAAGGTCTATACATCCAGTTGAACGCAAAGTCACACATCACTTCACATCATATGAAGTCTGTACATTGGAAGTATGTACAATGAACTGTTACACGCATCATTCCAGTTATCTTCGTGTCGTCATTTGTTCCATCGTGTGCTGAACACTGCAGCACCTCGTGCTACTTTCTGTGCCACCTCGTGTCGCTCCATCTGTGTCACCCCTATGTCTTCGAGTCTTCTGTATTTCGTGTTGTTTCTTCCAAGACCCCGTGTCTTTCTTGCTTTGTGATTACACTTCGTGTCGGTTTCTGTTTTCATCTTCGAGTTGTTCTCAGCCCGTGTCGTCCTCGAGTTCGAGTCGTTTTCCTGTGTCTTCGTGTTATCTTTTGTTTTTATGTCTTCGTGTTATTTTTATGTCTTCGTGTTGTTTTTATGTCTTCGTGTTGTTTTTATGTTTGAGTCTTCATGTTAGTTCTGTTTTATGTCTTCGTGTTGTTTTTATGTTTGAGTCTTCATGTTAGTTCTGTTTTATGTCTTCGTGTTGTTTCTTTCTATCTTCGTCCAGGTTTCCTCTGATCGCGTGTTTTACTACCGTTTTACTCTGTGTTATTTCTCTCTTCACCTCGTGTTGTTCTCATCTGACCTCGTGTCGTTCTCCTTGTAGTGTTAGCCTTGTTACTATATGCACTTCGTGTCGTTTTCTTTTTATCTCGTGCTGTAGTCATCTTATGTACCTCGTGTCATTTTCTGTATAGTGCACATTTTGCTGTTCTAATGTCTATACATTCATTTCTAAGTTCAAGTCTACACACTTGTTATCACATCTTAAGTCTGTACACTCGTGGCTAGCTGTTCAAGTCAATACACTCGTTGGCTAAGTCTTCAAAATCTATACATTCTATCCTTCTGATTAATCTCCTATGACTGTGTGACAGGTACTGTTCGTGGAGCCTATGCAGAGTGGGCACGTGATACGAGACTGGCATCTGGCACGTGATCTGAGATGTTGAGGAGCCTCCATGTGGACTGAAGTGTTGTGCCTCGTAGGCACAAGCATGTGCTATGTCGCCTTGATGATAGCAATGCTATTTGGTTTTGATGATAGCAAGACAGTGAGTGCATTTGATATTGTATTTTGATGATAGCAATGTTATTATGTTTTGATGATTGCAATAAACAAAGTGCATTTCTATGCATTATTATTCTTGAGCATTCTGCATATTGATAGCAACATGAATGATGATGTCTAGCATTGATGGCATTTGCTCTTTATATATGTGCATTACATTCTGTCAGATATCATGTCTCTGCATATATCATGTCTGGGTAGCAAAGTCTATACACTGGACTGTGTAATTGTGCATCATGCAAGTCTATACATTGGACTCTCGTTCAAGCCTTTGCATTGTCTTAGGCTAAGTGTGTACAGCGTCTTAGGCGAAGTCTGTACAGCCGTGTCTTATGCCCCTAAGTCTATACATTGGTGTTGGTCATCAAAGTCTGTACATCGCCTTCAATCTTCAAGTCTATACACCGGCTTATTCTTCAAGTCTGTACATCCACAGTTAAACTTGAAGTCTGCACACTAGTCTTCACTGTCAAGTCTGCACATTGGTCTTCGATTTCAATGTCCAATACATTGGGCTTTTACATGAAGTCTATACATTGTTGTTTGCAGTACAAGTCCATACATTGGACTGTTCATCAAAGTTTGTACATCAGACTGCTATAGTAAGTCTGTATAGTGAGTGATTCATTGGTGAAGTCTGTACACTCAACTGAACTTCAAGTCTAGACATTACACTGTAGCATCCATTGTCTTCGTGTTGTGTTTCTTTGATTGTCTTCGTGTTGTTTACTGTAGCAGCTCGATTTGTTCTGATGAATTTCAAGTCGTTTCCCAGTGAACCCCGCGTTGCTTCACCTCGTGCTGTTCTCATCGTCTTAGTCTTGTTTTCACTTCGTGTTGTTTTCACTTGGTGTCAACTTCTATTTTCGTCTTAGTGTTGTTTTCACTTCGTGTTGTTTTCACTTGGTGTCAACTTTTGTTTTCATCTTAGTGTTGTTTTCACTTCGTGTTGTTTTCACTTGGTGTCAACTTCTGTTTTCGTCTTAGTGTTGTTTTCACTTCGTGTTGTTCTCACTTCGTGTCGAATCTTGTTTTTCATCTTTGTGTCTGTCTCGCCTTGACCACACTTCGTGTTGCTTTACGTAGACCTCGTGTCTTGCTTGTTTGCAACCACTTCGTGTCGGTTTCTGTTGTCAGCACGTGTCGTCCTTAGTTCGAGTCGGTTCTTTATTTTTTCATCTTCGTGTTGTGGTCAGCTCGTGTCGTTCTCTTTGCTGTGTGTTATGTCGTGTTGTTTTTATGTTCGTGTCTCCGTGTTGTTTTTGTCTTCGTGTCTCCGTGTTGTTTTTGTCTTTGTGTCTTCATGTCGTTTTTGTTCCACTGCGTGCAGAGCATTGCAGCACCTCGTGTTGCTTTCTGTGCCACCTCGTGTCGCTTCTCTCTGTCCTCTAGTTGCATCTCGTGTCATCTTTTTATGTCTTGCTTGTTGTTGCAACCACTTCGTGTCGTTTTTCTTTCTACCTCGTGTTGTTTTATAACCTCATTTCGTGTCGTTCTCTTCGTTGTGTCTGTTCTGTCACAATGTATCTCGTGTCATTTTTTCCTTACTTCTTGCTGCAGTCACCTTGTCTATCTCGTGTCATTCCAAGTACAGTGCCATCGTATTACTATTACATATCTCATGCAGCTTTAGTTCCTGTGGCCCTCAGTGTTAATGGTTTTAATCTCATTACAGGTCCGAGGAAGAACATTCCACACTCCTGGGCTGCACGAGAACCGAGACAAGAGGAACCAATCTGATAAGGACACGTGTCAGGAAGATTCTGGATCGAGCGTGAGAGGCACACACGTTTTGTGCCCTATCCACCTGCTGTTGCCGCTATAAATAGAACCCTTCGTCCTCAGATGAAGGTGATCGAGTTGGCAAGAAGAAAAGCTCATACAGAGAGCCCCGATCCAGAAAAAGGAAGAGAAGAAAGAAAAGAAGAGAGCAGAGAAGAGAGTGAGAGTAAGAGCAGAAGAAGAAAAAGAGAGAAGAGAGTTGAGAAGAAGAAGAAGAGAAGTAGCAGAAGAAGCTCCTAGGAGAGTAGAAGAGAAAGAAAAGAGAGATAGAAAGTGAGCGAGAGAGCTCGTGGAGAACAAGGAAGAAGTTACCTGAAGATCTGTCTACTGGACCGTGGATCAAATCCAGGCCAGTCAGCTCCATGCGAGCCACATTTGTGTTATTTGTCTTTACAGCTTTCTGATCGCTGTGTATTTTTCTTTTCTTATTTTTCCTGTTTCATTTGGTTATCTGTGTTCTTCTGATCCTCAGTAGTGAGGTCGGGGTTCCTCCTGTTAGTTCAGGAGAAGGGAGATTGCTATCTCCGGTTGCAAGTAGCTGGGTGCTACTTGTGGTGTCCCTCCGGTTTGGAGGAAGGGAGATCTGATCTCCGGTTCTGGGCTTGTGGATTCAAGTCCAGGGGTTCCCTCCGGGTCTAGAGGAAGAGAGACCGTGTGTCTCTGGTTTGCTAGTGACTGGTGTCACTAGTGGTTCCCTCCGGTTGGGAGGAAGAGGGGAGGCTGTTCCCCTGGTCAAGCTGTGTGGCAGCACCTGTTGCAGACTGAGTCTGCTGTGTCTAGCGTGATCTAGTGGAAGCCACACTCGGTTTGAGTGTGGGGTGGATGTAGGTCTGGAGGACCGAACCACCTAAAAACCCATCTTGCATTGTGGTTTGATTGCTTATGATTTGCTTCCGCTAGATGAATGCATAGGGGCGCTCCATGCGTTTGGCTTCGGGTTGAGAAGAAGAGTTAATTAGTCTTCTTAGAATGTTTTAATTTGTCAAGAGAGCGAAATTCTTGTTGAGCGACTCCTTGTCAAATTCAGCCTAGTTAGCATCCTAGTGATCTCACTATATGCTTGTTTGGTTCTGCAACTGATTATTAGCTTTTAAGCTTATCTAGTTTGCGAACTAGTAATTCTAGTGAGCATCATATTTTAACTGGGCGAAAGTTTTTTAAAGGGTTATATTCATTCACCCCCCCTCTGAATACTGCACCGAACCCAACAATTGGTATCAGAGCGGGTCTCTGATCTAACAGATCTAACAATCTGCAGAGGATCTTGCTAACTGTTTAGTGCATTTTCAGAGTGGATGTATTGTGCTCGTTGTCTTGTTTCACCGGTTTAGTGCTTTACCTTACCCATTTGGTTTTGCTGCATTTCCTGTCGGTTGTTTTAGTAAGTTGATTCTGTTTGCCATCTGTCCAAATGGATCGTCCTCCAATTTATGATGGTTCTAACTTTGAAAATTGGCTAGGAGACCTAGTTGTGTATGTAGATTCCATTGATCCCAAACTATGGAGTTTACTATCCAAAGGCCCACATCGACTACCCAAAGACCAGACCAAGTGGTCTAGTGAGGACACGTTTAAGAACCGTGATAATGTCATAATTCTTAATATCTTGAGAGCTGCTGTTAATACTGATGTATATTCTTTTGCTCTCAGGTGCACATCTGGAAAGGAGATATATGACAGAGTCGTCTCTGCGCATAATCAGCAAGGTGATAGCTGCTTGATGGCCAACCGGGATGATGAAGATGAGATCTCATCTCAGGTAAGTTCTGAATCAGAAGGATACTCTTTCGATGAATTAATAGAGATGTATGAAAATTTGTTAGAAGTATCCAAGAAATTGAAATCTGAAAATAAAAAGTTGAAAAAGAAATGTGATAGAATAAATCTGAAAGATTCCTGTGAAAACTGTCCAAATATGAAAAAGTCTTATGATGCATGCATGCTAGATGTTCAGAATCTTAAGAAACAAAATGATTCTCTAAAAATTGAAAAACAAACATGCTTAGATAAAATGTCTGAACTTGAGAATCAACTGAATGATAAGAAAAAAGAGCATCTAAAAGGCATGCAAGAACTAACTGAAGTTAATTCTGAATTGGACAAAATGAAATTGGAGAATGAGGATCTTCAAAAGAAGAATAAAACTCTTATTATCAGAATGAATGAAATCAATGAGGTTTCACAGTCCTCTTCTGCTAAATCAGATTGTAAAATATGCTCTGCTTTAAGAGAACGAAATGAAGATCTCTTTAGTGAGAATGAACGGCTAAATAAACAAATTGCCTCACTTAAAGATGATCACAAAAGTCTGCTCGCTGAGAAAATTAAAGTGGAGGAAAGAGAAGAGGAATTAATTGAAAAACTGGAGCTAATGTCTGGAAGAGAGAGATGTGCTAATAATGAAATTCAGGATAAAAATCTTGAGGAAGAAAACACTGAATTAAAAGCTGAAGTTGAAAAACTAAAGTGGTTGAACACTGGCTTGTCTGAAAGACTTCTCACTATAGAAAAAGGGAAAGCTGTCCATGATGAAAATTCAGAAATTTTGAACAGTCTAGAACAGGAAATTGAGAAGTATAAAACTGTAAACCATGTTCTAAGCGAATGTGTTAATTGCAGTGAACAGGAAATAGCCAGTTATGAACTTCACATTGCCAGCTTGGAAGATAAAATTCATAATCTGGAAAATTCAGCTATTGAGTCTGCCAAGATTAAAGGAAAAATGAAAACTGTTGGGAAGAGGAAGGATGATAACTCTGAAGGGGGAACAAATTGCTGTTCTGATATTGAGAAAATCACTAAAGACCAGCTATATACCACTTTTGTCCAAAGCTCTGATGTAGCTGGTACTTCAAGGCAATCCCCAAAACAAAATAAAAATGAGAAATCATCTTTAAAATCTATCTTTCAGTTTAAAGCTCAGAAAATTGAAAAACAAACAAAGCTTGTTGAGAATAATCAGAAATTGAAAAGAAAGAGTCAAACAAAGAAGGCTAAGAATATTTCTGGTTGTACTCTGAAATTTGTTAGCTCTGCTGAATGTAATGGGTCAATGCAAAATGCTCATGCTTCATGTACTCATTCACATGCATCTAGTCAATCTGTTAGTAATCATGTCATCAGGAAATCACAAGTGTCATGTTACTATTGTGGCAAGATAGGACATGTAATGGATGACTGTAGATTGTTGATTGAAGATGAGCATGCTAGTGAAGCAATGCATTCTAGGAATTCATCCGACAGAAACCATGCCATTAAGAAATCTGTTGCTTATTGTTACTACTGTGGTAGGCGTGGTCATCTAATGAATGCATGCTTTAAAATGAAAGAAGACAATAATTTGAACTCTAGATTTTTCACACATGCTCATGGCCCACATAGATATGAATCTACTTCAGGTCAGCATATCATCTGTTTCAATTACAACAAGCCTGGACACAAGGCAAATGAATGCTGGTCAGGAAATCACAGGGGCAAAAATGAATCAAACAACAAGCATCTTAGATGCTTTGAATGTGGTAGGTATGGGCATGCAGTCAAGGACTGCTGGTTTGTTCAGGGAAATCATTTTAATTCCAAATTTGTAAGATTCCCTCCAAACAAAAATTTCTTGGGCAGAAATAAAGTTGGTCTTAAGGAAAAGACTCTTGTTTGTTATGAATGTGGAAAACCTGGCCACCGAGCTTCTGAATGCTGGTGGACAGGTAATGGTAAATCAAAAATTCATGCTTACAACAGAAAAATTCATGCTCAGTTTCATAGGTCTCATGTTGCTGTAGATATGCATCATAGGACCAGAAAATCTGTTGGTTCATGTCATTATTGTGGAAATTTTGGACATTCTATGTCTGATTGCTCTCTAATGGAATTTGATGACAATATTGCTAAGAAATTATTTAGAACACCTGATAGGGATAATTCAGGACCCAAGACTTCTTGGGTTCCTGCAAAATCACGTTGAATGACATGCTGCAGGTGTGCCTTGGAAATGAATAAGAGGGGTCAACCAAGGCACTCAAAAAGAAAACTCCATGATTCAATTCAGGTCAGTTCTGAAATCTGTTTTAAATTCCATTGTCTGAAATTGTGAGCATGAAAATTGTGAGTTTCATGTTGATTTGCTTGGTTGTTTTTTTTTTTTTTAAACTCTTCATGTCTAGCTGATCAGTCTGCATTCCAGACTCAGCTATTGAATTCAATTCTGCATATCTGATGCTCTTCTCTTGCTATATGTGCAACTGAATTTGAATGCTTCTTTAGTGTATACAGTTGATGCACTATATAGACTCTGTGTCCATGCATGTGTTTTGTGTTAATGCATTGCATGCTTGTTATTGAATGCATACTTGGACTGATTGTGTATAGACTGATTGTCATTGCATGTGTCAATGATGCTGTTCAATGCATGAAGGACTGCCTTATGTTGCATTGTCCTTGTTAACCCTGGTATATCAAATGGTATGTTACTAAAAGGCAGGGAAATCTGCACGGAGGTTCCTACCATGTGTGAGATGGTCTTTGAGACCAGGTCCTCCGCCTAGTACCATGGGTCTAGTTTTCATGAAGAACAGTGTACTGCATCATATGTTAAAAAAAAAAATTCTGAAACTTTAAAAGGAAGATGATGCATTTGATAAATTCTTTCTCTGATTGAACAAAGCATGAATTCTTCTTGAGTATATTCTAAAATTATGAGCAGTTCATTAATTTTATTTCATGCACTTTGTCAGGGGGAGTTTGACTAATGTTGCATAGTCTGCATGTAGAACAGTCTACTGCATAGCATATTTTTGCATCATGGTGTCAGGGGGAGCTGAGAGATTCTATTCAATTCATTGAACCCTATTTACTCCTCATTGTCCCCATTCATTTGATTCATATCTTTTGACATCAGATGCCATTGGACCATTTTGCCAATTGCTATCCTTTCCCCATCATTTTCACTAAACAACAGCTTTGCATCTGGTTTAGTACATTGAATGGTGATTATTGCAACTGTTTTTCTATAAGAATCACACTCACAAATTGAAAGGAACTAAAGGTTTAACCTTTATAAATTAGAGAGTTAAGTGTCTGCACTTCAGAACTTGAGATAAAAGAAAACCTTTATAGCTCTTAATCTTTATCTCATGGTAAGATTAGAAAAAGTTTTTGTAATGCCAAATGTGTTGATCTGGAAATTTCTAGAAAAGGCTAATAAGAGTGTGTACTGATTTTTTAAACAATCACTCTAAAAGAAGTAAGGGCAGCAGTAAATAAGATCATAATGCTATGAACTGAACATAGTGACAGAGCAATGGCTGAATTGCACTGAGAAATTGTGATCTCCTCCAATGAAGTAGGAGAACTCATAGTCATGAAGTGCTTCAGAATATCTCTGTTCAAAAGGTCAAATCTATAGAGGGAGTTCTCACTAAGTAACTGAGGGTACTGGCCTCTAATCAAGGTGTACCCTTAATGTCAAAAGTGAAGACTATTCTTTGTGGGTTTTGATCTGAAATAGGTCTAGTAGTTTATGCCTAGTAACTGGGGGTACTTGCCTCTGATCAAGGTGTACACCTAATGTCAACAGCATAAATGCCACTGATCTATTTACTCAGTTCAGGTTCAGAAATTGAAAAATGAAAATCAAACTGTTGTAACCCTTTGAAAATCAAAAGTCTATGAGTGGAAATTGTTTTTATTAATACATATTCAAGTTGCCTCTCTTGAATTTCCTTGTTTAATCACAAAAGGGTATTATGTCTGACTTATCTATTAATACCATGTGCCCTAGATTCATTGCTATAAATGGAATCTAAAACTCTTTTTCAGGGGTCAGGTGTTTTACTCTAGAATTATAACTGTTAAACCTGAATCTTTGTCAAAATTGTATGTTGCTGATTTTTAAACTTTAACAGTTGTTTATAATCATGCTTCCTTTCTGAACCTATGATTCAGCTGTTGTCAAGTGACCCTCCTACTTTCTCTACCTTGTTTATCTGTTCATATTCCTTCTCAAAGGGGGAGCTTCTATTTAGGGGGAGAAATAATTCAGGGGAGTCTTACTTTCAAGGGAAAAATGTTCTAGAGGAATTTGCATGCATATTGCACTTTGCACTCATATTTTTACTATTTTTCTCTTTTTGATCATGTCAAAGGGGGAGAAAATCTTGTGTGAGACTCACTGTCACATTATGTTGCCATCATCAAAAAGGGGGAGAATGTTGTGCCTCGTAGGCACAAGCATGTGCTATGTCCCCTTGATGATAGCAATGCTATTTGGTTTTGAGGATAGCAAGACAGTGAGTGCATTTGAGTGCATTTGATATTGTATTTTGATGATAGCAATGTTATTATGTTTTGATGATTGCAATAAACAAAGTGCATTTCTATGCATTATTATTCTTGAGCATTCTGCATATTGATAGCAACATGAATGATGATGTCTAGCATTGATGGCATTTGCTCTTTATATATGTGCATTACATTCTGTCAGATATCATGTCTCTGCATATATCATGTCTGGGTAGCAAAGTCTATACACTGGACTGTGTAATTGTGCATCATGCAAGTCTATACATTGGACTCTCGTTCAAGCCTATGCATTGTCTTAGGCTAAGTGTGTACAGCATCTTAGGCGAAGTCTGTACAGCCGTGTCTTATGCCCCTAAGTCTATACATTGGTGTTGGTCATCAAAGTCTGTACATCACCTTCAATCTTCAAGTCTATACACTGGCTTATTCTTCAAGTCTGTACATCCACAGTTAAACTTGAAGTCTGCACACTAGTCTTCACTGTCAAGTCTGCACATTGGTCTTCGATTTCAATGTCCAATACATTGGGCTTTTACATGAAGTCTATACATTGTTGTTTGCAGTACAAGTCCATACATTGGACTGTTCATCAAAGTCTGTACATCAGACTGCTATAGTAAGTCTGTACAGTGAGTGATTCATTGGTGAAGTCTGTACACTCAACTGAACTTCAAGTCTAGACATTGCACTGTAGCATCCATTGTCTTCGTGTTGTGTTTCTTTGATTGTCTTCATGTTGTTTACTGTAGCAGCTCGATTTGTTCTGATGAATTTCAAGTCGTTTCCCAGTGAACCCCGCGTTGCTTCACCTCGTGTTGTTCTCATCGTCTTAGTCTTGTTTTCACTTCGTGTTGTTTTCACTTGGTGTCAACTTCTATTTTCGTCTTAGTGTTGTTTTCACTTCGTGTTGTTTTCACTTGGTGTCAACTTCTGTTTTCATCTTAGTGTTGTTTTCACTTCGTGTTGTTTTCACTTGGTGTCAACTTCTGTTTTCGTCTTAGTGTTGTTTTCACTTCGTGTTGTTCTCACTTCGTGTCGAATCTTGTTTTTCATCTTTGTGTCTGTCTCGCCTTGACCACACTTCGTGTTGCTTTACGTAGACCTCGTGTCTTGCTTGTTTGCAACCACTTCGTGTCGGTTTCTGTTGTCAGCACGTGTCGTCCTTAGTTCGAGTCGGTTCTTTATTTTTTCATCTTCGTGTTGTGGTCAGCTCGTGTCGTTCTCTTTGCTGTGTGTTATGTCGTGTTGTTTTTATGTTCGTGTCTCCGTGTTGTTTTTGTCTTCGTGTCTCCGTGTTGTTTTTGTCTTTGTGTCTTCATGTCGTTTTTGTTCCACTGCGTGCAGAGCATTGCAGCACCTCGTGTTGCTTTCTGTGCCACCTCGTGTCGCTTCTCTCTGTCCTCTAGTTGCATCTCGTGTCATCTTTTTATGTCTTGCTTGTTGTTGCAACCACTTCGTGTCGTTCTTCTTTCTACCTCGTGTTGTTTTATAACCTCATTTCGTGTCGTTCTCTTCGTTGTGTCTGTTCTGTCACAATGTATCTCGTGTCATTTTTTCCTTACTTCATGCTGCAGTCACCTTGTCTATCTCGTGTCATTCCAAGTACAGTGCCATCGTATTACTATTACATATCTCATGCAGCTTTAGTTCCTGTGGCCCTCAGTGTTAATGGTTTTAATCTCATTACAGGTCCGAGGAAGAACATTCCACACTCCTGGGCTGCACGAGAATCGAGACAAGAGGAACCAATCTGATAAGGACACGTGTCAGGAAGATTCTAGATCGAGCGTGAGAGGCACACGCGTTTTGTGCCCTATCCACCTGCTATTGCTGCTATAAATAGAACCCTTCGTCCTCAGATGAAGGTGATCGAGTTGGCAAGAAGAAAAGCTCATACAGAGAGCCCCGATCCAGAAAAAGGAAGAGAAGAAAGAAAAGAAGAGAGCAGAGAAGAGAGTGAGAGTAAGAGCAGAAGAAGAAAAAGAGAGAAGAGAGTTGAGAAGAAGAAGAAGAGAAGTAGCAGAAGAAGCTCATAGGAGAGTAGAAGAGAAAGAAAAGAGAGATAGAAAGTGAGCGAGAGAGCTCGTGGAGAACAAGGAAGAAGTTACCTGAAGATCTGTCTACTGGACCGTGGATCAAATCCAGGCCAGTCAGCTCCATGCGAGCCACATTTGTGTTATTTGTCTTTACAGCTTTCTGATCGCTGTGTATTTTTCTTTTCTTATTTTTCCTGTTTCATTTGGTTATCTGTGTTCTTCCGATCCTCAGTAGTGAGGTCGGGGTTCCTCCTGTTAGTTCAGGAGAAGGGAGATTGCTATCTCCGGTTGCAAGTAGCTGGGTGCTACTTGTGGTGTCCCTCCGGTTTGGAGGAAGGGAGATCTGATCTCCGGTTCTGGGCTTGTGGATTCAAGTCCAGGGGTTCCCTCCGGGTCTAGAGGAAGAGAGACCGTGTGTCTCTGGTTTGCTAGTGACTGGTGTCACTAGTGGTTCCCTCCGGTTGGGAGGAAGAGGGGAGGCTGTTCCCCTGGTCAAGCTGTGTGGCAGCACCTGTTGCAGACTGAGTCTGCTGTGTCTAGCGTGATCTAGTGGAAGCCACACTCGGTTTGAGTGTGGGGTGGATGTAGGTCTGGAGGACCGAACCACCTAAAAACCCCTCTTGCATTGTGGTTTGATTGCTTATGATTTGCTTCCGCTAGATGAATGCATAGGGGCGCTCCATGCGTTTGGCTTCGGGTTGAGAAGAAGAGTTAATTAGTCTTCTTAGAATGCTTTAATTTGTCAAGAGAGCGAAATTCTTGTTGAGCGACTCCTTGTCAAATTCAGCCTAGTTAGCATCCTAGTGATCTCACTATATGCTTGTTTGGTTCTGCAACTGATTATTAGCTTTTAAGCTTATCTAGTTTGCGAACTAGTAATTCTAGTGAGCATCATATTTTAACTGGGCGAAAGTTTTTTAAAGGGTTATATTCATTCACCCCCCCTTCTGAATACTGCACCGAACCCAACATGAAGCATTTGGGCGGGAATCGTGGAAAGCACACGCCGCCCTAATCTGCTGCTGCTATATATATGTGTCTTCTTCCTCTGAAGAAGGGTGAGGGTGTAGAGAGTGACTGAAGTAGAGGCAGCCAGAAAAGAAGAACAGGTGCAGAAGAGAAAGAAGAGTGAGAGAAGGCTGAGAGCTAGATCGAGAGAGCAGAAGAAGAAAAAGAAAGAGAGACAGTGAGATACAGAGAGTGAGAAGAAGAAGAAGTAAGAAAGAAGAAGAAGAAGAAAAGAGAGTTCGTACTGGGAGAAAGAGAGAAGCAGTAGAAGAAGTTCCTGCTGGACCGTGGATCAAATCCAGGCCAGCCAGCTCCTGCGAGAGCCACATTTGATTTTATCTTTTCAGCTTTCTGTTGCTGGGTTTTGATTTTCTTTTGAACTATTCACTTGTTGTTCTTCCGATTGCCCTTTGGGGATCGGGTTCCTCCTTAGGACTCAGGAGAAGGGAGATCTTGTGTCTTCGGTTTGCAAGTAGCTGGGTACTACTTGTGGGTTCCCTCCTGGTTTGGAGGAAGGGAGGTTTGTTCCTCCGGTTCTGGTCTCGTGGGTTGCAAGGCTAGGTGTTCCCTCCGTGACTGGAGGAAGAGAGACCGTGTGTCTCTGGTTTCCAAGTGGCTGGAAGCCACTTGTGGGTTCCCTCCTGGTTTGGGGGAAGGGAGATTATTCTCCGGTTCTGGTCTTGTGGGTTGCAAGGCTAGGTGTTCCCTCCTGGTCTGGAGGAAGAGAGACCGTGTGTCTCTGGTTTCCAAGTGGCTGGGAGTCACTTGGGGTGTCCCTCCGGTTGGGAGGAAGAGGGGAGGTTGTTCCCCTGGTCAAGCTGTTTGGCAGCCTTTGTTGCAGACTGAGTCTGCTGTGCTAGTGTTACTAGTGGAAGCCTCACTCTGGTTTGGAGTGAGGGGTGGACGTAGGTCTGTTGACCGAACCACCTAAAATCATCGTGCAGTGGTTTGTTTGATTGCCTGCTTCCGCTAGATGCATGCTAGGACCGTGATCTAATTGATTATCTATCCTAGAGGTTAATTGAGTTTCTTATATGTTCACTTAATTGCTGCGCATTCGATGCTTGCTTAGGATCGTTCGAGAGCTTCTTGAGTTGCTGTCTTGCTTTGATCCTTCTAAGGTTCCTCAGGCTATTTCTGCAACAGTTTTGATTCCGCATTACTGAGCATTAGAGTTTTTAATTAGGCCATATTTGTAGAGGGATACATTCACCCCCCTCTGTATCCGGGCCTTACATTCTAACAATTGGTATCAGAGCGGTGTCTGCATACAAGGTCCAGCGACCTGCAGATTCGATCTTGCTGTCTTAGGTGCTAATTTGTTTTTAGTGCATAATTGTTCCTGTTGCCTTGAACTTTTTCGCTATTTATTTTTCAATGGCTTTACCACCCGTCTTTAGTGGTTCTGGCTTCAGTCAGTGGTATACTGCTTTACATGCCTATGTAAATTCTGCTAATCCTGATTTGTGGAAATTAATTTCACAAGGTCCTCACACCTTACCAACGAAAGTGTCCAAGTGGACCGACAGACACAGATCAAAGGATGGAGAAAATCAGAAAGCCTTTAACCTGTTGAAAGCAGCTACTGACAGAGCCTTATGGTCTTGTCTTCATAATTGCAGCTCAGCAAAGGACATCCTGGATAGGCTGAAGCAATTTCACAGGGTAAACGAGGACAACTGCATGATGGCTAACAGAAGTAATCCAATTGGCAGCAATCAAGGCAGCAGTCAGACTGAAGATGACGATGATGAGGTAAATCTCTTCGAGAATTTTTCTCTAGAAGATTTGGAGAATGCATATGCTGAATTATTTGAATCTCATGAACTGTTAAGAAAACAGTATAAAAAATTGAAGAAGGGTACTGGTTTAGATAGTTCAAGTTCTCCTTGTAGAAAGTGTGTTGAATTGAAAAATATTCATGATGCCTATATGTCTGATTCTCTAATGTTGAAGAAATAAATTTCTTTATTGAAAACTGAGAATCAAGATCATGTGAAAGAAATTGAATGTGTCAAGTCTGAATTAAACAAGTTGAAATCTGAAAATGACTCTCTTAAAGAGTTCTCCAATAAAAATGATGAAAAATCAGAGAAACTTAGACATGAGAACAAATTGCTGATTGAAAAGCTTAATGCCATAAAATCTGTAAACATAGAATTACAGAAAGATTCTGAGAAACAACAGGAAATGTTTCAAGAATGTCAGTCTCTCTCAGATGAATGGGTGGTTGATGCTGATCTCCTAGAGCAGAATGGTAAACTGCAAGAGGAAATCAATGAGTTGAAACATCTAAACACCCAGTTGACAGATAGGCTAATAACAATGGAAAAAGGCAAGTGTGTGAGTGTGGATAATTCTGATAGGTTGATGAATGCTGAACAAAAAATTGAGAGTCTAAAAATCATCAACTTAATGTTAAATGGAAATGTCAGTTACAGTGAACAGAAAATAGCTGGATATGAGCTTACTATCACATCCCTTCAACAAGAAGTTGATGATCTTTACAAGTCCTTATCTGAAGCTGATAAGGAAATAGAATTAAAACAGGAAGTAGAAAAACTCAAAAGTCTGAATGATGCCTTGCATCAACAAGTAATTTCCTATGAAACAGATTTGTCCAAATATGAAGCTAAAATTGCTGATTTGAATTTTGAGATTAAAGATTTGAAAGATTCTCTATCAAAATTTGTCAAAGGTAAGGACAATCTGAATAAGCTTCTTGGAAAGAGTGATAACTTTGAGAGAAAGGGACTGGGCTATAGTCCGACAAAGATAAAGAGTAATGGGAATGAAACAACTACTGTTTTTGTCAAAGCCACCAATCAGAACACAACCTCTGCTCCTTCTGTTTTCAAATTCACTGCACAAAAATCCACTGTGAAACCCAAAACTGTGGAACAAAATCAAAAACTGAAAAAGGATGAAACTTCACAGAAGAAGGATAAAGACACTCCTGTTACTATAAAGAAGGCTACACACAATTCACATGATCTCTCACACACTCACATTAAAAAGGGTTCATGTTATTATTGTGGGAAAGGAGGTCACATAATGGAGGATTGTGGATTGATGTTAAAGGATGAGCATGCTAGTAGAACTTTACATTCTAGAAACTCTTTTGATAGAAACCATGTTGCTAGGAAGCCTGATGCTTCATGTTATTATTGTGGGAAACATGGTCATCTCATGAATGATTGTTTTATCATGAAAGAAGATAACAAACTACAAGCCAGGTCTTCCATGCACTTTCATGATCCATAGGGATCTAAACACAATTCTAGTCAGCACATTGTGTGCTTCAACTGCAATAAGCCTGGGCACAAGGCTGCTGAGTGCTGGTTTAGATCTACTTGGGGTAAAAATGTTTTTCATAGAAGAAATTCTTTTGCTTGCTCCCACTGTGGGAAAAAGGGGCATACAGTCAAGGACTGTTGGTATGTTCAAAAGAACTATGTTACACCCCATTTTGTCAAATTCCCTGCAAAACCTTTTGTGAAAATTTCATGCTATAACTGTGGGAAGCCAGGCCATAAATCTGCTGAATGTTGGGTGGTTAAGAACAAGCATCAAACTGCTCATGCATATAACAGAAAATCTTATGAACATGTTTATAAACATCACCCTGCTGTCAATATGCATCATAAGAATCAAACACCAGTCATTTCATGTAGATACTGTGGAAAATTTGGACATTTTATGGATGACTGTTCACTGATGAAAATTAATGATAATGTTGCAATGAAAATGTTTAGAAAACCTGTCAGGGCTAACGTAGGACCCAAAGCTGCTTGGGTCCCTACAGGATCAAGATGATCAAATACTTTGCAGGTGTGCCTTGGAGGGAGAAATAAAAGGGGTTAACCAAGGCACTCAAAAAGAAAACCCCAGGACTCAATTCAGGTCAGTTCTGAAATCTGTTTCAATTTCATTATCTGAAATTGTTGTTTTGCTTGGTTGATTTTTGATGTTCTTCTCATGCTGTTGTTTGCACTAAACAAATGAGATTGCTTTGCACTGCATATGTCATTTGCATGACCATCATGATATATTAAATGGAACAGTGCTAAAGGGCATATGGAGTATGTCTGGATGCTGCTGCCATGTGTGAGGTGGTCCTTGGACCGTGTCCTCCGCCTAGTACCATGGGTCTAGTTCTCATTTAGAGCAGCGTATTGCATATCATAAATTTGAAGGAAATAAAATTCGAAAAGAAATGATTCATTGCACATCATGCTCTCCTTGTTAGAATTGTTGCATACTGCATATGTAGGATAGTGCATATCATAAAATTTTGAAAAATCTAAAAAGAAATTCTCTGCACTTAGACAGGGGGAGCATTCCTATTTCATATCTTCTTCACCTCATGAACTCCTTTTGTTTAAGTAACCTGATTCATTCTTTTGACTATGCGCTATTCAACTGTATTCTCTGCTGATATCTCTAAAAATGGCTGATCAGTCTGTATTCCAGACTCAGCTATTGTCTGATGATAAAAATCTCTTCTGATGCTCTTCTCTATTGCTGATTTACTCTTCCACCAGCTTGTACTCTTTCTTCATATACCTCTTAGCTGGTGTGACTATTTTGGCTCCATTATTGAGTTGTTGGTCAGCTAAATTTATTGTTCTGATCTGAGGAACTTAAGATGCATGACATGCAATTCAGTCTAAGATTTTGGTAGAAACTCCTATCATATGGATTTAAGAATTATCACTGAATCAGACTGATATACGATTAATGTATTCTCAGCTTTGTAATTAAATGAATTGAAAATATCTGTTGATGAGGTTTAATAAACTTTAACCTCTTGTGTCATGTAATCCTTAAAGTCTCTCATCTGATATCTGAAATTTGAAATCTAGGCTTCTTTGGTAGAGATACATAGAGTGAGTGTTGTGGTTAAACATTAACTTGAAAAGTTGACTAATTGAAAAAAAAATTATGAATTCAGAGCAATGACTCGGTCACTGAGAAACTGAGTTCCTTATCAATGAAATAAAGTAACTCATGTCATGAGGTACCACATATATCTCTGATAAAAATTTAGTGAAACAAAACCTGACAGAGCAATAGCTTATTTGTGTTGAGTAGCTGGGGAGTCTGGCCTCTGATAAAGGTGTCCTCTCATGTAAAAAGACACTCATATTGCTAACTCTGCTCTCAAAGTGAGAGGCAATGCCAGTTATCACACAGAGTAACTGGGTCACTTCAACTAAGACCTGTTGTGCCTCATGTAAAAAGGTGTTGATCAACTTAAATTGCTCAGGAAAAATATAATGTGCTTCAAATAAAATTATCTTGAAAAAATCTATCAACTCATGTTCTCCAAAAAGTGTTTAACTTCAATACTAACCTGTGTATTCTTCAAAGGTGCAATTGAGATCATATGTGTAAGATAAAAGATGACTATTTTTGAGTGTTTTCTGACTATTTGGTTTACTTTTATTAAAACTTGGTTTCAGATATGAGGATTGACTTTAATTTGACAAAGTTGGTATACATCAAAATTAAATCAGATTGGTTAATTTGCCACTTCATAACTCCTTATGATAGAAGAGTCTACATCCTTTAAGACTTATTGAAGTGTTGTATGCATTCAAATCCCTCATGATCAGATTCTTGCATGATTAACAAAGTGAACTTCTCTCTTATCAGTTGACTGATTCCATCTGCATTTTTCTGACCATACAAATGTGAGGTGCCACTCCCATTATTACCTTGTTCACTTGCAGCCCTCTGAACTTCAGAATCCTTATGGTGGTGGATTTCAGATTGATTCCTGAGATGCATTTCTCTCCACACTGTTGGAATCTTCCATCTTGTTCTGCAATAAGTTCTGATTCTATGATATTTTCACCAGAATTCAGATTCTTTGAAATGGCTGATTTCAGATTGATTTATTGGATAACCAGAGTCCATTCATGTGCTTCAGGGGGAGTTATGGTTTATTTACATCTAAGGGTAGAGTAGTCAATCATGCATGTTGATAGGGGGAGAGCTGTTTCATTGTCATAAGGGAGATCTTCATTTTTTAAGAACTATGACTCATTCTCTACATATATGTGCTTTCTTTGTGTGCTGCTTCTATGTGCTACATTTGACTATCAAACCATTTCCCTTCTTTTTGATTCTGTCAAAGGGGGAGAATAGTTTGATGATTCAGTGTGACTCATTATGTTGCCATCATCAAAAAGGGGAAGATTGTTGTGCCCCTTGTGCTTTGTTGATGATGTGGTGTTTTAATGATAGCAACATAATTGAGTCACCACTTTGTCTTGAATATGTCTGATCTATTCTGTGGGAGATTGCATGAGTGTGCCATGTCTGAATTGTGAAGAATGCATGTGTATGCTTGAGTCATGCTGTGATAAATTGGTTTGTGCTCTGTTCTGTGCATTGCTTCTCTGCTGATAATGTTCATGTTGTAGTTCATCAAGTCTATACATCCGTCTCACTGTTCACATGCATCAAGTATGTACAACGTCCGTCTCATGTCATATGTGTTTACTTCATTCAGAACTTGGTACACAGTTTAACTGTGAGCATGGCATAGATCATGTATGCATGTCTATCTTTCACTAATATGGGTGCGGTGCAATGGCTGCGTTGACGCAGTGGATCAGCTGGGTTGACGCCATGCTGCTTTGTCTACTTTTTCTTGCACATGAAGTCTTAAAGTCTGTTCAGGGTAGTTCATGCATCACTCTCTTTGCCAAGTGTATACATCGGTCAGCATTGCATCTTGTTCGCGAAGTCCATACATTGGGCCATTCATCAAAGTCCATACATTGCATAATGTTTGTCAAGCCAATACATTGCACTGTAGATGCATCGAAGGGAAGTATGCACATTGGTCTGTTCTTATGAAGTCTGTACATTGGAAGTGTGTACAGTGTTCAGTTGCCTTCTCATAAGGTCTATACATCCAGTTGAACGCAAAGTCCACACATCGCTTCACATCATATGAAGTCTGTACATTGGAAGTATGTACAACGAACTGTTACACGCATCATTCTAGTTGTCTTCGTGTCGTCATTTGTTCCATCGTGTGCTGAACACTGCAGCACCTCGTGCTACTTTCTGTGCCACCTCGTGTCGCTCCATCTGTGTCACCCCTATGTCTTCGAGTCTTCTGTATTTCGTGTTGTTTCTTCCAAGACCCCGTGTCTTTCTTGCTTTGTGATTACACTTCGTGTCGGTTTCTATTTTCGTCTTCGAGTTGTTCTCAGCCCGTGTCATCCTCGAGTTCGAGTCGTTTTCCTGTGTCTTCGTGTTATCTTTTGTTTTTATGTCTTCGTGTTGTTTTTATGTCTTTGTGTTGTTTTTATGTCTTCGTGTTGTTTTTATGTTTGAGTCTTCATGTTAGTTCTGTTTTATGTCTTCGTGTTGTTTCTTTCTATCTTCGTCCAGGTTTCCTCTGATCGCGTGTTTTACTACCGTTTTACTCCATGTTATTTCTCTCTTCACCTCGTGTTGTTCTCATCTGACCTCGTGTCGTTCTCCTTGTAGTGTTAGCCTTGTTACTGTATGCACTTCGTGTCGTTTTCTTTTTATCTTGTGCTGTAGTCATCTTATGTACCTCGTGTCGTTTTCTGTATAGTGCACATTTTGCTGTTCTAATGTCTATACATTCATTTCTAAGTTCAAGTCTACACACTTGTTATCACATCTTAAGTCTATACACTCGTGGCTAGCTGTTCAAGTCAATACACTCGTTGGCTAAGTCTTCAAAGTCTATACATTCTATCCTTCTGATTAATCTCCTATGACTGTGTGACAGGTATTGTTCGTGGAGCCTATGCAGAGTGGGCACGTGATACGAGGTTGGCATCTGGCACGTGATCCGAGATGCTGAGGAGCCTTCACGTGGACTGAAGCATTTGGGCGGGAATCGTGGAAAGCACACGCCGCCCTAATCTGCTGCTGCTATATATATGTGTCTTCTTCCTCTGAAGAAGGGTGAGGGTGTAGAGAGTGACTGAAGTAGAGGCAGCCAGAAAAGAAGAACAGGTGCAGAAGAGAAAGAAGAGTGAGAGAAGGCTGAGAGCTAGATCGAGAGAGCAGAAGAAGAAAAAGAAAGAGAGACAGTGAGATACAGAGAGTGAGAAGAAGAAGAAGTAAGAATGAAGAAGAAGAAGAAAAGAGAGTTCGTACTAGGAGAAAGAGAGAAGCAGTAGAAGAAGTTCCTGCTGGATCGTGGATCAAATCCAGGCCAGCCAGCTCCTGCGAGAACCACATTTGATTTTATCTTTTCAGCTTTCTATTGCTGGGTTTTGATTTTCTTTTGAACTATTCACTTGTTGTTCTTCCGATTGCCCTTTGGGGATCGGGTTCCTCCTGAGGACTCAGGAGAAGGGAGATCTTGTGTCTTCGATTTGCAAGTAGCTGGGTACTACTTGTAGGTTCCCTCCTGGTTTGGAGGAAGGGAGGTTTGTTCCTCCGGTTCTGGTCTTGTGGGTTGCAAGGCTAGGTGTTCCCTCCGTGACTGGAGGAAGAGAGACCACGTGTCTCTGGTTTCCAAGTGACTGGAAGCCACTTGTGGGTTCCCTCTTGGTTTGGGGGAAGGGAGATTAATCTCCGGTTCTGGTCTTGTGGGTTGCAAGGCTAGGTGTTCCCTCCTGGTCTGGAGGAAGAGAGACCGTGTGTCTCTGGTTTCCAAGTGGCTGGGAGTCACTTGGGGTGTCCCTCCGGTCGGGAGGAAGAGGGGAGGTTGTTCCCCTGGTCAAGCTGTTTGGCAGCCTTTGTTGCAGACTGAGTCTGCTGTGCTAGTGTTACTAGTGGAAGCCTCACTCTGGTTTGGAGTGAGGGGTGGACGTAGGTCTGTTGACCGAACCACCTAAAATCATCGTGCAGTGGTTTGTTTGATTGCCTGCTTCTGCTAGATGCATGCTAGGACCGTGATCTAATTGATTATCTATCCTAGAGGTTAATTGAGTTTCTTATATGTTCACTTAATTGCTGCGCATTCAATGCTTGCTTAGGATCGTTCGAGAGCTTCTTGAGTTGCTGTCTTGCTTTGATCCTTCTAAGGTTCCTCTGGCTATTTCTGCAACAGTTTTAATTCCGCATTACTGAGCATTAGAGTTTTTAATTAGGCCATATTTTTAGAGGGATACATTCACCCCCCTCTGTATCCGGGCCTTACATTCTAACACTTAGGTCAATGCATGCGCGTCACCTGTCGGTGCGACGGTGTTTGATTCCGGGTCAGCGTCGCGCAGTTGGCCATTAGGGTTCTAAGGTGTTCCATCATATATCATCTAGAGTTGTGAGGAAATAGACCCGGGTCGGGCAAATCATTTACCTTGAACACTTTTTGGGTGTATCTCCGCGGTCGGAAGCAACTGGGAGCCTAAGCTTGGCATGACGGCATTGTCATTAGGATAAGTCTTAATCGGCGAGACCATCATTCGAGGAGTCTAGAGGCCCAAATCAACCTAGATGTGCGCTTAGGATACCTAGGAGGTTATAGAAAGAGCCTATCCTTCCATCATTATTGTGATGTCTCATGGGCAGTTGCCAGACGTTGGCCAAAAAAATCAAAATATGTCAAAAATTCCTACATAAAAATCAAAATATTTAAAATCCAAAAAAATTGAAATATTCCAAAATCCCAAAAAATCTAAATATTCAAAAAACCCAAAAATGGAGAGGCATCTCCCCAATTCTTACACCACCACACCATGTCCTTTCCTTCATCACTACCCCCACCACTACGAACCCAAAGGCTACTCCCTTTCTTCATTCCATCCCATCAGGGGATTTATACATGCACTGCTACCAACCCAAACTAGGGGCAAATTGCACTCCCATCTGCCCATTTGAGCTAGCCAAATCCTTGGCTACCTTATCAGGAGGTAGAGCATTCCTCATTCCTTTGTTTTTCATGAATCTTAATGGCTATTGAACTCCGCCAGCTCGGCACTTCAACTTAAGTCCTAAGCAAATGAAACCCTCATATCACTTGATTTTTAGCAGATGCCTGGTTGCATTGCAAATACCCTTTTCTTAACTTTCTCTACTCCATGTCCCCCCTGATCGGACAAACGTCCTACCCATGTCAGCAGGTCCAGAACGAACTTCGGCTATGGAGCTTGAATCATCTTTTGGTATGTCTTCCCCAACTAGACACCTTGCTGGAGTCAATTGATGTGCTAGGTGAAGTTAGCATAGGCTCCTTTATCATCGGGAAGGGTCACCTCCGGGGACGTGCTTACGCCCTGGTGACCATCCCCGCGGAATTCAATTTTGTCCATTAGGCCCATTGTAAAGTTGAAGGATGATGTTTGCTTTCCTTACTTACTTATTTTAGTGAATGCTTCCTATTTAAATGCTTATTTATTTGTGAACTTCACTAATGTGTGTTTATGCAGCTGCAGGTCACATAGCATCGGGGTTCACTCCTCATCGCCTTCTCCTACTATTATATATACTATATTATATAGAGCCCGGAGGCTAATAACTTCGAGCACATAAACTCTGAGTTCCTCTCTAACAAAAATAATGAGGGGTTTATGTTCCCTATGTTATTCGATGGCCGTTTGGTTTCATGATTGACCTCAGGATGACGGACTCGTCGAACTCTCGACCGATGTCTTTCCCAGAGCTAGACAATATTACCTCTGGATATGCATTAGACAGGTTTTTCTCTTTAAACCCAGCATGCATCATATAGGTCCCTTTTAGTCCCACCATCGATCATACAAAAGCAAAACAAAAATGCATCCAACAAACATGGCATGCATTCATGCAGCAAGAAAGAAACAAGGGTCGAGACAAGGGTTTGCCCTTGGCCTACCCTGGACTCTATCCCTCTTTTGTCAATCATCCAAGTTCTTCAATTTCATCACTTTTTTGTTGTCTGCCTTATTCTACTCCGATTCGACAAGTCGAGAGTTTGTTTTGCATGCGATCGTCATGAGTATTCTGAGATTTGAAGGTCATTTTCCCCTTATCCTGATTTTGTTACCTACTCCTGTTTCAGGTGTCTTATATCTCCTTGAGTAATGGGTTGCGTTTTCGTCCCCTCAAGTCCCGAAGCGCTGCTAGGGGGTCCCATGCGACCGCAGATACAAGCTCTCTTAGATTACTTTTTCCTTCCTTCCTCCCTTTTGAATGACCTCTCTGGTCCCATTATGCTTGTCTGTTCTTTTGTGAAGCTCAATCTTGACTAAAGAATCCCCTTGAGTGGGATCTCCTATTAGGCTTGTTTCTTTGCCGAAACACCCATTTATCAGTCCGCCGGGCTCCCTTGCAAAATGAGCATTCCAGAGGGGCATTTGTAGATGCCTAATTTTGGACATCCCATGGACCCTTGTCTAGCCATCATTGAAGTGACATCTTTTCCTTGGTTGATTGGTAGTGTGGAGTCTCATCCTTGTTTAGGCAGGCTCCACCCTATCCCTTCGCGGATCCAACTAGGCGGCCAAGGTGCTGGCCGCCCACAACTAAGGGCGGCCAGAGATCTAGCCGCCCAGCCCCTTCCAGGGTGACCACAAGGTTGGCCGCCCAGCTTCGTCAAGGTGGCTAGACTGCTGGCTGCCCTCATCCCAAGGTGTCCAGAGTCCTGGCCGCCCACCATCCTAGGTGGCCAGACTGCTATCCGCCCAGCTCCCTCAAGGAGGCCATTGATTTGGCTGCCCATCTCCTTGGGCGACCAGAACCTTGGCCGCCTCCTGATAACTACAGTCAAACCCACGATCCGCCCACTCCAGGCAAGTTCTTCAGAACTGCTCCCACTCCGGGAGGTTCCAGGCTCACATATCCTGCATGTAACCCATTTTGAATGTTTTGGAGGGAGATTGCCCCCAGATACAAAAGCCATTCCGAAACCATCTCAGGGGGGGTGAGACACTTTCGACTTCGGAGGTGGGACACTTCCGGAGGTTAGACATTCTCTGGAGGAAGAGAGGACGCTAGTTCCTGGGAGCTCAGAGAGAGAGCTGTGAGAACGAGAGCGCCTTCCCCGATCTTCCCCTAGTAGCAGAACATGAAGTTGGAGAGCTCCGCAACGGAGAGTCCCAGTTGCAGGCGGCGGCCATCGACATGGCTGACCACCCCTTCTGAGCGGCCAGACATGTGGCCGCCCTCTGTTGGTTGACGGGAAAACCCCATCTTTCTTCCTCTATTCCTTATCTTGCTGCCTTTTACTTCATTTTACCGCATTGCATGCATATTAGCCTTGCCTAGATCCTACCTTAAAGAGGTTTTTCAACCCAAAACATAGGGAAGGCGGATGGTCGAAAGTCTCGGCCATCCCCCTTCTCGCCCCCCTCCCCGGTACGATCACCACCATTTGTATGTTTATTCCTTTGGTTTGAGCATATACTACATAATCATAGTCTAATGGTCTCTTCTATTTGCTGGTTGTTTTGCAGGAACTTCATCATCGACTCGCAGGGCTCCTTGTTCTTGGCCGGCCGAGAATGAGGACAGAAGAACCCACCGTCTCCCACTTCTAAGGCGTTCATGATCATCCTACCCCTGTGAGGCCCAGGTATAGGTATCTGACGATCACGTTATTTCTATTTTTATAACCTTTGCAGTGTAGCTTTGCAGCAGCATAGTTCGGGAGGCCACAACATCGCGACTACCGTACGCGGACGACCGCCACCTTCCGGCACCTACAACTGCACCTTATCACTTCTGAACCAATCAGAGGTCACCGTGGTCTGGCATCTAGTCCTCTCTGATGAAGATAGATGGCCCAGATTTCATCTTACCATATCAGGAGCTACCAACCTCGTACGTGGCAGACAAGAAGAAAAGAATGTCTACCCCAAAGGCATATCAGCTAGGAGACATACTCAGCAAAAGAAGATCGTGCAGCAAGTTCAAAGAAAAAGGTTGACTTGTCCAAAGATGGTAAGAAAAGCTTGAGAGAACGTTGGGCACCAAGTGCACCAGAGAATGAGGCTGAGCATATATAGGAAAGAAGCACCAAGCAGAAAGCAGGCAGAGGGCTCGTGGAAGCCAGTAGTTGGAAGAAGAAGCCTTGCGAAGTGAAGCCTGCTGCGAAGGCCCAGCTCCAGCCTTGAAGCATCTGAAGATAGACGTGATGTGGGACGGACATGCGACTCGACTTCAAATGGATATGTGATCCTCGGACTCTAAGCAAGATTGCGATCGTCCCTAATGAGGGAAGCGTCGGACATGCGCGGTTGAGAAATCGGCAAAGAGCTAGGGTGGTCAACTCAAAAATTTGGGCCCGGATCGGGTCACGGGATGGTCTCGCTCTCTCTCGCAGCAACAGTGATATAAAAATCCTAGCATGCTCTCTAGCAGCGGCATAAAGAAATTTATACAAAATAAAGCAAATGCCAAGATGGGAGCGAATACGATACCTCCACGCTACCGGGAGTGGGGAAGACTTCCCGACTGATCTCGTACTCCCGGAATAGTAAATACACAATAATTATAGCAAGACAAATTACTACCCACTCTACACAGGGAGGTAAAGGGCGACACAGCGGGACCTGGGAGTAGCGGGTTCGGGTTGACGGGCGGCTTCTTGCGTAGCTTCGGCGGCACACGTACTCACGACCGTGGGGCCCACGTGCTGGTCTGAGGGGCCGTGTGGGACCGGGGTGGCACCACTGTGGTGCGGACGCCTGGAGGGGCACTCCCTGGGACGGTGGTACGCTGGTTCGCCGGTCGGAGGTCGGGCGGCTCCGATCTTCACTCGAAGGAGTTGCTGTCCACGGATCTGAACTGCTGTTTCAGACCCGCGCACCCCGACGAAAGCTGTTGCTGCGATCACTCCCGATGTCCGATCGACGTACAAGAGGTACCGTTGGAAATTTGACTTAAAATACTTCGATCTATGGCTGGAGAAAGAAATTTGAATTTCCCGTTGATGGCCTTTGTCGAATATTCAAGCTGCTGGCTCACAGGATCTGAAAACTTAGGGTAGAAGTGCCTTTTCCTGAGAGTTGGCATTGACCGCATTGTAGACCTCCGATTCAGCTGTTGAGATCTTCATGAAAGTGCTAGAGGTCAAAGAGAGGAAAACGGGATATATTTTATGAAAGGTTTGGTGGTGATTTGACTGGGGAAAAGTATTTTATATCACTGGGTGGTCGGATTTGGACGGCAGAAAAAGATCTGAATTTGGGGGAAAGACACAATTTCTAAAAATAGGTAAAGGGCTTTTGAAATTCGAAGAAACTTTGTGGAGGATGGGGATGGTGGACAGAACCTCCAATAAATTTGGGGATTCAAACAAAAATCAAAAAGGGGGTCGAAAAGGGAAAGAACTAAGCTTCTGCTACACAGATCTGAAAAGGGACAGATCTGGAAGATAGAAAGACACGAAAATGGAAAAATATAAAATGAAGTCTAAAGGACGTGATTTTTTTTACTAGAGGTTGGGAACCAAGAGAGAAACCAACCCTGAAAATCTCAGCTCCAGATGATGTCGGAGTTGGGAGCTAAAATTCCCGGAGTGAACCCCTATCCAACAAAATAGAACCCAGGACAGCACTTTAGATCTTGCTTCCCGGCGGCTCGATGGCGGCACGAACGGCGGCGGCGGCGGCAGAGATAGAAATCAGAGGTAGTGGGGCTAAGATAGAAGGGGTTTACACTCTGAAATACTGAAGGAGGAGGGAGGAGCCAGAGGGAGAGGGGAGGGGGGCGCACCAAGCTCCAATGCTTGCACAATTTTTTTCTTTCTCATTAATTCACACAAATGGAAATTACATGCCTTATATAATAAATGGAAAATGACTCAAAATGCCCTCAGATCTAGAATTAGGAAGGGCATACAAGGTATAGAACTAATTAGTTCTAATAGGTTTTTTAACAAAAAATAAAAAACACCCATAAAGGGGGGGGGGGCGCCCCCTTGATCATGGACAAGGTAGGTGGCCTACCTTTGACATTTCAACCCATTTGTCTCCCCATGTGTCTAATTGACTAGTCAATCCATCTAGAAGGCCACCTAGGACTTTGACCAGCCCCACATGGCTTAGGTGGACCAATGGGGAAGGGCTAGGGGGCCCCAAGCTGGACCTACTACCAATTTGCATAAAAACCCAAGCATCCTAAGGGAATAACAACTTGGCTCATAAAGCCATACAATTGCGTATCTACTTTCCCCAGGATATAAAAATAAATATGCGGACACAAATACAAAAATAAAATATACATGCTCGGAGTTGATTCCCATCAATTCTCCCCGGGTGGGAAGAACTCGACCCCATCGAGTAAGTGGTGTGATGGCTCGAGTACACCGACGGATCCGTCACCGTGCCAAGTAGCGCGGGTGTGCTCCACTCCAAGTGATCATCACCTGCTCATTCTGTATATACTCGATATGCACAAGCTGCTGTGGGAACGAGGCTAGAGGTGGACACTCCGGGGTGGGGTCACTCTCAAGCGGAGGAGGCGGCTCGAAGACTCACTAGGAATCACCGCTGGGTCCCTGTAGGTGACTAGATCCGGGCATAGATGTAGAACTGATCCCATACTCCTCGAACGAGTGACATCAACGAGTTGCACAAGATGTATACAGACTCCTAACAGACCACAAACCACATGAACAACAAAACATCGGCGCACACTCATGACCCTAGGCAAACTTAGACACTCTTAGTACTACTACGACGGACGACAAGAGACACAAACACAAGGAACATACGAAGGAAGACTCGATAATGAGGACGGTCACCGTCTACATACACTAAGTGTAAAGAAAGAATAACCCACAACTTAATGCCATGAGTTCCATCCCTCGTCAACCGTCTCCGGTTCGAGAAGACTCATCCTCGAGTATAGAAATGTGGGAGGATCAGGGGATGGGTGATGGGAATATAATCAGGACGGCTAGTGTGAAGCACGACAAAAATGAAGTTCGGACACTCTCTCTCGTACGCATGGCGAAAATCAAACCATACCATGTCACCATAGGGTGTTGACAGTGGTACGGTAGTCTCCAGTGGTTGCACTACCGTAGGAGAGACGGGTAAAAGTGGGATGGTGGGATCCACCGTGGATAAAGTGGGCGAAATAGATGGGTCCGGGATGACCGGTGTGAGTAGGGTGACTAACAGTCCCTGGCCCTCTATTGGCTCACTCTCTAACCCCGAAACATTAGCAAGGTACTCCTCGACCAACTCTTGGTCAGCCTCATAACTCACTAGAATGAGCCCGGGTGGGACATCCTCGGTATGTGTGTCCTCTATGGTAGGGGAATGTGAGGGACACAGATCAGAGAAATGACTAGGACCCACATGGTTGGGCTCCGGGAGAGGTGGTGAGCATGAGTTCGTAGGTGGAGCGGACTGATAGGGGTGGGAGGTTGGTGACAAAGAGGTGGGCGGCTGAATGCCGTCGTGGAAGATGAACTCGCCAGGTAGGTGAGGTGGATATAAGGTGCAGGTCCTCCTATCCCGGTCAAAGATCACTCTCCTCTCTTCCAACTAAGGTCGCCCTAATATAATGCATGGTCCTGCTAGCGTACCAATATTGCACCAAGCGCCATCGCAGTAAAACTCAGAGCCGATCATCCTTTCGAACTCGACAAAAGCAAAATCACCATCGCGGATAATCTCACCCATCTTGGAGAGGGACTCCATGATATCAAGAGAAACCCAATTATCCTACTCCCTATCGGTGAAATGGAGTTCCGTTGTGGACCTATTGGGTAGAGTGGCTTTAGTAATGAGATGGGTGAAACCCAAGGGTCGGGCCATGAAGGCATTGAATCGGGCCACCAGGGATGACCACTCAGATGCATGGTCTTGGGGAACGACCATGGGGGTGGCGGATAGTGGACATGTAGACACATGGTGACAAGACACTAGACCGACTATGCAAGGTTGGAATGCACTAACTAATGCACACTAAGGACCCTAGACGTAAACCAAGACTCGGTACGTGGCAGAGTTAATCGATCCGAAGATCACTCGCGTAAGTGTACGGCCTTCCCGATAGGTGTAACCTAACGTTCGGACAACACCTTTTGATATACCGATTAATGGGATGCAAGTGCAGCCTATACCGACTGACAATGACTAGATGTAAATGACACTTTTTTTTTAACTTTAGACACCCTAGACTCAACTGGCGCTCTGATACCAAACTGATGCGGGACGGACACGTGAGTCGACTCCAAATGGATATGCGATCCTCAGACTCTAAGCAAGCTCGCGATCGTCCCTAACGAGGGAAGCGTCGGACGTGCGCAGTTGAGAAAACGGCAAAGAGCTAGGGTGGTCAACTCACAAATTCGTGCCCGGATCGGGTCACGGGACGGTCTCTCTCTCTCTCGCAGCAGTAGTGATATAAAAATTATAGCGAGCTACGATCCTAGCATGCTCTCTAGTAGTGGCATAAAGAAATATATACGAAATAAACTAAATACTGAGATGGGAGCGAATATGATACCTCCACGCTACCGGGCGTGGGGAAGACTTCCCGGCCGATCTCGTACTCCCGGAACAGTAAATACACAATAATTACAGCAAGAAAAATTACTGTCCACTCCATGCAGGGAGGTAAAGGGTGACAAAGCGGGACCCGGGAGTAGCGGGTTCGGTTGACGGGCGGCTTCTTGCGTAGCTTCGGCGGCACACGTACTCACAAACGTGGGGCCCTCGTGCTAGTCTGAGGGGCCGTGTGGGACCGAGGTGACACCACTGTGGTGGGGACGCCTGGAGGGGCGCTCCCTGGGATGGCGGTATGCTGGTTCACCGATTAGAGGTTGGGCGGCTCCGATCTTCACTCGTCGGAGTTGCTGCCCACGGATCTGAACTGCTGTTTCAGATCCGTGCGCCCCGACGAAAGTTGCTGCTGCAATCACTCCCGATGTCGGATCGACGCACAAGAGGTATCGTTGGAAAGCTGACTTTAAATACTTTGATCTATGGCTGGAGAAATAAATTTGAATTTCTCGTTGATGGCCTTTGTCGAATATTCAAGCTGCTGGCTCACAGGATCTGAAAACTCAAGGTAGAAGTGCCTTTTCCTGAGAGTTGGCATTGACCGCATTGTAGACCTCCGATTCAGCTGTTGAGATCTTCATGAAAGTGCTAGAGGTCGAAGAGAGGAAAACGGAGATATATTTTATGAAAGGTTTGGTGGAGATTTGACGGAAGAAAAGTATTTTATATCACTGGGTGGTTGGATCTGGACAGCAGAAAAAGATCTGAATTTTGGGGAAAGACACAATTTCTAAAAATAGGTAGAGGAATTTTGAAATTTGACGAAACTTTGTGGAGGATGGGGATGGTGGACAAAACCTCCAATAAATTTTGGGAGTCAAACAAAAATAAAAAAGGGGGTCGAAATGGGGAAGAACTAAGCTTCTGCTACACAGATCTGAAAAGGGACAGATCTGGAAGACAGAAAGACACGAAAATGGAAAAATATAAAATGAAGTCTAAAGGATGTGATTTTTTTTACTAGAGATTGGGAATCAAGAGAGAAACCAACCCGAAAATCTCAGCTCCAGATGATGTCGGAATTGGGAGCTAAAATTCCCGGAGTGAACCCCTATCCAACAAAACAGAACCCAGGACATCACTTCAGATCTTGCTTCGCGGCGGCTCGATGGCGGCACGAATGGCGGCGGCGGCGGCAGAGATAGAAATCAGAGGTAGAGGGGCTAAGATAGAAGGGGTTTACACCCTGAAATACTGAAGGAGGAGGGAGGAGACAGAGGGAGAGAGGAGGGGGGTGCACCAAACTCCAATGCTTGCACAATTTTTTTCTTTCTCATTAATTCACACAAATGGAAATTACATGCCTTATATAATAAATGGAAAATGACTCAAAATGCCCTCAGATCTAGAATTAGGAGGGGCATACAAGGTATAGAACTAATTAGTTCTAATAGGTTTTTTAACAAAAAGTAAAAAATACCCATAAAGGGGGGGGGGGGGCGCCCCCTTGACCATGGACAAGGTAGGTGGCCTACCTTTGACATTTCAACCCATTTGTCCCCCCATGTGTCTAATTGACTAGTCAATCCATCTAGAAGGCCACCTTGGACTTTGACAAGCCCCACATGGCTTAGGTGGACCAATGGGGAAGGGCTGGGGGGCCCCTAGCTGGACCTACTACCAATTTGCATAAAAACCCAAACATCCTAAGGGAATAACAACTTGGCTCATAAAGCCATACAATTGCGTATCTACTTTCCCCAGGATATAAAAATAAATAAAAGGACACAAATACAAAAATAAAATGTACATGCTCGGAGTTGATTCCCATCAATTCTCCCCGGGTGGGAAGAACTCGACCCCATCGAGTAAGGGGTATGATGGCTCGAGTACACCGGCGGATCCGTCACCGTGCCAAGTAGCGCGGGTGTGCTCCACTCCAAGTGATCGTCACCTGCTCATTCTGTATATACTCGATATGCACAAGCTGCTGTGGGAACGAGGTTAGAGGTGGACACTCCGGGGAGGGGTCACTCTCAAGCGGAGGAGGCGGCTCGAAGACTCACTAGGAATCACCGCTGGGTCCCTGTAGGTGACTAGATCCGGGCATAGATGTAGAACTGATCCCATACTCCTCGAACGAGTGACATCAACGAGCTTGCACAAGACGTATACAGACTCCTAACAGACCACAAACCACACAAACAACAAAACACAGACGCACACTCATGACCCTAGGCAAACTTAGACACTCTTAGTACTACTACGATGGACGACAAGAGACACAAACACAAGGAACATACGAAGGAAGACTCGATAAGGAGGACGGTCACCGTCTACATACACTAAGTGTAAAGAAAGAATAACCCACAACTTAATGCCATGAGTTCCATCCCTCGTCAACCGTCTCCGGTTCGAGAAGACTTGACCTCGGGTATAGAAATGTGGGAGGATCAGGGGATGGGTGACGGGAATATAATCCGCACGGCTAGTGTGAAGCACGACCAAAATGAAGTCCAAACACTATCTCTCGTATGCATGGCAGAAATCAAACCATACCGTGTCACCATAGGGTGTCGACAGTGGTACGGTAGTCTCCAGTGGTTGCACTACCGTAGGAGAGACGGGTAAAAGTGGGATGGCGGGATCCACCGAGGATAAAGTGAGCGAAATAGACGGGTCCGGGATGACCGGTGTGAGTAGGGTGACTAATAGTCCCTGGCCCTCTATTGGCTCACTCTCTAACCCCGAAACATTAGCAAGGTACTCCTCGACCAACTCTTGGTCAGCCTCATAACTCACTAGAATGAGCCTGGGTGGGACATCCTTGATATGTGTGTCCTCTATGGTAGGGAATGTGAAGGACACGGATCGGAGAAATGACTAGGACCCACATGGTTGGGCTCCGGGAGAGGTGGTGAGCATGAGTCCGTAGGCGGGGCGGACTGATAGGGGTGGGAGGTTGGTGACAAAGAGGTGGGTGGCTGAATGCCGTCGTGGAAGATGAACTCTCCGGGTTGGTGAGGTGGATATAAGGTGCAGGTCTTCCTATCCCGGTCAAAGATCGCTCTCCTCTCTTCCTACCAAGGTCACCCTAATATAATGCATGGTCCTGCTAGCGTACCAATATTGCACCATGCGCCATCGCAGTAAAAATCAGAGCCGATCATCCTTTCAAACTCGACAAAAGTAAAATCACCATCGCAGATAATCTCACCCATCTTGGAGAGGGACTCCACGATATCAAGAGAAACCCAATTATCCGACTCCCTGTCGGTGAAATGGAGTTTCGTTGTGGACCTATTGGGTAGAGTGGCTTTAGTAATGAGATGGGTGAAATCCAAGGGTCGGGCCATGAAGGCATTGAATCGGGCCACCAGGGATGACCACTCAGACGCATGGTCTTGGGGAACGGCCATGGGGGTGGCGGATAGTGGACATGCAGACACACGGTGATAAGACACTAGACCGACTATGCAAGGTTGGAATGTACTAACTAATGCACACTAAAGACCCTAGACGTAAACTAAGACTCGGTACGTGGCGGAGTTAATCGATCCGAAGATCACTCGCGCAAGTGTACGGCCTTCCCGATAGGCGTAGCCTAACGTTCGGACAACACCTTTTGATATACCGATTAATGGGATGCAAGTGTAACCTATATCGACTGACAATGACTAGACGTAAATGACACCTTTTTATTTTTATTTTTAGACACCCTAGACTCAGCTGGCACTCTGATACCAAACTGATACGGCATGGACACGCGACTCGACTCCAAATGGATATGCGATCCTCGGACTCTAAGCAAGCTCGCGATCGTCTCTAACGAGGGAAGCGTCAGACGTGCGTGGTTGAGAAACCGACAAAGAGCTAGGGTGGTCAACTCACAAATTCGTGCCCGGATCGGGTCACGGGATGGTCTCGCTCTCTCTCGCAAATGTATACGAAATAAAGAAATATATAAGAAATAAAGCAAATACCAAGATGGGAGCGAATACGATACCTCCACGCTACCGGGCGTGGGGAAGACTTCCCGGCCGATCTCGTACTCCCGGAACAGTAAATACACAATAATTACAGCAAGACAAATTACTGTCCACTCCACGCAGGGAGGCAAAGGGCGACACAGCGGGACTCGGGAGTAGCGGGTTCGGTTGACGGGCGGCTTCTTGCGTAGCTTCGGCGGCACACGTACTCACGACCGTGGGGGCCACGAGCTGGTCCGAGGGGCCGTGTGGGACCGAGGTGGCACCACTGTGGTGGGGACGCCTGGAGGGGCGATCCCTAGGATGGCAGTATGCTGGTTCACCGATCGGAGGCCGGGCGGCTCCGATCTTCACTCGTCGGAGTTGCTGCCCACGGATCTGAACTGCTGTTTCAGACCCATGCGCCCCGACGAAAGCTGCTGCTGCAATCACTCCCAATGTCGTATTGACGCACAAGAGGTACCGTTGGAAAGCTGACTTAAAATCCTTCGATCTATGGCCGGAGAAATAAATTTTAATTTCCCGTTGATGGCCTTTGTTGAATATTCAAGCTGCTGGCTCACAGGATCTGAAAACTCAGGGCAGAAGTGCCTTTTCCTGAGAGTTGGCATTGACCGCATTGTAGACCTCCTATTCAGCTGTTGAGATCTTCATAAAAGTGCTATAGGTCGAAGAGAGGAAAATGGGGATATATTTTATGAAAGGTTTGGTGGAGATTTGATTGGGGAAAAGTATTTTATATCACTGGGTGGTCGGATCTGGACAGCAGAAACAGATCTGAATTTGGGGGAAAGACATAATTTCTAAAAATAGGTAAAGTGCATTTAAAATTCTCTGAAACTTTGTGGAGGATGGGAATGGTGAAAAAAACCTCCAATAAATTTGGGGATTCAAAAAAAAAAACAAAAAGGGTGTCGAAAGGGGGAAGAACTAAGCTTCTGCTACACAGATCTGAAAAGGGACAGATCTGGAAGACAAAAAGATAAAAAATGGAAAAATATAAATCGAAGTCTAAAGGACGTGATTTGTTTACTGGAGGTTGGGAATCAAGATAGAAACCAACCCTGAAAATCACAGCTCCAGATGATGTCGGAGTTGGGAGCTAAAATTCTCGGAGTGAACTCTTGTCCAGCAAAACAGAACCCAGGACAACACTTCAGATCTTGCTTCGCGGCGGCTCGATGGCGGCACCCACGGCGGCGGCAGCGGCAGAGATAGAAATCAGAGGTAGAGGGGCTAAGATAGAAGGGGTTTACACCCTGAAATACTGAAGGATGGGGGAGGAGCCAGAGGGAGAGAGGAGGGGGGCGCCCCAAGCTCCAATGCTTGCATAATTTTTTTCTTTCTCATTAATTCACACAAATGGAAATTACATGCCTTATATAATAAATGGAAAATGGCTCAAAATACCCTCAGATCTAGAATTAGGAGGGGCATACAAGGTATAGAACTAATTAGTTCTAATAGGTTTTTTAACAAAAAATAAAAAATACCCATAAAGGGGGGGGGCCCTTGACTATGGACAAGGTAGGTGGCCTACCTTTGACATTTCAACCCATTTGTCCCCCCATGTGTCTAATTGACTAGTCAATCCATCTAGAAGGCCACCTAGGACTTTGACCAGCCCCACATGGCTTAGGTGGACCAATGGGGAAGGGCTGGGGGGCCCCTAGCTGGACCTACTACCAATTTGCATAAAAACCCAAACATCCTAAGGGAATAACAACTTGGCTCATAAAGCCATACAATTGCGTATCTACTCTCCCCAGGATATAAAAATAAATATGAGGACACAAATACAAAAATAAAATGTACATGCTCGGAGTTGATTCCCATCAAGACGTCTTCATCTTCTCTCTTCATCCTGCGAGAAGAAGAAGAATAAGCTTCGACTTCCTTTGAAAGAGAATCTGCCCTTCTTGGAAGCACTCCATCTGGAAGAAGCAAGGATCGCCATCCAGATTCCAGACAGGGCCTTTTGTTCTATCCTCAAGAGTCTTACATCCTGTCTGGGTTTTTCATTTAGGTTATCTTTCCTTTATTTGAACACTCCATTTGATACTTGGTTCGGTACCTACAGGGAGTTGTAGGAAGACAGACAGAAGGTGTTTCTGTTCTGTGGGTTGGCTGTGTGAGCCTGTAAGCTGTGTGTCAGCTTGGCTATGTGAGCCCGCAAGCTGTGTGTCAGCATTTATTTAGTGTCGTTGCACTAGTGAAGCCTCACTTGGTTGAGTGAGGGGTGGACGTAAGACTCTGGGATTGAGTCCGAACCACCTTAAAACTCCTTGTCTAGTGTGGTTGTCTGTGGGCTTGTTTTGCGGTAGATGCTTGCATAGGCCGTCTTCCTATCTCTCTTTGACTCCTATCTCGTGGATCTTCCTGGGCGTTAGTTTACCTTTCATTCCGCTGTGCCTTAATTTTTAAAAAGGGGGCTGATCTATTCACCCCTCCCCTCTAGATCCGCCACCAGCACACAACAAGTGGTATCAGAGCCAATCTCTCATGCAAGGGGCCAACAACCTTGAGAGAAACGGTGGAATGGCATCAAGGGGTTAAATGTCTGAGGGTCATTCTGTTAACCGGCCACCCTTCTTCACTGGTACTGATTACCCATATTGGAAAAATCGCATGCAGGTGTTCATTCGGGCGCAAGACTATGAGATGTGGAAGGTAGTGAGCAAAGGTCCGTACGAGCTACCTCTCGATGAAGAGCAATGGACTGAGGAACACATAAAAAAATCTACACTCAACTGGGGCACAAGGCATTTGATGAAGTGCTCTCTTCACCCAGCTAAGTTCTCATGAGTGTCTACATGTACCTCTGCCAAAGAGATGTGAGACAGATTGGAAGTAATCTATGAAGGCACTGCTCAGGTACGTGAAACAAAGGCCAACATACTCATTACAGAATATGAGATGTTTAAGATGAGGCCTGAAGAATCTATTTCAGACATGTACACTCGTCTGTCTCTGCTCACTAACAGTTTGACTAGTTTAGGAGAGACATACACAGAACAGGAGATTGTAAGAAAAATTTTAAGGTCATTGACTCTGGCCTGGCACACGAAGGCAACTATTGTAGAAGAGTCAAAAGACCTTTCAAAAACTAAGGTGGTTGAACTCATAGGTTCCCTGATGACCTATGAGATAAACTTGAAGAGTAAGGAAGTCGAGATAAGTAAGAAAAAGCCTATCGCTCTGAAAGCTGGTCCAAGCACTCAAGCCACTTCCGAGGAAGGTGAGACCTCTTGCAGTGAGCAAGATGAAGATCAAGTGGCTATGCTCACTCGCAGGTTCAGAAAGTTTTTGAAAAATGAAGGTAAAGGCTTCATAAAATGGAAGCCTCAAGTAAAGAAAGCGTTCAAATCTAAACCTGAAAACTTAAACAAATCTGACAGAGTTATTTGTTATTCTTGCAACAAACCAGGACATATCTGAACTGAATGTCCTGAAAAAATGAAGAAAGCCTTCAGGAAGGAGAAAGGCAAGAAGAAGAAAAACAAAGCTATGGTGTGCACATGGAGTGATGAGGAAGAGGAGGAAGATGGAACAAGCTCCTCAGAAGATGCAACAGAAGACATCTGCCTCATGGCAAATGGGGATGAACAATCTGAGGTACGTTCCCCTGTTGAGTATTTTACAATCACTAACTGGGAAGAAGCTTATATTGAGCATATGGAAAAATATGACATGTATAAAAATAAAAAATAAGGCCTTAAAAAAGAAAATCAACTCAACTATGCATGATTAAGGCTTAGATGATAAAACTGCTTCACTAGAATCTGAAATAGAAGATTTGAAGAAAATGATAGAAGACATGGAACAAGGGAGAAATGAAATGAGAGATCTGGAAGTTGAAAATGAAAATCTAAGGGATGAAATTGATGATCTGAAAAGAAAAATGGAAAGCTATGAAAAAGATAAAAAATTGAGCAATGAAAAATATGAAGCTATAAAACAAGTCAACTCTAAGCTACTGAAAGATGCTGAAAAACATCAAAAAGAGTTGAAAGATAAATAAAATTCTTTGGAGAAGTTTGTGGATGGAAGAGATAACCTAGAGGCTTTGCTAGGTACTAAAATGAACTTTAACAAAGAAGGGTTGGGTTTTAATCCCACAAATAAAAAGAAAATTAGTTTGAAAACTGTCACTTTTGTATCTTCTGCAGGTGCCTCAAGTTCAAACACCAAACCTGCTCAAAACAAAGGAAAAGAAAAGGTGGGAGAACCCATAAAGAAAAATCTTGAAAAACCCAAAAATTCTCCTCATAAATCCCAGCCGAACCACCAGAAATCAAAGGCCAAGCCAGTTTACACCAAGGTTAGAAGTGGTCAAAGGGGGAATGCTGGTCTATATCATCCTCAGCTAGGGTCAAGGCATCTCTGGTATTCCAATAGTCAGGAAGATAGAAACCCCTTCATGCATCAACACACACAATCCTATAGGTCGATGCAGTCACTATCATAGGTCAGTGCAGTCATACACATACAGACCTGATCCAACCTATTACCCTATGAACCACTATACCTTCTATAAGCCAAGGACAAACTATAGGAACCAGAATCACCCCTTTCCAAACTTCTACCAAAAGCCAAAGGGTAACAAGGTTCCTGAAGAGGGTAGAAAATTGAAAATTGAAAACTGAAAACAAAAACTCTTCATCAAGCAATAAAATGAAAAATGAGAAGAAAAATTGGATTCCTAAATCTATTTTATCTTGCTTTGCTGAAATGAAAAGTTTACTGGGACCTAATTATCCTTGGGTTCCAAACATTGTTACTTGATCACTTGTGCAGGAGTGTCTTGCAGCCGTGCACAACAAATGATATCTTGATAGTGGCTGCTCAAGACACATGACTGGGGACAGAACAAAGTTTTATCTCTTAGTGGAAAAAGAAGGTGAGAATGTAACCTTTGGTGAGAACAATAAAGGGAAAATCATCGGTTCATGTAAAGTTGGCAAAAATCCCTCAAATTCCATTGAAAATGTCTTGTTGGTTGAAGGGTTGGAATATAATCTTTTGAGTATAAGTCAATTGTGTGATAAAGGACATCGAGTAGTGTTTGACTCTTCTGAATGTAAAATTTTGAAACCAAACTCCAAAGAAAAAAGGTTTTCTGGAAAAAAAGTCAACAATGTGTACATAATTGACTTAGATGATCCAGCCCATTTGAATCTTTGTCTTGCTGCACCTCAATCTGAACTTGCATGTCTGTGGTATCATAGACTAGGACATGCTAGCTACAATGTTCTACACAAACTCGTGAAACATTGTATGGTGAAAGGACTACCTGAACTCAAATTCAAACAAAATGACAAAATTTGTGAGGCATGCACCCTAGAAAAACAAACTAGAAAATCTTTCTCCAGTAGAACTATAAGCCTATCATCCAAACCGCTTGAACTAATCCATATGGACTTGTTCGGTCCAACAAGAACTGCCAGCTTAAGTGGAAGGAGATATGGGTATGTTTTAGTAGATGATTTCTCTAGGTTCACATGGGTGTTCCCTCTTGTGCATAAAAATGATGCTTTTGGTGAGTTTCAGGAGCTCTACATGAAGGTGAAGCAAGATGGTAAGTTTAAAGTTTCTAACAGACTTCCAGATCATGGTGGTGAGTTCGAAAATGCTGATTTTGATAATCTTTGCAGGACTGAAGGGATAAATCATAAGTTCTCATCACCAAGAACCATTGAACAAAATGGGGTGGTTGAGAGAAGAAATAGAACTCTCATAGAAATGGCCAGGACCATGCTTGCTGAAAAGTAACTACCAAAGAGGTTTTGGGCAGAAGCAGTGAACACTGCATGCTATATTATCAACCGATCAATGGTAAGGCCATTCACTAAGATGACACCTTATGAGCTGTTCAAAGGTAAGAAGCCATCTCTCTCTCACATGAAAGTATTTGGTTCAAAATGTTTTGTTCATAACAATGACAAAAGAGATTTAGATAAATTTGAGCCCAAGAGTGAAGAAGGTATATTTCTTGGATATTCTAATAGGTCCAGAGCTTATAGGGTCTATAATCTCAAAAGTCTAACTGTGGAAGAGTCACCTCATGTTACATTTGATGAAACTTATGATGATAAATGTAACATGAAAAATGATGATGAGGAGGAGTTCATAGAGACCAAAGAAAAGAATGACCCTTCATAAGAGGAGACAAAAAGAAATGATGATGTGGCAGATCCAAGTAATACAACGGTCATGGGTACAGGTGCAGGTAACAATCCTATGGATGTTAGAGTGCTCAAAGATCATCCGCTAGAAAATATCATAGGAAGCCTACAAGATCCACCTAGAACTAGGTCACATTTCAAAATTGTTGATGAACTAGAACAACTTGCTCTTGTCTCCCAAATTGAATCAAAGAACATTGAAGAAGCTTTGAAAGATGAGAACTGGATAAATTCCATGCAAGAAGAATTAAACCAGTTTCAAAGAAATAATGTGTGGCATCTAGTTCCTAGACCCTCATAAAAAACTGTCATAGGTACTAAATGAATTTTTAGGAACAAGCTTAGTGAAGATGGAACCATACTTAGGAATAAAGCTAGATTAGTGGCTCAGGGGTACGCTCAAGAATTTGGAATTAATTTTGAAGAGTCTTTTGTCCCTGTATCCAGATTATAAGCAATTAGGATTTAACTTACTTTTGCTTGTGCTCATAAAATAAAACTGCAACAAATAGATGTAAAGAGTGCCTTTCTAAATGGGTTGATAAAAGAAGAGGTTTTTGTTGAACAACCCCCCAGTTTTGAATGTTCTTATCATAAAGATTATGTATTCAAGCCGGACAGGGCTCTCTATGGTCTGAAGCAAGCACCCCGAGCTTGGTATGATAGACTAAGCTCGTTCCTCACTGAAAAAGGCTACGTTAGAGGTAACGTGGACCAAACCCTCTTCACAAAAAGATAAGGTAAATATATCTTGTTAGTTCAAATCTATATTGATGATATTGTGTTTGGTTCTACAAAGCCCAAAATGTGTGAGATTTTGCTGACCTTATGACCAGTGAGTTTGAGATGAGCCTAATGGGTGAGCTTAAATTTTTTCTTGGCTTGCAGATCTGTCAGAGCGATGAAGGATGCTTTATAAATCAAGCCAAGTATGTGAAGGAGTTGTTGAAAAGGTTTGATATGACAAATTGTAAATCTATCTCAACTCCTATGGGAACAACTACATCACTGGATGCAGATGAGAAAGGACAATTGGTGGATTCAAAGAACTATAGAGGTATGATTGGATCATTACTCTATTTAACCGCATCTAGACCAGACATCCAGTTTAGTGTTTACCTTTGTGCTAGATTCCAAGCTAGTCATAGAAAATCTCACTTGACTACTGTCAAACGTATCTTTAGATACCTTGCTAGCACTCAAGACATGGGATTGTGGTATCCAGCATCTTGTGAATTTTCTCTCATTGCTTATTCAGATGCTGACTATGCAGGATGTAAACTAGATCGCAAGAGCACTAGTGGCTATTGCCAATTCTTGGGTGGATGTTTAGTCTCTTGGGCTTCCAAGATGTTGAACCCCCTCCTCATGTATTATGTCTTATGGATTTTGATGATGACCAAATGAATTTATATGAACTGAAAATGAGCTTTTCTAACATTTTGGAAGTGATCACATCACATAAGGATTTGGCGTTTAGAAGGCTCAAGAACATCATCTCAAGAGTAAGTGTTTTGATTTGAATTTGGACGAAGAATCTAATTCAGAAGTTGTTTTGACAGGACAATCTATATGGCCAAAGATTACCAACGTTCGAGGACGGTTGGTGAGATCGACTTCAACATATTGACTTTTGAATGTGTGGTTTGAAGTTCTTTATTTTGATCTGAAGGATTAAATTGGTTTAGAACTATCTAAGTTTAAATGGTTTGAGTTTCATTCCCTCTCATGCTTTAAAAACCATCTTGAAACCCCTAGACTTGTTCTTGGACTTAGTGAGTCTTTCAATCAATATTTTGGATGTTCTGGAACAAGGGTCGACCCCTTGGGTCGACCCCTAGGCCCCCTGGTTCTGTTAAACGTAGGCCTTTCATCTCCAGCTGAAAGGGTCGACCCATTGGGTCGACCCCCAGCCGCAAGGGTCGACCCCAAGGGTCGACCCCAAGGGTCGACCCCTGGTGATTCTTTTTTAGAACCCGGCGGGTTCCTTCAGCAGACCTGCAAGGGTCGACCCCAAGGGTCGACCCATACACTCGAGGGTCGACCCCAAGGGTCAACCCCTGAAAACCCCTTTTGCCAGATTTGTTAAACCAGCACGGGTTCCTGGAAGGGTCGACCCCAAGGGTCGACCCATGCTGTCTGGCCCATCTAGCCCCTCACGAGGGTCGACCCCAAGGGTCGACCCTTTCAGGTCTGGGCGGCGCCGTGAATGTGGACTCTTGGCATTTCGACCAAATGGTCCAACCACACTTGTGTGGTTGTCCTTAATCCACTCCATAACAAGTGGATCTTGTCCCATGGCTGTCCCTTGACCACCCTTGGCCTATATAACATCTTGTACAGGATGAAAACCCTAAGAAAAATTTGTATGTCCTGGTTTTGGGTTTCTTTCTAACATTTGTGTGTGCAGGTTGCAGCAGCCACCTCCAGCCCTTGTTCCACCTTGGTGTGTGCGTGAATGTGAAGGAAAGAAGGAGGAATCAAAGTTCCAATCAAGCCTCTACTGCTGGCTATGAGCGAAATCAAGATTCAGCCACATCCGAGCCAAGATCGTCAAGAACGGTCATCGTGCTGCATAAGTGTTTGATAAAATTCGCAGAAGAGAAAGGGGGAGATCCAACCAGGATAAATCAATCATTCTTCACTCTTTCCATTCTGAATCATTTAGCTTAAACTTGAGCATATGTTTGTAATCATTATTTCAGATATTTATGTGTGGTGTTCGTGTTTGGTAACACGAACGTGTGTGTGTGTGTGTGTGTGTGTGTGTGTGTGTGTGTGTGTGTGTGTGTGTGTGTGTGTGTGTGTGTGTGTGTGTGTGTGTGTGTGTGTGTATGTGTGCTTGTTGTTCCACACAGTGTGTGTGTGTGATTCACTACATAGTGAAGCTTTAATCCTCCGTGTGAGGGGTGGACGTAGGGGACACGGCAGTGTACCCGAACCACCTAAAAATTCTGTGTGTCTATTGTGGTTTGCTATTCCGTTTGCTTGTCGAGTGGGCTTCGCGGTGAGGTGAGCATTCACCATTTTCTCTATCAATCACACCCACTTCACACGCATTCACGAGTGTGATCCTGTTCGTGTAAGGCTAGAGCTTGTTTGCTTAATTAGTATAGAATTCACGCAGGTAGTTTCTTTTAATTGGCCATCAATTCACCCCTCCCCTCTTGATTGCCACCCTCCGGGACTCAACATAAGAAACAACACTCGGTTGCACTCTCTACTGCAAAGGCAGAATATGTAGTTGTAGGGAGTTGTGACACCCAAGTGTTGTAGATTAAACATCAACTCTAGGATTTCTTAGTGGATCTTGGATGCGCCCCTATCTTATGCGATAACACTAGTGCTATAAGTCTTGCTAAAAATCCAGTGTTGCACTCTAGGACCAAGCACATAAATATCAGGCATCACTTTATTAGAGATGAAGTTTTCAAGAAAAACTTTAAGTTGCATTTTGTCCAATCAGAAAATTAAGTTGCAGATATCTTCAGCAAGCCATTATGCACAGACAGGTTTTCTACTCTAAGAAGGGAGTTGGGTCTATGTAGACCTCAATCAAAACAGGTTTGAATTGATTGATTAACTCTCTCACTATGTTCCTAGCATGACTATAAGTACCTGCTTTCTGAACTTATCTGCTGAACTGGCAAAAGGGGAGTTTAACTGTCTTTGGACTATAATAAATAAAAATCACATGCATATCTGACTTTATCTTGTTAATACCTGTTTACACTCTCATGAATAATCAAAGTGATTATTGTTCATATTGCATTTTACTGTGACTAGTCAACTGCATGTTCATAAAGCATTGCATGGTGATGGGTTGCTTTACAAGTCTTTATTTGACCATGGTATATAAAATACTGAGTGTGGAAAGGCAGGTTATGCTTGCCTGAAAGCACTCACTATGCGTGAGGTGGTCTTAGGACCTATGTTCTCCGTCAGGTACCAAGGGTCAAGGTATCATGTAGAAGAGTCTAGACATTTCTGTGGATACCTTATTTGAATCCCTGCATATATGCTGCATTCAGAATTCTCATACATTGCATGCATATGGGGGGAGACGTTCTGAGTGCACAACATATCACTCTTTTTGAAAATTCCAAAAAGATCTATTGTCATGCATACTCTCAGGGGGAGCATCTGTCAAATTTTGGGAACTGCATTTGGGTTAGTCCATCTATGTTTTTTTTTGAAAACTCTCTGCTCATTGCATATTGCCTCTCCTTGAACTACCCTTGATTCAGAATTTTGTCAATCTGATCATCTATTCATTACAATTGAGCAAATCATTTATAGGAATCTTCTTGCAAGTAGGATCTCTGATTGACCTTAAATAACTCTAATGGTTTAGGTCAACTACATTTCAAGAGTTTGGGAGATAAACTCCTCAGGTTTAATAGACCTCAACCATCTTCTACAAAATGTTGTGTCCCTGTGCACTCTCTAGGAATCAGAAAATTTGAGATCACTAGCAGCTATGGTTGAGAAACCTTGCTTAAGTATTGTCCTTAAACATCGCATGGTCTGAAATTTTCTAAAGGACAGTACATGTCAAAATTTTTATCAATGCTCATGATAGAGCAATGGGTGTATGCACAGAGAAATTAGGTCCTTCATCAAAGAAATGAGGATGAACCTATGTCATGAAGTGCCATTGCTATCTCTATTCAAAATGAGACAGAATAGTTAGTCTCACTGAGTAACTAGGGGTGATGGCGTCTAATCAACGTCCATCCTTACGCCAAAAGGTGTAGACTAAACTTGACTGTTCAAACAAAAGTATGATGATCCAAAACAAAGTGTGAACTTGACCAAAGGTCAGACATATTGTTGTATTCTTGAAGTAAGCTCAGCTATGTTCATCGTGTTTATTTTCAATACCTCTCAATGGTCACTCCTCAGGGAATTACTGATTTTAAATGAGTAAGTTTCAAGGAGCTAAACTTGGATAAGACTTTGTAAACTTGGTTTATTTCTATTACATCTGACTGGAAATTAATTCCAACTCTACTTGTATTTTTCTTAAACCATGCAGATAATAGAGATTGATCATGGGAGTTCTTAGTGCAGAAGAATCTGAAAACTACTAGCTTGGTTAATGAATGTTATCTTAGATTGACTTTTCTGCAACCCTCTCTTTACCAACCATTCATTTACCCTCTAGCTACAAGCTTCCATCCCATTGCTTTTTGATGTTGTCAAAGGGGGAGAGTAAGCGTGTGAGCGTGTGTGTGATCGCAAGCTAGTAACATGTGCATGATGTGCATGATCATGTGTATGAGGTCTTCATGCCAATGAATGCCATCTGTTAGTTATTTATGACTCATAGTAATTACCATCATTAAAAAGGGGGAGAATGTTGTGCCCCTGTGGCTATGGTTTAATTCTCTAAATATGTTTTAATGATGCTTGAACTATGAGTCATACATATGGTTAATAATACTGTTGCTAATGAGTTTTCTAATGTGTTGATTGGCCTATGAAGAAGTTGAAATATTCCTTGAAAAGTCAACACTGGTCAATGAAGGTTAACGCTACTGGTCAAACTGGAAGTCAGCTCGTTGACAGATTTGGTCAATGCATATCTCAGTATGAGGAACTAAAGTCGATGCTAGTGACCAATATGGTGATAGATCACACGGTGGGTGAGCTAGAAGGGGGGGATGAATAGATCACCCCCAAATTCAAACTAATTCTAAAACTGACTAGAAAATTTAGTAACGCAGTAGGGGACCTCCTCAAGTCTAGCCACGTAACAACCAGAAAGGCAGATGCTCAATGAAACCAAGAATAAAGTTGTGCAAAGATCGAACACCTGGCGAGCTGAAAACTATATAACAGATAAAATCAAACAACACCAAAGGGACATAAGATTTTTAAGGTGGTTCGATTGCGATCTGCAATCTACGTCCACCCCTTACTCCTTCGGAGTAAGGCTTCCTTGCACTAAGCAAATTTGAAACCACAGACTCAGTCTGCAACACCTGCTGCCATTCAGCTTGCCCCGAGGAACACACTCCTCGATCTTCCTATGACCGGAAGAACACCTAGAGGACCAACCTCCCTTCCTTTGCACACCACAAAGGGAACCCTGTGAATTGCACCCAGCAACTCACGAACCAGAGGATCAATCCTCTCTTTCTCCAAACACGATGGAAGGAAAACGGAGAACCTCTCCCTTCCACTAAGAAGACTTAGAGGGTAACAAAACCAGTATGGAAGGGATGAATGAAACAACTCGAAAATGAAAAAATAAAAGGAGACAGTCACTCAAAAATAGCGATAATGTAGCTTCTAGAGAAGCAGACTTTCAAGCTCAAATAAAAGATGATCACTCAGACAATTCCGTTTCTAGACAGGCTCTTCTCTCGAATAGGGAAATTTCGGCACATGCAGTGGCTTCAGATGCTCTATCTTCATCAGTCTTCAGCAGCACTCTCTTGCAGTCTTCAACCTCCTTTTTATAGCCAGATGAAAGCGCGTGGGTAACACGATTCCCGCCCAGCTCTTTATGCAGATCTGATCCCTTTTTGATTCCACGTGTCGGAACCATGATGCTGTAGCAGTCCACGTGGCAGGATCATCCTTTATGGTCCTTGCCTCGGATCACGACCCCTTAAACCTGGTACTTTGACTTCCACGTGGAGTATCCTCACAGGTTTTGGGTTCGCCGAACAAGTGCTCGACTAGGTAGCAAACTTGGCAGGCATATGGGAATATTAGCACAGACCTTATAGTCTAAGGTGTAAGCATGCACAGACCGTATAGCAAAATATGCTCAAACCATGAATAGAGTTTTGCAAGATATGCACAAACTATAAGCAACGTAGAACCATATATGCACAGACCAATGTGTATAAGGTAGTAAGAGCACCGACTGAAATATGCACCGAGATAGAAACTGCACCAACTACAAGTACCCTGATGCAAAGATTGCACAGACTTTGGTACACATATGAGAAAGTATGCACAGACATTATTGCACAAGATAAAATAATGCACCGACTCTATATACCCAAAACTGCACCGACTCAATATGCGTAAAAATAATGCGAGACTTGCACAGACTTAGAATGTGCACCGACTTGGAAGTTCATGTGCACCAGACCGAGCATGAGGCAAAAGATGCACCGATGTTGATCCTTTGAAACCAAACCTTGCATCGACCTGCTACAGAGTAGCACAGACCTTGTAATGCATGAGACAGACCATGGATGTGCATGAGATGGAAACTGAGATGCACTCAGACCTGGTATATGCTTAGACGCAACATGAGACGAAACTCAAACACAAACTGCATGAGACGCAATAAGGGACGCAAGACCATAAAATAGCACCGACCACATGCGAGCCAACGCTTGCACCGACTTGTCATGCATTAGACGATAGACCCATAAACCTCTTATGCATGGACTTACCAAAGAAGTGTGCACAGACTATATGTGCACGATGCGAGAGATGCACCGACTTGATGAGCCGAGAGCTCAACATGCACAGACTTAGTCGTGTGCCTCAACGAGAGTTGCACCGACTTAACTAATGCACAAACAGGCATTGCAACGGCTTAGTCACGTGTAGCAACTACGGTTTCACCGACTTGATGCTTGCATGCACAGACCCTATTCAGTTGAAATGTAGCATATGCACGGACTAAATACAGAATGAACTGAGTATGCACGGACCTTACCACCAAAAGTCGGCTCAGAGTAAAACCAGAGAGTGCAGTATATGAGGAATGTATAAAAGAAGAATGTATTAAGATAGACTATCATGATTGACTTATAGTGTATGGCATCATCAAAACCGTAGGAGTGCAACATATGGTCTGTGCACATTTTTGCTTCAACGTCTAAGGTCGGTGCACCTTTTGGCCCATGCATGTTACAAGTCGGTGCATGTTTTGCATTGGCACATAGGGTCGGTGCATGTGTTGCATTAAGCATAAGGTCGGTGCAGGTTGTTGCTATAAGCTTAAAGGGTCGGTGCAGGTTTTGTTTTTGGGCATGTAGAGTCGGAGCAGGCTTCGCTGTGACCACACAAGGTCGGTACAAGTCTTGTTGTGAACATTCAAGGTCGGTGCAACTTCTGACTAGCACAAACCAAGGTCTATGCACACTTCAGTGCAAAACCAAGGTCTGTGCACATCTCAGCGCAAGACAAGGACCGTGCACAATCAAGACTAGCGCAAGACTAGGTCGGTGCATACTCTGCCCTCAACACAGCAAGGTCAGTGCACCTTTTTGGCGTTTGGCAAACAAGGTCGGTGCACATTCTCTTATACTACAAATAAGGTCAGTGCACCTTTTGCCTTCTGGCAAACAAGGTCGGTGCAACTTCTGGCTAGCACGCACCAAGGTCGGTGCACATTTCTTCTACTGGGCAAGTAAGGTCGGTGCACATTTGCACTTTAGCTAGACAAGGTCTGTGCACGTTTCAGTGCAAGAAGCAAGGTCTGTGCACGTCACTATACAAGGTCTGAGCACATATGAAGACCAAGGTCTGTGCACACTTGGTTTCGAGGTTTCAAGGTCGGTGCAGTTTTTGCTTCTACACACAAAGTCTGTGCACATATGAGCTCCAAGGTCGGTGCATGTTTTCTTTCAACACCGTCAGGTCGGTGCACATCTTACCAACGCAGAAGCCTAGTCGATGCACATTGGGATTTTTGCAAGCAAGGTCGGTGCACATTTTGCCTTATGCCATATAAGGTCGGTGCAGTTTTGCTATATAGCCTATAGGGTATGTGCACATTTACAATCCTGCTCTAAAGGTCTGTGCACATTTGCTCTCCAAGCTACAAGGTCCGTGCACATTTGCCTTCCAATGCATATAAAGTCTGTGCACTTTTCAGTTTGATATCAAAGTCAATGCACATTCTTGTCTAAGGCATAGAAGGTCAGTGCATGTTTGCTTACAACACAAACTAAGCTCTGTGCATATTCTGCTTTCAACAAAGCCAAGTCGGTGCACATTTTTCCTCATGCCTTATGAGGTCTACACACATGCTGCAAATCAAGTCCGAGCACTTTTAAGGTTTGAGCAACTTTCAAGGTCCGAGCATGTTACAAGGGCTGAGCATATTCAAGGATAAGGTCTGTGCACTCAGAAATAGGCATTTCATCAAATAGATGTCACCTCCTTTGGAAGTACAAGTTCTGGAAGATCTACTGGCAGAAAAGATTCGTACTTTTCAGGTGGACTAATGACAATCACCTAGAAAGGGTCTCCATCCGAAAAGGGGTCAAACCTTGAGGAGAAAATCTTGTACTTGATGAAGATATGATCGGCAAGCAAATAGGAACTATAGTGTACCGCTCGAAGCAGTCTGGGCAGCTAATGAGAACTCACTGCACCTTATCACTTCTGAACCAATCAGAGGTCACCGTGGTCTGGCATCTGGTCCTCACTAATGAAGATAGATGGCCCAGATTTCATCTTACCAGATCAGGAGCTACCAACCTCGTACGTTGCAGACAAGAAGAAAAGAATGTCTACCCCAAAGGCATATCAGCTTGGAGACATACTCAGCAAAAGAAGATCGTGCAGCAAGTTCAAAGAAAAAGGTGGACTTGTCCAAAGATGGTAAGAAAAGCTTGAGAGAACGTTGGGCACCAAGTGCACCAGAGAATGAGGCTGAGCATATATACGAAAGGAGCACCAAGCAGAAAGCAGGCAGAGAGCTCGTGGAAGCTAGTAGTTGGAAGAAGAAGCCTTGCGAAGTGAAGCCTGCTGCAAAGGCCCAGCTCCAGCCTTGAAGAATCTGAAGACAGACGTTTTCATCTTCTCTCTTCATCCTGCGAGAAGAAGAAGAAGAAGCTTCGACTTCCTTTGAAGGAGAATCTGCCCTTCTAGGAAGCACTCCATCTGGAAGAAGCAAGGATCGCCATCCAGATTCCAGACAGGGCCTTTTGTTCTATCCTCAAGAGTCTTACATCCTGTCTGGGTTTTTCATTTGGGTTATCTTTCCTTTATTTGAACACTCCATTTGATACTTGGTTCGGTCCCTACAGGGAGTTGTTGGAAGACAGACAAAAGGTGTTTCTGTTCTGTGGGTTGACTGTGTGAGCCCATAAGCTGTGTGTCAGCTTGGCTATGTGAGCCCGCAAGCTGTGTGTCAGCATTTGTTTAGTGCAGTTGCACTAGTGAAGCCTCACTTGGTTGAGTGAGGGGTGGACGTAGGACTCTGGGATTGTGTCCGAACCACCTTAAAAATCCTTGTCTAATGTGGTGGTCTGTGGGCTTGTTTTGCGGTAGATGCTTGCATAGGCCATCTTCCTATCTCTCTTTGACTCCTATCTCATGGATCTTCCTGGGCGTTAGTTTACCTTTCATTCTGATGTGCCTTAATTTTTAAAAAGGGGGTTGATCTATTTACCCCTAACCGCATCCTTGAGACCGTGGTGTGTCGCTAGACTGTGTTTTCATCCTCCCATAGGGGGAGTTAACACACTTGCCTAGTGTGTCGACGTAGTCCCTGGTTGCCTTATGGTCGCGGCCATGCCCTGACCACTACGTCATTACTGCGGTTCTCTATTAACTGCAACTTTTACCAATTCTTTCAAAATTCGTGGTTCTGGTGTGGCATCGCGAGATCTGAGGTTGTTTTAGATGTTAGCCTCTTTAGGCTACTATCCTGCTATGATCATGACCCCTTGATGTATAGTCCTGAACTTGCTTAAATCTTGGTCGTAAATTCCTTCTAAGGAATTGTCTCCACTTGTAATTACTTGAGTTTGTCCTTGGATTTCTTGGGCATTAAATAACGTGGATGTCTAGATTTCGTGGGATCTCTGATCCAACCCTCAATGCCAACGCACCATAGGGGCCCGGTCTAGTCCTAGGGAGAGCGCCCGAAAAGTGCAAGTGCCCATGGGAGTTTGTAATGACATGGTGAGACGTTGCACTGGAGTACTATCTAGCGTGTTGAGTCTACGACATTCCCCTTCGACATGAATTGAATACATGAACATACTTGCTTGCTTGACTTGACTTGATAAATGGCCAAATCTTTGAATATTGATCACTTGTGCATGTTAGTACATAGACATCATAATATTTGTACTTCATCTCATCTCTCCCTATTAAACTTGACTCTATCATGATGAAGTCTTGCGATTTTTACTGATTTATTAAAGTATTTCGTTCATGCATATAATTCATTCCACTCTATTAAATTGTTAATTACTTAAACTCTGTTGGGTGATAGAGATATAAATCCTACTGAGCTTCTTGCTCACTCTCGTCTCTTTAACATTTTTCAGGTAATTTAATAGCTGGAGTTCATGAAATCGGGACTGGGCAAGAGTGATCGACTGGACCTGAAGCTTTAGTGGACCCGAGTCTTTTTCTTGTTTCTTGAGTCTAGTTAGAGTTGTGAGTCGTGTCCTTTTCCTTTTTTTTTTCATTTTCCTTTTTGAGTGCATTATTGTAATTCAAGTCAAAAAAATTGTAAGTGGTTATTAATAAAATTATATTTTTGTTTAATTCTGGCTTCAGTGTGTTTTGTGGTGTTGTTTTATTGTCAATTAAGTTGCTTTGATTGTTATGACCTTTCGCTGCCACGTTCCGAGCAAGTTTCCGCTGCTAGCCGTTCGGGGCGTGACAGAAGTGGTATCAGAGTCTAGGTTGTTTAAGTCCTAGGTCCTTGTCCCTAGGTATCGGTTGCCTTGAGTATTAGGTCGTATGATTCATATCATTCCTTCTTGTCACCTGGTGAGATTGGAGAGTGTCTCGAGTTAAGTAATAAAATATGTGTAAAACTACGGTAGTGAGGTGCGTAAGGGTAATAAGATTATTAACTTATTGTTATTTTGCAGGAGTCTAGGCCTTGGTTGAGAAGAGAGCGAGAAGACATATGGCTAAGTTAAGGCCCGATTTTGTTAGAAGGTGGCAAGCTTGTCATAAAGGATCTCGGAGTAATAAGAAGAGAAGGAATAATCTGTTGCAAAGGAAGTGTTTCTATTGTCATAAATTGGGTCATCAGGCTGAGGGGTGCTGGAGGAAGCTTGGACCCTGTCTTCGCTGCGGAAGTAAGGATCATAGGATAGCCAGTTGCGCTAACCTACCCCTGTAGGCTAAAGTTAAAGATGGATCAGAACTAATATTAAAGGAGCCCGGGCTTGCTATCGAAAAAGGAGGTGTAGAAGGTATCCCTCATCCTTAATCGTAGTTAGTCCTTTTCCCTTCCTCTAGATTTTAGATTAGCATGATTAATGGATAGAGTTAATCTTGATTAAATTATTTGAAAAAGAATGATCGGTGAATTTGGGGACCAAATTCCTTAAAGGGGGGAGGGTGTAACACCCCTGTAAATTGATAAAGGTTAAAAATATAATAATAAAGTATATAATTAAAACAAAAAATGAGAAAAAAGAAATATATGAAATTATCCCATAAAATTTATAAAAATAAAGAACAAATTATGATAAAGTGAATAAATAATTGAGTTAAGGTCCAACTAAATTCGAACAAATTATGATAAAGTGAATAAATAATTGAGTTAAGGTCCAACTAAATTCAATCCTTTGAACGGGTTAAAATAATTATTTGTCTTCTAATAACTTCCAACATTACTATTTAGTTCTCTATGCCAAAAATTCAATTCAAAATAACAATAAAGGAAACTTAGTATTTTGGAAATACATCATAGCAACTCAGATTTTAAATAAATCAATTACTCGAACACATATAATTCTTGGAATAAATAAAGATAATTCTATTAATGATTTTGAGCTAAATAGAAACTTTGTATTAATTAAGAAATACGCTAACAAAAATTTCATATAATAATGGTCCGGCCAAGTAAAAATGAACTTTTTTCATAATATTGTGATAGGATAAAAATCTAATTAATTGGGCCTAATTTCTCAACCAAACCCGAGTCTAATTAGAATTAGAGCAAGAGGACTTTAATAATGTGGAATAAAATAATGGATAAATTAAGAATATTTAATTAGCCTTCTCAAATTTAAAATGAGAAAAATATGAAAAATATGAAAAATATGTAACCTTGTAGAGCAAGGAATTTCTAACATAATTTCCAAAGTGGACAACCCCAAAATAAAATTCAAAATATGATTTTTGGGCTAATTTACAGCTTATTGGGGTTAAACTCAGAGTATAGGGGAAACCCACCCAATCTAGCCTAATTGGACCTCAAACCTGGACCTAATGGGCTCAAATTGGAGCCAAACCCTTGGCCCACTTAGGATAGACGTTTCCCCTGTTGGATTTCTATCGTCTCCCTTAGGGATTTGCTATTCCACGTGGATTATGGGGTCCACGTGGGGCATCAGTGCGTTGGCAGCCCATCCCGCCGCATGGATTATGGGGTCCATGTGTGAAGCCCCTCATGCCTGCCCACAACACTGATAGACGTGGGGTTCTGCAATGCCATAAGGAAATATGGTCCGCCTTCGCTACCAGCTCGAGCTTTTAGCGCAACGGTTGGGACATGATCCTGTAAACTGGTATCAGAGGGAGGTCACGGGTTCAAATCCCCCAGGTGCCGCTGGGGGGGGAGATTGTTGGATTTCCAGCGTCTCCCTTAGGGATTTGCTGTTCCACATGGATTATGGGGTCCACGTGGGGCATCAGTGGGTCGACAGCCCATCTCACCACATGGATTATGGGGTCCATGTGCGAAGCCCCTCATGCCTGCCCACAGCACGGATAGACGTGAGGTTCTGCAATGCCATAAGGAAATACGGTCCCCCTTCGCTACCAGCTCGAGCTTTTAGCGCAACGGTTGGGACATGATCCTGTAAACGACAGACTTGGTCAGTCCTTCTACATGCCAGTATTTGATATACCAAAGGATAATGACATGAAGATGCATTGGCGGGATGAAGGAATGACTGCAATGACTCCTCATCCTCAATTTGATAGCTCATGCAACATGATACATAACAATGCATTTCAACTTAATTTACATGCATGCAGCCTCATGTGGATTGACCCAGCCTCACGTGGATAAATGATGTTTTGATGATGTCTGAGTATGATTCATTATAATACTATTGAATTGATTTAACTAAGCTTTAATGTGCATGATAATGTTTTTGATGCCTCCATGCTATGCTCATCATGAAATAACTCTCTTGTGTAAACATCTCAAGATCAAGACTCTTAGCCAAGTTGGCTCAGGAAGCAACAACAACCAAACAACAAAGCTAGCAGCATGCCTTAGCTATAGCTAGAAGCCATCAGCAGCTCAAGCTAGCAGTAGAAAAGCCAGCATCTCCCAAGCAAATGGAAATGCTAGGTGAGGAGCTTTGGACGTGCTCAAACATAGGAGCAAGGCCTTCACCTTATTTGATATGAAGCAGGAAATGATTGGGAAAAACTTCAAGGACAAGGAGCTATGCATTGGATGAAATTCAGTTGCAAAGGTTGAGCAGAATTTCAAGATATCTTCAGCTGCGTCAACCTCACAGCCCAGTGTGTCGACCTCAAGTCCTCACAGAAGGAAGAAAAGCCCAAGCGAGCTTCAGCCACGTTGACCTCATTCCAACATCAGGTCGACCTTATGACTCCATTTCTAGCATGGGAAATGAGAGCGTCGACCCTTGGTGTCGACATCTTTGCACAGATGTTCTATCGCGCTCAGATGTGTCGATCTCACCCTCTCGAAGCATCGACCTCACAAGCTTCAACAGCAGGCTGACAGGCTAACTGCGTGAGCTGCGTCGACCTCACCTTGTCAGGAGGTCGACCTCAGGCTCTGCCAAAAGCCATTGTAAATAGGGTTCTCTAAGGACAGGTCGACCTCACCTTATCAGAACGTCGACCTCAGGCACTCCTAGAAGCCGTTTAAAGATGCATCCTCAACAAGTGCCTCGACCTCACTCTCTCAATAGGTCGACGTAGGCAGTCTCCAAGATGCTTTTCATTATGATTCTGTCAAATACGCCAGCTCATCCAGTAGCCAAAAATGGCAACCGTAAACCTCCAAAAACACAATTTTTGAGGTCTGAAAAAGACTCCTTGGACAATGGACTGTCCTCTTCATCATGAGGCTTCAGTACTACCTTTTTGCACAGAGTTCTGCCAGTCTACAGATTTGGGAAAGGTCAGTTATCACTGTACTCTACCTTTTGGTCACAGCCAATCAGATTCCAGTTTGTGGAAGAACCTGGGAGAAGACCAGTCTGCTCCTCTGCACTACTAGATGCTGGACCGATCATAGACCACTAGGATAAAGGCTTTTGGTCAATGAACTTCATTATTTATTCTGACCAAAACAAATATTGATCTATAAGACTTCAAGCCAATGGGAAGCCTCCACTGCATGGACCAGGATCTGTAGATCGATTCTAAGCTCAAGACCCATAATCCATCGATCTAGAAGTTGGCTCCAAGGATCTGGACAGCTCAGATTAATTCCTCCATGTTCAAAGGTGCATCTTCAAAACTTGGTGTATAAATATGTTGCCCCTTCCAACAGGGAAGAGTAGGCTGAGCCATGCTTCAAGAGAGAAATCTTTAGCTCGTCCCCAAGAGAAGAAGAGAAAAAGAGAAAGAGAAGAGAGGGAGAAAAGAGTGAGCAGCCCTGCCCTTCATGAAGAAGATCTGAGAAAAAGGAAAAAGATAAAGAGAGCAATGAGCAGATCATAGGAGCAAGAGGGAAGAAGAAGAAGAGCGAACCAAGCCTGGAAATACAATCAAGTGCTTCCTTGGAAGCTACATCATTTTTTGTGCTAAAACTCTTCCCTTTTCATTATTTTTTTATAGTCATATCCTTGCATTTCAGTGTGTGTGTCCAGTGCTCTAGCTAGAGACCGAAGTGTCTTTTTGCTGCACTTCCAGCTTGTTCTTTCCCTTTGTGTGTGGGTGTGTGTGTGTGTGTGTGTGTGTGTGTGTGTGTGTGTGTGTGTGTGTGTGTGTGTGTGTGTGTGTGTGTGTGTGTGTGTGTGTGTGTGTGTGTGTGTGTGTGTGTGTGTGTGTGTGTGTGTTGAGGACTACGTCCTCGTGTGGCAAAGCCTCATCGATTCGGTGAGGGGTAGACGTAAGTGGCGGATTTGCAACCGAACCACCTTAAAAATTCTTGTGCAGTGGCGTGTCCTTGTGTGATTGCTTCAATTTCCTCTACCTCCACTTCACAAGGTCCTATGATTTTATTTCTGCATTTCTATTATGGCCGAACACTGCACTCTTTGTGAGCCATCCACCGTTTACCAGCATTCTTGCTAGATGAACATAGGCTCATACTCACATACATGTAGGCTCACCTTATACCTGAGAAAGATCTAATGATCAATGTTATTTTGCTATGTGGCTATGGAGCCTTGCAATCTCAGGTTCTCACTTTAATGGCACTCCATTTGTATTATCGTTTATATGGTTACATTTGGTTGATTTCTGTCCGAAGGATAGTCTGTGAGCCTCCGAGTACTCATCTCTGAGAGAACACTTTCTCCTAGCAGTTGGTCAGCAAATCAGTGCTTGTGGTGCAGCATACTTGTCTGACTGATGGTTGTTCAAGTTGTATCCCTTCAGGTTTTCAGCTCTTAACCTTGAGTAGCTTGACACCATGTGGATCTATCAAGCACTTATTCATCCAAATTTCCTTGTTATATCTGCTACAAACTCAAGCCAGACTTTTGTCTGGTCAAATGATTTTTAAAATGGCATTTTTTTAAGGGGATCTATTCACCCCCCCTCTAGATCCGGTTGCACTCAACCAAGGGACCCAACAAGTGGTATCCGAGCTAAGCTTTGTGTACCTAAGATCCAACGATCTTTAGAGGTGATCCTAGTGCAACAAATTTTGATTCTTGTTGCTGAACCACTTTCAATGAATTTCTTTATCTATTTCAAGTATACCTTTTTGTTTGGCAACATGTGTAAAGATGATATCCTTTTCGAGCTACTCAAGGCACAGTGTGATAATAAATTCTTGTCTTGATGAACTATGATGTGTGCCTTACATACAAGTTTGATCTTTTTGGCTATTCTTCAATAATGCTTACATGTGAAAGTTCTTATGTCTGCAGCCAGTTCTTATTCATATTGAGATTTGCATTATGCCTCAATTGAAAGCTCGTTTGATGGACTATAACTTGGAAAGGATCTGATGATCTGGTATATCAAATGGTGATCAGTAGAAAGGCAGACTAAGTCTGTCTGGAGCTCTCACTATGTGTGAGGTGATCCTCGGATCTATGTTCTCCGCCTAGTACCAGATCTCAGCAAAATGAAATGTCTGGCTCATGAGGGAAACTCTTCTATCTTGAAAATTGAAAAATGTGCTTATTGCCAATTAATCTGAAATGCATCAGTATTGTTCTTGATATTGTTTCCCTCAGTGATTATTGATTTATCTGTTTATATTAAGAAGCGAGAACTGCTTTAACTTCCTCTATATCTGAAGTCTCTAAATCTTCATGTTATTTTCATGTCACATCTGTCTAATCAAACATCATGCATTGTCCTCCCTACTTTTTATATGGGAGAGACTGTAGTTTCTTGTAAAGTTCAATTGATGTGTAAATGCATGACAAATAATGTTTGAATGTGAATATGTGAGTATTCTATTTCTAATTGAAGCTCATACTCAAAGATGAGCATTTTTTGATTCTTGTGGGCTGATTCCTGTTTCTTAATTCACTTCCTACTCAATTCTAAAATCAATGACTCACCTTGTTAAAGAAGGAGATTGCAGTATATGTATGAGTCCTTGCTCATATCTCAGCCCAGTTCAAAAATTGATTTGTAAAATTTGTTAAGCATGACTCAAACATGTGAGTCATCTCCCATTCAGTTTGAAACCTTGCCTATTCATTCATTAGGGGAGATAGCAATAATATTCTTGTACCTTGCATTTGTGAAATTTCTTTCATCTCCATCGGATTTCAGGTACAGATTGTTACTTGCTTTCAAAAAGGAGCATGTCTGCATATTGCATGCCAAGCATTTGAACATCAGCATGCTCAGCATACTCATCCACATAATGCATGACAAGCAAAGAATGAAATCTACATGTTGCACTCATAATTGCATAAGAAACAATATTTTGAGTGTGCATGTTTTTTGAGATATGCCGTGTGTGTTGCATCCTCCCAAGTGTGCTTGCATGCCATGACTTCATGGTATATAAAATGGTGACAAGAAGAAGGGCAGGTTAAGCTTGCCTAAGAGCTATCACCATGTGAGATAATGTGCCTCCGCCTAATACCATGAGTCAGTTGTCCATGTTTGTCAAAACTTCATTGAGAATTCAAAGGCTCATGGACACAATTAGGTTTAATCATACGCATGCTTCCTTTCAGAATCAACTGCACAACATCAGCATCTGAAAAAACCCTAAAAGAATTTTTGAAATCCATGCATACATTTAAGGGGAGGTTGAAATGTCTATATTTTATGCATTCAAGTTACATGTCTTAATACTGTTGATAGAATGCATTTGTGCTGAATCCAAGATGCAATAAATGAGATGTTGTTAATCAGAAAGGTTGTTTTGAAAAATTCTTCTGTCTGATACCTGTGCGTCGACGCACTGATGGAACTGTGTCGACCCATTATTTCATTTTGGTCTTGGGTTCTAGCAAACCAAGCAGAGTCGACTCTCTAATTAGGCCAGGTCGACTCATCTGCTTGAGATCAAGAGTCTCATCTGGTCTAAGCTGATCTGTATTATTCAATGATCTTTTGTGCTTATATATCTCAAAGCCTATGTAGAATGCATAATTATTTACTCTTCATTCACATTCCATGGCTGGGAGAATCTAATCTGATTGATCCTGTGAAGAATTATTGACCAGAAGATAATGAAGAACAATACCTTGTGGTGTGCCTTGAAGACTAAGAAGCATAAAGCAACTTCTCAATCAAGAAGTCAAGGTACACGGGCCATGCTTGAAGTTATGGTTTTCTTCAAGAATAAAATGAAAAACTTCCATGCAAAGAACTCAGGTGCTATCCTTCTCACTTCCTGAAGAACAAACCTTGTTATAGCGTCTGAAATTCCCTTCTGCAAAATGATTCAGATTGTTAAACATTGTTGTTTGGATGTATATATCTGATTTGTGGAATTGCAAAGGGCAAGTGAACAACCAGGCAAAACGGAATGCTTTGTCCTTTCGTTATCCAAAGGCGGGCAGTCGATCTCTCTGCCTTTTCTTCTTAAGCATAGGCTTCTTAGTCCCCTGCCTTGCAAATATCTATTTTTCCTTTCCTGATCAATAAGTCTGCATAAATTTGCATTGCATTGTGTATGTCATAGTGCATGTAGGATCAGATTGAGGGGGAGTCAGTACAGAATTGATCTCCTTATGTGCACATGCCATGTCTGAACTCATGTATGCCATCCTTCCTGTAAATCTCATAAAGATAATCTGAACTTGATGCATACATGTAGGGCAAGTGAGCATGTTTGAATTTCTGCACTATGTTTTTCAGAACTGCAATAAAATGTACTCTGTTGATTGACTCTTCTGTGTGAGAGTAGTGCGTCGACTCCATGTTCGGTCTACAGCGACGCAATAGCTCAATTTGATGATCCTGTTCACTGTTTTAATGTTTCTACTACATGGAACTATGATCATTCATTTCCCATGTTCATAACTTCTATTCCTCTATCATACTTCATTCATTGAATATCATTTCTGAAAGAGAATTTTCTTGTGCAAATATGATTGAGTTCATACACTCAGAGGGAGCTTAAACTTAATGTTTTCTTCTTAGAGCTCCTTGCTAATGTTTCAGACCAACCCCAAATTGATTCGATGATTTGGAGTGTATAAACCTTAAATCTAGGTTTAAGAGTCTTGAAAATGGCCATCTCAGTGTATGGAATAGACTTAAAACAGACATAAAGAAATGTGACCTCACCTCTTCCTGAAATCTAAAATTGAGAGTATTGAGGTTACCCTGCTTAAAGAACTTTGCACTGAGTATTATTTTTACACATTGAAAACGATATGATGTATTTCTAAGGGAACATGCCTAAATATTGAAAACACGCACTTGTAGAGCAATGACTTCGACCAACTGAGAAGCTATGGAACCTTCACCAAAGAAGTGATGGGAACCAAGTCATGAGGTAAAGGTCTACTTACCTCTATTTAAAGATTTTTGAGCAAACACCAAATCAAAAGGCAGAGCAATGGCTAAAGCTCATTCAGAAACCATTTCCCTTCACCCAAGAAGTGACGTGGACTATGTCATGATATGACAAGCCACCTCTGTTCATAAATGAGACAAGATGATAAGTGAAATCTGAATAACTGGGGAGTCGGGCATCTGATCAATGCATCTCCTCATGTTAAAGGAGTACACTAAACCTGACTGTCCTTGTAAAATTGGCAAAATGAGAAAATAATTGGTTTCTAATGAAATATCCATTTTTGTCTTGTCAGAAAATGTATTTCAACGGGCTGACCCTAAAAATAATTCTGCACCTTAAGATGTTTATCTTCAATACTAGTTAAAATTCATTCTAGGGGTATCTCATGAAATCTTTAAGAAAGATGAAAATGAATGGGGGCGAGGCTTTTTGATCTTAAAAGATTTGTTTTAGCTCTATTAAATATACTAGAACATATTTTTAGGGCTCTTACACTTAGATTTTGGGCTTATAAACATTGAACCATTACTACTTAATATGGTCTTAAACTTTGCTGCTCTAAAAGGAGAATATTGATTCTTCAATTAAAAACCCCTGATGTGTGAGCCTAATTTGATGCCTCATTCCTTATGAGCTGATCAATCCCTCTCCACTACAATTCTTTATTTCAGCTCCCGTGTTAGCTTGCATAAGTTCCACATCTTGTACATCTCCTACCTTGCCTTATATTCAAAACTTTGATGGTCTCACAGGAGGAGATAATGTGAAGTAATTATCATGTGGATTCTTTAGTGTCATTATGTCATTCTATAATTGGCATATGTCTTTCTCATGCATATAGTTTAATTACTTTTATTAATTCCAAGCATTGCATAGCAAACACTAAAAATATGAACAACCAGAAAACTTAAATATTTGAAAAATCAAAAATCTGCTCATTGGTTGTCCATCTTCCATTGATCTGATTCTCATGCTTTGGATTTTGCTGCATTCCCAATTGCTATTGTATTTTGCTGCTCCAGAATTCTCATGCCTTGGCATGTAACTATATATAAAGAGGGACCCAACAATTGGGGACCCAACAATTGGGGACCCAACAGCGGACCCAACAAAAGGGGGACCCAACAAGCCTATTGTTGTTTTATGTGGTCTACTTTTGCCAAGGAAGGGACTCAATATATCTGGCTGTCTGCTTGTGTTTGGCATTTAAATTTTTGATCATGCAACACCATGTGCTCTCTTTGCTGATGACAAAGGGGGAGAGAGGTTTTGATGAGTCATCATCTATTCAAAGGGGGAGAGTTGTATTAATGAGGAGTCATCTCATTGTCTATTTCATGATTCCATTGTTTAGGTGACTCATAATGACGCATAGTTGCCATCATCAAAAAGGGGGAGAATGTAGAATAAATGATATTTTGATGATGTCCGAGTATGATTCATTATAATACTATTGAATTGATTTAACTATGCTTTAATGTGCATGATAATGTTTTTGATGCCTCCATGCTATGCTCATCATGAAATAACTCTCTTGTGTAAACATCTTAAGATCAAGACTCTTAGCCAAGTTGGCTCGGGAAGCAACAAGCAAACAACAAAGCCAGCAGCATGCCTCAGCTATCGCTAGAAGCCATCAGCAGCTCAAGCTAGCAATAGAAAACCAGCATCTCCCAAGCAAATGGGAATGCTAGGTGAGGAGTTTTGGACGTACTCAAACAAAGGAGCAAGGCCTTCACCTTATTTGATATAAAGTTGGAAATGATTGGGAAAAACTTCAAGGACAAGGAGCTATGCATTGGATGGAATTCAGTTGCAAAGGTTGAGTAGAATTTCAAGATATCTTCAGCTACGTCAACCTCACAGCCCAGTGCGTCGACCTCAAGTCTTCACAGAAGGAAGAAAAGCCCAAGCGAGCTTCAGCCACGTCGACCTCATGCCAGCATCAGGTCAACCTCATGAATCCATTAATTTCTAGCATGGGAAATGAGAGTGTCGACCCTTGGTGTCAACATCTTTGCACAGACATTCTGTCGCGCTCAGATGCGTCGATCTCACCCTCTCGAAGCGTCGACCTCACAAGCTTCAAGAGCAGGCTGACAGGCTAATAGCGTGAGCTGCGTCGACCTCACCTTGTAAGGAGGTCGACCTTAGGCTCTCCTAGAAGCCGTTGTAAACGGGGTACTCCAAGGACAGGTCGACCTCACCTTATCAGAAGGTCGACCTTAGGCTCTCCCAGAAGTCGTTTAAAGATGCATCCTCAACAAGTGCGTCGACCTCACTCTCTCAGCAGGTCGACGCAGGCAGTCTCCCAGAAGCTTTTTATTCTAATTCTATCAAATACGATAGCTCGATCAGTAGCCAAAAATGGCAACCGTAAACCTCCAAAAACATAGTTTTTGAGGTCTGAAAAAGGCTCCTTGGATAATGGACTATCTTCTTCATCATGTGGCTTCAGTACTACCTTTTTGCACAGAGTTCTGCCAGTCTACAGATTTGGGAAAGGTCAGTTATCACTGTACTATACCTTTTGGTCACAGCCAATCAGATTCCAGTTTGTGGAAGAACCTGGGAGAAGACCAGTCTGCTCCTCTGCACTGCTAGATGTTGGACCGATCATAGACCACTAAGATAAAGGCTTTTTGTCAATGAAGTTCATTATTTATTCTGACCAAAACAAATATTGATCTATAAGACTCCAAGCCAATGGGAAGCCTCCACTGCATGGACCAGGATCTGTAGATTGATTCCAAGCTCAAGACCCATAATCCATCGATCTAGAAGTTGGCTCCAAGGATATGGATGGCTCAGATTAATTCCTCCATGTTCAAAGATGCAGCTTCAAAACTTGGTCTATAAATATGTTACCCCTTCTAACAGGGAAGAGTAGGCCGAGCCATGCTTCAAGAGAGAAATCTTTAGCTCATCCCCAAGAGAAGAAGAGAAAAAGAGAAAGAGAAGAGTGGAAGAAAAGAGTTTGTAGCCCTGCCCTTCATGAAGAAGATCTGAGAAAAAGGAAAAAGATAGAGGGAGCAATGAGCAGATCATAGTGAGCAAGAGGAAAGAAGAAGAAGAGCGAACCAAGCCTGGAAATATAGTCAAGTGCTTCCTTGGAAGCTACATCATGTTTTATGCTAAAGCTCTTCCCTTTTCATTGTTTTTTTATTGTCATATCCTTGCATTTCAATGTGAGTGTCCAGTGCTCCGGCTAGAGATCGAAAGTGTCTTTTCTCTGCTCTTGCAGCTTGTTCTTTCCCTGTGTGTGTATGTGTATGTGTGTGTATGTGTGTGTGTGTGTGTGTGTGTGTGTGTGTGTGTGTGTGTGTGTGTGTGTGTGTGTGTGTGTGTGTGTGTGTGTGTGTGTGTTGAGGACTTCATCCTCATGTGGCAAAGCCTCATCGATTCAGTGAGGGGTGGACATAGGTTGCGGGTTTACAACTGAACCACCTTAAAAATCCTTGTGCAGTGGCGTGTCCTTGTGTGATTGCTTCCATTTCCTCTACCTGCACTTCACAAGGTCCTATGATTTTATTTCTGCATTTCTATTATGGCTGAACATTGCACTCTTTGTGAGCCATCCTCTGTTTACCAGCATTCTTGCTAGATGAACATAGGCTCACACTCACATCCATGTAGGCTCACCTTATACCTGAGGAAGATCCAATGATCAATGTTATTCTGCTATGTGATTCTTATGGAGCCTTGCAATCACAAGTTCTCACTTTAATGGCACTCCGTTTGTATTATCGTTTATATGGTTACATGTGGTTGATTTCTGTCCGAAGGATAGTCTATGAGCCTCCGAGTACTCATCTATGGGAGAACACTTTCTCCTAGCAGTTGTTCAGCAAATCAGTGCTTGTGGTGCAGCAGACTTGTTTGACTGCTGGTTGTTCAAGTTGTATCCCTTCAGTGTGTCAACTCTTAACCTTGAGTAGCTGGACACCTTGTGGATCTATCAAGCACTTATTTGTCTAAATTTCCTTGTTATATCCGCTGTAAACTCAAGCCAGACTTTTGTCTGGTCAAATGATTTTTAAGAGGGCATTTTTTATAAGGGGATATATTCACCCCCCCCTCTAGATCCGGTTGCACCCAACCAAGGGACCCAACATTCCCTCGAAAACCCTAACCCTAGAAACCCTAATCTGGGGGCGGCGGCGTTAGATAAGGTCGAGTGTAGTTTTTCTGTCGAATTTTCCCTTCGTATTTTTATAGATTGATTGAGGACTCTAGAGGCTCCCAAAGCTCTATAAATTGAAGGCCACACCCTCAGAGAAACCCTATTTTCTCTGGGAGGCAGCGGCGTGCGCGATCGAGGGTGAATCAGGCGGCGGAAGGTGAATTCATCTAGGGTTACGGCGTCCATCTTTTCTTATTCTTAAATCAACCTAAGGTAGGTTTCTCTCAGGCCAAATCTTAATTAATCTACGTCATCATGTGCGTCTTTAAGTGCCCTTTTCATTGGTACTATTTTGCCCAAATTTTATTTAGTATATCGATCAAATCGTGGGTTTTAGTCGAAGCGTGTCCGAGTTCGCTGGAAGGCGGGTCTCGGTTTCTGGTCGCGGAACTACAGTAACTTCTACCTGGAGACCGCGGTTCCATGATAAACCGCTACCTTCCTACCATTATTTTCTTTTGAAATGTGACAGTGGTGGCCAGATCGCGGTCTTTGGCAGAGCGCTGCCATCTGGTAGCGGCCCTCCCTAAACCGCCTTCTGCCCACGGGTTCATGCAACCCCTCCTTTCTATGTTCTGATTTCTGAAAAGTAAGGGTTAGATAGCATGTGTTAAGATAGAAATGAACGTATTATATAACTAGGATTACTTGAAAGATGATATTCTTGAATAAAGTTCTTGATCTTGATTCCTTGATGTTACTTTTGTCATGCCCCGATGCGGAATATCGGGACCGACAGTAGAAAATGCTAGTAAAGATAACATGCTAAGCTAAGAATTAACATAATGCCAAGAATAGAAATAACTCCAATTCTATTATAATAATCATCAAACGTCTTACAAACGACTCAGACATAATCAAACATAATCTCTACTCGACTCCGGTACAATAACTAACACCAGTTCTAAGACATAGCTAGATGTAAACAACTAAACAAACTCAACATATCTACTAGCTGATACACTCCAAGTAATCACTCTCGCCCATTCCCATCCATCTGTGAATCTTCACCTGAGCTGCCTGGAAAAGGGGGAAACAACTATATGAGCGAACGCTCAGTAGGTAACAACATGCAAGTATAAGTGATTAACCAATTAATTACATGTATAAGAACGGAAAGAAAAGATATAACGATCGAATGAAACAACGTAATAATAGAAAGTGCTAAAGAATGGAACGGAATAACAATATGACAAAAATAATAAGATTACAAGAATTGCAAGTTTATGAACAATATATATAATAGAAAATTTCAGGAAATTGGCCAACAAGCAAGAATATAACCAAGTCAAACACGATCAAGTAAGAGATAAGAGATCATTGTCATAGACATCACGCTAATCATGCACTCGGTGTAATGCCTCACCTTATCATTACAAACTCCCATGGGCACAAGTACTTTTCGGGCGCTCTCCCCAGGACCAGACCGGGCCCCTATGGTGCGTTGGCATTGATTTATTGGATCCAAGATCCCAAGTTGTCTAGACTTTAATCAAGTTAAATGGCCAATTATAATCACGCTATAAACTTACCTCGGAACATCCCAAGGTTTAGTTAAAGAATTACTGTCCAGAATTTCTGTCCAGGAGCTCAAATTATCAAGAACCATCATGTTCTTGGATTCAAAACCATAAAACATGGGGAAAACTAGTCTCTGGAAGACATGCGGTCAATACTGGGCTGCTCAATGCTTGTACGGTCGACACTGGGCCGCACTAACAGGAACTGGGCTGGGTTTAGCCCTCTGGAGGTCAAGGTTGAACGACTGCTGATGGCCACCATTCTATATGAACGGTTAGTGTAGTGCCCCAGAATTTATGTAATAATTTCTGAGTTATTTATAGAACTTTCTAGAATTTATAAGGGCTAAATGGATTAATAAAAGGATTATTGGATTAATAAGTCATTATAAGGCCCAATTATGTTAAATAATTAACCTAGCCTATTTAAATAAAATCTAAAAGGTTTAAGGACCAAGCCCATTAAGTTTGGCCCATAATCTAGAAGGTTATTTAGCCTATTTACGTATTTTAAGGATAAATACCATTTTTATGGATAATAATATAGATAATTAACAAAAGAGTTTGATTGATGTTGAACTCTGTGCACGTTGGATGTAGCGGTCTATCGTGCGATCGCCACAGCCATGTAACGCACCAGTCTTGATGCGTTACATTCTGTCAGTTCCGTGAAAGAAAGAACGAGCAAAAAGATTAGAACTTTAGGATCTTATCTACAAGAGATTGACTTGGGAGAGTTTATAACATTACTAAGGACTCTTAGAGATTAGGTTCTGAAAAATTAAGGACTCTAGAATCGATCTAATCTTCAAAACCCTATAAATAGGACCTAGTTCTGAACTGAGCGACCCTTACTTTTGACTCGTAAAGAATCAAGGTAAGAAAATAGAATTTCGGGTAAGTTATTTAGAAGATTTTGTTTAGTATACTTTAGACTAATAGTTCTCTAAATTTCATGTTAGGAGATCAAGCAACCAAGGAGATTGAAGCTTCCAAAGTTGCTGGTTCGACCATAGTAACTCAGGATTCAGAGCAAAGGACCCCTGAAGATCAAGAGATTAGGACGTCTAAACGAGGTAATTAGAATTCAATCCTTTAAAACTTTTTGATCACCTTAGTTTCATATTCTTACCCTCAAAATTTCACATCTTTAGGACAAGAGGTTGGAGAGATAGAGCAGCATGAAGTTACTAGAAAATCGCTGGGAAAGGAGAGCTAGGGCTCGATTTTCAGATTCAAATTAGAAGTTTAATGCCTAGTTAAGAGGTAAGTTATCTCATGATTGGCAAAAACATCTTGTTAGGGATAAAAGCCCTCTGATTGTACTTGATTTTATGCATTATAGGATACGATCCATTGCTGGTAATGTTGGTCGGGTTTTGAAAGTTGATCAATCTACTTTGAACCTAACCCAAACGACTGCTGCTCGTGTTTGCATTGAGCTCGATATATCCAAACCCCGCCCTTCCAGAGTTTGGATTGGATTTGCAGGAGGTGGTGCCTGGGAGGAGGTTTTATACCCAGACCTTCCACTCTATTGCACTGTTTGTTCTCGCATCGGCCACAATGTAGCAACCTGTAAAGGCCCAAGGAATTCGGTTCCCTCAGGGAAGCCCAAAGAAATAACTGCAGTTACCAAAGGCAAGGCATTATGGCAACCTATTATCAATCAGAAGATTTCAGTTGAAGAAAATATTACTGTCACCCGAGCCAATGATGGTAGCATTCAACCTAATCGCTCTGTTTTGATTAATGCAAGAAACTCTATACTAGGCGAATGTTCTAATCAGAGTTCAGACTTGAATGCGCCCTGTTTAGTTAATTCATCCAGTCCTACTGCAAACAATCCTACTGAAATAGACCCAGGGGACCCTGCTAAGTCTACCAGCCAATGCCTGCCAGGAGATTTTCCTATGAAGACTGTACCAACTATTAATGTGGAGCATTCTCCTGGATGTGAGCCAGCTCTACCTTGGTCGGATTCTGATTTGGCTCCTGTTCCCTTAGAGACAACACAACAGGAAGATACTATAGCAGCTAATTCTGAAGATTTGGCTTGCCCTCCTTTGGAGCTCCCTTCAAACCAAAACAATGTTCAAGATGATTCTTTTGCAATTGCTCCTAATCCTGCAGTTGACATTGCCTTGCAAGAGCATGAACCTCACTCAGCCGAAGAGGCCTCATCTAGAAGACTGGAAATAGCCACTCTAGCGGAAACTCAAAATGTCCTGGCTTTGCATCATGAGCGCTCAAGGGTTACTACCAGATCGATGCTAAGGACTTGGTCCACGGGTAACATTCCTGATACCAACCATTTATCATGAACTGCATTACTTGGAATATCAGAGGAATAGGGAATGATGTGTCAATTGGCAGAGTGAAATTCCTAATTAGATTTCATCACCTTGATTGCATTGTGCTCTTAGAACCTAAAATAAACACTGGCAGAATGGACAATATATGCAGACGATTGGGAATGGATAACGCTGTTGCTAACACTGATGGGCTGGCTCACATCTGGGTTCTTTGGAAAGACCCTCTGAAATTTTCTGTTGTCTGCAGGGATGATCAACAGATCACTGTTTTGCATTCTAATGCTGCCTCACCAGACTTTCACTCAACTTTTGTCTATGCCAAATGCAATGCTAATGATAGGCAATCCTTGTGGGCCTCTTTATCTAACATTCATGCTCAGATATCTGGGCCTTGGATTGTTGTAGGGGACTTCAACTGCATCACTAATGTGGACGAAAAATTGGGTGGTAATTCCCCTAACCTCTCTGCTATGACAGATTTTAACAATTGTATTTCAGATTGTGCTTTAATTGATGGTGGTTTTACTGGATCTAAATATACTTGGCATAATAATCAATCTGGAAGCAGAGGAATTTGGGCCCGATTGGATAGGGTTCTTCTAAATACAGCCTGGCCTAATCATCTGCCCATTTCTATAGAACATCTTTCCAGGGAGGCTTCTGACCATGCTCCTATTCTAGTTAAATTGATTTCCCAAGAACGAAGAATTAGCAGATTTTGCTTTCAGAAAATGTGGATTTTGCATGAGAAGTTTTTTGAAGATGTTAAGGCTTGCTGGCATTCTAGCCCTGTTGCCTCATCTCCCATTCATTGCTTGTACCTCAAGCTCAAATCATTGAAAATGATGCTTCGGGTTTGGAACAAACAAACTTTTGGTAATGTTCACCTTAATTTGACTGCTGCTGAGGATGTAGTCCTTCGAGCTGAGCACTTTTATGACTTGCAGCCCAATGATGCTAACCTGGCTGCGTTAGAAGAAGCAAAAAACAAGCAATCAGATAGACTGCTACAGCAAGAGTTTTTTTGGAGACAAAAGTCTAGGATAAGGTGGCTGCTTGAGGGGGATAGAAATACTAAATTCTTTCACATGTCCACTTTAGCTAAGAGACGAAAGCAAAAAATCACTCAATTGAAAAACATTGCGGGCAATCTTTCTACAGATCATGAGGATATGAAAAGAATTGCTGTAACCCATTTTCAGAATGCTTTCTCCACTCAAGACCACAGCATTGATAATACATTCTTGAACTGCATTCCCCTGTTAGTAAACCAGGATGATAATGACTGTCTGTGTGCTATTCCTAATGACACTGAAATTCATGATGCAGTCTTCAGTCTGTCAGCTGATAGTGCTCCTGGGCCTGATGGGTTTTCTGAAATCTTCTTCCAAAAAGCTTGGAACATCATTGCCCCTTTGGTAGTCAGTGCGGTGCAAGAAGCCTTTTCTTCCAGGAACCCTCTGCCTAGAAATGTTACCTCCTCCTTGATTGCTCTTATTCCAAAAAAACCGAATGCTGTGGACATTACAGATTACATGCCAATAAGCTTATGCAACTCTTCTATAAGATTATATCCTCTATAATCAATAGAAGACTGGCTTCTATTCTGCCCAAAATTATCTCTCCTGAGCAGTCTGCTTTTGTCAAGGGTAGACAGATTATAGAGAATATAGCTCTTGCTCAAGAGCTCTCCCTTGAATTGGGCAGAAAAACAAGAGGATCAAATGTTATGTTGAAACTTGATATGGCTAAAGCCTATGACAGATTAGAATGGGATTTCCTGTACTCAGTTATGTCCAGATTTGGATTCAGCAATAATTTTATTAATCTGATTGACAGAATGATTAACAATTGCTGGTTTTCTATTTTGTTGAATAGAGACACTGCTGGATTTTTCAAATCTACTAGAGGTATTCGTCAAGGTGATCCAATTGCACCTTCCTTATTTGTGATAGCTGAAGAAGCTATGAGCAGGTCACTTACAGAAATATTCAGCAATGGCCGGGTTGAATGGATCACAGGCTTTCAGAGATGTCCAAGAATATCCCATTTACTGTTTGCAGATGATACCCTAATTTTCAGTAAAGCCTCCTCAGCTTCTATCAGAAATCTACTCAAGCTTCTCCACACGTATGAACAGGCTTCAGGTCAACTGATCAATGTTAGCAAGAGTGGATTTTTAATCCACCCTAAGAAGCTTCCTTCTGTTGCTCAGCGCATTCAGAGCCTCACTAGTTTCTCCAAATTGTCCTTTCCTCACAAGTACCTTGGCCTTCCCTTGGTGATTGGTAGAACTAAAAAGATTCATTTTGCAGGGGTCCTAAACTCTATACAAAAGAGGATTGCTGGGTGGAAGGCTAACCTTTTATCTCAAGGGGCCAGATTGGTTCTTATTAAGCATGTGCTCACTTCCTTGCCAATTTATTCTCTGTCCTCCACTCCTTTGCACACTGGCACTCATAATCTGATTGAGCAGGCCTTTGCAAATTTCTTTTGGGGGTCCTCAACCCATGGAAATAAAAGACATTGGCAACCTTGGCAGGCATTATGTAGGTCTCAATCCCAAGGGGGTCTTGGCATCATGTCTCTTAGGAACATGGAGATTGCTCTACGTGTTAAAATGCTGTGGACTGCTATTCACAGTGACTCTCTATGGGCTTCTTATTTCCGAGCCAAGTACCTGCACCAATGCCATCTCCGAGATGCTAATTTCAGAAACATGAAAGGTTTTGCTAGAAGAAGCTGGTTGAAGGCTAAGGAATATATTCTTCAATTCAAGAAGGTCATCATTGGGAATGGTATAAACACCAACTTTTGGTATGATAACTGGCTGTGCCAACAATGCTTAAACACTTTTATTTCTGATGTTCATATCCCTAATCCGAAAGCTTCTGTAAGAGAAGTGCTTTTGAACCCATCCTCTGAAGAAACTGCCCTGATTAATGCCTTGTTTCCCAACAGCATCCAGCAAGCTGTTAGCTCTGTTAAACTGAATCAGGAAACAGACTTGGGTGTATGGAGTCTTTCCTCATTTGGTCAGTGCTCGGTAGCATCGACTTACAACTTAATGGCCATCAGTCAACTTCCAGCTGTTCTACCTTGGAGTAAACTGTGGTCTAATTGGGTTCCTACAAAAATCTCAGTCCATCTTTGGAAGATTATGAATAACTGTCTACCGACTGATGTTAAAATTCAAAGAGTGGGCATTGTCCTCTACTCCAAATGCTATTGCTGCAGGACACCTCAGGTGGAAGACCTCACCCATTTATTTCTGAATAGTGATATTGCAGTTTCTGTTTGGACAGCCCTTAAAGCAGTAGGTTTAAACTTTGAAGGGCGCACCCCTAGGGAATTCATCCTGAAGTCTATCTGCTATGCTCAGCCAGGTACGGCCTTTGCAACTTTCACTCTTGCCTCCATTGGTTAAGGTATGTGGGAAATCTGGAAAGCCAAGAACACTGTCAAATATGAGGATAAACCTTTCTCCAAAACCAGCAGCATTCATCATATTTTTTTCCAAATCAAGAGGGCATGTTCGGCTGCTTCACTTAAGGAATCGAAGCCCACTTACCAGAGAATCTTATATCTCTTGGGAATTAAATATCAAGCCCCCTGCAGACAACAAATGAAGATTGTGAGATGGATAGCCCCTCCTTGGCCGTCTCTAAAACTTGACACTGATGGTGCTTTCAAGTTCACTACAGATACTGGAGGAGGCGGATGTATCAGGGACTCAAGAGGCAAGGTTATCCTTGCTTTCTCTCACTTTTATGGACACTCAAATAGCTTAATAGCAGAGGCCCGAGCACTCATGGATGGCATAAAATACTTGAAGACTTTGGATTCCAACCCAGCTCTTATAGAATGTGATTCACTCACCCTTGTTCGAATTATCAAAAAGGAAACTCATTGCCCCTGGTCAATTCTCAGCTATGTCAGGGATATCTGGAGCACCATTTCTCAACATGACTTGATCTCTCATATCTTCAGAGAAGCCAACACTGTAGCTGATTTACTTGCGTCTTTAGCTTGCACCACTAAATGTAATTCTTTCTATTCTTACAGTGAGCTCCCTTCCATTATAAAAGGTGCTACTCGGCTGGACTCACTAGGCTTGCCTAGTATTAGATTGATGACTATGAGTTTCATATTTTAGTAGGGTCATGCATGCATAATTATCCTTAGCCTTAATCAAAGACAAAAGATATGATCTTGCTAATTCACTACAACCTATGCATCTAGACAGACTCTTACTTCATTTATCATGACTAGGATGGTTAGATCTTTTTCAAAAACATGACATGTTTTCAAATCATAGTCTTTTAAATTCTTTGTACTATCAGCAGAGACTCTGACGCATCAGACTTAGACCGTCACATTACTGTAACGGCCTTACGATAAGCCGTCACACTCTCTGTTGTATTTAGATTACTCTGTTGTCTCTAACGGACCATAGATGGAGCGTTACACTACTGTAACGGCCCCTCGATAGACCGTCACAATCACTGTGACGCCCCCATCCTTGACTGTCACGGTAACGTAGACAGAATTGAAAATCAGTCAAGTTAACTTATAAGTGTGCTTAGTTATCTAAGTCTTGACCTGATTTCAAATCTTTAAGATTATTTACTGATTCATGATAGAAATTGCATAATTTAGGTATGTTAAGTTATTTTAAGTTATGTTAATTTTATGTGACAAAATTCTATAGTTTTGTATCTAAATCATGATTTTTCAAAGATGTATTGACGGAATTTTATCATGATTTCCTATTGTTATACATCCTCTCTATCAATAGAGTCATTTCTTTAAGTACATGGCACATATTCCGGTATGTTGTCTATTAGTTTACACTTTACACTATAGGAATATTATTCTTAAACATGAGGACCTCTCTATTGGATATTCCTTCCAATGGACTAGGAAATCTTATTTCAAGGCCTCCGTAATTCTCTACGCGTCTGGGATTCCCACTAGGACGCCGAGTTGGTTGTACCATTAAAACCCAATTGATTAGAAAGCACTATCAATGTTTTCTGGTTCTAGCAATGTAACGAATCTATATTAGACAGTCAGGCACATGTAACGGCCCAATATACGACCGTCACATCCAACTGAATCCGATTTCTTGGTTCTGGATTCAGACTAATATAACGGCCCAATACTGGAGCGTCACATCATGTAACGGCCCAGTACACGACCATCACACTGCTTGAGTATTTTAACCCGAGGTTTGACCAAGGGTTGATATTCCAAGGTTTCTAGATGGACTCTTTATGATCTAGAACTTATCATATTGATCAAAAAACCTAATATAATGAATGGAAAATAAAGAACGTACCGTTATGCTGCCGATTTATTTCCATAAGGATAACATAGTATAAGTTATTCTTGATTTCTCATGACTCTTATTAAAGCATTCATTCATTGAATTGTTGTTATCAAGAGCTTGTTGGAATTGTAGATTCTTGGCCATACTTTATTGTTACATGCGTGGAAAAAGCTTGATTTATACTTGAAGATGCGATCGAGCACTGATTGTGTTCAAGGGCTCTGTGCTAGTCCCCTCGGTTGATTGTCGGAAACATACTATTATAAACCATGGGGTATGATGCTACTGGCGTCGCATTGCGCTGGGAGTACTTTCTTTATAAATAAGTGAAACTCCATAACACGATACAGCATGATTGATACTTCTACATGACTTTCTTGATATTCCACAGAAATTCACGAAGTACTTGCTCATAAGTAAAAGATACTGGAGTGATGATTATGTGGCTTGCTAGTACATTCTCTTTACATTCTTGTTCATGAAAGGCCATATCATGTTCTTATAACATTCTTGCTAGTTCTTACTTGCTCTCATTCTATCTTACATACTTTGGTTTAATCGCATGATTGATCGCATTCGCATGATTTTACCTTATTTCTCTAGAGCAAAAATGTTAATTACTTTAATCATGCCTTCATGTTGATGCGAAGATACCTACTGGGCAAGTTTGCTCATTACCTATTACCATTCTTTTTCAGGAAATGGAAGTGAGTCGGGTTCAGATTCGGATTGTTCAAGTAGCGGATCCGAGAGTGAATAAAGAATGAGCGAAGACTTAAGAAGTTTACATTGTTTAGATCGAGTCTATGTAATTTCTTATTTCTTGAGTCTAGCATGATGGAAGTTCAATTAGTGGTTGTATTCGAATATTGGATTTGATTATTAATGAAAGTTGAAGTTGAGTAAATATTGTGTGATTGCATTCTTATGTGTGATTACCTTGCGCTCTGATCATTCTTGCTTGCAAGAGGCTTACCATGCCGGCTATTCACGTTCCTCGAGTGAGTCTTCCGCTGTAATAAAGGCTCGGGGCGTGACAGTTAAGTTGGTATCAGAGCCTAAGTCTCAAGACTTAGGGAGAAGAATCATGTCATAGGATAAGTCCAAGGTTTAAGGACCCCTACCTATGAACTAAGGAAGAAAATTTCACACCCATGTGAGAATTGGGTAGATCCCAGGATAAGATAGTTAATTAGCTTTAAGATTGATTTTCCTTCCAATTCCACGAGAAATAACAAGTTGTTATTTTTCTCTCAGGTACCCTATTATTATCATGGCTCATCGCGTAAATTGGGATGGCATGTAGCAAACAGTTGCTGGCCTCACTCAGGCATTACAAACCATGGCGCAAGCTGGCGCAGGGGCAAGACCTGGTGATTTACATCGCAACTTTCAGAGCTTAAACCCTCTGTGTTTCTATGGTTCTTCTAATCCGGACTAAGCGGAGAACTGGATAGATGAAATGAATTGTATCTTTGATGTTATTCAATGCACTGATCAAGAGAAGGTGCATCTCGCAACCTTTCAACTTAACAAAGATGCCCGTACATGGTGGAAGTCAGTTTCGGCACCTCCGGCCGATGCACCTCATACATGGGATGGTTTTCTTACCATATTCCGTGCCAAGTACTTTTTTGAGCACGTAAAAGAGAGAAAGGCTTTGGATGTCACCGCTCTTCGGCAAGGAATGATGACGGTTGCCAAATATGAACTGCAATTCTCAAGGCTTGCACCTTACGCACCGCATCTTATCAGCACCGATTTATTGAAGGCAAATCGGTTCATGGACGGGTTACGTCCCGGTTTCATTCAGTAGCTTGGGACCCAAAACATCCGTACTTATGCGGAAATGGTTCAACGAGCGTATTTGTGTGGAAGGACCTTAGAGATGGTCGAGAAATTAAAAGGGAAAGGAGAAGAGTCTAGCTGACGCTCAGATCGGCGTTATAAGAAGGAAAAGTTCAACATCACGGAGCCCTACAAGAGCCGTGATAGTAATAAGAGATCCAAGAATGGAAATGGTGGAAGTTCGCATAAGCAAAAGAAAATCAAGGAGGTAAAGGAGCAAGTTGCCACGGCTTGCACATTTTGTGAAAAATTCGGCCATTCGGCTGAGGAATGCTGGAAGCGCCTCGTCGCTTGTTTACGTTGTAGAAGCAGGGAGCATCGCATGCCAGATTTCCCCCTTATGAAAGACCAATCGTCTGGTGGAGGACGTAGGAGGCAGGCTCGCCTCAATGCCATCTTCGAAGAAGAGGAAGCACCCAGGGATGGTGGGCTTATGGAAGGTACTCTTGAAATTTTTTCTCGTCCTGCATTTGTGCTATTTGACACCGGTGCCTCTCATTCTTTTATCTTCACTACTTTTGCAAAAACATTATCAATTGCATCAGTCCCCTTACCTTCAGATCTCACTATTTCCACACCCTTAGGTTATGGAACAAAGCTTACCGACTATTATCCTAATAGTGAAGTGATAGTAGAAGGTCATAATCTCCCTGCAAACTTAGTATGCCTTGACATGAAAGGTTATGATACCATTTTAGGGGTAGATTGGCTTGTAGATCATGATGCTAATATCAATTGCTGAAATAGGATTATATCCTTTCGAAAGCCCGGTCTTCCAAGAATTTCCTTCCTTGGCATTAAGTACAAGAAGCATCCTACTATTATATCTTCTCTTCACGCTTGCAAACTTATCTCGCAAGGATGTGAAGCTTTTCTTTCTTCTGTCATTATTACCGAATCCAAGGAGATTATCTTAGCAGACATTCCTATTGTAAATGAGTTCCCAGACGTGTTTCCATCTGAATTACCCAGTTTACCGCCCGAGAGGGAAGTGAACTTCACTATTGAACTCATCCCAGGAGCAACACCTGTTTCTATAGCCCCTTACAGGATGTCCCCCACAGAACTCAAGGAATTAAAAAGGCAGTGGCAGGAATTACTAGACAAAGGCTTCATCAGACCTAGCACATCCCCTTAGGGTGCGCCGGTTCTATTTGTCAAGAAAAAGGATGGTTCTCTCAGGCTATGCATCGATTACCGGCGACTGAATCAACTCACAATTAAAAACAAGTATCTGTTGCCGCGTATTGATGAGCTCTTTGATCAGATTTCAAGAGCAGAATATTTCTCTAAGATTGACCTCAGATTAGGTTATTATCAGCTTAGAATTAAAAAAGAAGACATTTATAAATATGCTTTTCGAAGTCGTTATGGCCACTATGAATTCGTGGTAATGCCATTCGGATTAACTAATGCCCCGGCAGCATTCATGCAACTTATGAACAATGTCTTCCATCTATATCTGGACCAGTTTATCATCATCTTCATTGATGATATCTTGATATATTCTAAGACAAAGGAAGAACATCTGAGGATAGCTTTACAAACACTTAAGGAACATAAACTCTATGCCAAGCTAAACAAATGCAAATTCTAGCTCAAGGAAGTTTCATTCCTAGGTCACATTATTTCAAAAGAAGGTATTGCGGTGGATCCTTCTAAGGTAGAAGCTGTCAAGAATTGGAGCCAGCCAATGACCGTATCAGAAGTATGAAGTTTTCTGGGTCTAGCTGGTTATTATAGAAGATTCATTAAGGACTTCTCAAAGATTACAGTTCCTTTAATCCAAGGGCGCATTGATGTGTAGGGATGAACTAGAAGTGGAAACCAGTAACGTTTGATACACGGAAAAATTAGATAAGAGCGGTGCCTTACGGGCCACTTGACAATTTTAGAAACGACACCCTCACTGTGGGATGCCCTTCCTGGGAACTATACAGGGTTTAGAGGACCCTGTCAGGAGTTAAATATCACCTCTCAGGCTGTCATCTATCAGTGGAGATGGCAAAAGTGAAAGCCTAACGATCAGGTTAATGTAATGAGCTAGTTGTGTCAACTCAGTAGTTCATCGCGTCAACTCATCAGTTCATCGCGTCAACTCGGTGAACAGTACTGCATCAACCCTGTCAACAGGCAGGGTCGACTCATCAGTTCATTTCCAGTTCACAGGGTTGACTCATCAGTTCATCGCGTCAACGCGGTGAACAGTATTGCGTCAACCCTATCAACAGGCAGGGTCGACTCTGCCGTTCACTGCGTCAAGGTAGTGAACAGGCAGCGCCGTTCACTGCGTCAACGCAGTGAACAGGCAGTGTCGACCCTGTCAACAGGCAGGGTCGACTCTGCCGTTCACTGCATCAACGCAGTGAACAGGCAGCGTCGACAGGCAGGGTAGACTCTGCCATTCACTGCATCAACGTAGTGAACAGGCAGCGTCGACCCTGTCAACAGGCAGGGTCGACCCTGTCAACAGGCAGGGTCGATACTTTCTTTTGTTCCCCAGTTTTTATGCCCTTCCAATCCTCCTTTCACTCTGAGTTCTTCACAAAAGTTTTTCTTCTCTTGTAGATATAGATTTTCTTCTTCTACCACATCCTCCAATTCTTCTTAGTTTTTAAGTTATAATTAATTTTCTACGGTTGTATTTTTAACTCAGTAACTGTTCACCTACGCCTATAGATCTCGTTTTTTTCACATTTTTCACCTTCTTCCTCTCATTTTCTCTCTCTGCACTCTTCATAAAACTTCTTCCTAACCTTCCAATCTATGACTTTCTCTTCTTTCACATATTCTCATTCTCTCTAGATTTTTCATTATTTTCCTTCTTAGAACCCCCTATTTTCAATATCATTTCATTGTGCTTTCAACTTGGTCTTTTTCCACTTGGCCTCTTTCAACTTGGTCTTTTCCCACATTTTTCATCCTCTTGACTATAATTTCTTCTTTCACTATTTTCAGGCTTTAGTTTCTCTCATATAACATCTTTAACATGGTGGTTTTAGTTTCACAGAAATTGACATAATGACAGGCCCTTTACTAAAGCATGAACTATATCAAATATAGATATTAGCTAATACATGCTAATCGTCCTAGATTTAAGCTAACACATGCTAATTATTCTAGGTATGAGACTAATATTTGCTAATACTTGCTAATACTTGCTAATTATTCTGGCTATAAGGCTAATACATGCTAATTATCTTAGGTATAAAGCTAATACATGCTAATCATCTTAAGTATGAAGCTAATGCATGCTAATCGGCTTAGGTATGAAGCTAATACATGCTAATCAACTCAAGTATGAAGCTAATGCATGCTAATCGGCTTAGGTATGAAGCTAATACATGTTAATCATCTCAAGTATGAAGCTAATGCATGCTAATCATCCTAGATTTAAGCCAACACATGTTAATCATTTTAGATATGAGACTAATACTTGCTAATTATTCTGGGTATAAAGTTAATACATGTTAATTATCTTAGGTATGGAGCTAAGGCATACTAATCATCCTAGATTTAAGCCAACACATGCTTTATAAACACTAAATATCGCATGGAAATGAGCCTAAGACTAAATGCCTCGACTAATCATCCTAGATTAGCTATTAGTTTAGTTAAAAGTTGAGAACACCTACCTGTTGGAAGATCGTAGTAGCAGAACCCTTCCCTGCAAAGCTTTGCCCCAACCTTAGCTAGCCTAGAATGGGGGTAGCAAAGGGGTATGTTTATAGGGTCTGTCATGAACGAATGGGAGGCAAGATCTGAAATAATGGGACTTTACAGCTTGTACAGGCTGTTGGGGATAAGGGAATTGAAAGGTTGTCTGGTGGATTGTAGCTCCTATGAGAGGGTGGTTTATTTATTTTAAACTTCTCACTTAACTTTCATGATTTTTATCTTTAAAATTTGATGGAGTTAGTTAATGAAATTTCATGGATAAGATCCTTATATTTTTATCTATTTTTACATATAATTATTTTTGAAAAATTTTTTTAAATAAAAAGTGATACTATTCATGGCACTATTCACGTATGAAAAGGACAGATGACAACGTAGGTTTGTCTAATTGCTAGCCTATCGTATATAATTATTTGGCACAAAAAGTAAATTGTGGATGCTAGGATTTGAACCCTGGTCATTGGGTTGAAAGGGAAGTTACTTAACCAACTACATTAGAAAGCCACACTTGTTAAGTGAATAATCTTTACGTATAATAACTTCGTGTTCCCACTTCTTACATAAACTCTCTAATATTAAATTTTTTTATTTACAAAATATTAATAATAATAAATTTTTTTTATCATTTTTTTTATACGGGGTGCTACACCCTCCCCTACTTAAAAGAATTTGGTCTCCAAATTAAATTATATAAGGGTAATTTCAACTACATAAGGATACTGTAGAAAGTATAAGATACTTGCCGACTAAAATAGTTCTGGGTATCTTCTCTTCATAGATTCCTCGGTCTCCCAAGTTGCTTCTTGCTCCGGGCATCGATTCCATTGGATTTTTACCATAGGGATCGACTTGCTCCTTAGAACTCGAACTTCGCGGTCGAGGATCTGCATCGGCCTTTGTTCATAAGTAAGATCCCTTTGAATCACCAATTCAACATGATTGATGACGTGCGAAGGGTCGTGCACATATTTCTTCAGCATAGATATATGAAATACATTGTGCACTTCCGAGAGTTGAGGAGGTAAGGCAATGCGGTAAGTCACCTCGCCCACTCTTTTCAATACTTCAAATGGACCGATAAACCTTGGTGTAAGCTTGCCCTTAACACCGAATCTTCTAATACCTCGGCCGGGAGATACCTTGAGAAATACATGGTCACCCGCTTGAAATTCCAAATCTCTCCTTCTGTTATCAGCATAAGATTTTTGCCTGCACTGAGCTACCTTAAGTCTCTCTCTGATAAGGTGTATCTTCTCAGTCGAATCTCTAACCATATCTGGGCCTAGAATTTATCTTTCACCGACTTCTTCCCAGCATATTGGAGAACGACAACTCCTGCCATAAAGCACCTCGAAAGGAGCCATTTGAATACTAGCTTGATAGCTGTTATTATATGCAAATTCGGCTAGTGGTAAGTGGTCATGCCAGTTTCCGCCGAAATATATAATACATGCCCTTAACATATCTTCAACAACCTGATTTGTCCTTTCAGTCTGACCATCTGTCTGGGGATGGAAAGCAGTGCTGAAATTAAGTTTCGTCCCCATAATGTGTTGTAGACCCTTCCAAAAATGAGAGGTGAAGCGTGGGTCTCGGTCAGATACGATCGAGACGGGAACTCCATGCAATCTAACCATCTCCTTAATATACAGGGCAGCAAGTACGTCAACTGACCATCGACTTTTGATGGGTAAGAAATGGGCCGATTTAGTTAACCGGTCGATAATTACCCAAATTCCATCATATCCACCCTTAGACTTGGGCAAACCCATGATAAAGTCCATGCCAATGTCTTCCCACTTCCACTTGGGAATATCCAGCGGATGTAGCTTTTCGGCGGGTTTTTGATGTTCCGCCTTCACTTGTTGGCATGTGAGGCAACGAGACACAAAGTTTGCTACCTCCCTTTTCATGTTAGACCACCAGAAAGTTCTTTTCAAGTCTTGGTACATCTTAGTGGCTCCAGGGTGGATTGTGTACCTCGATCTATGAGCTTCTTCAAGAATCTTCTTCTTCAATTCGGGACAGTCGGGCACACATGTCCGTTCATGAAATAGTAATCTGCCATCATGTGCCAGCTTGAAATCCAGTCTCTCGTCTAGCTTGCTCTTTATCTCCGCTAGCGAGGGATCCTCTTCTTGTAACTTCTTGATTTCAGGTAGCAAATCTGGATGTAGGCTCATATGAGATAGAATAATACACATGTTCTTCTCATCTGTGCTGATATCAAGCTCAGAGAATTTCTCCAGCAGTTTCCATTCTTGTATCATGCAGTTGGCCAATACTGTTCTGGGCTTTCGACTAAGGGCATCAGGTACGGAATTACCCTTACCAGGATGGTACTGTATAGTGAAGTCGAAATCCTTGAGATACTCGAGCCAACACCTTTGCCGCATGTTCAGCTCCTTTTGGGAGAATAAGTACTTGACGCTTTTATGATCGGAGTACATAGTGAATTGTTCTCCGTAGAGATAGTGCCTCCAGATCTTTAAAGCGAATACTACTGCGGCCAGTTCTAAGTCATGAACTGGGTGGTTCTCTTCATGTTTCTTCAATTGTCTGGAAGAGTATGCAATGACTCTCCCATTCTGCATCAATACACATCCGAGGCCAATACCAGAAGCATCGGTATATACCTCGTATTTTTCTCCTTCCATTGGTAATGATAAGACTGGAGCAGTGGTCAAGAGATCCTTCAAAGTTTGAAAACTCTTTTCACAGTCTTCCTTCCACTCATAAGGCACTTCCTTGCGGGTTAACCTGGTCAGGGGAACAGCAATTTTGGAGAAGTCCTTTATAAAACGCCGGTAGTAACCAGCTAGACCCAAGAAGCTCCGAATCTCAGTTACATTTGTGGGTCGTTCCCAGTTCTTCACGGCTTCGACCTTTGATGGGTCAACAGCAATTTCGTTCTTCGAAATGATATGGCCCAAGAAAGATACTTCCTCGAGCCAAAACTCGCATTTGCTGAATTTGGCATATAGCTTGTTTCCCCTTAATATCTGCAATGCCTTCTTGAGATGTTCTTCATGATCCTCTTCGGTCTTTGAATAGATCAGAATATCATCAATAAAGACCATAATAAATTGGTCTAAATAGGGCCCGAATATGCTGTTCATTAACTGCATAAAAGTTACAGGGGCATTTGTTAGTCCGAAAGGCATAACAGTAAATTCGTAATGCCCATACCTGCTTCGGAATGCAGTTTTATGAATGTCTTCTTCTTTGATCTTCAATTGGTGGTAACCAGAACGAAGATCAATCTTGGAGAAATATAAAGCTCCAGAAAGTTGATCGAACAGCTCATCAATCCTTGGCAGTGGATACTTGTTCTTGATTGTAAGGTGATTTAGCTGCCGATAATCTATGCATAATCTCATCGATCCGTCCTTCTTTTTGACGAATAGCACGGGTGCTCCCCATGGGGAAGTACTAGGCCTGATGAAACCCTTGTTCAATAACTCCATTAGTTGCTCTTTTAGTTCCTTCAGCTCAGCAGGGGACATTCTGTATGGTGCCCTGGAAATAGAACGAGCACCAGGGACAAGGTCGATTGTGAACGACACTTCCCTTTCCGGGGGTAAGCCGGTTAAATCTTCTGGAAAAACATCGGGAAAATCCCGAATTACACGGATGTCTTCAAGTTTAACCTTCTCGACTTCCGTGGCAGTCACGAATGCTATGAAAGTCATGCATCCCTTATTCATAAATTTACTAGCTCGGAGTGCTGATATAAGAAGTGATTTACTCCGAGGGCTATTGTAAACTAGCTCTGGGAAATCTACGAAAGTTACCTTGCCATGCCGGCAATCTACAGTTGCTTGGTATGTGGATAGCCAGTCGGCACCTAGTATGACATCATACCCCTTTATGTCTAGGCATATCAGGTCAGCAGGTAAATTATTTCCCTTAATCATCACTTCACAGTTTTGATAATGATAAGTGATATCAGACTCATTCCCAAGAGGTGTAGATATGACCAAATCTAGCAGTTCATGTTTCTTAGAAAATGAAGCAGCAAAGTTCTTGGAAACGAATGAATGAGTTGCTCCGGTATCGAATAAAACTTGAGCAGTTTTTGAACAAATAGTGAGAGTACCTTCCACAATTCCACCTTTAGTGGGTTCCGTCTCTTGGAGAGCTTGCAGACGGCCTTGTTTCTTTACCGGACGCTTCTTGTCTTTGGTGTCTTGTTCCTTCATCAGTGGGCAGTCCGGGATTCGATGCTCTCGGCTCCCACATCGAAGACAAGCTCCTAACTTTCTCCAGCATTCCTCGGTCTTATGACCAGCTTTATCACAATACTTGCAAATCTCCTTTGATGGTGTGGTGGTGGAGAATGGTCTGTCATTCTTCTGGAATTTCTTCACCTTAGAGGGCTCCCCTCCCATGAAGAATCGCTTCTTGTTGAAGGATTGTTTGAATTTTCCCGGGCATGTGACGGGTTCCTTCTTGTCTCTTCCTCGGATTCTCTCAGATAATTCGGTGGCGTCTTCCAGCAGTTGAGCACGCCGAACCATCTCCGAATAGACTTGGATGTCCATCGGGGCAAGTTGTGTGATATAATGGGGCCGAAGCCCATTGAGGAATCTTCTCGCCTTCATCTTTTCTATACACACCAAGTGGGGTGCATACCTAGACAATCTGGAGAACTGGGCCTCATACTCGGCCACTTTCAAGCCCCGTTGTTTTAGAACGGCGAATTCTGTGGCCTTCCTTTCCTGGATATGTTCAGAGAAGTACTTGTTGTTAAAATGCTCCGTGAATTCATCCCATGTAACATGGTATTCTGGCAGTGTTGCTTCTATGGATTCCCACCAGCATCGAGCGTCCCGCTCAAGTTGGAATACAGCCAGTAAAACTTTCTCCTCGTCCGTGCATTGCATTACACGGAAGATTCGTTCCATCTCCTTTAGCCAATTCTCGGCATCCTCGGGGTCGGACGAACCTGTGAACCTTGGTGGGTTCATGTTACGGAAACTCCTGTGGAGGTCACCCACTCCACGGTTAGCTCCGCCTTGGGCCACTTGCTGTAGTGTCTGTGTAAGGCCCTACACGGTGCGCTGCATCTCGCGCCATTGTGCTCTTTCAGCAGCCATGATCCTACAAAAGAGTTAAGTATGATAAATATCGGATTTACTTGTAAGGTCGAAAGTCATTGTAGAACTTAACCCATGGCTCTATCCATCTCACCGGGTAAGGTATATCTATCCTTGAACTTGGGTTTTACCTATCCTTGGACTCAAGTTTTTACTTAGATTTCAATTTCTAACCATTTATTTTTTCTAGTTCCCTAGGTTTGAAAACCTAGGCTCTGATACCACGAAGACTGTCACGCCCCGAGCGCGGAAGATTACCCGGAGGCGTGATGCGTCTATATAGATCGTGTCAATCATGTAAATATCAGAGTGCGTAAATAACTAAGATTTAACTCGAAATTAATACAAAAAGTACGAGCTGACAATTGTCACAACTAATCAAAGGATAAATACATATGTTCCCAGAGTCCAACGACTAGGCTTCAAATCTTAAGCAGTTCTAATCAAGTTGACTAATACAAATGACATAGATGAATTGATACAACTGACATAAGTGAACTAATACAATAACACAAAGGACATGACAATTTGATAACTTCACTCTAACACTCATCACTCAGTCTCATTCCCTTCCGAGTGTTGGTTGACATCCAAATTACCTGAAAATATTAGAAAATAACTAGATGAGCGAATCGCTCAGTAGGAATTACATCTTAAGATTTAACATGCTTTAAGTGGTTTACAAGTTCAATTAATGTCAGTAAAGCTATGCATGTAGATGAGTAGATATCAAGGATTGTAAAAATCGACAAGAGTAGTGAAGGAATAACAAGTGAGAGTATAAGGATTCCAACTTCAATGCAGCAATAGCAAGAGATTCAAACAAGTAATAACTGGAATTAACAAAATCTTTCCAAAAGAGTAAGAACTCATGTCAAGCAAGTAATAGAAAGTAATATAAATTCAAGCATGTAAAACTGGAATTGGCTATTTATCAATTTCATTCAAGCAAAACTTTACCCTTCTGCGGGTCTCAAGTCAAATCAATCAAGTAATATCACGAGAATGAGTGGAAAGTCTAGCAAGCAAGTACTCCGGTGCAATGCCAAACATCGTGGTCAATAAACTCCCATGGGCACAAGTACCTTCGGGTGCTCCTCCCAGGACTAGACCGGGCCCTATATGCACAGCATTTATCATGTTTGTTGACATCCACTCTCATTTATAGCCAATATGGAATTTCAAGGTTTGACCAGTATGATATATAAGGTGGAATTATGGAATGGAATCCAAGGGCGCATTGATGTGTAGGGATGAACTAGGAGTGGAAACCAGTAACGTTTGATACACGGAAAAACTAGATAAGAGCGGTGCCTTACGGGCCACCTGACAATTTTAGAAACGACACCCTCACTGTGGGATGCCCTTCCTGGGAACTATACAGGGTTTAGAGGACCCTGTTAGGAGTTAAAAATCACCTCTCAGGCTACCATCTATCAGTGGAGATGGCAAAAGTGAAAGCCTAACGATCAGGTTAACGCAATGAGCCAGTTGTGTCGACTCAGCAGTTCATCACGTCAACTCATCAGTTCATCGCGTCAACTCGGTGAACAGTACTGCGTCAACCCTGTCAACAGGCAGGGTCGACTCATCAGTTCATTTCCAGTTCACAGGGTCGACTCATCAGTTCATCGCGTCAACTCATCAGTTCATCGCGTCAACGCGGTGAACAGTACTGCGTCAACCCTATCAACAGGCAGGGTCGACTTTGCCGTTCACTGCGTCAACGCAGTGAACAGGCAGCGTCGACCCTGTCAACAGGCAGGGTCGACTCTGCGTCAACGCAGTGAATAGGCAGCGTCGACCCTGTCAACAGGCAGGGTCGACTCTGCCGTTCACTACGTCAACGCAGTGAACAGGCAGCGTCGACTGGCAGGGTCGACTCTGCCGTTCACTGCGTCAACGCAGTGAATAGGCAGCGTCGACCCTGTCAACAGGCAGGGTCGACCCTGTCAACAGGTAAGGTCGATACTTTCTTTTGTTCCCTAGTTTTCATGCCCTTCCAATCCTCCTTTCACTCTGAGTTCTTCATAAAAGTTCTTCTTCTCTTGTAGATATAGATGTTCTTCTTCTACTACATCCTCCAATTCTTCTTAGTTTTTAAGTTATAATTAATTTTCTACGGTTCTATTTTTTACTCTGTAACTGTTCACCTACGCCTATAGATCTCATTTTTTTCACATTTTTCACCTTCTTCCTCTCATTTTCTCTCTCTGCACTCTTCATAAAACTTCTTCCTAACCTTCCAATCTATGACTTTCTCTTCTTTCACATATTCTCATTCTCTCTATATTTTTCATTATTTTCCTTCTTAGAACCCCCTATTTTCAATATCATTTCATTGTGCTTTCAACTTGGTCTTTTTCCACTTGGCCTCTTTCAACTTGGTCTTTTTCCACATTTTTCATCCTCTTGACTACAATTTCTTCTTTCACTATTTTCAGGCTTTAGTTTCTCTCATATAACATCTTTAACATGGTGGTTTTAGTTTCACAGAAATTGACATAATGACAGGCCCTTTACTAAAGCATGAACTATATCAAATATAGATATTAGCTAATACATGCTAATCGTCCTAGATTTAAGCTAACACATGCTAATTATTCTAGGTATGAGACTAATACTTACTTATACTTGCTAATACTTGCTAATTATTCTGGGTATAAGGCTAATACATGCTAATTATCTTAGGTATGAAGTTAATACATGCTAATCATCTCAAGTATGAAGCTAATGCATGCTAATCGGCTTAGGTATGAAGCTAATACATGCTAATCATCTTAAGTATGAAGCTAATGCATGCTAATAATCCTAGATTTAAGCCAACACATGTTAATCATTTTAGATATGAGACTAATACTTGCTAATTATTCTGGGTATAAAGTTAATACATGTTTATTATCTTAGGTATGAAGCTAAGGCATACTAATCATCCCAGATTTAAGCCAACACATGCTTTATAAACACTAAATATCGCATGGAAATGAGCCTAAGACAAAATGCCTAGACTAATCATCATAGATTAGCTATTAGTTTAGTTAAAAGTTGAGAACACCTACCTGTTGGAAGATCGTAGTAGCAGAACCCTTCCCTGCAAAGCTTTGCCCCAACCTTAGCTAGCCTAGAATGGGGGTAGCAAAGGGGTATGTTTATAGGGTCTGTCATGAACAAATGGGAGGCAAGATCTGAAATAATGGGACTTTACAGCTTGTACAGGCTGTTGGGGATAAGGGAATCGAAAGGTTGTCTGGTGGATTGTAGCTCCTATGAGAGGGTGATTTATTTATTTTAAACTTCCCACTTAACTTTCATGATTTTTATCTTTAAAATTTGACGGAGTTAGTTAATGAAATTTCATGGATAAGATCCTTATATTTTTCTCTATTTTTATATATAATTGTTTTTAAAAAATTCTTTTTAAATAAAAAGTGATACTATTCATGGCACTATTCACGTATGAAAAGGACAGATGCCAACGTACGTTTGTCTAATTGCTAGCCTATCGTATATAATTATTTGGCACAAAAAGTAAATTGTGGATGCTAGGATTTAAACCCTGGTCATTGGGTTGAAAGGGAAGTTACTTAACCAACTACACTAGAAAGCCACACTTGTTAAGTGAATAATCTTTATATATGATAACTTCGTGTTCCCACTTCTTACATAAACTCTCTAATATTATTTTTTTTATTTACAAAATATTAATAATAATAATTTTTTTTATCATTTTTTTTATATGGGGTGCTACAATTGAAGCATCATGAGGGAAATTATCCTGTGCATGATTTGGAATTAGCAGCTGTCATTTTTGCCTTGAAAATTTGGCGCCATTATGTCTATGGAAAAAAGTTTACGGTCTACTCGGACCACAAAAGCTTGAAGTACTTATTTTCTCAAAAAGAGCTAAATATGAGGCAGAGGAGATGGTTAGAATATCTCAAAGACTTTGATTTTGCTATTCAATATCATCCTAGCAAGGCTAATGCTGTTACGGATGCACTCAGCAGAAAACCAATGGGTATGTTATCAAGTCTCATGATTATTATGACTAATCTTATTCCTCAATTTGCTCAGTTGAACTTAGATATTGACAGGAAGGAAGAAGATTGCTTCATGGCTAATATCCAAGCTCAACCTACCTTAATAGAGGATCTAGTCAAGTTGTAAAATGATGATATCGTGTTACTAGAAATTAAAGCTAATATTGAACAACGGCCGGATTTCTCTATTACGGAGGATGAAAGATTGCTATTCAAAGGCCGAGTGTGTATACCGAATCATGAGGATACAAAGAAATTGATTCTAGAAGAAACACATAAATCCAGGTATACCATTCACCCAGGTAGTACAAAAATGTATCAGGATCTCAAAAGAAATTTCTGGTGGCCCAACATGAAGAGGGAAATAACTGATTTTTTATCTCGCTGTCTCACTTGCCAACAAGTAAAGGCAGAGCATTTTAAACCCGCAGGTAAATTGCATCCCTTGAATATTCTCGAATGGAAATAGGAGAGTATAGGGATAGATTTCGTTATGGGGTTACCTAAGACAAGAGGTGGACACGATGGTATATGGGTAATCATAGACCGATTAACTAAATCTGCACATTTCATACCAATCAAAAGTCGATGGTCTGTGGATATCCTTGCAACATTATACATAAAGGAAATTGTCAAATTACATGGTGTCCCCGTCACTATTATATTTGATAGAGATCCTCGATTCACATCACAGTTTTGGAAGGGTCTACAACCGTCATTAGGGACTAGATTGAATTTTAGCACAACCTTTCATTCACAAACTGATGGTCAGACAGAAAGGACAAATCAGGTAGTAGAAGATATGAACAGGGCTTGTGTTATTGATTTTGGAGGTAGTTGGCATGATCACTTGCCTCTGGTAGAATTTGCATATAACAACAGTTACCAGGCCAGCATATAAATGGCACCTTTTGAAACTCTATATGGAAAAAGTTATCGATCACCAATATGTTGGAGTGAAATAGGGAAAAGATAATTCCTAGGCCCCGATATTATCAGAGATTCTACAGAGAAGATCAAGCTTATTCAAGAGAGAATAAAGATGGCACAAGATAGGCAAAAGTCTTATGCTGATAATCGTAGACGCGGCTTGGAATTTCAAGTAGGAGACCATGTGTATCTCAAGGTTTCTCCAGGTCGTGGTATTCGGAGATTTGGCATTAAGGGCAAACTAACTCCAAGGTTCATTGGTCCGTTTGAAATTCACGAAAGGGTCGGTGAAGTGGCTTACAAACTGGCTTTATCTCCACAATTAGCAGGGGTTCATGACGTATTTCACGTCTCTATGCTAAAGAAATATGTATATGATCATGACCATATTATCACATATGACAATCTGGAGATTCAGAAGGATATGACGTACGAGCAAACGCTAATAAAGATTATGGAACGAGAAGTGCGTCAACTAAGAAATAAAGTTAGTCCTATGGTCAAGATTCAATGGAAGAAAACATGGCCATATGAAGCAACATGGGAAACCGAAGCAGTCTTGCGGAAAGGATTCCCAGAATTATTCAACTGTAAGTACACTCTCCATAACCCATGCATTAAATTTGGGGACCAAATTCTTCTATGTGGGGGATGGTGTAGTGCCCCAGAATTTATGTAATAATTTTTGAGTTATTTATAGAACTTTCTGGAATTTATAAGGGCTAAATAGATTAATAAAAGGATTATTAGATTAATAAGTCATTATATGGCCCAATTATGTTAAATAATTAACCTATCCTATTTAAATAAAATCTAAAAGATTTAATGTCACGCCCCGAACCGATAGCAGCGGAACGTGTCGTTTGCTCGGAACGTGGCAGTTAAACGGTCGTGAACGATCAAGAGCAATGGCATAAGATCAAATAAGTTAGAGCAACAACAAAATTTTTATTTCTAATATAAGTCTCTTACAATCTCAATTTAAAAACTTGAAGAAGACTCAACTACATCACAATAAAAAAAAGGAAATGACGCTCTAACAGACTTAGACAAGATAACTAAATAAGAGACACCATGCTAGACTCAAGAAAGATAAAAGACCCGGGTTCACTAGATTTTGAAGCTCGCTTGCACACTTGTCCCTCCCATGTAAGTCTCGGTCTCGCTAGTCACCTGATTACCAGAAAAATGTTGGAATAAAACTGGGTGAGCGAACGCTCAGTAGGAATTATATCTCAAGAACAAGTAATTGGTTTAAGTAATTACATCTTTCACATGTAAATGCAGTAAGGCTATGCATGTAGAATTAACCGAGCAAGTGAAACAAAACTAGCAAGAATTTAACAATTTCATGTAAAAACTTTCAAGCAAGAGATATCCAAGAGAGATTTATAGAATATTGGCTATTTCACGCAAGTACTTGCCCATTCCGGGCCACGCTAGTCGAGTCACGCAAGTCAAGTCACGAACGCAAGTAATATCAAGTAACATCACGAAAGAGAGAGAGAGTGTGTGTGTGTGGAATGCCAAAGATTAAACTAGTCATGCACTTCGGTGCAATGCCAGACACCGTGATCAATATAACTCCCATGGGCACAAGTACTTTCGGGTGCTCCTCCCAGGACCAGATCGGGCCCTATATGCGCAGCATTAAAGATAGATCTAGACATCCACGATACTTCATAGCCAATAAGGAGTTTCAAGAACAAGCTTTAATAGAATGATAAGGTAAGATTTTCATGGAATTCAAGGGCAAGGCCCTTGAGTAAGGACAGACTTGCGATAAAATCCACGCGAAGCATAGAAACCATGACATGTCAATAAACTGGGTGGAATTGGCACGTAGATGGGTTGCCATGAATAATTTGAATAGATGACTAACAAGATAGTCACCAATTCAATGGGTACGAAGCAAGCTGAAGAATTGGCACCTAACCATAGGATACCCAATTCAATATATCGCCTAGTGGAATGATCACTCATTCCACTGGCTAAGAGAATTCTCTCATGGACCAAGATGGCACCATGAGAGGGTCGGTTTACCACAAGACGTGGCAATCAAAGGCACACGGTGTTTAAGGTACAACCAGCTCAGTCGGCCTTGAGGGAATCCAAGGCTACGAGGAGACTTACGGAGGTCCCAATGACTAACTTGCCAGTCCAAAGGAACGGAATGTCCAATGGAGGGCTTGTATGTCACCGAGAGTTGAGGTGTATACGTGAACCAATCGTGAAACAGGGACTCCATCTACCCGCGGTATGGGTCAAAATCGGGAGAAAACGGTGAGAACATGAATGCGTTAATTATAGAATTCATGTCCATCCAATTCTATAATTAACTATAATTAAATAAACTTATATTAATTAATGTCCATGAGTGACGTCATTTGTTAATTAGCGTCTACATAGAGAGACGTTAATTTTATGATTTTTAACTTAATTTATTTAACAAGAATTCACGTCAATATCTATTTAATTGAATAATTTCAAAAATATACATTCAAAGAGACATTAATTTATATAAAATAGAATATATGATAATTAGGAGAAAAATTCAAGGATTCAAAAATATATTTTTTATAATTTTCTGTAACATATTTTAATAGATATCAATTTTGAAAGATATTGTTACAAGATATATATATATATATATACATAATTTGACGACATGTGTTACGTCGTCAAAAGATTTGACGACAATTCTTATTGTCGTCATTTCTTTACAAATTGTCTCAACTTTAGTCCTCTCGTTTCTCGACGTAACTACGTCGGAATCGAGCCTATGATATACTGAAATGACGGGCTCAAAAAACTCTACTTAACTAGATGTTCAAAATAATTTTTCGTTGAGAGATGGGAGATCTTGAGATAGGGGACACGAAAAATGGTGCAACCACTCTCACTACCTCGGTCTCCATCCCACTAGTACGCCCATAAATTTTCATAGCCAAAGGAGACTCCGATACCCACGTACAAGTTATTAAGGCGAAAACTCCATAACTAACTTCTATAGTATTAAACCAAAACACGAAAGAAATCATGTAGTAAAAATCATGCAGAAATATCATGTGAGGTTTAATCTAATTATAATCTTTGGCATGAAGAGAGAACACCTACAATGATGAATTAATTTTTGTTTGGGCTACGAAACTTGAGAAAACCTACCTTAAGTGGAGATTTCTGTGATGAACCGTAAAGAAAACTTGCTGGAACGATACTATGTTCGAAATAGAGTATGAGATGACCGCCTCCTTATGCAACAGGAGGAAGACGAAGGGAAGAAGACTCCCTTCCCTAGTGGCTTTACGCACGGCCCTCAGTTCTCTGCAAGTGATGAAGCAGAGGGTGAGAGGGGTGTTGTTTCTTTTTCGTCAAAACAACAACAACCGCAACAAGGAAGAGAAATGAAGGAGCATGGCTCCTTTATGTGCTGATGCTGCGGATGCTTGCAGGAGGAAAAAGGATCAGCTGCAGGACGACGAGGACGCAGATCGGCAAGTAGAAGTGCAACTTAGGCTGTTACGATTGACGGGGTGGTGGTTTTATAAGACTTTCAATGTTCTGGAGGGTTCTATTGTTCGAAATTGGAAGGTTTTACGTGTGAAATTGGCAGGGTCTTAAACCTACTATGCATGGTCGCCTCCCTTCTGGTTAAACAGCCGCCTGCTAAGTTTCGTACATGAAACCCTAAAGCTAAACCATGCATGCACAAGTGTGCACGTGAGTGGTTATTGGGTTGAAAACGTTGGTGACCGTGGGTTGGGTTGGCCTTGTAAGATGGCTCACGTGGGTTCTTGGGTAGGCTTTAATACTTATGTATATCTATATAGGTTGGACCTAGCTGTGTATGGGCATGTATACCCACCTTGTGGGTTTGCTAGTACGTGGATGGCAAAACCCTCCATTAAATATGATATCTATAATGTGCATATGGGTTGAAGGCCTCATGGGTTTATATATATAGGTGTATATATATCTATATTTCTTTGGTTAGACTTGTTAGGTGTTTGGGTAGCATATATGTGAGTTTGCGTTGAGTTTATGGCTTTGTGTTGGCCCATAAATGATTTTATGCCCTTTATATAATTAAACCCATTTGTGTGGGTTAAGGCCTTATATATATATTTAATTAGTGGGTGGAAGTTCTCGTGAGCTTGTTGTGAGTGATGTTGAGTGGGCTTTGGTATAAGTGGGTTTTGGTTTAAGTGATTGACTTATGAGTGAGGCTTATATATATATATATATATATATATATATATATATATATATATATATATATATATATATATATATATATATATATGGATGAGTGGGTTGAGACTTAAGGGCCCTTATTTGTGTCAATATGTGACTATCCATTTTTCCCAATGCTTGTTATTTGTCATATACGTATTCTAAAGGCCCTTACTATGTGTGTGGGTTTCATATCTCTTGATATATATATATATATATATATATATAGATACCTATGGGTTATTTACTAACCCTGGTATACCTATTAATAATTTGTATGTATATAGGGATTTTATTCCTCATAATTTCTTTTACTTTTATTAGTCCTTGTCCTGGGTATCAGAGGCAGGTTCGATCCTAGATAAATTTTTACTTCCATTCCAAAAGGTAATATTAACTAGTCTTTTATAAATTCCAAGAACCTTATTAACTATTTATAGAGACATGTAGATATCATCATGTATAGATTATTTTTCTTTTCAAACTGTAAATATATTTATTCCTATTTCAAAATTACCGGCGTTACACCCTCCCCCACTTAAAAAAATTTGGTCCCCAAATTCCCATTATCCTTTACTCACGATGGAGAACTAGCTAAAATGCGTAGTAGAAGTCTAGATACATTGAGTGGAATAGAACTAATTTTTGGAAGAATTAATTTAGGCTTAAGGGTGAGGGGTACCTTCCATAACTTTTCCTTCCCTCGCGACATCGACTTTTGCCGAGGCTTGAGTCTTTCCTCGGCGGTCCTTAGTAGGACATTTTACTAACTTATGTTCCAAGCTCCCGCAACACAGACACGCTCCCGTCTTTCGATAACACTCCTCCGACTGATGGTTTTTGTTACCACAATACTGAGATCTCTCTCGAGGAGCTACCAAATCTTTACCCTTCTTACACTTCTTACACAGTTTGCACTTCTTACATTCTTGGGAACTACCACCCTCGTTTGGCCTTTTCTTAGTAGTGTTGAACATCCCCGAATCATGTGCTTTACCTTCAACTCTTTTTTTTTCTTCCACTGCTTTCTCTAGCTCCTGAACTCTCTTGACAAGGTCCGCGTAAGCTTGGACATCCACTAGTACCATCTCGGGAACAAAGCTTGGCCTAGACGCTTCCATTTTATCTAGGTTCCTGCAACGATGAGTGGGGAGATAATTTATTGATTCAAGAATTAATGTTAATAAAATGTAAATATTTTATCTTTCTTTTATTACTTTAACCCCAAGTTCTACCCATCTCTCACGGAATTCCTATAGGATGACCGACAAGGATACTTAACCTATCTCTTGGACGTAATGACCTAAGGATTTGAAAGCCGAAGCTCTGGTATGACTGACGAGGATACTTGACCTATCATTGGAACCTAATAACTTGAGGATGTGAAAGCCAAAGCTCTAAAACCACCTCTGTCAAGCCCCGAACCAATAGCAGCGGAACGTGTCGTTTACTCGGAACGTGGCAGTTAAATAGTCGTGAACGATCAAGAGCAATGGCATGAGATCAAATAAGTTGGAGCAACAATAAAATTTTTATTTCTAATATAAGTCTCTTACAATCACAATTTAAAAACTTGAAGAAGACTCAACTCTACATCACAATAAAAAAAGGAAATGACGCTCTAACAGACTTAGACAAGATAACTAAATAAGAGACACCATGCTAGACTCAAGAAAGATAAAAGACTCGGGTTCACTAGATTTTAAAGCTCGCTTGCACACTTGTCCCTCCCATGTGAGTCTCGGTCTCGCTAGCCACCTGATTACCTGAAAAATATTAGAATAAAACTGGGTGAGCGAACGCTCAGTAGGAATTATATCTCAAGAACAAGCAATTAGTTTAAGTAATTACATCTTTCACATGTAAATACAGTAAGGCTATGCATGTAGAATTAACCGAGCAAGTGAAACAAAACTAGCAAGAATTTAACAATTTCATGTAAAAACTTTCAAGCAAGAGATATCCAAGAGAGATTTATAGAATATTGGCTATTTCACGCAAGTACTTGCCCATTCTGGGCCACGCTAGTCGAGTCACGCAAGTCAAGTCACGAACGCAAGTAATATCAAGTAACATCACGAAAGAGAGAGAGAGAGAGTGTGTGTGTGGAATGCCAAAGATCAAACTAGTCATGCAATTCGGTGCAATGCCAGACACCGTGATCAATATAACTCCCATGGGCACAAGTACTTTCGGGTGCTCCTCCCAGGACCAGATCGGGCCCTATATGCGCAGTATTAAAGATAGATCTAGACATCCACGATAGTTCATAGCCAATAAGGAGTTTCAAGAACAAGCTTTAATAGAATGATAAGGTAAGATTTTCATGGAATTCAAGGGCAAGGCCCTTGAGTAAGGACAGACTTGCGATAAAATCCACGCGAAGCATAGAAGCCATGACATGTCGATAAACTGGGTGGAATTGGCACCTAGATGGGTTGCCATGAATAATTTGAATAGATGACTAACAAGATAGTCACCAATTCAATGGGCACGAAGCAAGCTGAAGAATTGGCACCTAACCATAGGATACCCAATTCAATATATCGCCTTGTGGAATGATCACTCATTCCACTAGCTAAGAGAATTCTCTCATGGACCAAGATGGCACCATGAGAGGGTCGGTTTACCACAAGACGTGGCAATCAAAGGCACAAGGTGTTTAAGGTACAACCAGCTCAGTCGGCCTTGAGGGAATCCAAGGCTACGAGGAGACTTACGGAGGTCCCAATGACTAACTTGCCAGTCCAAAGGAACGGAATGTCCAATGGAGGGCTTGTATGTCACCGAGAGTTGAGGTGTATACGTGAACCAATCGTGAAACAGGGACTCCATCTACGGACGTGAGATGAGAGTGCCAGAAGACCCGCGGTATGGGTCAAAATCGGGAGAAAACGGTGAGAACATGAATGCGTTAATTATAGAATTCATGTCCATCTAATTCTATAATTAACTATAATTAAATAAACTTATATTAATTAATGTCCATGAGTGACGTCATTTGTTAATTAGCGTCTACATAGAGAGACGTTAATTTTATGATTTTTAACTTAATTTATTTAACAAGAATCCACGTCAATATCTATTTAATTGAATAATTTCAAAAATATACATTCAAAGAGACATTAATTTATATAAAATAGAATATATGATAATTAGGAGAAAAATTCAAGGATTCCAAAAATTTATTTTTTATAATTTTCTGTAACATATTTTAATAGATATCAATTTTTAAAGATATTGTTACAAGATATATATATATATATATATATATATATAATTTGACGACATGTGTTACGTCGTCAAAAGATTTGACGAAAATTCTTATTGTCGTCATTTCTTTACAAATTGTCTCAACTTTAGTCCTCTCGTTTCTCGACGTAACTACGTCGGAATCGAGCATATGATATACCGAAATGACGGGCTCAAAAAACTCTACTTAACTAGATGTTCAAAATAATTTTTCGTTGAGAGATGGGGGATCTTGAGATAGGGGGCATGAAAAACGGTGCAACCACTCTCACTACCTCGGTCTCCATCCCACTAGTACGCCCATAAATTTTCATAGCCAAAGGAGACTCTGATACCCACGTACAAGTTATTAAGGCAAAAACTCCATAACTAACTTCTATAGTATTAAACCAAAACACGAAAGAAATCATGTAAATCATGCAAAAATATCATGTGAGGTTTAATCTAATTATAATCTTTGGCATGAAGAGAGAACACCTACAATGATGAATTAATTTTTATTTGGGCTACGAAACTTGAGAAAACCTACCTTAAGTGGAGATTTCTATGATGAACTGTAAAGAAAACTTGCTGGAACGATACTATGTTCGAAATAGAGTATGAGATGACCGCCTCCTTGTGCAACAGGAGGAAGACGAAGGGAAGAAGACTCCCTTCCCTGGTGGCTTTACGCACGGCCCTCAGTTCTCTGCAAGTGATGAAGCAGAGGGTGAGAGGGGTGTTGTTTCTTTTTCGTCAAAACAACAACAACCGCAACAAGGAAGAGAAATGAAGGAGCATGGCTCCTTTACGTGCTGACGCCGCGAATGCTTGCAGGAGGAAAAAGGATCAGCTGCAGGACGACGAGGACGCAGATCGGCAAGTAGAAGTGCAACTTAGGCTGTTACGATCGACGGGGTGGTGGTTTTATAAGACTTTCAATGTTCTGGAGGGTTCTATTGTTCGAAATTGGAAGGTTTTACGTGTGAAATTGGCAGGGTCTTAAACCTACTATGCATGGTTGCCTCCCTTCTGGTTAAACAGCCGCTTGCTAAGTTTCGTACATGAAACCCTAAAGCTAAACCATGCATGCACAAGTGTGCACGTGAGTGGTTATTGGGTTGAAAACGTTGGTGACCGTGGGTTGGGTTGGCCTTGTAAGAAGGCTCACGTGGGTTCTTGGGTAGGCTTTAATACTTATGTATATCTATATAGGTTGGACCTAGCTGTGTATGGGCATGTATACCCACCTTGTAGGTTTGCTGGTACGTGGATGGCAAAACCCTCCATTAAATATGATATCTATAATGTGCATATGGGCTGAAGGCCTCATGGGTTTATATATATAGGTGTATATATATCTATATTTCTTTGGTTAGACTTGTTAGGTGTTTGGGTAGCATATACGTGAGTTTGGGTTGAGTTTATGGCTTTGTGTTGGCCCATAAATGATTTTATGCTGTTTATATAATTAAACCCATTTGTGTGGGTTAAGGCCTTATATATATATTTAATTAGTGGGTGGAGGTTCTTGTGAGCTTATTGTGAGTGATGTTGAGTGGGCTTTGGTATAAGTGGGTTTTGGTTTAAGTGATTGACTTATGAGTGAGGCTTATATATATATATATGCACAGACATATGGATGAGTGGGTTGAGACTTAAGGGCCCTTATTTGTGTCAATATGTTACTATCCATTTTTCCCAATGCTTGTTATTTGTCATATACGTATTCTAAAGGCCCTTACAATGTGTGTGTGTTTAATATCTCTTGATATATATATATATACCTATGGGTTATTTACTAACCCTGGTATACCTATTAATAATTTGTATGTATATAGGGATTTTATTCCTCATAATTTCTTTTACTTTTATTAGTCCTTGTCCTGGGTATCAGAGGCAGGTTCGATCCTAGATAAATTTTTACTTCCATTCCAAAAAGTAATATTAACTAGTCTTTTATAAATTCCAGGAACCTTATTAACTATTTATAGAGACATGTAGATATCATCATGTATAGATTATTTTTCTTTTCAAACCGTAAATATGTTTATTCATATTTCAAAATTACCGTGCGTTACATTTAAGGACCAAGCCCATTAAGTTTGGCCCATATTCTAGAAGGTTATGTAGCTTATTTACGTATTTTAAGGATAAATACCATTTTTATGGATAATAATATAGATAATTAACAAAAGAGTTTGATTGATGTTGAACTCTGTGCACGTTGGATGTAGCGGTCTATCATGCGACCGCCACAGCCATGTAACGCACCAGTCTTGATGCGTTACATTCTGTCAGTTCCGTGAAAGAAAGAACGAGCAAAACGATTAGAACTTTAGGATCTTATCTACAAGAGATCGACTTGGGAGAGTTTATAACATTACTAAGGACTCTTAGAGATTAGGTTCGGGTAAATTAAGGACTCTAGAGTCGATCTAATCTTCAAAACCCTATAAATATGACCTATTTCTGAACTGAGCAACCCTTACTTTTGGCTCGTAAAGAATCAAGGTAAGGAGATAGAATTTCGGGTAAGTTCTTTAAAAGATTTTATTTAGTATACTTTAGATTAATTGTTCTCCAAATTTCATATTAGGAGATCAAACAACCAAGGAGATTAAAGCTTCCAAAGTTGCTGGTTCGACCATAGTAACTCAGGATTCAGAGCAAAGGACCCCTGAAGATCAAGAGATTAGAACGTCTAAACGAGGTAATTAGAATTCAATCCTTTAGAACTTTTTGATCACCTTAGTTTCATATTCATACCCTCAAAATTTCACATCTTTAGGACAAGAGGTTGGAGAGATAGAGCAGTAGGAAATTGCTGGAAAATCACTGGGAAAGAAGAGCTAGGGCTCGATTTTCAGATTCAAATTAGAAGCTTAAAGCCTAGTTAAGAGGTAGGTTATCTCATGATTGGTAAAAACATCTTGTTAGGGATAAAAACCCTCTGATTGTACTTGATTTCATGCATTATAGACTATGAATTTCATATTTTAGTAGGGTCATGCATGCATAATTATCCTTAGCCTTAATCAAAGACAAAAGATATGATCTTGCTAATTCACTGCAACCTATGCATCTAGATAGACTCTTACTTCATTTATCATGACTAGGATAGTTATATCTTTTTCAAAAACATGACATGTTTTCAAATCATAGTCTTTTAAATTCTTTGTACTATCAGCAAAGACTCTGACGCATCAGACTTAGACCGTCACATTACTGTAATGGTCTTACGATAAGCCGTCACACTCTCTGTTGTATTTAGATTACTTTGTTGTCTCTGACGGACCATAGATGGAGCGTTACACTACTGTAACGGCCCCTCGATAGACCGTCACAATCACTGTGACGCCCCCATCCTCGACCGTCAGGGTAATCGTAGACAAAATTGAAAATCAGTCAAGTTAACTTATAAGTGTGCTTAGTTATCTAAGTCTTGACCTGATTTCAAATCCTTAAGATTATTTACTGATTCATGATAGAAATTACATAATTTAGGTATCTTAAGTTATTTTAAGTTATGTTAATTTCATGTGACAAAATTCTATAGTTTTGTATCTAAATCATGATTTTTCAAAGATGTTTTGACGAAATTTTATCATGATTTCCTATTGTTATACATCCTCTCTATCAATAGAGTCATTTCTTTAAGTACATGACACATATTCCGGTATGTTATCTATTAGTTTACACTTTACACTATAAGAACATTATTCTTGAACATGAGGACCTCTCTATTGGATATTCCTTCCAATGTATTAGGAAATCTTGTTTCAAGGCCTCCGTAATTCTCTGCGAGCCTGGGATTCCCACTAGGACACCGAGTTGGTTGTATCATTAAAACCCAATTGATTAGAAAGCACTATCAATGTTTTCTAGTTCTAGCAATGTAACGGATCTATATTGGACCGTCAGGCACATGTAACGGCCCAATATACGACCGTCACATCCAACTGAGTCCGATTTCTTGGTTCAGGATTCAGACTAATGTAATGGCCCAATACTGGAGCGTCACATCATGTAACGGCCCAGCACACGACCGTCACACTGCTTGAGTATTTTAATCCAAGGTTTGACCAAGGGTTGATATTCCAAGGTTTCTAGATGGACTCTTGATGATCTAGAACTTTTCATATTGATCAAGAAACCTAATATAATGAATGGAAAATAAAGAACGTACCGTTATGCTACCGATTTATTTTCATAAGCATAACATAGTATAAGTAATTCTTGATTTCTCATGACTCTTATTAAAATATTCATTCATTGAATTATTGTTATCAAGAGCTTGTTGGAATTGTACATTCTTGGCCATACTTTATTGTTACATGCGTGAAAAAAGCTTGATTTATACTTGAAGATGTGATCGAGCACTGATTGTGTTCAAGTGCTCTATGCTAGTCCCCTCGACTGATTGTCGGAAATATACTATTATAAACCATGGGGTATGATGCTACTGGCGTCGCATTGCGCTGAGAGTACTTTCTTTATAAATAAGTGAAAATCCACAACACGATACAGCATGATTGATACTTCTACATGACTTTCTTAATATTCCACAGAAATTCATGAAGTACTTGCTCATAAGCAAAAGATACTGGAGTGATGATTATGTGGCTTGCTAGTACATTCTCGTTACATTCTTATTCATGAAAGGCCATATCATGTTCTTATAACATTCTTGCTAGTTCATACTTACTCTCATTCTATCTTACATACTTTGGTTTAATCATATGAATGATCGCATTCGCATGATTTTACCTTATTTCTCAAGAGCAAAAATGTTAATTACTTTAATCATGCCTTCATGTTGATGCGAAGATACCTACTGGGCAAGTGTGCCCATTATCTATTACCATTCTTTTTCAGGAAATGGAAGTGAGTCAGGTTCGGATTCAGAATGTTCAAGTAGCGGATCCGAGAGTGAATAAAGAATGAGCGAAGACTTAGGAAGTTTACATTGTTTAGATCGAGTCTATGTAATTTCTTATTTCTTGAGTCTAGCATGATGGAAGTTGAATTAGTGGTTGTATTCGAATATTGGATTTGATTATTAATGAAAGTTGAAGTTGAGTAAATATTGTGCGATTGTATTCTTATGTGTGATTGCCTTGCGCTCTGATCGTTCTTGCTTGTAAGAGGATTACCATCCCGGCTATTCACGTTCCTCGAGTGAGTCTTCCGCTGTAATAAAGGCTCGGGGCGTGACAGTTAGGATAGGGCCGCATAAGGCCAGAAGGTTACAGAATCGAGGACAGGATGTGTGGTCCTGACAGAGCCGCTCATGAGTTGAACGGTCCACTCAGGGCCGCCTGAGAGAAGTACGGTCCATTACTGGCCGCACAACATAGGGCCTAACTAAGAGTTAGAATTTAGCCCAAGTGGGCTCCCGAGATACCATAGGCAGGGTGGAACTGAACTAGAGTCCAGCCCACTATCTACTGGTCGGCCTAGGGTCTATTGGACTGATCAAAACAAGATTTGGCCGAAGATAGATTAATGATAATCGGCCAAGACAAGTTGGCATAAGCCAGGTATGAACGGTCGATATTGGCCCGTTCAATGGTATATGCGGTCTATCAATAGCCGCGCAAGTCTCTGTTAATCCAATTCGGATTAACTCAAGTCACAGCGGTTCGATTGAGTCTAAATCAAAACTAGGGGATACAATGGTTCAAGATTAAGGTTATAACAAGTATAAACCTAGTATCCATTCAATTATAAAGGATTCACAATTAAAATTTGACATTCATCGAAAAGATGAATCAAGATCAAGCTCAATTTAAATAGATCAGTAATAATTATTTACTGTCACGAATTACAGTTTATTAGGTGTGTTGCTAACATGCAATTAACCATTAATCTACTAACATAACATGATGTAATGATAATTAATCTGTTCTGTTACAGATGTGCGGTTGATCTTGGACCTTACATCCCAATGAAAGGTCACATACTGGCCGCACACGTCCCCTCAGATCCGAAGACCTGCTGGATATGGACGGTCGGTAGTGTGCCGCATGGATGGATGTGCGGTCTGGAAATGGCCGCAGGAAAGACATGCGGTTAGGGCTAGGCCACACGTTCCAAGGACACGAATAGATATATAAAACTATAAACGGTCAACATAGGGCCGCATGTCTGGATGTGCAGTCTATCGTGTGGCCGCACATGTCCAAACAAGTCGCCGCCCCTTCGCCGTGCCCGACTCCGGTGAGGTTTCTTGGGTTAAATTAAAACATGAAATTCGCACGATATAAAGCATGAACTTTGGGGGTTTTACTATTAAAAGAAAGTGCACAAAAAATTATACAAGATGCATGATTCAATTTTACGTTTACAGCCTGAAATCACAACTTAATCGAAAAGGAACAATTATAACCCTAGGTGTGACATGCTTCTACTAAAACCTAAAATTCTCGCAGGATACTTGATAGAATTTAGGGCTTTCTACATCAATGGAAAGCTAACACGATGCTGCTTCTAACCATATATTATTTGTAGGGTTTGGCTTACTATCACCTACCTGAATCGGATGAAGAAGGAAGGAGAAAGAAAACCAAGGACGCCGGTACATGCAGCCACTAATCGCTCGAGACCTCCCTCGATCTAACTCCTCTGCAGCCGCCGCTGGTTCTAAGCGATTCTAGGGTTAGAGAGCTTCATTTTAATAGGTCACACACCTTCTGGAGGCTTCTATGCGCGGAGTATTCGTCCACGCAAGTCGAGTCGATGTGAACGCCACCGTAAAGGTTGACTCGATCTAAACTCCGCCAAATGCATCTCCTAGGGTTAGGGTTTTGAGAGATTAAGAGAGGGTAAATGATCCTCTCATCCTGGCCTTTCATTTGCCACCGATTTGGGCTCATTTGGTGGAGTATTGGGCTCAAATTTGGCGTTTCAATGTATGGTTAACTAAGTGTTCAATTTGGGCTTAATCCATTAATTCAACCTACTTACAGATTTTATTTGGGTTGGCCACAGCAGACAAGTTTGTTAAACGTGTTATCCTCTACAAGAATATAATTTTTATGGATTGTTATAAAATGGTCAAAATCTAACTTATTCTATTTATTAAGGGATTATTCTAATTAATTTCTAATTAATTTCAAATAAATTTCTAATTAATTCTAAAAGAAATCGGGGTATTACACCCTCCCCCACTTAAGGAATTTGGTCCTCCAAATTCAATGCACTTAATAAAAAGAGGGAGTGAGATAGCTCCCCTAGAATAAGTCGGGGTACTATCTCCGCATAGTATCTTCCGACTCCCAAGTAGCCTCTTCAACTCCACGCCGACTCCACTGCACTTTAACCATCGGTATGGAACGATTCCTGAGTTGCTGTTGCTTCCGATCTAAAACCTTGATCGGTCTTTCTTTATAAGTCAGATCTTCCTTCAATTCGAAGTCCATATGCTGAATAATGTGAGTGAGATCGTACACATATTTCTGTAACATAGACACATGGAAAATATTGTGCACTCCAGATAACTGAGGTAGTAGTGCCAAACGGTAAGCAACCTCCCCCACTCTTTCCAGAATTTCGAATGGACCAATGTATCTTGGACTCATTTTGCCCTGAATACCAAACCTTTGAATTCCTCTCATAGGAGAGACCTTTAAAAACACATGTTCACCAACCTGAAATTCCAATGCTCTCCTCCTAGTATCGGCATAACTCTTATGTCTCAATTATGCTACTTGCAACCGATCTCTGATAATACGGATGTTCTTGGATGATTCAGAAATGAGATCTGGTCCAAGCCATTGCTTCTCACCTACCTCATCCCAACATAACGAGGATCGACAGCTTCTACCATACAAAGCTTCAAATGGAGGCATCTGAATGCTGGACTGGTAACTATTGTTGTAGGCGAATTCAACCAATGCCAAATGATCACTCCAACTACCTCCAAAGTCAATCATGCAGGCTCTAAGCATATCTTCCACTATCTGGTTGGTCCTTTCAGTCTGTCCATCTGTTTGTGGATGGAAAGTAGTACAGAAATTTAGACGAGTTCCCAAGGATTCTTGCAATCCTTTCCAAAAATGAGAAGTGAATCTGGGGTCTCTATCAGACACAATGCTGACTGGTATACCATGTAGTCTTACCACTTCCTTCATATACAAAGCAGCCAAAACATCAACTGTCTATTTAGACTTAATGGATAAGAAATGAGCCGATTTTGTCAATCTATCGACAATCACCCATATTGCATCAAATCCACTACGAGTCCTAGGTAGACCCATAATGAAATCCATGCCAATGCTCTCCCACTTCCATTGGGGTATATCAAGGGGTTTCAATTTCCCTGCTGGTCTGAAATGCTCCGCCTTGACTTGTTGACAAACCAACCATCTACTTACGAAGTCCGCCACTTCCCTTTTCATATTCGGCCACCAAAAAGATCTTTTCAAATCCTTGAACATTTTAGTACCTCCAGGATGAATGGTATATCTGGATCTATGAGCTTCCTCGAGGATCTTACTCTTTATCTCAGCTACATCAGGTACACAAGTTCTCCTTTGAAATAACAATCTTCCATCATCAGCCATCATGAAGTCAGGTCTGTTACCCAAGCTTCCCTTGATCTCTACCAACTCCGGGTCATCATCTTGTAGAGATTTGATTTCCATCAGTAATTCGGGCTTAAGTTGAATCTGAGAAATCATAACCCGATCCTTGTCAACATTAAGATCCAAACTAGCTAACTGCTCCAACAATTTCCATTCTTGTAACACGAGGCTTGACAACTTGGCTATAGGCTTGCGGCTTAAGGCATCTGCCACAACGTTACCTTTTCCAGGATGATACTCAATGAAGAAATCGAAATCCTTCAAATACTCCCGCCATCTTCGCTGCCTCATATTGAGTTCCTTCTAAGAAAATAAGTATTTCAAACTCTTATGATCTGAAAACACCGTGAATGCTTCACCATACAAGTAGTGCCTCCATATATTCAAGGTGAAAACCACTGCTGCTAGCTCCAAATCATGAACATGATAATTCTCTTCATGCTTCCTCAACTGCCTAGAAGAATAGGCTATCACTTTCTCGTGCTGCATGAGTACACACCCTAAACCAATACCTGAAGCATCAGTGTATATAATAAAACCTCCTTCACCAGAAGATAAAGCCAAAACAGGTGCAGTAGTCAAACATTCCTTCAAGGTCTGAAAGCTTCGCTCACAATCTTCTGACCAATCAAATCTGATCTCCTTGCGGGTCAATCTTGTCAGAGGTACCGCAATCTTGGAGAAATCTTGAATAAACCTTCGGTAGTAACCTACTAGGCCTAGGAAACTTCTCACTTCAGTCACATTAGTAGGCATAGCCCAATTCTTAACTGCCTCAACCTTCAAAGGATCAACTGAAATACCTTCTATTGTGATGATATGCCCTAGAAAGGACACCTCTTGCAGCCAGAAATCACACTTACTAAACTTGGCATATAACTGATGATCTCTCAATAGTTGCAATGTCACCCTCAAATGTTCAGCATGCTCCTCCTTACTCTTAGAATAAATCAAGATATCATCAATGAACACCATGACCCATTGATCAAGATAAGGCCGAAACACATCGTTCATCAGATGCATGAAAGCTGCAGGTGCATTCGTTAGCCCAAAAGGCATTACTACAAATTCGAAATGCCCATACCTGCTGCGGAAGGCTGTTTTATAGATATCCTCCTCCTTAATTCATAACTGATGATATCCCGATCGAAGGTCGATCTTAGAAAAATACTGAGCTCCTGCTATATGATCAAATAACTCATCAATCCTTGGCAATGGATATTTGTTCTTGATAGTCAACTGGTTCAATTGTCGATAATCGATGCACAACCTCATCGAACAACCCTTCTTCCGGACGAATAATACAGGGGCTCTGTGGACGTCAAAAAAATGATGATGATCATACGACATGCACGTCTCAGCACTCGAGAGCGAGTCGAAGACGGAAAGGCTGAATAAACCCTGTGCCTCCTCCAAGCAGGACGAATACCTACCCGGTGCTCCGTCACCCGACAAAGAATCCCCTCGTGTTGAAGAGACAGCCCCGGCTCTCCAGTTGGCATTGCCAAAGGCCGAATCAAAAGAAACTCGGGAATTCGAACATGTGTTCGGCACGCGCCGGGGATCACTCAAAGTTCCAAATCGGGATGCAGAGGCCCTGAACTAAACACCCCGACGGCGGTGCATTATGACTAAAGCAATACAGGAGGATAAGCATCCATCCGAATAGCCGCGAAGCCGAGACGAAGTCTAAACCGGCGCGCCCTTATATGGTCTTTAAACCGGCGCGCCCCTTCCAATAGCCTTAAACCGGCGCGCCCCTAAGGGGGCCTTAAACCGGCGTGCCCTTTACAAGATGCTAGTCCGGCGCGCCCCGTGAACTCCCTTGCTTTATGTTAAAACGGCATGCTCCCGTTGAAGGGTCACCCCTTTGAATGCACTAAACCGGCGCGCCCATCTTGGAGTGCTAATACGGCGCGCTTAGTTTAGAAACAAACCTTTCTCTGAGGACTTTATCTGGCGTGCAGTGAAGCCATCCCGTCATCAATGCGGTCCCCTGTTTCCTGGGAACGGCATGATGACGAACAAGCCCAAAATGGTTAAAGCTCCCACTTCTATCCGGCGGGCAACCGAGCATATGCCGTGAATGGAAGTTCTCGAGCCCTGCACCGTCGAATGCTCATTCCGTTGAGCGGCCGGCCATTCTTCAGCAAATGATGATAGCAACGTGGCTCGCGGTGGACGTGCCAGCGGAGCCCCCCTCCCGATCACACCATAGCCTCGCCGAAGGCGACGTCGACAGCAGCAGCAGGGCAACGTCACCAACGTCAGCAGTAGCAGTGGTGGTTGCGGGAAACAAGGAACCAACGGGAGGAAGATGAATCCAGAGGGCATCCCTCCAAAACAGGGCCTCCGGCCCCTATAAAAGGAGCGCCCAGGCGAAGCTTAAATGGGTGGGGAAAGGGTTGGAAGGTTGGAGGGGGAGAAACTCCTGGAAGCCCGAAGCCAGTGTTCCTCTGAGAGCGAAGTGAAGTGAGAAAGGAGAGGGCAGAGAGTGAGGTGAGGGAGATACAGATCTCCCCTCCCCCCCCTTGTTTCTTTTTCTTTCCTCCGATGTATTCTTCCCTTTGGTTCGTTTCTTTAGATGCATGAAGAGCCCATGTATTTGCACCCCTTCGTGGTGAAATGAAAGTGATCCTTCGGGAGATTCTTGTTTTGATATGTTTCTGATCCCCTTCCCCACCTGTTCCCCTTTGAGGGATCATTGCCCGTGAGTCGTGAGAGCTCTTGAAGGCTAGTCCTCGAGCTTTTCCACACTCACACTTGGGTTATCGGACCGTGTGAGGTCTACATTTTGAGGTTCACCCTAGAGCAATCCACTTGGTGTTCCTCGATTTTCTCTGGCAATCGTCAGTACGGGGGAGGTGCTGCCCAAATCTTGCCGGAGGAAGAACACGTAAGAACAGAGGATGCATAAGAACAGACAGACAAACTAAACTTCCAAGTTCCTGCACAACAAACTGTTCTAATAAAACACTCGAATCATCATGACAATCCACCTGAACAAACACTTAAATCTTCTTTCCACAAACATAACTCATCAATAAGATGAACAAACCAATCAATAAATCAACTTGCAGTTGAAGAAAAGAAGAAACAGAGCATAAACGGGTTGAAAAGAAGCTATACAATGCTTAATCCGGCGCCCCCTAATCCGGCGCGGGTTAATCTGACGCGGTACCCCCCCGCGCCGGTTTAACCCCACACTCAAAACCCATTTTTTTTTCCTTGCAGCAATCTGGCGCGCCCCCTTATACTAATCCATTTAACCGGCGCGCCCCCCTTCCTGGACCTTAACCGGCGCGCCCCCCCTTGAACTCCCTTAAACCGGCGCGCCCCCTTTAGCCCCCCTTGTAGTGTCCTTAAACCGGCGCGCCCTTCCCCTTGTGGCATCCTTAACCGGCGCGCCCCCTTTCAATATCACTTAATACGGCGTGCCTGGAAGAGAGAAGGTGATCAAGAAAATAAAAGAAAACATGCAATTTAAGCTAATAGAAAACTAATCAAAAGTCTCCCCTCCACTATAATCCAAATTTTGTTCCGGGGGCGCTGCCCCCGAAAACCCCCGCAAGGGGCGTTGCCCCCTTCACCCCCACGACCTGACCGGGCAGGTTGAACCCCGCGACCTGACCGCACAAGTCGATCCGCGTGCGAGGGCGCACGTTGCCGAGTTTTGGCTTTACACTTAACAACCTGCTCCCCCGGACTGTGCGTGAAGAGAAAAGCAATGATGCCCCGTGGTATCGGACGTGGACCTCTGGATCCCCGACATGGTCATGATCCGTGCACCTCTTGGGCCGATAGTTCATCAGCTTGACCCACTTCTTCTGGGATCCGATCCCGCACCCACGTGAAGTGTGCCGTACCTACGGAAGATATCCGAATGTCATTGTTGTTACCTTCGATGCTTCGAATATGGACTCTCGACCGAATACTGGATTGTCTGTTAGTGACTGATATATATATATATATATATATACCGGGATCTAATCCCGCACTTTCATTAAATTCACCGCACTCGCAGCTAGTATTTGTATGGTTTTGAACACCGTTTTACGTACCGATGCGGAGGGTTTAAATCATGTCAACCCAACTCGCATGCTTTAATGAAAAACGATCTTTAGGTCATTTGACCCCTTTTCTTGGCGATTAATCAGAGGTCTTCCCTTCTCCGAGGGGATGTAATTAACGTCGTGGCCTTTATGGCGCGGCGGGTCTCCAGTCCCGACCCGATATCCACAATCGTCTGATCAGTTAGATGGAGCGCACCCCGGGCTTCGGACCACTCCAGTCTCGAAGCCCGAACACATTGTCACCTAGGTGACTGGCACGCCCTCGCACTAGATAAACCGATAAAAAGAACACCGATATCCCACGATATTTTCACCCAACGAAACTTAGTGCGTTCCACAAGCTGGCACGCCCGGTGGGACTGGACTACCTCTCATCTTTTCGCCGAGATTAGGGGCCCAATGGCCTTTTCCGAAGTCTTAACTTCCGCATTTTTGAAATTGCAGGAGGGATCCATTTCTGAAGAACCGATGGCTGTCACTTTCGGTCCATTGGTTGTGGCGAGCCATGCCGAGCATGGCTACTTGGCAGTGCCGATCCAGTTCGGCGATTTTCCCCCAGTCGTTGGCTTCCCCAACTTCCTCGGGGTTATGTTCGTGGACCTCTTGGATGTCAAGGAGGTCGAGCCCGTCGCCCCCGTGGAGGCGACACCAGAAGCTGTGAAGATGGTGGGCTACTATGTCCACCACATTGAAGCAAAGAAGAAATGCACCTCGGCTGCCAGGAGGGCGGCAAGGAGAACCACTAGCACGCCGCAAGGCCGGCTTTCCCTCTCGGGCAAATCCGTGATGATCGGAGGAGTCCGAGTGTACCTGAATGGCCGTCAGGCCACGATCTCACCAGATAGGGTAATCCCGATGGTGCCGGTGCACAACCAATTCCAAGCACTGGCCCGGGAGCGAGAGGACCACATCAGGTCCATGCCAAAGCAAGAGTCGGCCCAGAAGCCGACTAAATTCAAGCAAGCATGGGTCCCCATCAGGCGGGCCCCAGCCTCAACTCAACTGGAGCTCGTCAAGACTGACCGGCTCAAGAAAAAGATGAAGGAAGATGAAGAAGAGAAGATTGAGGCACCGGTTCAAGCGTCTCGAAGACCTGCCTTCCGTGCTCACGGTCGGCAGGCGAACATCTATTTGAAGGAGGGAAGATACAACATGATGCACGAGCGGAGGCGTCTCGCCTATAGACCGCCAGTGCAAGCATCACCACCAACTGTCTGCCCCAGCCGGGGAGAAGACGACATCACTCAAGCCGTGAGGGGATATCTCCACAGCCTTGGAAACACCCTCTTGGGAACTCAGCGGCTCCTAGAAGCCGTGAATGATGCTGAAAGAAACCGGAAGCAACAAGTTAACCTGGAAGATATCGAAGATGCAGAGTCAGGGTGCTATGGGTCACCCCTCTGTGAAGAAGCTCCACCAAGAGTCTCGGTGTTTGACAGGCTAACCTTTCCTAGACTGACAACCAGGGAGGCGGCTCGAAGAAACCAAAAGATGCAGGTTTATACCTGTAATATGGCCGGGGTGGCCAACCAATATGGAGCCCTACCTGAAGACCAAGAAGAGATGGCCAGGCTGGCTGGCAGGTCGGGTCCCCTCACAAGAAGAGGAGCAGCTGCAGCTGAGATAATACAAGCCCTCGCTGGTGAAACAAGTTCAGATGCGGTCGCCATGGCGGCGAACGTGATTACCGCTGGGGATGAAGGAGAAAGGGTAGCACCTTCTCTAGATACTCTGACAGAAGGAGGAGGCCAAGCTCCTAGCCCTTCCACCTCCGACCCGGCGATGCTGATGCTGCTTCAAGCCTATCGACAGGAGATCGAAGCTCTGAAGCGACAGGTGGGCGAACTGACCATGCATGCTTCCACATCGAAGCAGGTCGAACCGTCTCCAGAAACATCCAGGCAAGGCGCTGGAGAATTTAAGGGTTCACCCCAGGTGACGGCCTCTCAGCCAATCCCCAACTATGCTGGGGGCACGGCCCCAATGACCCCTTCGGCTCCTCAACACCAAGGCACCGCCACTATACCCCAGGTGACGGTGTTGACGACGCCACAGATGCAGTCAGCTCATTTCTACCCAGAAGCAGTGGATCCGGCAACGGCTAACAAGCTCATGATCGAGCAGATAGTCGAGATGAAGCTGGCCGATCGGGGAAGTGAAGAATATGCCTCATATGATGTGTACAAGGTACCCTACCCTGTCCATCATGCGGGGAAGAGATTGCCTCCTGGCGTCAGCAAGCCGCCAAAGTTTGACAAATTTAATGGCCAGGGGTCACCGAAGGAGCACATAGCCTATTACGTCAATGTGATGGGCGATCTGGCGACTGATGAATCATACCTACTGAAGTTCTTCGGGTCCTCGCTCACAGGGCTCGCCTTCGAATGGTACTCAAACTTGCCGGCGGGGTCTGTTAACGACTGGCGAGATTTGCAAAGAAAATTTCGGGAGCGGTTCCACGTCACCGAAAGAGAGGTCACAGTGGCCGAGCTCTATGCAACCAAGCAGAAGAATGACGAAACTGCTCTAGAATTCATCAAGAGATGGCGGAACCTCAGCATGAGGTGTAGACGCCCACCACACCAAGAAGATGCGGTTCAAATCTGCAAGCAGAATTTGAAGCGTGAAGTTTTCAAGAAAATGATCGGGATGGAGATCAAGTCATTTGATCGATTAAATAATGTGGTGGTGGAAATTGAGTCCTACCTCTCCAAATACTCTTCTGCACCGGCCACCTCAGCCCAAAAAGGAAAATCAATTGAGAAGCGGTCCGTGCCCAAAGAAGTCAACACTGTCGACTTCAAGGATTTCGAGAAGCAGAAGGACACTGATAAAGGAGTCACCAGTGCTCCTCCGGCCAAGCAGGCTGAACAACAAGAGGCCGCCTCCTTGCGGTCAAGAATGAAGAAACTTTACTCCTTCCCGAAGGAGAAAACCCGGATCATCTTCGAGTGGGCCACCAAATATAACAAAATTACTCTCCCGGAGCCGAAGAGACCCGGTGACATCAAGAGGAAAGATGATCCTCAATTTTGTCCGTACCATCAGATGCTCGGGCACACCCTCGAAGACTGTTACGTCTTCAAAGACATCATTGAAGGCATGATCAGGAAGGGAGAGCTCCAGATGGGCGAACACAAGGTGGACCCGCCCCGCCCGCATGAGTTGCCAGTGCTGGGGGCAACCGTAAATATGATATCCCTATACCAACAACTGCCTGAAGAAGTGTCAGATACTTGTACAAAGCACACCTATAAGGCATTTGTTCTCGCTCCCGCAGAGAGCCAGGGAGATTGGCGGATGGTGCCAAAGAAGACAAGAAGAAAGTCGACATTCCGCCCTACCCCGGGAGTCCGAATTCATGGCGTCACGCCTCAGCCACCACCACCGGTTGTAACCCCGGTCTGGTATGAAACTGCTCCTCAGTTGGTCCTCCGAAGAATGACTGACAACAGGAAGAAGCCACTCTTGTTGCGGATGCACATGCAAGTCAGCTCGGCGGTTAAACGGCTGCAGGCGATCATTGACGGGTTAGAAGAATATGAACAACCCAAGATCCAGCCGGTGCGGCTGAAGGAATATGTCCCCTGGGAACATTTTGAATCCCTAAAATTGGCTGAAGAAGCTGAAGCCGAAACACAAGAAACCGGCATATGGGATGAACTTCCCCGAGAACAGCTTCCAGCTGTAAAAGAAGAGAAGAAGAAAAAGAAGAACAAGTTGAAGAATAAAAGAAAATGCAGCTTTTTGTCTTGAAATACCTTGTCGGCCTTGTTCAACATGGCCCAAAACTCTGAAGAGGAGGGAGAAGAAGAAATATGCTTCGCACCTACCGAAGCAAACCAAGTCGAGGCCTCTACTTCCCAACATGTCACCAGGTCTGGGAGAAGGTGGGGACGTTTGCCCCCGGCCAATCACAATATTATATTCAGGGGCGAGCGGCCATACCAAATCCCCGAACCTGAAGTGAAGGGCGCAGCAATCCCGCCTCCATCGGGCTTGTACCCTGAAGATGCAGCAGGCGAAGTGGTACCCTCGTTCGCCGAATTTTTGCTCGCAAAGAAGAGCAAACAACTATACCAACAGCCCGGGTCCAAGGCCAAGAGCACTCTTGCCTCCACCTCGGGAATGCCCCCTCTGGCGAATAAAGATGATGAGGGCGCCACCCCTGTGGCCCAGCCCGTGCAAATGAAAGAACCAGCCGACCAAGCAAGCCGGAGTCGGGCGGCCCCCGAAGAAGATAAACTATCTTCCCCGCCGACTCCTCCGGCACCAGAACATGGCAAGCATAGCAAAGCCGAAGAAGCAAAGTTAGCTAACGTCCGAGCCGGCACTCGGATATTGAAACAATTAAAAAGAATCCCAGCAAGATTCAGTGTCTGGGAGATACTCTCCCTGGATGAGGAAACCAGGCAGGCTGTCATTGCGGCTCTGCAAACCCCGGCGCATTATGAAAGCTGTTTTCCTGAGTTGCAGTTGGGAACAACCATCACCTTCACCGAAGAAGACATGCTCTTTCCTTCGGTCAGCCACAACAGACCCTTGTACATGAGGGGGCAGTTGAACGGCCAGCCTATAAACAAGATCTTGGTCGATACAGGGGCAGCAGTAAACATACTCTCCTACCAGGTTTACCAGAAACATTACTTCAATGTGCACCTGATCAAGGTCAGGGATATGAAGATAACTGGGTTCAACTAGAAGTCTGAAGTTCCCATGGGTGTAGCAGAGTTCGAGCTGTCACTAGGAGACTTCACCACCAAAGTGAAGTTCCATGTCATCAACTCCGATACCACATATAAAGCATTGCTCGGCCGACCGTGGCTGCATCAGAATCGGATAGTGTCCTCAACCCTGCACCAGTGCATTAAGTACTCCCGGAATGGAAAAGAAGAAAGAATATTCGCAGACTTACACCCCTTTGAGGTGTTTGAATGCCACCTGCTCGATGCTGCACTTTACATGGAGGAGCCGAAGCAGAATCCCCAGCCGACTCAAAGCAAAGAAAAGGAGATAGCAGAGGACGACGACTGGTTCCCTCCACCACCGCCCGACTATGTGGCACCGCAGGAAGTGTCACACATTTCTAAAGTTAAAGGCGTGGTTCGAGCCATCCCCTCTAATATTTACCTCGAGATAGGAGTGCCGAAGCTCGAGGATTTACCTGGGTATGTGAAGGTCCCTCCGGGGATCGCAAAGCCACCCACAGATTTAGACTGTCAAACAGTCGAATTCTTGAAGGTCTGGGAGGTGCCCAACCCAGAGGGCCCACCTACGACGTTCTATGTGGCTGATGAACATCCAGTGAAAGGGGATGATGATTGTAAATTCCCCGAAGAAATCCGTGACCCGGTCGGCCCAATCATGGGACTTCTAGATATATCCGGCAGAGTGGTGAAAATGGCCAGAGGTCAACAGCTGCCCTTCTTTCAGATTGAAAGTCGAAATCAGATGTTTAAGAAGCTGTGGTATCCACCGAACCTGGATAGGGAACTCCTGAAGATTACACAGCACCCTGGTTTGGGTTTCTCAGCAGAAGAATTCTATGAAGCAAACATGATAGCTGTCTCAACTCTAGTTGGCGACAGTCCCCCAGAAGACACAGATGCACTAGAAACCAAGAGCAAAGAGCAGCATATGCCTTCAGCCGACAAAGCTCAAGATGAAGAAGTGTTCCTCCAGAACCCACCTCTAAGCAGGGATATAGAGGGGGTACCATCCACTTCCGAGGCACCACTCCCAGATAGTCACGGTGGCGGGGCGCTGCTACCTCCACTCGATGTCAGAACAGAAGATAGCAGTCCAAGCTACACTCCAGACTTCTCCCTTTGTGACCCTGTTATGCTCGCAATATGTTGTGAACAGCAGCAGGAGATCGAGATGTTGAAGGCGCAGTTGGCCAAGATGATCGAACTAATGTCCGGTCTTACCGAGGGTATCCACCTCCGGGAGGGCAGATCCATGAACCCGGGCAGCTCCTATGCCACCACGGAAAGATGGGAGAATCAGTCCCCGACCACCAACTTTAGTGCTTTTATGCACTCAAGGAGGAAGGCGAAAGAAATAGCCGGTCCTTCAACTAGCCGGCCGGCGGAACGAGTCCTCACGTTGCAGGAGAAGATGAAGAAGCCTTATTCCTTCCCGAGGGATAAAACTCGGGAGATCTTTAAATGGGCTTGCCACTATAGCAGGGTTACCTTGCCAAAGTCCAAAAGGCCAGAGGATGCTACAAGGAGTGATGACCCTAAATTCTGCCTCTACCATCGAATCCTTAGCCACCCTATAGAAGATTGCTATGTCTTCAAGGATATCGCCCAGAACCTGATCAAGAGAGAAGAATTGAAGATGGAGGATTATGAGGTGAAGCCCCCACAACCCCATGAAGCAGCTGTCTGTGAAAAGGGAGTCCATGTGGTTTCCCTCCTCGCAGAGGTCACAAGCCCGGCCGGTGAAAGATGTCCTGAAGCAGATTTCCCTCAGCCTGACTCCACCTTGCCCTCACTGCTCGGCGGGTTACATCAGGAAATTGAAAGGCTAGAGGAGCACCTAGCCGAAATAAGTATGCGCTGGTTTGACCCAGTAGGGGACATCCTCCCTCAGCAATGTAGTCACTCAAGCTCGGAGCACTTCCTCGTGACCAGGGCAGAACTCTACAGCCACAGGCAAGAAGATGATGAGCCCGTCCTGGACTACATCAGAAAGTGGAGAAGCCTCTATGTGAGATGCATGTCCCCGTTAAGCCACGAGGTTGCCACTTGGGCTTGCGGGGAAAGTCTAAAGAAGGATATTCAGTAGCGGATGGTCGGCCTTAACGTCCACTCCCTTGATCACTTGGCCATGATAGCGGCTGATATTGAAGCCTTCCTGAAAAAATACCATCCTGCCATCACCCTGGCAAGACAAGAAGACAAACCCGGAGGTGTCAACTTCAGCACTTCTGGGCATTCGAAGGAGAAGACAAAGGAGGTAGCCAATCCTTCAACCAATCAACCGGCCTCATTGCGAGAGAAAATGAGGAGGCCTTATTCCTTCCCAAGACACAAAACTCAGAGGATCTTTGAATGGGCTTGTCGTTACGGCAAGATTACCTTGCCAGAATCCAAAAGGCCAGAGGATGTTGAACGAAGCGACGACCCCGAATTTTGTCCTTATCATCGGGTGCTGGGGCATCCTATTGAAAATTGTTATGTATTCAAAAATATCGCTCAAGGCCTAATCAGGAAGGGTGAACTAAGGTTGGGAAAATATGAAGTGTACCCACCACGTCCGCATGACGTGGTCGCTTATAGAAGCGGGGTCCACATGATCTCTTTGCTCACGGAGGTCGCAAGCCCCGCCGATGGAAGATGCCCCGAAGCTAGTGAAGCACCCCTTTCAACCCCTCTGAAAGAAGATGACAAAGCCCTGCCACTAAGCGGGGTGGTACAAGAAGACATCTATGATGCCCTCGAGGCTGAAGAAGACGATGAAGGCTTCATCGACTTGCAACCGGCTCCCCCGGAGATAGAAGATGATGGCCAAGCCACTGTTGATGAGCTGATCGAAGTGGATCTGGGAACAAAAGATGACCCCAGACCAACATTCCTCAGCGCCCTCCTTCTCCCAGAAGAGAGAGAGCAATACATCAAGCTCCTACAAGAGTTCTGAGACTGTTTTGCTTGGAACTACAAAGAAATGCCGGGCCTCAACCCGATGATTACTCAGCATATGTTGGCCATTGACCCCAAGGACGAACCAGTGAAGCAGTCACCCCGGCGAATGAGGCCGGAACTGATAAGCCAAGTTTGCAAGGAAGTCGACAAGCTCATAGACGTTGACTTCGTAGCAGAAAACCAGTATACCACCTGGCTGGCCAATATTGTGCCCGTCAAGAAGAAGAACGGCCAGATCCGGATATGTGTGGACTTCCGGGACCTGAACAAGGCTTGTCCGAAAGATGATTTTTCGGTGCCCATCACTGAAGTCATGATCGATGCCACCACTGGCCATGAAGCCTTATCTTTCATGGACGGGTCCTCCGGATACAACCAGATATGGATAGCCGAGCATGATAGAATTCATACGGCTTTCCGATCACCCAAGGGGATATTCCACTATAAAAGGATGCCTTTTGGCCTCAAGAATGCTGGCGCCACTTATCAAAGGGCGATGACCAAGATATTTGATGAATTGCTCTATGACAAGGTCGAATGCTACATCGACGACTTGGTTGTCAAGACCCAAAAGAAAGAAGATCACCTGAGTGACCTCAGGGTTATATTTCAAAGGCTCCGACAACACGAGCTGAAGATGAACCCGCTGAAGTGCGCCTTCGGCGTTTCCAGTGGGAAGTTTCTGGGCTTCATTGTCCGATATAGGGGGATTGAAATAGACCCCTCCAAGGTAAAGGCCATTCAGGAGCTGCCGCCTCCGAAGAACCTGACGGAACTGCGATCATTGCAGGGCCGATTGGCCTATATCCGCAGGTTCATCTCCAACCTGTCCGGGCGATGTCAACCATTTCATAAGTTGATGATGAAAGATGCGCCGTTCAACTGGAATCAAGAATGCCAGAAGGCTTTTGATAAGCTGAAGGAATACTTGAAGACCCCACCTGTGCTGGGGGCACCTGTCAAAGGGCGGCCGCTAATTCTCTACATAGCCGCCACCGAATGTTCACTCGGGGCAATGTTGGCTCAAAACAACGACGAGGGAAAGGAGCAGGCGCTTTATTACCTCAGTCGAAGACTGGTCGGGGAAGAAGCAAAGTATACCCCGATCGAGAAAGTCTGTCTTGCCTTGGTCTTTGCGGCCAAGAAAATGAGGCATTACATGCTCTCGCATGAAATACAGCTAATATCAAGGGCCGATCCAGCCAAACATCTCTTGTCCCAGCCGGCGTTGAAAGGGCGACTAGGGAAGTGGGCCGTCATTTTGATGGAATTTGATATTACATATGTGCCGCAAAAGGCTATTAAAGGCCAGGCGATAGCAGATTTCTTCGCAGCACACCCTGTGCCTGAGAATTCCCCGCTTGTCACGGAACTTCCGGGAGATGAAACACTGGAAGTGGACCAAGTCCGTCAAGCCATATGGCAGTTATACTTTGACGGGGCATCCAGAACTGAAACATCTCAATCAGGGCATGCGAAGATAAGGGCTGGAGCAGGCATCGTCCTCAAATCCCCAGAAGGAGAAGTGTTGCATACATCGTGTTCGATCAACAAACCGTGCACGAACAATGAAGCAGAATATGAGGCCTTGATTATCGGTCTTCAGATAGCCCTCCACATGGAGATCCGAATGTTGCAGGTGTTTGGTGATTCTATGCTGATTATCAAGCAGATACAAGGAAAGTTCGACGTCCGGAAGCCCGGGTTACTTCCGTATTGCGCCAAGGCGAAGAAGCTCATGGGGCGGTTCTACTTCATTGAAGTAGGCCATGTCGTCCGAAGCCAGAATGCCCAGGCTGATGCACTAGCAAAATTAGCAAGCTCACTGGCGGCCCTGCCAGGCGAATCCCTCAACATAACAGTCATAAACAGGCGCCAGGTCCCCAACATGATAGAGGAGCCAGGTGACGAAGAAGAATATGAAGCTGCGACAGCAGAAACAACTAACTCTCCTGATTGGAGGGAACCCCTAATGAAATGGTTTGAACACCAAGAATTGCCCAAGCAGAGGGAAGAAAGGATCAGATTGATCAGAACAAAAGATTCTTATGAAGTCAGAAATGGAACTCTGTTCCGAACCATGGCTGATGCCGGAAGAAAGGTGCTCCTCCGATGTATATCCATGGAGGAGGCTTGGATGGTTATGAAGGAAGTTCACGCCGGGTCGGCCGGTGCTCATCAAGCTGGGCCGAAAATGAAGATTGAAGTCAAGAAGCTAGGATATTACTGGCCGACTATGTTCGATGACTGCTGCAAGTATGCCAAGTCATGTCATAAATGCCAGCAGCATGCTGCGATCCCAAGAAGACCTCCAGCTCATTTGCACCCAACGGTGCCTAGTTGGCCTTTTGCTCAATGGGGTACTGATGTTGTGGGCCCGCTCCCCGCGTCTTCAGCGGGATGCAAATACATTCTAGCAGCAATAGATTACTTCTCTCGCTGGGCTGAAGCTGTGGCTCTAAGAGAAGTGACGGGAGAAATCGTGGCCAGATTCGTCCGTCGAAATATCATATTCCGATTCGGCGTGCCCGATCGAATTGTCTCTGACAACGGAAGCCACTTCCGAAACCAAAAGGTCTATAGATTGGCCGATAAATTCAAGATTGATTGGAGGACGTCCACTCCGTATAATCCGTAGGCAAACGGGTTAGCGGAAGCCTTCAACAAGACACTATGCACACTTCTTGCCAAGACGGTCAGCTCTAGCAAGAAGGATTGGGAAGACAGGATGTATGAAGCACTATGGGCGTATCGCACTGTGTACAAGACCCCGATAGGTTGTTCACCATTCTCCTTGGTGTATGGCTCAGAAGCGGTCGTGCCGATAGAGCTGGAGGTACCCTCACTACGGGTGGCGATCCAGCACGAATTAGTCAAAGATGGCCAAGCCAATATAGAAAGAAGACTGGAGGAGCTCTCCGATCTGGAAGGACGGCGGCTCAGAGCCCAGCAGAACATACAGGTCTACCAGGCCCGTATGACCCGCGCCTTTGACAAACTCGTCAAAGAACGTGAATTCAAGATGGGAGACCTAGTCATGGTCAAGCGAAGAGAAGTCATGGCGGCCAACCCCAAAGGCAAACTAAATGAAAACTGGACAGGACCTTATGTGGTCCAGAAAGTCTATGAAGGCGGTGCTTATGTCATCGTCAACCACCGGGGGGAAATTCAATTCCCACCACTCAATGGGAAACACCTGAAGTTATACCATGCGCCGCTTCCCCAGCTCGGCGATCAACTGAAACCATTACCCCACAATGAAGAGGATTCCATCATGAGCTTTTTACATAAAACACCCGAAAACTCAACTCGGCGCCCATGGCCCTCCGAGGCCTCAACCGAGCAGCATGGCGTAGACCTTCCGTCTAAGCCGATTAAACCCGATTCCATTACGTTGACATAAACCCAATGTCGACGATACTATCATACCTTTGTGATCCGGTCCCACCGCGATCATCAAAAAAAAAAAGAGAAGAAAAAAAAAGAAAAAAGAAAAAAAAAGAGAAGAAAAAAAAAAGAGAAAAAAAGAGAGAAGAAAAAGAATAAAAAAGAAGCGGTTCCTTAGTGTTCCTTAAGCGGCATCCTGGCCGAAAGCTCCGATTCAGACCTTTCGTTTGGGTCAAAAGAAAATCAAAATCCTTGCATTGGTGCAGTCCCAGCATTGACGAATTTACCTTACTCGGCACCCTCGCCGAAAGCTCCGGTTTAGACCTTTCGTCTGGGTCGGAAGAAAACTGAAATCCTTGCGTTGATGTAATCCCAGCATTGACGAATCCACCCTATGCGGCACCCTCACCGAAAGCTCCGATTTAGACCTTTCGTCCGGGTCGGAAGAAAACTGAAATCCTTGCGTTGGTGCAGTCCCAGCATTGATGAATTTACCTTACTCGGCACCCTCGCCGAAAGCTCCGGTTTAGACCTTTCGTCTGGGTCGGAAGAAAACTAAAATCCTTGCGTTGATGTAATCCCAGCATTGACGAATCCACTTTATGCGGCACCCTTGCCGGAAGCTCCGATTCAGACCTTTCGTCTGGGTCGGGAGAAAACCAAAATCCTTGCGTTAATGCAATCCCAGCATTGACGAATCCACCCTATGCGGCACCCTCGCTGAAAGCTCCGATTTAGACCTTTCGTTGGGTCGGAAGAAAACTAAAATCCTTGCGTTGGTGCAGTCCCAGCATTGACGAATTTACCTTACTCGGCACCCTCGCCGAAAGCTCCGATTTAGACCTTTCGTCTGGGTCGGAAGAAAACTAAAATCCTTGTGTTGGTGCAGTCCCAGCATTGACGAATTTACCTTACTCGGCACCCTCACCGAAAGCTCCGATTTAGACCTTTCATCTGGGTCGGAAGAAAACTAAAATCCTTGCGTTGGTGCAGTCCCAGCATTGACGAATTTACCTTACTCGGCACCCTCGTCGAAAGCTCCGATTTAGACCTTTCGTCTGGGTCGGAAGAAAACTAAAATCCTTGCGTTGGTGCAGTCCCAGCATTGACGAATTTACCTTACTCGGCACCCTCGCCGAAAGCTCCGGTTTAGACCTTTCGTCTGGGTCGGAAGAAAACTGAAATCCTTGCGTTGGTGCAGCCCCAGCATTGATGAATTTACCTTACTCAGCACCCTCGTCGAAAGCTCCGATTTAGACCTTTCGTCTGGGTCGGAAGAAAACTAAAATCCTTGCGTTAATGCAATCTCAGCATTGACGAATCCACCTTATGCGGCACCCTCGCCGAAAGCTCCGATTTAGACCTTTCGTCTGGGTCGGAAGAAAACTGAAATCCTTGCGTTGATGTAATCCCAGTATTCACGAATCCACTTTATGCGGCACCCTCGCCGAAAGCTCCGATTTAGACCTTTCGTCTGGGTCGGAAGAAAATTGAAATCCTTGCGTTGATGCAATCCCAGCATCGACGAACCACCATTAATTCGGCGCCTAAGGCCTTTCTGTTGCCTCAGCCGTGCGATCTGATCCGGACCTTTTGTCCAAGTCGGAGAAACTTGAACCCCTCCTTCTTGCTTCGGCATTCCACCATGCCGTCGACCAAACCTCCACTCAGATATGCCAGTCCGTGTGCATGTGCGGTGAAGCGATCCCCTCATCCCTTCACTGAAGGAGTGAGTGCTTTCCTGTGAATTCGCACCAGACAAGCATCCCACTGGCTCGGAAGGACAGATATCTTGCCAAAGAACTCTACACTCGCGGGCCCCGCGCACTCATCTCTCGTTTGCGTCACCCATGAGCGGGGGGCATTTGTGGACGTCAAAAAAATGATGATGATCATACGACACGCACGTCTCAGCACTCGAGAGCGAGTCGAAGACGGAAAGGCTGAATAAACCCTGTGCCTCCTCCAAGCAGGACGAATACCTACCCGGTGCTCCGTCACCCGACAAAGAATCCCCTCGTGTTGAAGAGATAGCCCCGGCTCTCCAGTCGGCATTGCCAAAGGCCGAATCAAAAGAAACTTGGGAATTCGAACATGTGTTCGGCACGCGCCGGGGATCACTCAAAGTTCCAAATCGGGATGCAGAGGCCCTGAACTAAACACCCCGACGGCGGTGCATTACGACTAAAGCAATACAGGAGGATAAGCATCCATCCGAATAGCCGTGAAGCCGAGACGAAGTCTAAACCGGCGCGCCCCTTCCAATAGCCTTAAACCGGCGCGCCCCTAAGGGGGCCTTAAACCGGCGCGCCCTTTACAAGATGCTAGTCCGGCGCGCCCCGTGAACTCCCTTGCTTTATGTTAAAACAGCATGCTCCCGTTGAAGGTGATAGGTTCGGTGCAAGTATTCAGAGGGGGGGTGAATGAATATAGCCCGTTTGATCAACCTTCACCCAATTAAAAACCTAGAATAAAACAAGACAGATTCGACAATCTGAAACTCAATTGGAATTTCGCTCTCTTGACAGATTAAGATATTCTATGAAGACCAATCAACACTTCTGCTCAAACAGAAGCCAAACGCTTAGAGCTCCCCTATGCAATCATCTAGCGGAAGCAAAAGCAGATAAACCAAACCACAATGCACAAGGGGTTTTTTAGGTGGTTCGGTCCTTCAGACCTACATCCACCCCACACTCAACCCGAGTGTGGCTTCCACTAGCTCACGCTAGAAACAGCAGACTCAGTCTGCAACAAATGCTGCCAAACAGCTTGACCAGGGGAACAACCTCCCCTCTTCCTCCCAACCGGAGGGAACCACTAGTGACACCAATCACTAGCAAACCAGAGACACACGGTCTCTCTTCCTCCAGACCTGGAGGGAACCCCTGGACTTGAATCCACAAGCCCAGAACCGGAGACAAGTCTCCCTTCCTCCAAACCGGAGGGAACCCACAAGTAGCTCCCAGCTACTTGCAACCGGAGATCAGATCTCCCTTCTCCTGATCCACAGGAGGAACCCCGACCTCTCTACAGAGTATCGGAAAGCACAGCAAGCCAGAAAACAAAGGAAAGAACAATAAACGAAAAATGACTTCAGCAAAATAGAAAGCTGAAAAACGAAATGCACAATGTGGCTCTCAACGGAGCTGACTGGCCTGGATTTGATCCACGGTCCAGTAGACGGATCTTCAGGTAAGATCTTCCTTCTTCTCCACGAGCTCTCTCGCTCACTCTCTATCTTTCTTTCTCTTTCTTCTGCTCTTCTCTCACTCTCTGCTTCTTCTTCTCTTCACACTCTTCTCGAGCTCTCTACCTCTCTTCTTCTCCTTCTGCTCTTCTTCTTTCTCTTTTCTTTTTCAATCTGGATCGTGGCTCTCTGTATGAGATTTTCTTCTCGCCAACTCGATCACCTTTATCTGTGGACGAAGGTCTCATATATATAGCAGCAGCAGCAGCAGCAGCATCAGTCACGACGTGTGACCTCCACATTTCCAGCCCTAATTATTCGGACCACGTGGCAGTCTCTCAGCAGGCTTCATTCCAGCCTTGGATCACGTGCTGCCTTAAGCTTCACGATCAAGGCACCTGTAAAACAGAGTATCGGATAAGTCATCAATTTAGAGAGCAACTCTGTATAGATTATCAGAAGAACAGCACTTTAGAAGAAACCTGAACGAGGTTAAAACGAAACAACACGAAGTAACAAATAGCAACGATTCGGAGACAACACGAGGACACAATAGAGAAAACGACACGAAGTCAGTAAAGACTCGATGTACAACAGTAAGTAACACGAAGTAAAACCATACAGACATAAACGATAACACGAGATGCAACTTGTGACAGAGATAACACTACAAAGAGAACTACACGCAGAAGATGAAAATAATAACCGACGCGAGGTGAAAAACAACACGAGGACAACACGGGCTGACAGTAGAAACCGACACGAAGTGGTTGCAAACAAGTAAGACACAAGGTCTTCGTAAAGCAACACGAAGTGTGGTCAAAGCGAGAACGACACGAGGTCTAATGAGAAAGACCAGCACGAAGACGGTGAAAACAGCACGAAGTGAAGAACAACGACACGAAGTATAGTGGTGACAAAAACACACATTACACAGAGAACGACACAAAGACGAAAACAACACTTAAGGCGAAGTTGACAGGGAGTGAAAACGACACGAAGTCTGGGAGACACGACTCAAAGTCACAAGAACGACAATAACCAACACGAAGTGTGGTTACGAAACATGAACGACACGAAGTGTGGAAATCATGACACGAAAACGACACAAGGTCTGGAAACATGACACGAAGTCACAGAAACAACAGTAACCAACACGAAGTGTGGTTACGAAACATGACACGAAGTCACAGAAACAACAGTACGAAGTTATGAGAGGAAAAACGATACGAGGTCATGAAAACACAAGACAAAGACAAAAGATGAAATCGACACGGAGTGTAGGAACAACACGAAGACAGAACAGTGATTTGACACGAAGTCAAAATGTCAAGAAATGAAACGACACGAAGTCTAGAACAGTAATTGACACGGGGTAACACGACGTCGTAGACACTAAAACAACACGAAGATGAAGACAAGGGAAACGACACGAAGTCTAACCTCATACAAGCTTTCCTGTTACGCATGGAAATCAACACGAGGTGTTGTAAGCTCATACGACACGAGATCTTTTCGTGTTAGTGAGGGGAAACAACACGAAAACTCAAGTACAGAAACAGCACGAAGAAGATGTACAGTCTGATGTACAGACTTTGAAGAGTAGTCCAAAGTATAGACTTCACGCTGTACAGACTTGGAAGACCAGTGTTGAATGTGTAGACTTGTAGTTTATCATGAAAGAAGGCCAGTGTACAGACTTGCTGTCCTCACAGCAGACGATGTAAACACTTAGCCTATGCAAACCAATGTACAGACTTTGGCAAAGCAAAAGGCTGTATAGACTTGGAGACCCAAAGCCATTGTATAGACTTTGTCTAAGACAAGGCATGAGCTGACGTTGTATATACTTAGCCAATGCAAACCAGTCCGATGTATAGACTTAGACGAATGATGCATGAGACGCTCAATGTATCGACTTTGAGCTTGCTGTGCAGTGAATAGACTTAAGGCATAAACCCCACGAAGCACTGTATAGACTATGCACATAACATAAGTCCAACATAAATAATATATCAGTTGTACCAGTCACAGTCATGATGCAATCATCAAGGCACAATGTCATGAAAACACTATATCATTGCTATCATCAAAATACAATATCAATCATCAAAACCACAGCAATGAATGAATGCTTTATGCATCAGTTTAACATGTAACAAGACTGAACATCAAATATGTTAATCTAAACTGAGCAGCAAGATGACTGAACATTTGATAAACTCACATCAACAACCAATCATCAAAACCATCATCAAAATCACAGGGGCACAACAATCTCCCCCTTTTTGATGATGGCAACACTTTCAATACATTTAGTCATTTCAATACATTGAGTCATTCTGATGATGTGAGGCATTCTGAAGACTCAAATTATTCTCCCCCTTTGACTTCATCAAAAAGAATATAATTTGAGAAGTTAAAGCATGCATAAAAGTTCAGACAAATTCTCCCCTTTGCAATACTCCCCCTGAGTATATGAATGCAAGGTCACAAATGATATGAGCCTGATTCAACATGACAAGGAATGCTCCCCCTGAAGAGATGCCAATTGATATGCAAGTGATGCATGACATGGAAGCTCCCCCTCAATAAGTGGACTCTTATGAGAAGGAGACCACAGGAGCAAACAAGAAGAGGTTCAGGTTAATGAGTCAATACCATGAGCAGAAGAGTTTCAATTAACAGATTTTTCAAGGATGTTCCAAACACAAGAAGTTCAGCCTGATTTTCAAAGAGATATCAATCTCATAAATCTAAAGCACAAGTTTTCAAAGTCTTCTATCATAATGGCTTATGAATGACATTTATTGAACATCATGGTTTAAACGTGATGTATGCAGAGTTTATCAATAAAATTCTGTAATGATATCTAAAACTATGGTTTAATAAAAATGAACCAAGCCCTCATATTTATCTTGATTATCCTCCCTTTGTCTTACACAATCAAATCTATTGACTTCTTTCAGAATTACATGTACTAGTATTGAAATCAAGCAATTATGAAGTCATATGATTTTGTCTAGGGTGGTAGCAAAATGATTTTAGCATTAATATTCAGATATTTCAATTTGTTCAACAATTTTCCATGCTACAAATTTTACGAGCACTCTAGTTCAGTTCACACCTTGTAACTAGAGGATATACCTTGATCAGAGGCCAATATCCCAAAGCACTTAGTGTGACTGACTGTCATGCTATATATATATGAACAGAGATAGCATTTACACATCATGACACACTTGAAATCATTTCTGGATGAGTGAGTTGTATTTCTCAGTGTGCATGCCATTGCTCTGTCTGATTTTCAATGAATTCTCATTTTACAGAGTTAACTAAGGCACCTCATGACACAGTCCTTTGGACTTGTGTTTCTCAGTGACCAATGTCATTGCTCTGACAGATATTACCCTTTAGACATTTCAGAAACATTCATTTGCTTCAAAATAATATTAATCTCATGTACTTAACCAATTAAAGTTATGTATTCAAAAGTGCAGATTTCAGAAGTTTTCACAAGACATCGCATGAAACAGATGGTTAAGGTTTATTAAACATGCTTCAGATATTTTTTAAGAGATTTTAAAGCCAAACTCATTGAATACATTAAACTTAAACCACATGAGTTATTTCAGTCATTCATAAAAACGTATAATAGAAGATTTCTAATTCAAGATTTTCAGATTTATGATCGAGATAGCCCATTGAAATCTTCATGAAAGACTGATAGAATTCTGAAGCCAAATGATACCAATTGATAGGAGAATTACCAATTGTTAAGAGAGATTTTGAAGCATAAAGTTTTCAGAATATGATCAAGGTTTGTCAACAAAATCAATAAGAAGGGATATGCTATGAAATCTGACAAATGTATGCATTTGACAACCTATATGCAATGCATTGACTCCCCCTTACAATATGCATTTAAACATACATGCAAATCACATATATGCACTTCAGATGAGTAGAGTTCAGAGGTATCAATTCAGACAATGCTGATGAGAAATGATTATGCAAACACAGAATTAACTTGCTATGCAACATACTGTCCTACATGCAGACTATGCACCAAGGATACATTAAACAAGTATGCAATCAATTCAGGTTTATGCATCCAATTCATGAGCATTTTTATCCTTTTTCAGATTTTTCAACATATGATGCAGTTCACTGTTTTACATGAAGACTAGACCCATGGTACTAGGCGGAGGACTTGGTCCAAGGATCACCTCACACATGTCAGTAGCATCCAGACATACTCCATATGCCCTTCAACTTGTTCCATTTAATATACCATGATGATCATGTATGACAATGCAACATAAAGCAGTCCTTCATGCATTGAATCAGCATCATTGACACATGTAATGACAATCAGTCTATACACAATCAGTCCAAGTGTGCATTCAATAACAAGCATGCAATGCATTAACACAAAACACATGCATGGACGCAGAGTCTGTATAGTGCATCAACCGTATATACTAAAGAAGCATTCAAATTCAGTTCAACATATAGTACGAGAAGAGCATCAGATATGCAGAGTTGAATTCAATAGCTGAGTCTGGAATGCAGACTGATCAACTAGACAAGAGAAGATCATACAACAAACAAGTAAATCAGCATGGAATTCTCATTTTTCATACTCACAAATTCAGATAATGAATTTAAAACAGATTTCAGAACTGACCTGAATTGAATCATGGGGTTTTCTTTTTGAGTGCCTTGGTTAACCCCTTTTATTTCTCCTTCCAAGGCCCTACCTGCAGCAAGTCAATCAATATGATCTTGCAGGGACCCAAGCAGTCTTGGGTCCTGCACTACCCCTATCAGGTGTTTTAAACAGTTTCTTAGCAACATGGTCATCAGATTTCATCTGGAAAATAATTATCCATAGAGTGACCAAGTTTATCACAGTATCTACATGAAACAGCAGATTTTCTGGTCCTGTGATGCATATCAACAGCAGCATGAGACCTATGATAATTAGCATGAATTTTTGATTTATCATTACCTGCCCACCAGCATTCAGAAGCTCGGTGGCCAGGTTTTCCACATTCATAACAAGCAAGAGTCTTTTCTTTAAGACTAGTTTTATTTCTGCCCAAGAGATTTTTGTTTGGAGGGAATCTTACAAATTTGGAATTAAAATGATTTCCCTGAACAAACCAGCAGTCCTTGACTACATGCCCATACTTACCACATTCAATGCACCTAGAATGCTTACCTCTTGAGCCAGTAAATCCCCATGAAGGCCTCAACCAACACTCAACAGCTTTATGACCACGTCTGTTACAATTGTAACAAATGATATGTTGGTTTGAGGAAGACATGTTTCTTTTGGGGTGGTGATGGTTATTTGGAAGAGTTTTATCATGCATCATATCATCCCTTATCATTACTCTGCAGTCATCCATATAATGACCATGCCTACCACAGTAGTAACAATAGGCATCAGATTTCCTAGGAACATGGTTTCTATCATGTGAGTTCCTAGGTGTATGTGAACGAGTACAAGAAGCATGAGCATTATGTATTGGCCCATCAGATTCAGCAGAACTAGCAAATTTCAGAGTACAACCAGAAGTATTCTTAGCCTTCTTTGTTTGACTCTTTCTTTTCAATTTCTGATTATTCTCAATAGATTTTGTTTACTTTTCAATTTTCTGGGCTTTAAACTGAAAGACAGATTTTGAAGGTGACTTCTGATTTTCATTTTGTTTTGGGGATTGCCTTGAAGTACCAGCTACATTAGTGCTTTGGACAAAGGTTGTATATAGCTGGTTTTTAGTGATTTTCTTAACATCAGAACAGCAATTTGTTCCCCCTTCAGAGTTATCATCCTTCTTCTTCTCAACAGTTTTCATTTTTCCTTTAATCTTGGTAGACTCAATAGCTGAATTTTCCAGATTATGAATTTTATCTTCCAAGTTAGCAATGTGAAGTTCATAACTGGCTATTTCCTGTTCACTGCAATTTACACATTCGTTTAGAACTTGGTTTGCAGTTTTATACTTCTCAATTTCTTGTTCTAGACTGTTCAAACTTTTTGAATTTTCATCATAAACAGCTTTTCCTTTTTCAATTGACAGCCATTTCTCAGAGAATACAGTATTAAGAACCATTAGCCTTTTATTTTGATCCTTTAAGTAGACATTTTCTTCTTTTAGAGATTTTATTTGTTCTTTTTGAAGAATGTCATCAGACTCAAACTCATTAATTATGTCTTCGAGAATGGCACAACCTTTACAAGAATTATCTTCTCTAATGTGCTCCTTTTCAGATTTCAAAGTTTTCACTTCTTTTCTCAATTTCTTGTTTTCAGATTTTAATTTCTTGGATACTTTGAACAGATCTTTATACATTACTATCAATTCATCAAAAGTGTATCCATCTGATTCGGAGCTTACCTGAGATGAAGTTTCCTCACCATCACTTCCCCGGTTGGCCATTAAGCATATGGACTTTCTTCCTTCTCTATCAATGTCCGAGGTGTTCCCTTTGAGTTTCAATACCTCTGGACAATCATCCTTTGTGTGGCCAACCTTCCTGCATTTGTAGCAAACATTAGTGACAGCAATCTTGGCAGGATTAGAGTTATACCTTGTTTGCTGTTTGCTACCGTCAAGCTTTCCTTCTCTTTTTCTCAGAAATTTCCTGAAGTTACTAATCATCATTCCAATGTGGTCTTCATCAATTTCAGACCGCGAGAGGCTACTTTTCTTGCTTGATGATCCACTGTGGCTGGATCTGTTTGCTTTGCTGGAGCTAGCCTTCAGCACGATTGGCTCCATTGCAAACAATCTGAAAGCTCAGAACAAACTGAAGCACCTAAACCAAATAAGCAAGACAAAGCACTAAGACGGAGAATCAAAGCTACGAACACAGAAAGCACACTCTGAAAAACACCAAACAAACCAGCAGGATCCTCTGCAGGTTGTTAGATCAGATAGATCAGAGACCTGCTCTGATACCAATTGATAGGTTCGGTGCAAGTATTCAGAGGGGGGGTGAATGAATATAGCCCGTTTGATCAACCTTCACCCAATTAAAAACCTAGAATAAAACAAGACAGATTCGACAATCTGAAACTCAATTGGAATTTCGCTCTCTTGACAGATTAAGATATTCTAAGAAGACCAATCAACACTTCTGCTCAAACAGAAGCCAAACGCTTAGAGCTCCCCTATGCAATCATCTAGCGGAAGCAAAAGCAGATAAACCAAACCACAATGCACAAGGGGTTTTTTAGGTGGTTCGGTCCTTCAGACCTACATCCACCCCACACTCAACCCGAGTGTGGCTTCCACTAGCTCACGCTAGAAACAGCAGACTCAGTCTGCAACAAATGCTGCCAAACAGCTTGACCAGGGGAACAGCCTCCCCTCTTCCTCCCAACCGGAGGGAACCACTAGTGACACCAATCACTAGCAAACCAGAGACACACGGTCTCTCTTCCTCCAGACCTGGAGGGAACCCCTGGACTTGAATCCACAAGCCCAGAACCGGAGACAAGTCTCCCTTCCTCCAAACCGGAGGGAACCCACAAGTAGCTCCCAGCTACTTGCAACCGGAGATCAGATCTCCCTTCTCCTGATCCACAGGAGGAACCCCGACCTCTCTACAGAGTATCGGAAAGCACAGCAAGCCAGAAAACAAAGGAAAGAACAATAAACGAAAAATGACTTCAGCAAAATAGAAAGCTGAAAAACGAAATGCACAATGTGGCTCTCAACGGAGCTGACTGGCCTGGATTTGATCCACGGTCCAGTAGACAGATCTTCAGGTAAGATCTTCCTTCTTCTCCACGAGCTCTCTCGCTCACTCTCTATCTTTCTTTCTCTTTCTTCTGCTCTTCTCTCACTCTCTGCTTCTTCTTCTCTTCACACTCTTCTCGAGCTCTCTACCTCTCTTCTTCTCCTTCTGCTCTTCTTCTTTCTCTTTTCTTTTTCTATCTGGATCGTGGCTCTCTGTATGAGATTTTCTTCTCGCCAACTCGATCACCTTCATCTGTGGACGAAGGTCTCATATATATAGCAGCAGCAGCAGCAGCAGCATCAGTCACGACGTGTGACCTCCACATTTCCAGCCCTAATTATTCGGACCACGTGGCAGTCTCTCAGCAGGCTTCATTCCAGCCTTGGATCACGTGCTGCCTTAAGCTTCACGATCAAGGCACCTGTAAAACAGAGTATCGGATAAGTCATCAATTTAGAGAGCAACTCTGTATAGATTATCAGAAGAACAGCACTTTAGAAGAAACCTGAACGAGGTTAAAACGAAACAACACGAAGTAACAAATAGCAACGATTCGGAGACAACACGAGGACACAATAGAGAAAACGACACGAAGTCAGTAAAGACTCGATGTACAACAGTAAGTAACACGAAGTAAAACCATACAGACATAAACGATAACACGAGATGCAACTTGTGACAGAGATAACACTACAAAGAGAACTACACGCAGAAGATGAAAACAATAACCGACGCGAGGTGAAAAACAACACGAGGACAACACGGGCTGACAGCAGAAACCGACACGAAGTGGTTGCAAACAAGTAAGACACAAGGTCTTCGTAAAGCAACACGAAGTGTGGTCAAAGCGAGAACGACACGAGGTCTAATGAGAAAGACCAGCACGAAGACGGTGAAAACAGCACGAAGTGAAGAACAACGACACGAAGTATAGTGGTGACAAAAACACACATTACACAGAGAACGACACAAAGACGAAAACAACACTTAAGGCGAAGTTGACAGGGAGTGAAAATGACATGAAGTCTGGGAGACACGACTCAAAGTCACAAGAACGACAGTAACCAACACGAAGTGTGGTTACGAAACATGAACGACACGAAGTGTGGAAATCATGACACGAAAACGACACAAGGTCTGGAAACATGACACGAAGTCACAGAAACAACAGTAACCAACACGAAGTGTGGTTACGAAACATGACACGAAGTCACAGAAACAACAGTACGAAGTTATGAGAGGAAAAACGATACGAGGTCATGAAAACACAAGACAAAGACAAAAGATGAAATCGACACGGAGTGTAGGAACAACACGAAGACAGAACAGTGATTTGACACGAAGTCAAAATGTCAAGAAATGAAACGACACGAAGTCTAGAACAATAATTGACACAGGGTAACACGACGACGTAGACACTAAAACAACACGAAGATGAAGACAAGGGAAACGACATGAAGTCTAACCTCATACAAGCTTTCCTGTTACGCATGGAAATCAACACGAGGTGTTGTAAGCTCATACGACACGAGATCTTTTCGTGTTAGTGAGGGGAAACAACACGAAAACTCAAGTACAGAAACAGCACGAAGAAGATGTACAGTCTGATGTACAGACTTTGAAGAGTAGTCCAAAGTATAGACTTCACGCTGTACAGACTTGGAAGACCAGTGTTGAATGTGTAGACTTGTAGTTTATCATGAAAGAAGGCCAGTGTACAGACTTGCTGTCCTCACAGCAGACGATGTAAACACTTAGCCTATGCAGACCAATGTACAGACTTTGGCAAAGCAAAAGGCTGTATAGACTTGGAGACCCAAAGCCATTCTATAGACTTTGTCTAAGACAAGGCATGAGCTGACGTTGTATATACTTAGCCAATGCAAACCAGTCCGATGTATAGACTTAGACGAATGATGCATGAGACGCTCAATGTATCGACTTTGAGCTTGCTGTGCAGTGAATAGACTTAAGGCATAAACCCCACGAAGCACTGTATAGACTATGCACATAACATAAGTCCAACATAAACAATATATCAGTTGTACCAGTCACAGTCATGATGCAATCATCAAGGCACAATGTCATGAAAACACTATATCATTGCTATCATCAAAATACAATATCAATCATCAAAACCACAGCAATGAATGAATGCTTTATGCATCAGTTTAACATGTAACAAGACTGAACATCAAATATGTTAATCTAAACTGAGCAGCAAGATGACTGAATATTTGATAAACTCACATCAACAACCAATCATCAAAACCATCATCAAAACCACAGGGGCACAACAGAAGGGTCACCCCTTTGAATGCACTAAACCGGCGCGCCCATCTTGGAGTGCTAATACGGCGCGCTTAGTTTAGAAACAAACCTTTCTCTGAGGACTTTATCTGGCGTGCAGTGAAGCCATCCCGTCATCAATGCGGTCCCCTGTTTCCTGGGAACGGCATGATGACGAACAAGCCCAAAATGGTTAAAGCTCCCACTTCGATCCGACGGGCAACCGAGCATATGCCGTGAATGGAAGTTCTCGAGCCCTGCACCGTCGAATGCTCATTCCGTTGAGCGGCCGGCCATTCTTCAGCAAATGATGATAGCAACGTGGCTCGCGGTGGACGTGCCAGCGGAGCCCCCCTCCCGATCACACCATAGCCTCGCCGAAGGCGACGTCGACAGCAGCAGCAGGGCAACGTCACCAACGTCAGCAGCAGCAGTGGTAGTTGCGGGAAACAAGGAACCAACGGGAGGAAGATGAATCCAGAGGGCATCCCTCCAAAACAGGGCCTCCGGCCCCTATAAAAGGAGCGCCCAGGCGAAGCTTAAATGGGTGGGGAAAGGGTTGGAAGGTTGGAGGGGGAGAAACTCCTGGAAGCCCGAAGCCAGTGTTCCTCTGAGAGCGAAGTGAAGTGAGAAAGGAGAGGGCAGAGAGTGAGGTGAGGGAGATACAGATCTCCCCTCCCCCCCTTGTTTCTTTTTCTTTCTTCCGATGTATTCTTCCCTTTGGTTCGTTTCTTTAGATGCATGAAGAGCCCATGTATTTGCACCCCTTCGTGGTGAAATGAAAGTGATCCTTCGGGAGATTCTTGTTTTGATATGTTTCTGATCCCCTTCCCCACCTGTTCCCCTTTGAGGGATCATTGCCCGTGAGTCGTGAGAGCTCTTGAAGGCTAGTCCTCGAGCTTTTCCACACTCACACTTGGGTTATCGGACCGTATGAGGTCTACATTTTGAGGTTCACCCTGGAGCAATCCACTTGGTGTTCCTCGATTTTCTCTGGCAATCGTTAGTACGGGGGAGGTGCTGCCCAAATCTTGCCGGAGGAAGAACATGTAAGAACAGAGGATGCATAAGAACAGACAGACAAACTAAACTTCCAAGTTCCTGCACAACAAACTGTTCTAATAAAACACTTGAATCATCATGACAATCCACCTGAACAAACACTTAAATCTTCTTTCCACAAACATAACTCATCAATAAGATGAACAAACCAATCAATAAATCAACTTGCAGTTGAAGAAAAGAAGAAACAGAGCATAAACGGGTTGAAAAGAAGCTATACAATGCTTAATCCGGCGCCCCCTAATCCGGCGCGGGTTAATCCGACGCGGTACCCCCCCGCGCCGGTTTAACCCCACACTCAAAACCCATTTTTTTTTCCTTGCAGCAATCTGGCGCGCCCCCTTATACTAATCCATTTAACCGACGCGCCCCCCTTCCTGGACCTTAACCGGCGCGCCCCCCCTTGAACTCCCTTATACCGGCGCGCCCCCTTTAGCCCCCCTTGTAGTGTCCTTAAACCGGCGCGCCCTTCCCCTTGTGGCATCCTTAACCGGCGCGCCCCCTTTCAATATCACTTAATACGGCGTGCCTGGAAGAGAGAAGGTGATCAAGAAAATAAAAGAAAACATGCAATTCAAGCTAATAGAAAACTAATCAAAAGTCTCCCCTCCACTATAATCCAAATTTTGTTCCGGGGGCGCTGCCCCCGAAAACCCCCGCAAGGGGCGTTGCCCCCTTCACCCCCACGACCTGAACGGGCAGGTCGAACCCCGCGACCTGACCGCACAAGTCGATCCGCGTGCGAGGGCGCACGTTGCTGAGTTTTGGCTTTACACTTAACAACCCGCTCCCCCGGACTGTGCGTGAAGAGAAAAGCAATGATGCCCCGTGGTATCGGACGTGGACCTCGGGATCCCCGACATGGTCATGATCCGTGCACCTCTTGGGCCGATAGTTCATCAGCTTGACCCACTTCTTCCGGGATCCGATCCCGCACCCACGTGAAGTGTGCCGTACCTACGGCAGATATCCGAATGTCTTTGTTGTTACCTTCGATGCTTCGAATATGGACTCTCGACCGAATACTGGATTGTCTGTTAGTGACTGATATATATATATATATACCGGGATCTAATCCCGCACTTTCATTAAATTCGCCGCACTCGCAGCAAGTATTTGTATGGTTTTGAACACCGTTTTGCGTACCGATGCGGAGGGTTTAAACCATGTCAACCCAACTCGCATGCTTTAATGAAAAACGATCTTTAGGTCATTTGACCCCTTTTCTTGGCGATTAATCAGAGGTCTTCCCTTCTCCGAGGGGATGTAATTAACGTCGTGGCCTTTATGGCGCGGCGGGTCTCCAGTCCCGACCCGATATCCACAATCGTCTGATCAGTCAGATGGAGCGCACCCCGGGCTTCGGACCACTCCAGTCTCGAAGCCCGAACACATTGTCACCTAGGTGACTGGCACGCCCTCGCACTAGATAAACCGATAAAAAGAACACCGATATCCCACGATATTTTCACCCAACGAAAGTTAGTGCGTTCCACAGGCTCCCCAAGGAGAAGTACTAAGACGAATGAACCCTTTCTCAAGCAATTTCATCAACTGCTACTTTAGTTCCCTTAGCTCCGCAGGAGACATACGATAAGGAGCTTTGGAAATAGGAGTCGCACTAGGAATTAGATCAACGGAAAAGATAACTTCCCTTTCAGGAGGAAGTCATGGTAGTTCCTCAGGAAAGACATCTAAAAAATCTCGGACGATAAAAAAGTTTTCAATCTCTGTCTTCTGCTCAGGGGTCACAAAAACAAAGGCTTGAAAAGCCTAACATCCTCTTCTCATCAGCTTATCAGCTCGAAGAGCCGAAATAAGCGAAACAGACTTATGGTGTCTAATTCCAATAAAAGAAAGTCCAGGGTGTCCAGTGAAATACACAGAACTAGATCTGCACTGAACATTGACCTCATGCTTAGCCAACCAATTTGCTCCTAGGATTACATCATAATCCTTCATATCCATGCAAACTAAATCAGCTGGCAGGTTTTGTTCATTGATCAAGACCTTACTAGAAGGATAAAAATACTTAATTGCTGAACCGGAACCAATAGGAGTTGAAATCTCTAACGGAGAATTCATCAAAGCTGGCTTTACAGCTAAAGACTTCATAAATCTTCGAGAAATAAAAGAATGAGTGGCACCAGTATCAAAAAGAACAAAAGCTGATTTATCATGTATAATAAGAGTACCATCAACAAGTCCACCTTCCTTGGTGGGTCTTGTCTCATCTTCTTGTAGAGCCTGGAGCTTGTCTTTCCGCTTCCTGATTCCTTGCAGTTTCACCGGGGTAGCTTACTCAGATAATAGAGGGCACTCAGGAATACGGTGGTCCCTACTACCGCAACGTAAACAGGCACCCAGCTTGCGCCAGCACTCCTCCATCTTATGACTTGGACGGTCACAATACTTGCATACACCCTTGAATGAAACAATAGGGCCATGTTTCTTGTCTTCAATCTTCGGCAGCTTGCCTTTCCACGAACCAGACCCGCTAATGGGCCTCTTCCTGCCATGACCAGGCTTGATACTTCCAGAATAAGTATGATGTTGTTCAATCTTAACACTCTTCCCACGGATTCTCTCCCTCATTTCTAAAGTATCTTCCAACACTTGAGCCTTTCTCACCATCTCGGAATAAGTTAGAATTTCCATCGGTGCCAACTGGTTGATATACTGCAGCTTTAGCCCATTAAGAAAGCGCTTAGCTTTCATCTTCTTGGTAGATATCAAATGAGTAGCATAACGAGATAGCCGAGAGAATTGAGCTTCATATTCAGCCACTGATAGATTTCGTTGCTTCAAAGTAGCGAACTTAGTCGCCTTCTTCTCTTGTACTCGATCAGAGAAATATTTACCATTGAAGAATTCCTCAAACTCCTCCCATGTGACTTGTCTATCACCAAGGGTAGCCTTCACTGCATCCCACCATGTCCTCGCATCACGTTCAAGTTGAAAGGTCGACAAGAGGACACGTTCCTGATCGCTGCATTGCATTACTTCAAAAATCCTCCCTATCTCTTCAAGCCAGTGCTCGGCTTCATCAGGGTCAGTCGAGCCACCAAATCGCGGGGGATTCATCCCATGAAAGTTCCGATAAAGATTGCCAGTGCCATGGTTTTCAGCTCCTCCTTGAGCCACTTGTTGCAAGGCCTGGGTAAGTCCTTGAACTGTGCGCTGCAAGTTCCTCCTTTCTGCGCGTTCTCCTGCCATTGCAAAAGCATACACGTGGAATAGGTTATATTAGGTTCAATCAAGAATGGATAATCGTGCAATTAGATTATTAACTCAACCCCAGCCTTCTACCCAAATCTCACCAGGTTGGGTCCTTAGACTTATAACAAAGTTATAGGTCCTATGGTATAACTTAGGATCTTAGAACTTAAAGAACCTAGGGATATTAGAAAGCCTAGGCTCTGATACCACCAAACTGTCATGCCCCGACGCGGAATATCGAGACCGGCAGTAGAAAACGCTAGTAAAGATAACATGCTAAGCTAAGAATTAACATAATACCAAGAACAGAAATAACTCCAATTCTATTATAATAATCATCAAACGTCTTACGAACGACTTAGACATAATCAAACATAATCTCTACTCGACTCCGGTACAATAACTAACACCAGTTCTAAGACATAGCTAGATGTAAACAACTGAACAAACTCAACATATCTACTAGCTGATACACTCCAAGTAATCACTCTCGCCCATTCCCATCCATCTGTGAATCTTCACTTGAGCTGCATGGAAAAGGGGGAAACAACTATATGAGCGAACGCTCAGTAGGTAACAACAGGCAAGTATAAGTGATTAACCAATTAATTACATGTATAAGAACAGCAAGAAAAGATATAACGATCGAATGAAACAACGTAATAACATAAAGTGCTAACGAATGGAATGGAATAATAATATGACAAAAATGATAAGATTACAAGAATTGCAAGTTTATGAACAATATATATAATAGGAAATTATAGGAAATTGGCCAACAAGCAGGGATATAACCAAGTCAAACATGATCAAGTAAGAGATAAGATATCATTGTCATAGACATCACGCAAGTCATGCACTCGGTGCAATGCCTCACCTTGTCATTACAAACTCCCATGGGCACAAGTACTTTTCGGGCTCTCTCCCCAAGACCAGACCGGGCCCCTATGGTGCGTTGGCATTGATTTATTGGATCCAAGATCCCAAGTTGTCTAGACTTTAATCAAGTTAAATGGCCAATTATAATCACGCTATAAACTTACCTCAGAACATCCCAAGGCTAAGTTGAAGAATTATTGTCCAGAATTTCTGTCCAGGAGTTCAAATTATTAAGAACCATAATGTTCTTGGATTCAAAACCATAAAACACGGGAAAAACTAGTCTCTGGATAACATACGGTCAATACTGGGCCGCTCAATGCTTGTGCGATCGACACTGGGCCGCACTAACAGGAACTGTGCTGGGTTTAGCCCTCGGGAGGTCAAGATTGAACGGCTGCTGACGGGCCGCCCTTCTATATGAACGGTTAGGATAGGGCCGCACAAGGCCAGAAGGTTACAGAATCGAGGATAGGATGTGTGGTCCTGACAGAGCCGCTCATGAGTTGAATGGTCCACTCAGGGCCGCCTGAGAGAAGTACGGTCCATTACTGGCCGCACAACACAGGGCCTAACCAAGAGTTATAATTTAGCCTAAGTGGGATCCCGGGCTACCATAGGCAGGGTGGAACTGAACTAGAGTCTAGCCCACTGTCTACTGGTCGGCCTAGGGTCTATTGGACTGATCAAAACAAGATTTGGCCGAAGATAGATCAAGGATAATCAGCCAAGACAAGTTGGCATAAGCCAGGTATGAACGGTCGATATTGGCCCGTTCATGGGTATATGCGGTCTATCAATAGCCGCGCAAGTCTCTGTTAATCCAATTCGGATTAACTCAAGTAACAGCGGTTCGATTAAGTCTAAATTAAAACAAGGGGATACAATGGTTCAAGATTAAGGTTATAACAAGTATAAACCTAGTAGCCATTCAATTATAAAGGATTCATAATTAAAATTTGACATTCATTGGAAAGATGAATCAAGATCAAGCTCAATTTAAATAGATCAACAAGAATTATTTACTGTCATGAATTACAGTTTATTAGGTGTGTTGCTAACATGCAATTAACCATTAATCTACTAACATAACATGCTGTAATGATAATTAATATGTTCTGTTACAGATGTGTGGTCTATTCTGGACCTTACATCCCAATCAACGGTCACATACTGGCCGCACACGTCCCCTCAGATCCGAAGACCTGCTGGATATGGACGGTCGGTAGTGTGCCATATGGATGGATGTGCGGTCTGGAAATGGCCGTAGGCAAGACATGCGGTTAGGGATAGGCCGCACGTTCCAGGGACACGAACAGATATAGAAAACTATAAACGGTCAACATAGGGCCGCCTGTCTGGATGTGCGGTCTATTGTGTGGCCGCACATGTCCAAACAGGTCGCCGCCCCTTCGCCGTGCCCGACTTTGGCGAGGTTTCTAGGGTTAAATTAAAACATGAAATTCGCACGATATAAAGCATGAAATTTGGGGCTTTTACTATCAAAAGAAAGAGCACGAAAAACTATACAAGATGAATGAATCAATTTTACGTTTACAGCCTGAAATCCCAACTTAATCGAAAAGGAACAATTATAACCCTAGATGTGACATGCTTCTACTAAGATCTAAAATTCTCGCAGGATACTTGATAGAATTTATGGCTTTCTACATCAATGGAAAGCTAACACGATGCTGCTTCTAACCATATATTATTTGTAGGGTTTGGCTTGATATCACCTACCTGAATCGGATGAAGAAGGAAGGAGAAAGAAAACCAAGGACGCCGGTACACGTAGCCACTAATCGCTCGAGATCTCCTTCGATCTAACTCCTCTGCAGCCGCCGCTGGTTCTAAACGATTCTAGGGTTAGAGAGCTTCATTTTAATAGGTCACACACCTTCTGGGGGCTTCTATGCGCGGAGTATTCGTCCACGCAAGTCGAGTCGATGTGAACGCCGCCATAAAGGTTGACTCGATCCAAACTCCGCCAAATGCATCTCCTTGGGTTAGGGTTTCGAGAGATTAAGAGAGGGTAAATGATCCTCTCATCCTGGCCTTTCATTTGCCACCGATTGGGGCTCATTTGGTGGAGTAGTGGGCTCGAATTTGGCGTTTCAAGGTATGGTTAACTAAGTGTTCAATTTGGGCTTAATCCATTAATTCAGCCTACTTACAGATTTTATTTGGGTTGGCCACAACAGACAAGTTTGTTAAACGTGTTATCCTCTACAAGAATATAATTTTTATGGATTATTATAAAATGGTCGAAATCTAACTTATTCTATTTATTAAGGGATTATTCTAATTAATTTATAATTAATTTCAAATAAATTTATAATTAATTCTAAAAGAAATCGGGGTATTACAACTTTCTACCATGACATTACACGAAAAGAGTAGAATAATTATGGTCAATCTGTCTACACTTGAAATTCATGTATTATCATGTCTTATTAGCCATGTTATGTAATGTATTGAGAGGATTGTTTGAGGGTGATGCCACTCTAGTGGTATCTACTTACCGTTACGTCCATTTTTCACAGTTTTTGCAACCCTCTTTCTTCGGATAGTTGGGAACCTCCGCCGGATATTCCTTCCGTCGGACTGGAACCTATATCACAAGACCTCTATAAGACTCCGTGAGCCTGAGATTCTCACTAGGACGTCGAGCAGTTTGTACCCTACAAACTTGAACCTTCTGGAATCCACGTCCTGCTGGACGGGATGGGATTCAACCGAATTTTGATTGGGCGGAACATGGTTGTTCTGCCAAACTCCGTCAAGAACGCTACCTTTTACGTACCATGACCATCAGGTCACGAACGATCCACTGACCGCGTTCTTCGCTGGTTGGGCTAGCGTGCAACTCCTGTTTAGTCGACTGATTTCTTATTTTCAATCGACTAATAATGCCCTGGTCAACTGATTTTCCTATTTTCAGTCGACTGAACTATGTTTTTAGTCGAATGATAATGGCTAGGTCGACTGATTTTTTCAATTTTTCAGTCGACTGAACTCTATTTCAGTCGACTGATGCGGCCCCCTATAGCTGATTTCTCGATTCTGATCGCAGACTTGACTTAACCTCGTACTTGAGACTTCGGTGTGTCGCTAGACCGCATTTTCATCCTCCCAGAGGGGGAGTCGACACACTTGCCTAGTGCATCGACACAGTCCCTGGTGACCTTCTGGTCGCGGCCATGCCCTGATCGCTACGTCATTACCATGGTTCTCTGTTGACCGTGACTTTTCCCAATTTTCTTGAAATTCGTGGTTCTGGTGTGGCATCGCAAGATCTGAGGTTGTTTTAGATGTTAGCCTCTTTAGGCTACTATCCTGCTATGATCACGACTCCTTGATGTATAGTCATGAACTTGCTTAAATCTTGGTCTTAAATTCCTTCTAAAGAATTGTCTCCACATGTAATTACTTGAGCTTGTCCTTGGATTTCATGACCATTAAATAACGTGGATGTCTAGATTTCGTGGGATCTCTGATCCAACCCTCAATGCCAACTCACCATAGGGGCCCGATCTGGTCCTGGGGAGAGCGCCCGAAAAGTTCAAGTGCCCATGGGAGTTTGTAATGATATGGTGAGACATTGCACCGAAGTACTATCTAGCGTGTTGAGTCTACGACATTCCACTTTCACATGAACTGAATACATGAACGCACTTACTTGCTTGACTTGACTTGATAAATGGCCAAATCTTTGAATATTGATCACTTGTGCATGTTCGTACATAGCCATAATAATATTTGTACTTGATCTCATCTCTCCCTGTTAAACTTGACTCTATCATGATGAAGTCTTGCGATTGTTTTTACTGATTTATTGAAGTATTTCGTTCATGCATATAGTTCGTTCCACTCTATTAAATTGTTTATTACTTAAACTTTGTCTGGTGATAGAGATATAAATCCTACCGAGCTTCTTGCTCACTCTCATCTCTTTAACATTTTTCAGGTAATTTAGAAGCTGGAGTTTATGAAATCAGGAATGGGAAAGAGTGATCGAGTGGACCCGAAGCTTTAGTGGGCCCGAGTCTTTTTCTTGTTTCTTGAGTCTAGTTAGAGTTGTGAGTCGTGTCCTTTTCCCTTTTTTCCCCTTTTCCTTTTTGAGTCAATTATTGTAATTCAAGTAAAAAAAATTGTAAGTGGTTATTAATAAAATTATATTTTTTTAATTCTGGCATCAGTGTATTTTGTGGTGTTGTTTTATTGTTAATTAAGTTGCTCTGATTGTCTTGACTTTTCACGACCACGTTCCGAGCAAGTTTCCACTACTATCGGTTCGGGGCGTGACAGAAGTGGTATTAGAGCCTAGATTATTTAAGTCCTAGGTTCTTGTCCATAGGTATAGGCTGCCTTGAGTATTAGGTCGTATAATTGATATCATTCCTTCTTGTCACCCGGTGAGATTGGGGAGTGTCTCGGTTTAGTAATAAAATATGTGTAAAACTATGGCAGTGAGATGGGTAGGGGTAATAAGATTATTAACTTTATAGTTATTTTGCAGGAGTCTAGGCCTTGGTTGAAAAGAGAGCGAGAAGGCGTATGGGTAAGTTAAGGACCGATTTTGTTAGAAGGTGGTGAGCTTGTCATAAAGGATCTCAGAGTAATAAGAAGAGAAGGAATAATCTGTTGCAAAGGAAGTGTTTCTATTGTCATAAATTGGGTCATCAGGTTGAGGGGTGCTGGAGAAAGCTTGGAGCATGTCCTCGTTGCGGAAGTAAGGATCATAGGATAGCCAGTTGCGCTAACCTACCCTTGTAGGCTAAAGTTAAGATGGATCGAAACCAGTATTAAAGGAGCCTGAGCTTGCTGTCAAAAAAGCAGGTGTAGAAGGTATCCCTCATGCTTAACCATAGTTAGTCCTTTTTCATTCCTCTAGGTTTTAGATTAGCATGATTAATCGATAGAGTTAATCTTAATTAAATTATTTGAGAAAGAATGATCGGTGAATTTGGGGACCAAATTCCTTAAAATGGGGGAGGGTGTAATACCCTTGTAAATTGATACAGGTTAAAAATATAATAATAAAGTATATAATTGAAACAAAAAATGAGGAAAAAAAATATATGAAATTATCCCGTAAATTTTATATAAATAAAGAACAAATTATGATAAAGTGAATAAATAATTGAGTTAAGGTCCAACTAAATTCAATCCTTTGAATGGGTTAAAATAATTATTTGTCTTCTAATAACTTCCAATATTACTATTTATGCCAAAAATTCAATTCAAACTAACAATAAAGGAAACTTAGTATTTTGGGAATACATCATAGCAACTCAGATTTTAAATAAATCAATTACTCGAACACATATAATTCTTGGAATAAATAAAGACAATTCCATTTAATGATTTTGAGCTAAATAGAAACTTTGTATTAATTAAGAAATACACTAACAAAAATTTCATATAATAATGGTCCGGCCAAGTAAAAATGAATTTTTTTCATAATATTGTGATAGGATAAAAACCTAATTAATTGGGCCTAATTTGACAACCAAACCCGAGTCTAATTAGAATTAGAGCAAGAGGACTATAATAATTCAAAATAAAATAATGGGTAAATTAAGAATATTTAATTACCCTTCTCAAATTTAAAATGAGAAAAATAATCAAAATATGAAAAATATGTAACCTTGTAGAGCAAGGAATTTCTAACATAATTGCCAAAGTGGACAACCCCAAAAGAAAATTTAAAATATGATTTTTGGGCTAATTTACGGCTTATTGGGGTTAAACTCGGAGTACAGGGGAAACCCACCCAACCTAGCCTAATTGGACCTCAAACCTTGACCTAATGGGATCAAATCGGAGCCAAACCCTTGGCCCACTTAGGATAGATGTTTTCCTTCAAAAACCCTAACCCTAGAAACCCTAATTTGGGGGCGACGATGCTAGATAAGGTCGAGTGCGGTTTTTCCGCCGAATTTTCCACCAGATGTTTATAGACCGATTGAGGACTCTAGAGGCTCCCATTGTTGTATAAATTGAAGGCCACACCCTCAGATCGATAAACACTATTTGCTCTGGGAGGCGAAGGTGTGTGCAATCGAGGGTGAATTAGGCGACGGAAGGCAACTTCATCTAGGGTTACAGTGTCCATCTTTTCTTCTTCTTAAATCGACCTAAGGTAAGTTTCTCTCTGGCCAAATCTTAATTAATCTATGTCATCATGTGCGTTTTTAAGTGCCCTTTTCATTGGTACTATTTTGCCAAAATTTTATTTTGTATATCGATCAAATCGTGGGTTTTAGTTGAAGTATGTCTAAGTTTGCTGGAAAGCGGGTCTTGGTTTCAGGTCGCGGAACTACAGTAACTGCTACCTGGAGACCGTGGTACCGTCATAAGTCGCTACCTTCATGCCATTGTTTATTTTTTGGAAACATGTTAGTGGTGGCCAGATCGCGGTCTTTGCCAGACCGCTACCATCTGGTAGCGGCCCTGCCTAAACCCCCTTCTGCACACGGGTTCCTACAACCCCGCCTTTCTGTGTTTTAATTTCTGAAAAGTAAGGGTTAGACAGCATGTGTTAAGATAGAAATGAACGCATTATATAACTAGGATTTCATGAAAGATGATATTCTTGAATAAAGTTCCATGATCTTGGTTTCTTGAAGTTACTTTCTTCCATGACATTACATTAAAATAGTAGAATGATCATGGTCAATATGTTTACACTTGAAATTCTTGTATTATCATGTCTTATTAGCCATGTTATCTAATGTATTGCAAGGATTGTTCGAGGGTCATGCCACTCCGGGGGTATCGACTTACGGTTACATCTATTTTCCGTAATTTTTTCAACCCTATTTCATGGTATAGTTGGGACCCTCCGTCGGATATTCTTTCTGTCGGACTGGAATCGCTATCACAAGGTCTCCATAAGACTCCGCGAGCCTGGGATTCCCACTAGGATGCCGAGCAGGTTGTACCCTATTATTGCGCGGGTTTTTATGCCGATTAACTGGGGTGAAGGAAGGGATTCAGCGGGGAAGGAGAATATGGGAGTTTGATATATCTCGGGTATCCTCCTTACGGTTGCATGCCTCTCACGGTGGTATCGGGCACTCTCCTTTCACGAAAAGTCGAAAAGGGTCGAATGGCACGGAAATGTCGGGATAAGGGTTAATCGGACAGGGTGCGGGCGTGCCAGTCGATTTCTCGACAATCACTCATGGAACCAAAGGTTGACCGGGGAAGCGCCACCAGGGTGCGTCATGTGGGCTTGGGCGATCGGGTGACACATGGAGAGAAGGGGTTCCATGGGTGCGAGTGCATAGGCGATTACGAGAATCATGTACAGGATGTCTTTCCCCACCGGCCGCAAGCAACCGGTGTTTATTTACATAGGATTGAATCCGAATACCTTCGTTCCATGCTGAAGAAAAGTCTGTATATGTGTCTGAAGCTGTGGGTAGAGGGCTGGGGACATTCAGCAGCTATGGGTGCGCATTAGACTGAGGGGTGTTTACTGGGGTTAGGGTGTTAGGCACGGATGCCAAGTGGTGTAGATAGAAAGCTGAGGGCCTGAACGTGGGTGCGAGGGCACTCGTCCAATCGGCAGTGTTATACTGAGGTGTATGCTTCTTTATAGGAAAGCCATAATGGCCGAGGTACAACTGGCGCATGTCACGGGACAACTCCAACGTGCTAGTCGGTCCCCGGGTCGATGCGTAATTAATGAACACATATGCGTTTTACAGAGGGTTCCTCCCGTGGCGGGGGCCAGAGCCGTGGTGCCGAACGGGAGCTTGAGATTGGATGACTGGAGGGATACGTCGATCCGGTATCTGGGCGAGGGTCGATCACGACTCGGATTGAGTGGTCGGACATGGCCTCGTGACTGCGAGAGAGCATGGCATCATGGTATGTGCGTGGTTGCAACCGATGGGCACGCGAGAGGAAATCCCCGCATGAGGGGACGTCCACCCATGTCGTAATGCCTCACATAGGGTGGGTGTTGACTTGTGTAAGGCGGCTATATACGGCGTGAGGGGAGTGCAAACGACATACCCCCGGCGTATTAGACTGCTGAACAAGTCACCCACGCACAATTCTCCTTTGCTCGTTGCTTGGAGCAGCACTTGAAGTCTTGTGCTTGCCGGATGCCGGAGCTTGGATAGATTCTCTATATTGCATATCATGTCCTTGCCCCTTAAGCCCCTAAGGGGTTTTTATAGGGGAAGTTGAAGGGTCACAAGGGGTTTACGCGGACTAGCTAAGGGGGGTGAGTTGGTCTGCGTAAACCCAAGTGAATAGTGTCACTGAGAGTTACACGGGCTGAGAGAGGGGAAGGGGTTTACGCAGACCAGCTCAGGGGGCTGAGCTGGTCCGCGTAAACCCCCCTTGGATTGGGGTTTACGCGGACCAGCCAGGGGGGCTGGGTTGGTCTGCGTAAACCCCCCCCCTCAGGGGGTTTAGGTGAACCAGCCTGGGGGCTGGCTTGTATTTTTTTCTTTTTCTAAAAAATCAAATTTTTTTAAAAAATCAATTTTTTAATTGAATTGGGGGTTTAGGCGGGTTTGCTCCAAGTAGAGAGGGGGGCGGTCCCCACCCTATAAAAATTGATTTTTTGGGTCTTTTTCTTCCCAAATTGACTAAGAAAGAAAAGGACAATTGTGTGGAAGGATACGTAGAGCTTGCGGAGGCTTGTGTGCGCGTCGACTTGCGGGATCCCCGCATGCTCTTGCTTTGCGCTCCCGTGTCCACGTGTCACCTTCTCGAACTGGTACGGCACACGAACCGCGTCTTAGGACCGTAAATCCGATGAACCGGGGCTGAGTGGGGTCGTGGGACCACTAGGCTGGAGGGAGGGCGTGGCCCCCAGGGAGTTCGCCCTCCCTGGGGGGCGCGCGGCCATGCCTCGGGGTGAACTGGCCCCGGGCTAGCCGTAACCCCGTAGGATGGCCCCCTGGGGTCTTCTTGTGTTGTCTGGGGATGTTCTTTGATGGACTTTGAACTTCGGGAGGCTGGCATGGGCCCATAGGGCCGTTGTTCTTCGAGTCGTAGCGGCCGCTCGCAAGGTGTTTGGGCGAATGCCCGACACACTCCGGGTTGCCGAACGAGCCGCGTAGGTGACCGACGGGCCTTGGATTTGGCCTAGGGTCAAGGGTAGAAGTCCATAGGGGCGGGGAGGAGGCACCTTGGGCCCATGGGCCTCACCTCATGCTACGTGCCATGTTGTACGGTGGGTTGGTAGGGTAGCCTCGGGTTGGCCCGAGAGCTAAAGTTGTGTGGCGTGTTGCCACGCGTCTGAGGGTCGGGGGTGGTCCTGACTTGCTGGGGGGCGTTGTAGAGCCCAATTAGTGTACTGGCACCACGAGGTGACCCGTGGGTTAGTGTAGAAGGGTTGAAATATACGCGCCCACAAGGTGTTCGGAAAAATATTTAACACATGTGTGTGGGCCGCATGTACGTGCTGCGGGCCTCCAAAGCCTGTGGTTGACTTGCTCGGGTCTCCCTTTGACCTTGGAGGGTTGAACGAAGTGCCTTGGTGTGAGACTGCGGCTCTTTCACTGGATGCCACGTGGCGTGGCTTAACATCGGGGCGCCCCCGGGTGGTCCCGGGTGGCCATGTAGGTTACGGGCAAGGCCCGTATGAGAGAGGCCGGGGTTGACCCCGGACCATTGCTTGTGTCGCCGCGTGTCACGGTAAGTTGGTCCGGACCCATGTGGGGACCCACAGGGTTGTAGAAAGGGCTGGATAGCCCGTACCTTGTAGCTGTTCGGGGAAATGCCCGAGCCCTTACTCCTTGTTATTTTAGCTGGGAAATAGTCCGGGTACAACAAATGCCCCCCACGGGGCTTGCGTCGGAGGTGGAGACGAGGGCGTACGGCCCGTGAAACCTTCCTTCTGAGTTGTTGTAGTTGTATTTTGATGCTTCATATGTCTTTGTTTTGATGTGTTGTACGTGTGGATTTTCTGGTATGCTGACTATTTTTCTGGGTGCCTTGTCTTGTAGCTATGGCACGCTTCGGCAGAGACGGGCGGGCCTCGAGGCGGATGGCTCGGGAGGAGGATCACTGGGTGCAGCGGACTGATTGACCGATGTGCCCCCTTGATGCATCCGTGATCACCGCGGCTGGTGTAGAGCAGCTGGACTGGGGCCATACGGTGGTGGCTGAGGGTCCGATTGGTGAGAGGATAGCTGGAGCTGGGGCCGTGGAGGTGGCCAGGATTCTGGAGGCGGATGATTTGTACAGTTACGATCAGAGCGGGGGTTATCCATTGGAGTTCCCCCTGGATCGTCATCTGCTTGAATTCATCTGCGGCTATGTCCCTCCTGGCATGGAGGAGGGCGACTCGCAGATTCCAGGGGCCTGCCGCCAGCTTGAGAGGGCCATCTTGATTGGCAGGGACAGCCTGCAGGGTACAATTTTCTGTAGCTATCCGAGCTTCTCGGAGGACTATTGGAGGTAGCGCCAATTTTCCAGTGTTGATTGCCTGGGGTTCTTTGGCATGGCGGAGCAGTCCAGAGTCAGGGTTGGGCCGATTGGCCCTGCTAGCTGGGATTTGCATGGCCACCATCGCACGGAGATAGAGGGAATTACTGGGTTTGTATTGGATCCTGCTGGTGTGTAGTACGCTAGAGAGGGCTACGATGACCACAGTATGCTGAATGGAGTCATGCGGCAGACCATCACTAGCTGGTATGGTCGTTGGACAGTGATCCCATCACATTACTACGGCTAGGGTGCCACGGAGTGGTTGATGGGGATTGTCCACCACTACCGGGTATTGCTGGATCGAGCTGGGATCAGGTATGCGGTGACTACCGCTCTATACGCGTACCCGTGCTTTACCAGATTACTACAGGGCTTGCTGGAGCGTTTCAACCGTCGTTGGAACACGATGGCAACAGTAGAGGGAGAGACCAGCCTTGACTTGTGGTCTTTGTTCAGGATTTCTGGCTTGCCGATTATCGGTGAAGGGTACGAGGAGGTAGTGCTGGATGACCTCCACCGCAGTCATACCGACGGACTGGGAAGATACCAAGTGCCTCACAGTTATCGGTATCTGATAAAGACCTGAAGAGATTTAGCTCTCGTAGGGAGAGAGAGAGCCGCACAGACTCCCCGGGTGCCGCTGAATGTGTGGGTCCGCCATTTCTACTACGGGCCGTTTTACTTCTACCAGGAGTTCGTTAGAGACCAGACTCCATGGGAGGAGTACACGGAGGTGAAGCTATGCTTTCGGACGTACTCCAGATATGTGTATGCACCGCGAGAGGGGTGGAATCCCTATGGTCTGCCAGATGTGACATACCTTGCAGCGTATCTAGCATATTGGCTCGCGACTTTCGTAGTTCCTCACTGAGAGGATGGGCTGTTGAGAGCTGAGTTGTTGTGGCCAGCTTGCTTGTTGGTAGAGGGGAGACAGTTGGCTTTAGCTCCAGCTGCCCTGGCTAACATTTACCAGGAGTTTGGAGTTCTGGTAGCACACTCAGCGCCGAGGGAGAGGAGTATACTCTTGCCGACCCACTACCTTAGCGTGTGGGCCGGGTTACTGTTCCAGGGGCTGGTGACACGAGGTGTTGTGGTGAACCTGATGGCACCACTCTTGTTCAGCTTTATTGGGAAGCCGGATGGGGATGCAGAGGAGCAGCTTGAGGGGGCCAGGAGGGCCCTTTGTTACCTACCCGCCCGGGGCGAGGAGGGACTGCCCTTTGACAGTGTAGTGAGGGACTCTGTCCTCTTTCTGGGGGCTTCAAGTGAAGGGGCGACCAGTGCCCACCCCGGTCAGGGGGCGGCCGATACAGGACCATGGACTGAGTGGACACTGAGCACCCGAGCAGCCATGTTGGTGTTCCATTGGTCGCCGACAAGTTTCTTTTGAGCCGTACTACGCACATCGCTTTGCCAGAAACTTCAGGTACGGCCAGGGGATTCCGTCGAACAGGGAGTTCCGTCTGACGGGCAGGCAGTACAATGGCAAGGATACCCACCTACTTGTAGCGGCCTAGTGGGATTTTTACTACCACCAACAAACGGAGCGGTTTCTGATGCCAGAGCAGGGACGTCGGGGATGGTTTGGCGTGTACTATGCCCGGTGGTGGTTCGAGCACAGTCACCTCTACGGATAGAAGGCCTCCGCGATCAGGAAGGCGTAGGAGAGTCGTTTGCTGAGGGATGATCCACCTTCTATCGCACTGGATGAGGGGTATCTGTGGACCCGTTTTGCTCGGATCCGCTGAGAGGTCAAGAGGATTGTAGCATAGTGGCCCCGGAGTGGCCGGGGTTCATCATCCGGGAGCCGAAGCAACGGAGGGGCACTGAAGCCCCTGGGACGGGCATCAGCGACAGCGACTGGAGCGAAGGTGTCTCGATCAAGGGCACCTAAGGCCTGGTGGACTCAGTTCCTGGCCGATTGTGGCATCCGGGCAGAGGGTCGCTGGACCGGGAGCTCCCGCACGGGAGCTTTGTCGATACAGCGGTCGATGACTGGAGGCGACACATCGTACACGCGATCGGGTCAACGGGACCCATGGAGTTCGTGTCCCAGGTTGAGTGCGCACGCACGCCACGGGATATTCGGGAGGCCATCACGATGGCGGCCCGAGCCCTGGCGTTAGGGATGGAGCAGCTGGTGCCTTTACCATTAACCCCCTTTGGGGCTTCAGGTTAGGCTTTCCTTCTTTAGCCGGCTCTTTCCCCTTCATTCTGTAATTCTTAGATACAGAACTGAGGTGTTGTATATTGCTGTGTTTGTCAACAGGTTCTGCGGCAGAGGGGGACCAGCCCTCCACGGGAACATCCTCAAGGAACGGAGACGGAGGTACGCAACCTCGGAGGAAACGCCCTCGTGTGGAGGATGCAGCGACTGAGGCTGGTGAGTCCCCTGGGGGACTCGAGACCGGTGAGCAGGCTGAGGCGGGGATGACCTTGAGTAAGTGTTGTTTCGCCTTCCTTCATCTTGCTTGGTTTAGCCATGGTAGACGGCTAATCTTGTTTTGCTGGACTTGTGTTTTGTAGCCCCGCCGGAGACTAGAGTGGAGGCGGCTTTCTCGCCCCCTCGGGAGGTGGATCCTCCACCTGAGGAAGGGGACGAGTTTGAGATCGATATGGTGGGGCTCCTTCGTCTGATGGACGAGCCTGCACCCCATGCTGGGATCTTCCCCGACTTTGAGTGACATGAGACGAGCCTCCGGGTCCAAGATTTTTCTTTCTTTTCATTTTCTCCTTTTTTTTAATAATTTTCTCCTTCTCTCTTTTTTTCCCATTTTTTTCTCTATTTCATTTTCTTTCCTGCACCTCTCATTTTTTTTTTCAGCAAGCATTACGACTTTGGACAACAAGCCTTGGAATGGACAAAAATCATCTGATGTTCATGTTTTCGGAGAAAGGAATGGATGCACAGTAGTAATAGTATCCACTCTCACCATAAGCAGACCCGTCAGAAAGGTGAGCTTCTCGGATGCGATACTCTCCCCATTCCTCCAAGCCATATCTCTACAATATACTTCTTGCATCAAAGGAATCATATGCCATACTTCTCCCTCTCCATTCCCTATATCTGGTGTTCATCATAGTAGCATGCAGAAATTATATTTCATCACCCATTTCGGCATCACATGTTAACACATCACATAGTTATGGAGCCCTTGAATGTCCGGCGACCATCATTCTCTAGAACAAGACATGCTTCAACATAAGCTTCAATGATGACCTGACATGCACGTAACAAGCGTCCGTCTCCTTTCACTTTTGTTTTCACCAATCTTTGTATTTTCAAAAAATAACTTCTCTCTTTTTTATCACCTTTCTTTTTTTTCTGAACTTCTCTCTCTCTCTCTTTTTATCACCTTTTTTTTCTCTTCACAATCTTCACGAGAGAGAGAGAGAGAGAGAGAGAGAGAGAGAGAGAGAAGGTGACATGAGAGAAGAGGCATGGCAAGCCATGCATGTGCACCTCAATGTAACTCCCTCTTTTACACTTTTTTTCTCATTTGCTTTTGTTGCTCGACTGTGGTGGCTGACAGGAAGAATGAGAAAGGGAGAGGAGGGGAAGAGAGAGAGAATAGAGAGGGAATGAGAGAGGGACGGGAGAGAGGTCGACCTCCTCTCTTTCTCTTCACACATGTTCTCTTTTTTTTTCTTCCACTAGTCATCTACAGTAGCTAACAGCAACACGAGAGAGAGAAAGGGAGAGAGAGAACGAGAGAGAGAGAGAGAGAGCATGACGGAGAGAGAGAGAGACGTAGGAGGTGGGGGGAATGGCAACAACGGCCTGGGAGTCGGTCCGGCGTGTTGGAAGGCTTGCCGGCATGCTCTGGGTGAGCCACCCTTGTGCTCGGAGGGGGGGGGGAACGTCGTGCTCGGCTTGCTCGGAGGAGGGGTGCTTGCCGGGTACAGAGGCGAGAACTACTCGCCCGCACGTTTGGGGACGTCGACCGGCAGCTGCTGCATACACGGGGTGGCGAGGAGACTGCTCGGTGCGGCTGGAGACGTAGTTGGGTGCTCGTCTGACGTGGGCGAAGAAGGTGGCGGGCACAGACCTTGCCGATACGTGGATGACGGTGGTGGCGAGAATGGGCTGTTGGAACGCTACGTCGTGCTTGGGCCCTCGGCGACGTCGGCTGTAGGTGAACTGGGCGTGGGTCGCAGGGCGGAGTGCCATGCTCATCGTGTGGCCTGGGTGCTCGTCGCGCCCTGGGTAGCGCCAAGCTCAAGAGGGGGCCATGCTCGGAGGGTGAATGGCGATGTGGCTCGGATACGGGTGGGTGGCGAACGGTGGTGGCCTGCCCGGCAATGAGAGCAGGTGGCTCGTGGTGGCGATGCAAAGGGTAAGGGAAGTGGGCAGGTGATGCTTGGGGGAGGGGAGGTGCAGGGTGAGAGTTGTGACTGGTCAGGGTGGGGAAACAACAGAGTTACAGTGCTTGGTGGTGGGGATGGGGAAGAGTGACGAGCTCGGAGGCATGGCTCATGTTTGTAGGTGAGGTGGATGAAGGGAGGAGTGGAGAGACATGTGGGCTTGCATGGCTAGGAGGGGGTCCGCGGTGGAGCAGGGAAGGTAGGAGGGTAAGATGGTGAAACTGTAGCAGTGGGAGAGGGAAGGGTTGGGGCCGCATCTCACGACCGGGTAGCTTGGGCTTCTCACCCACGGGGAGGGGCATCTCACCCCATCTCCTTCTCGGAGAAGAGAACACAAGGAAGGCTTCACACCTCTCGTTGATAATTTTCAAAAATTTCTATTCAACTCATTGTCTTCAACGTGGGGTTACAAGTTCTTTAAATAGAAAAGGATGGGGAAGGGGAGAGGTCACCTTGGGAACCCAAGGGACTTGGGTCTCCACGAGGAGTCCTACTTGATTGCATATATATATTATATTTATATATCTATTCTCTATAACAAAAGAAAACACAACATATTAGGCCCACTAATGTGGCCCATTAAGATAAAACACTTGAAATAGTAAATATAACTTGATGGCTGTTGGCATTGCTTGATGACCTCCAGACGATCCCGCCATTGAGTCGTGGGAGACTACTGGCGGAGCTCCTTCGAGTAAGGGCTCCTGATGCTAAGTGTAGGCTACGATTCGCTTGCTTTCGGTTACTGACATAACTGCCTGGATTGTGCAGGGGAGGCAGAGGTGTCGGGGAGCATGGCCCCTGCTGAGATACTGAGCGGAGCCCCTGAGTAGGTGGAGGAGCCAGCACCCACGGTGGCTAATAGTTGTCCGGGTAAGTGTCCAATTGTTGTTGAGGGGATCTCCCCGTTGCTGTTGGACTCTCTTAGCAAGCCAGAATTACTGACTTGATTTATGTTGTTGGTTCGGCAGGTGAGAACACGGTGACTACTCTGGAGATGATCTAAGAACTGGCGGATGTCGGCGCGTCAGTGGCCCTGCCACCTTTTGGAGATGAGCCCGGACTGGTAACTTCTGTGCCCTCGGTCACCGTTGAGGACATGTTGAGTAGACTACCACCGTTGTTGACAAAGGTGCATCTCCCACCTTTGCCGACCGTGGTGTCGGCCTGTACGGTGGGGCTAGTGGAGTCCTCCAGTGTGGGACCATCAGGTATGTAGTTGAGCACTTGGTCGCTTTAGAGTGGACTATTTGACTTTCCCACCCGTATTGAGCTTTGACTGGGATGGATTGCAGGTACCTCTTCCCCTCTGGAGGAAGGAGAGCTCCCTCGGGATACAGATCGGCCATCGGGAGACGAACCTCCCGTCGTAGCTACTGCTAAGGGCGACGAAGAATTCGTCGACATTGAGGGGGTTTCCGAAGGGGACGCCCCGACTGGTGAGCTTCTTTCCTAGCACCTTAGACTAGGGAGCTATCTTTATGTGAGGCTGGACTTGATAGTGGCCTAATCTGGTTTCCCTGTGTACAGGTGCCCCTGATTTTCCCATGGTCAGGGGTTCATCAGAGAGCTTGTCTGGTTTTTCAGAGGGTGGCAGTGCCACGATGGAGACTGATGAGAGCTCGAGCTCGAGCTCTTCTTCTTCCAAGGCCTCTTCTGCCGGGGATGCCGAGATGGAGGCGGCGTTGGAAGGTATATGCAGCTTCTTTTTGTCTCCGTATCGGCTTTGATACAGAGTTTATGGCAGAGTGCTGATATTTTTGTGTTGTGTCCAGGACTGGAGTCTGAGGAGGAGCACGCGTTGGATCCCGTTGAGGAGGGTCGAAGAGAGCCCTCTATCACCTAAATGGCCATTGGGGAGGATCGGGTTGTAGGGGAGTCCCTACCCTCTCCGACTTCAGCAGGGGACACTGTCGGGGCGGAGGAGAGGTTGCCCTCACCGACCCCGAGCTGGGAAGTTGCAGGCGTGGCGGTAGCCACATCAGGTGAGAGTCAAGACCTTTCTCAGGTTTTTCACCTTGTCTTGTCATAGGGAAGTTCTGAACATTGCTGACCCATTTCATGTTCGACGGGGTTGTGCAGGCCTTTCCGGTGTGCTGGTTGAGACGGGTCACCCCTCTCTCGAGCTGGGGATAGAGTGGCCTACATCTGTTTCACCGTTGGAGCCGCTGCTGGACGCCAGCGTAGGTGCAGCCTTGCTCCAGCGAGCCCGAGGCTATGTAGGGGGTGATCCCCTACCTTCTGTAGAGGAGCTTCGGTAGCGGCTGAGGGAGCACACATGTGGCTACCATGGCCTTGGATTCCCTCATGGGCTCTTGATGTCTGGCTTGGCCGGCATCTGGGCAGAGTACCTGCGGCTTCTGGAGGCTCAGGAGTAGCGGGCACAGCGACGGGCAGCCATTTAGGAGGCACAGGAGCATTGTGTTCAGCTTGCGTTAGCTGCGATCGAGCAGAGGAGACTTGACGACGCAGCCATGTCTCTTGCTTAGGACCGTGCCAGGCGACTGAGCGAGGCGACCAGCAGAGCTGAGGCCCTGCAGAAGGCCTTAGAGGAGCAATGGCAAGCCGTAGAGCTTGCTGGAGTTGAGTGGCGGACTGCCGAAGCCGAAGCTGAGGCCAGCGTTCAGCTTACGTTGACCTTGGAGGCAGAGCTGGCGGCTGCGGAGTCTCGCTTGGCGGAGCTGGAGGGGAGCGAGGCTAGGCCGTGATTGTATTGCTTTCTTTCCCCCTTTTTGTTATCTGGATTGTATGTCTTTTTGTTACCCCAAGGGCAGGTCTTGGGCTCCCTTTTATAGAGTATCAATGACAAACTCCAGATTTTAACTTTATTGTTTGCTGAGTTGTTCTCCCCCCCTAGTCTGTGGAATAGGGTTGAGTACAAGAGGTGGCTACCACCTACTGTCGGTCATGCTTGATTGTTTTAACACGTACCGGCGTAAGGGGCAGCGGACTGGGTTTTACCCGGAACTGGAGCTGGGATAAGAAACTGGGTGGGGAGAGTGGTGTGACTGGATTTTGAGTACTGGGAACTGAGTGCTGGTTGCTGGGAAGTGGGGGGAAAACCCCTAGTGTAGGATTGGCGTAGGCCTATCAGAACATGGCGGCCTACTGGGTTGGGGTCGGGAACTTACCCTGGAATGCGTCGGTTGTAGGTTGATTCCTGAGTGTTGGTTGTTTGTATGTCGTTAGTTGGAAATGTAGCTCTTCTCAGCTTGATAACTGGGGCTGGGCTGGCCGGATGGCCTCAGAAGGTGTCATAGTGGAGGGCCATGACTGGGACTGGGACGGGTTGGCCCACCTGTGGAGGGATCGTGGCCGAAACTAGAGCTGGAAGCTGGCAGCTGGTCTGTAAGTGCGTTGTAGCCGGTGACTGGGATTGTAAGTTGGTGGCTGGCCTATGAAGGTGATATAGCCGAGATACTGGGACTGGAGGCTGGAGGCTGGCTTGTGAAGGCGTTGTAGCCGAAACTGGGACTGGAGGCTGGCGGCTGGCCTGCGAAGGCGTTGTAGTCGAAATTGGGATTGGTGACTGGGCGGCTGGCCTGCGAAGGCGTTGTAGCCAAAGACTGGAATCGGGGGCTGAGTGGTTGGCCTGCACAGGTGTTGTAACCGAAACTGGGACTGGTGACTGGGCGTGTGGCCTGCGAAGGCGTTGTAGCTGAAGACTGGAATTGGGGGCTGAGCGGCTGGCCTGCAAAGGTGTTGTAACCGAAACTGGGACTGAAGGTTGGCGGCTGGCCTGTGAAGGCGTTGTAGCCGAAGTGCTGGGACTAGAGGCTGGCGGCTAGCCTGTGAAGGCGTTGTAGCCGAAACTGGGACTGGTGACTGGGTGGCTGGCCTGCGAAGGCGTTGTAGCCGAAGTACTGGAGTTGAAGGCTGAGCAGCTGGCCTGCAAAGGCGTTGTAACTGAAGATTGGGAATAGAGGCTGGTGATGACTGACCCTCAGGGGTGTAGTGGCCACCATCATTGTCGCAGAGTGATGTTAAGTTTGCCATCGGAGCATGTCATAGCCGACGGGTTTGTAAGTGAAGAGTAGAGAGGGAGAGAGAGGGTTTTTTTTCTCTTTGCCAGCCCTACCGCCCTTGCGGGTTTTCGCCAGAGCTAGCCCCTTATAGCTTTTTCCAGTGCACCCTTGCGGGTTTTCACACCGAGGGGTTACCCGATTTTGCCTAAGGCGCCCTCTCGGGTTTTCACCTTAGCTGGGTTAGTGGCAATTTTTGCACCTAGTCGGCTTCCTGTAATGGATTCGACCAGGCCCGCTGGGGTATCTCTATTTTTAATCCCATTTTATTTAAATTTTTTTTTTGTGAGACTGTCGTCCATAGCGTGTCGCTATCAGGGGACGTAACCTGAGACTGGAGTGTGTGGGTAGCCGGATATAGTTCGGCCAATAACAAGGGTTTTTTAGAAATCCTCACGACATGGTGGCGAGGGACCACTTTGTTATGGCAAGATATGACTGGAGTTAAGGCTGATGGATCAGGGATTGTATGGAGGGAAACTGGGATCATAACGAACTTGAAGGCTATGGATTTGCAAAGGATGTAGGATGTAGGGGCAGAGAATGATGAGTGTTTGGGAGTGTACCGGGATATAAGTTTATCGGGATGGTGACCGGAAGCTTGACTGTCACAGGGACTGGTTGATCTGTGTTGGCGAAGCAAGGGCCAAAGGTTGGCCAAACTGAGCGGAAGTAATGCAAGGTCAACTGGGGATTGGAGAGTTTGTGCCGTAGCAGTGCAACTAGATTGAAGACTGGCTCTGGATGAGGCTAACGGTCCACCAAGGAATAGGTGGAAAGCCGTTCTGATTGGCAAGGAGAAGAATATTTTCTCGTTATCGGCTCTACCACCCTTTCGGGTTTTTGCTAGAGCCGACCCCCTTTAGCTTTTTCCGATGCGCCCTTGCGGGTTTTCACGTCGAGGGGTTCCCCGATTTTGCCTGAGGTGCCCTCTCGGGTTTGCACCTCAGCTGGGTTACTGGCCTTTTTGCCCCCAGTCGCCCCCTTGTGGTGAGGATGACTGGGTCCGCCAGGGCATCTCTATTTTTAACCCCATTTTTGTTCTTATTTTTTTTGTTTTGACTTACCTGAGAACCTGGCGGATAGACTGGTGCTGGTGCAGAAGCGCCCGTGCTCCCGTGGTGACGAGAATGAGGGCAGGAGATTAGTCCCGCCGGACGCCTGGCGGCAGTTCTGGGGAACTAGGCTGGCTGGTTGACTGGAAATTGTAGACTGGGAGGACTGGCCGGTTAGATCCTTCGCGGGGAAGGACCGGCCTTACTAGTAGTAGCTGGGACGTGCGCCTTAGTCTTGCTGGTGCGCGAACTCGTGTTCTGGTGTGTAGTGTAGCTTCATGTGTTTGCCGTTGAGAGGCGGGAACGGTCTATGACCTTTGTGATCAACAACCGTGTAGGCCCCACCCTCGTAGACATTCTGGATAATGTATGGACCTCGCCAATTTGGCTGTAGTTTTCCACTGGAGCGCCCTGCCATGACTTCTCTTTCCTTGATCATGACAAGGTCGCCTTGTTTGAAAGCTCGCTGCTTGACGAGCTTATCATAGGCCCGGGCCATGCGGGCCTGGTATTCTTGCAGGTGTTTGTAAGCTTCGAGTCGCTTCCCTTCGAGATCGGCGAGCTCTTCTAGCCTTCTCTGGTACTCATCTTCATCAGGGCCGGCAAGCTGGTTTGGATTGCCACACGATAAGAGGCTAACTGGACTTCGATGGGGATAACTGCTTCTATCCCGTAAGCGAGGGAGAATGGCGAACATCCAGTGGGGGTTTTGTAGACCGTTCTTCTCACCCCAATCGCGTTTTCGGTGGCTAACCATCTTAGCCAGGAGCTTACAGAGAGTTTTGTTAAAGGCTTCCGCCAAGCCATTAGCCTGGGGGTTGTAGACCGAAGAGGTTCTCCAGTCGATGTGGAATTTGGCCGCTAACTGGTATATGGCCTTATTCTTGATGGGTGTCCCGTTGTCGGACACTATGCGACTGGGAGTACCGAATCGGTATATGATGTTGTGCCATACGAATCTAGAAACTACCTCGCCGGTGACCTCTCACAAAGGTAGAGCCTCCGCCCAACGAGAGAAGTAATCAGTGGCGGCCAAGATGTATTTATGGCTGTGGAACACACTAAGTTTCGTTGGTTTCATGAAAATATCGGGATATTCTTTTATCGGTCTATCGGTTTATCTAGTGCGAGGGCGTGCCAGTCACCTAGGTGACAATGTGTTCGGGCTTCAAGACTGGAGTGGTCCGAAGCCCGGGGTGCGCTCCATCTGACTAATCAGACGATTGTGTAGTTCGTGTCGGGACCAAAACCCGCCGCGCCGTAAAGGTCATGGCGTTACTTACATCCCCTCGGAGAGGGGAACACCCTTGATTAATCGTCGAGAATCGGGGCCTCATGGCCAAGAAACTATATCGAGAGAAACAAGCCGATAGCGGTCTCGAATCAGTCGGAAAGCCCTATGTCTAGGGAAGCAAGCATTCGGAAGATGTCGGTCACTCAAGGGACCATTTTGATATTCGGACGAGCGTCCGGCTTCAGAGAATCGTGATCGTCACGGGGAAAGCTGGAGCATATGTATGCCGGGGTATGGCAAATTTATTGTTCAAAGGGACGGGAAACGTTCAGTTAAATCCTGGTTAGAGCGGTCGGAAACCGACAAGTTTGTCGGCCCAGTGCAAGATCAAGCTACGACCATACTGCGGTGGGCCCCCCGCGGTCGAAGTCGGGCTCGCGTGGGCATCGTCAATGTTTCCGGTGCCAAGGGGGCAACGGGAGGATGTCCTGGGACAAGATCTGAGAACCAATATGCGTTTGAAGAGAGCGGGCTATAGGCCGAGGATATGGGTCAAGCAATGACCATGATCGGGGCAGACCCGAGGTCTAAGCATGGCCCACATAGGCCTTATTGATATTCCCATGTATAGGGTCCGGGGATGACGAGATCCTTCTCGTCCCATTCAGATTTTGTCGGTCACTCATGGATTCCTTTATGTTCGGACAAAGGTCCGTGTTTGTAGCATAAGAGACGGTGACAAATCGTACAAGTACCTACCGTGAGTACGGAAAGTTTAATACAAATGCGGGATCAGATCCCAGTATATGCATGTCGGTCACTAACGGACCATTCAACATTCGGACGAAAGTCCATATTCGAAGCATCGAAGGTAACAATAAAGACATTCAGATATCTGCCGTAGGTATGGCACATTTCATGTGGGTGCGGGATCGGATCCCGGAAGAAGTGGGTCAAGCTGATGAACTATCGGCCCAAGAGGTGCACGGATCATGACCATGTCGGGAGTCCCGAGGTCAACGTCCGATACCACAAGGCATCATTGAGTTTCTCTTCGCACTCAGTCCGGGGGAGCGGGTTGTTAAGTGTAAAGCCAAAACTCGGCAACATGCGCCCTCGCACGCGGATCGACCTGCGCGGTCAGGTCGCGGGGTTTCGGGGGTCAAGGGGGCAACGCCCCTTGCGGGGGTTTCTGGGGGCAGCGCCCCCGGAACAAAATTTGGATTATAGTGGAGGGGAGACTTTTGATTAGTTTTCTATTAACTTGAATTGCATGTTTTCTTTTATTTTTTTGATCACCTTCTTTCTTCCAGGCACGCCGGATTGAGGAAGCAAAGGGGATGGGGCGTGCCGGATTAGTATCAAGAGGAGTGGCGCGCCGGTTTAAGTGTATTAATAGGGGCGCGCCGGTTAAGGATGTTAAGGGGGGGCACGCCGGTTCTATGGCAAGAAGGAAGAGGTTCCAAGGACGCATCGGAATAGGCAATGAACAGTATAGCGCGCCGGTTTAATGGGCTAATGCAAGGGGGCGCGCCAGATAGCTGCAAGGAAAATAAAGTGGGTTTTGAGTGTGGGGTTAAACCGGCGCGGGGGGGTAGCACGCCGGATTAACCCACGCCGGATTAGGGGGGCGCCGGATTAAGCATTGTATAGCTTCCTTTCAACCCGTTTATGCTCTGTTTCTTCTTTCCTTCAACTGCAAGTTGATTTATTGATTGGTTTGTTCATCTTATTGATGGATTATGTTTGTGGAAAGAAGATTTAAGTGTTTTAAGTGTTTGTTCAGGTGGATTGTCATGATGATCCGCGTGTTTTATCAGAATAGTTTGTGCAGGAACTCAGAGATTCAGTTTGTTTTAGTGGTTTCGAGCATATCGTCTTCTTACTCCTAGAAAGCTTAACTTGCTCGTTTGTTCTTACATGTTCTTGCCCTGGCGAAATTTGGGCAGCATCTCCCCCGGACTGAAGCTTGCCAAAGAGCAATGGGGAACACCAAACGGATTGCTCCGGGGTGAACCTCAAAATGTAGACCTCACGGCGGTCCGATAACCCAAGTCTCGAGGACTAGCCTTCAAGAGCTCTCACGACTCACGGCAATGATCCCTCAAAGGGGAACAAGTGGGGAAGGAGATCAGAAACATATCAAAAAAAGGATCTCCCGAAGGATCATTTTCATTTCACCACAAGGGGGTGCAAATACATGGGCTCTTCATGCATCTAAAGAAAGGAACCAAAGGGAAGAATACATCGGAGGAAAGAAAAAGAAACAAGGGGGGAGGGGAGATCTGTATCTCCCTCACCTCACTCTCTGCTCTCTCCTTCTCTTTTCTCACTTAACTTCACTCTCACAGGAACGATGGCTTCGGGCTTCAAGGGGTTTCTCTCAGAAGAAGACTTCCACTTTTCAGGCTTCCGAGAGTTGTTCAACCCTTCCAACCGGATTTAAGCTTCGCCTGGGCGCTCCTTTTATAGGGGCCGGAGGCCCTGCTTTGGAGGGATGCCTTCTGGGTTTTTCTTCCTCCCGTTGGTTCCTTGTTTCCCGCAACCACCACTGCTGCTGCTGACGTTGGTGACGTTGCCCTGCTGCTGCTGCTATTGTCGTGGCCTTGCTGCCACTGTCGACGTTACCTCCGCCGAGGCTATAGTGTGACCGGGAGGGGGGGCAGAGGCATGGCCTCCTCCTCCGCTGGCATATCCACTGGGAGCCACGTTGCTTTCATCATTTGCTGAAGAATGGCCGGCCGACCGACGGAATGAGCACAAGGCGGGATGGGGCTCGAGAACTTCCATTCACGGCATATGCTCGGTTGCCCTCCAGATCGAAGTGGGAGTTTTAACCACTTCAGGCTTGTTCGTCATCATGCCGTTCCCAGGAAACAGGGGACCGCATTGATGACGGGATGGCTTCACTGCACGTCGGATAAAGGCCTCAGAGAAAGGCTTGTTTTTAAACTAAGCACGCCGTATTAGCACTCCAAAATGGGCGCGCCGGTTTAGTGCATTCAAAGGGGTGGCCCGTTACCAGGAGCTCACTGTTTTAACATAAAGGGAGTGGTGCCATTTTAACAAAAGCAAGGGAGTTCATGGGGCGCGCCGGACTAGCGTCTTGTAAAGGGGCGCGCCGGATTAAGCATAAGCAAGGGGGCGCGCCGGTTTAAGGACCATGCAAGGGCGCACCAGATTAAGGCTATTGGAAGGGGCGCGCCGGTTTAAAGACCATATAAGGGCGCGCCGGTTTAGACTTCGTCTCGGCTTTGCGGCTATTCGGATGAATGCTTATCCTCCTGTATTGCTTTAGTCGTAATGCACCGCTGTCGGGGTGTTTAGTTCAGGGCCTCTGCATCCCGATTTGGAACTTCGAGTGATCCCCGGCGCGTGCCGAACACGTGTTCGAATTCCTAAGTTTCTTTTGATTCAGCCTTTGGCAATGCCGACTGGAGAGCCGGGGCTATCTCTTCAACACGAGGGGATTCTTTGTCGGGTGACGGAGCACCGGGTAGGTATTCGTCCTGCTTGGAGGAGGCATAAGGTTTACTCGGCCCTTCCGTCTTCGACTTACTCTCGAGTGCTGAGATGTGCATGCCGCATGATCATTATCATCATTTTTTTTTGACGTTAACAATGGCCCTTGGAAGATGGCGGGAAAGGCCCCGCGATGTCCATGCCCCACTCAGCGAATGGCCAGGTGGGGGTGGTAGGACACAGTGGGTTGGGAGGTCTCCTGGGTACTGGGCCAAAGGCTTGGCATTGATGACATGTACGGGCATACTGGATGCAGTCCACGTACATGGTTGGCCAGTAGAAGTCTTTGAGCTTGATATTGTGCTTCATTCAGTCTCCGGCCTGGTGCGCACCGTACAACCCGGAGTGGACCTCCTGCATGACGGCTCGAGCCTCGGTGAGGGAGACACATCTCAAGAGTATTGACTTGTCCTTCTCGTAGACGAGTCGATACAGGGAGTCACCGATCAACTCGTAAGAGGTTGCTCGGTAGAGTAGCTGGACCATTTGAGCTCGGTCAGGAGGGAGCCACCCTTTCTTGAAGTTGATGATGGGCGCATGCCAAATATCCTCTTCTGGAGGCGAGCCCTGGTCAAGGTCGTGGACCTTGTAAATGGTGAGACCGGTATTGCCTTCAAGTGAGCTTGGCATCAGCCTTCTGTGTTTGATGACGATGTCGACCTTGCCCTCGGGTGGGAGCTTGATGGCCGTGGCCAAGTTTGCTAAGGCGTCCGCCTGAGCGTTGCGACTCCTGGGGACATGATCTATTTCGAAGAAGTAGAACTTCTGGATTAATCTGGTGACGGTGGTGTGGTATGGAACCAACTCTGGCTTCCGCACGTCGTAGAGGCCGAGGACCTGCCGGACTATCAGCTGGGAGTCCCGTAGGCTTTGAGACATTTAATGCCCATGTGGAGAGCCATCTGGAGCCTGATGAGTAGAGCTTCATACTCAGCTTCATTGTTTATCAGGGATTTCATGAGGGCACAAGAGTTGTACAAAACTCCACCCTGAGAGGTCAAAAAGACTATGCCGGCACCTGCCATGGTGGCTGGATCCGGGTTGCTCCGGGTGATCCCTCGGGAAGCTCCATCGAAGTAGAGCTCCCAGCAAGGTACGCTGGTTGTAAGAGCGTTCTGCTGCCAATAATGCAAGACATCTCCGCTCTGTTCAACGGGTGGTTGTGATTGAACAACAGTGGTTGTGAGAGCGCTTTGTTGCCAGTAATGCAACACATCTCCGCTCTGTTCAATCGGTTATTGTGATTGAACAGCAAGGGACTCCTCGTCCGGGAGCTCCGAGTTGAAGGGTGAGTCATCTGGCACTGGATGGGCTGCCAAGAATTCAGCCATACCCTGTCCCTTGATTTCTTTTCTGGGGACATAAGTAATGTCGTACTCCATCAAAAGGAGAGCCTACCTTCCCAGTCTGCCTGAGAGGACAGGTCGTCGAAGGAGGTACTTCAGGGGGTCATGCTTGGATATAAGCTCGACTTGATGGGACAGGAGGTAATGCCGCAGCTTCTTAACCGCGAACACCACTGCCAAGAAAACCTTCTTTATAGGGAAGTAGCGGTACTCGGCACCGATTAGCTTCCGGCTGAGGTAATAGAGGGGCAGCTCTTTACCTTCTTCATTGATTTGCGCCAATAGAGCTCCTAACGAAGCGTCCATGGCGGCAATTTAAAGGATGAGGGGTTTACCCTTGATTGGTGCCCCCAGGACTGGGGGAGTAAGGAGGTACTCCTTGATTTGCTCGAAAGCCACTTGGCATTCCGAGTCCCATGTGAACAGGGCGTCTTTCTTCATCAACTTGCTGAAACGCGCACATCGACCGGAGAGGTTAGAAATAAACCTCGGAATGTAGGTCAGCCTCCCTTGGAAGGACCTGAGTTCGGTGATGTTGCTGGGTGGTGGAAGCTCCCGGATCGCTTTGATCTTGCTGGGGTTCACCTCGATTCCTCGGTACTTGACGACGAAGCCAAGAAATTTGCCGCTGGATACGCCAAAGGCATATTTCATGGGGTTCATTTTGAGCCCATATTGCCGGAGAAGCTCAAAGACTTAGCGAAGGTCGCGCAGATGGTCTTCGCGTCTTTTAGTTTTGATGACGAGGTCGTCGACATAACATTTGACGGTGTTGTGTAGCATCTCGTCGAATATTTTTGTCATGGCCCTTTGGTAAGTAGCGCCGGCATTCTTCAAACCAATGGGCATGCGCTTGTAGTTGAAAATCCCCTTGGGGGATCGAAAGACTGTGTGGTTCTTGTCTTTAAGGGACATCTGGATTTGGTTATAACCTGATGACCCATCCATAAAAGACAAGGCTTCATGATCGGTCATCATATCGACCATCGTTTCTATAATTGGGACTGGGAAGTCATCCTTTGGACAGGCTTTGTTGAGGTCCCAGAAGTCGACGCAAATGCGGACTTGACCATTCTTCTTCTTGACTGGAACTATGTTGGCGAGCCAGATCGGATAGATGCACGGCTCGATGAAGTCGACCTCCACCATTTTATGGACTTCGGCCGAGACCTGGAGCTCCAGCTCATGGCGCATGCGCCGCTGTGGTTGCTTGACCGGAGTGACTAAGGGAGAAATGGCTAGGTCGTGCTCTACTACGGAGGGGTCTAGCCCTGGCATCTCCTTGTATGTCCAGGTGAAGCAGTCTATGTATTCGAGCAGGAGTTGCTTGTAGTCCTGCTTCTCTGCCTCGGTAAGAAGAGCACTGATGAATGTTGGCTGGAGAGCTTCATCCTCGCCCAGATTGATCTCCACAAGATCATCGACGGTTGCTTGGCCACCTTTCTCCAGCTCGGGAGGAGCGGGTTGAAGGTCGATGAAATCCTAATCATCGGTGTCGGCTTCGTGTATTTCTTGGTTCTCGAAGCCACCGACTGATGTTGAAGGGACTGGAGAGTGGTTGTCACTGGGGTCCGTCGAGGATTAGTCTGGGCCGCCAGCTCCTGGCCAGCAGCTGTCAACCGGGGCTGCCAAGGTCTGCCCTGGATTGCCTGGCAAAGCAGACAATCTTTCGCAGTTAGGACCAGAGATATCCCCTCCCTCAGGAGGGTTTGTTGAACTGGGTCCTTCGACTGGCTGAGAGACCGGAGGAGCTTCTTCTCCTGGTTTATCTTGGTAGGGAGGCGAGGAAGGTCCCTCAACAGCTTGAGCTGGGGCACCGGCTTTGACGGGGATCGGGATCAGGATTTCCTCCTCCTCATCCCCAGAGCTGTCGAATTTGGCTTCGACTATAGCTCTGCCGTCGGCTGATAGTGTCAAGCCTACGCCGTTAACTGCGTGGTAGATGTGGAAGTCCGGGTCTTGGTCGTAGCCAAGCCCCCTGGTATCCTTATGGAAGGACGGGGGTTGCCCCCGGACCTGGGAAGGGTCCCACAGTCGGTGAAAGTATTTCTGTTGTGTAGAGGTTTGCCACAGGGGAATGTGTTGCTTCAAACACATTTCTTGAATGGGCGGCGACAACTCGCTCCACACCTGAACTGCTTCAGGGGTATCATCGGTTCGCCTGGACTAGCCGAAGTCATCATCCGGCGGGGCTTGATGGACCATGTCTCCTTTATAGAAGACAATAGGTTTATCCCTGTTAGCCTTCTTCTTGTTTCAGCGTTGTCACTTGAAGGTGACAATAAATGTCGTCAGTGACTCGACATTGTGCTCCTCAGATGCACAGGGGAACTGGATGCAGTCTAGTGGCAAGCATATACTCTTGCCAATAGCTCGGCTAATAAGATTAGCCTCGAAGTCGATCTGGCGCCTCTTGGGGTGATCTGGGGTTGACTTGGAGCTGAGGCGTAGCCGATGAAGCTTAGCCTTTTCTTCGTCAACAGAGAAGAGATCATCATCATCTTCCTCTGAGAGCCAACTGTTACTTTTGCTATTAATCACGGGGTATGGACTAATTCCCTTGAAATAGAGCGCAGCGTCGGCCAGGTTGCATTCTGTCGGTGTGAACGACAACAGATCTGTAAAGGCCTTATGTTGCTCTCCGTCCTTGGCATACTTGATGCATTGGTGGAGAGTCGATGGGATGACCCAATTTTCATGGAGCCAGGGTCTGCCCAGTAGCATCTTATAAGACGTGTTGGAGTCGATGATGTAGAATGTCACCTTGGAGGCGAAGTCACCGAGCACCAGATCGACGTCCACCTGGCCGAGGACGTCCTCGGTGTTCTAGTTAAAGCCGGATATCTTGACCGCTTGGACCTTTTGGAGGAATAGGGTCAGATATAAAGATTTGAATGTCTTGAGCTGTAGTGCCCCAGAATTTATGTAATAATTTCTGGATTATTTATAGAATTTTCTGGAATCTATTAGGAATTTATAAAGGCTAAATAGATTAATAAAAGGATTATTGAATTAATAAGTCATTATAAGGCCCAATTGTGTCAAATAATCAACCTAGCCTATTTAAACAAAATCCAAAAGGTCTAAGGACCAAGCCCATTAAGTTTGGCCCATCTTTTAGAATGTTATTTAGCCTATTTACGGATAAATACTATTTTTATAGATAATAAAATAGATAATTAACAAAAGAGTTTGAGTTATGTTGAAGTCTGTGGTCTGTGCACGTTGGATGTAGCGGTCTATCGTGCGACCGCCACAGCCATGTAACACACCAGTCTTGATGTGTTACACCCTATCAGTTCCGTGAATTGAAGAACGAGTAGAAAGATTAGATCTTTGGGATCCTATCTACAAGAGACCTAATTGGGAGAACTTGTAAGGTTACTAAGGACTCTTAGAGAGCAGGTTCTGGCAAATTAAGGACTCTAGAATCGATCTAATCCTCAAACCCTAGCCAAAACCCTATAAATAGGACCTAGTTCTGAACTGAGCGACCCTTACTTTTGGCTCGTGAAGAAACAAGGTAAGGAGTCATAATTTCGGGTAAGTTCTTTAGAAGATTTTGTTTAGTATACTTTAGACTAATAGTTCTCCAAATTTCGTGCTAGGAGATCAAGCAACCAAGGAGATTGAAGCTTCCAAAGTTGCTGGTTCGACCATAATAATCCAGGAAACTAAACGCAAGACCCCTGAAGATCAAGAGATTAGGACATCTAAATTTACGAGGTAATTAGGGCTCAATCCTTTAGAACTTTTTGTTCACCTTAGTTTCATCTTCTTACCCTCAAAATTTCACATCTTTAGGTCAAGAGGTCGTGGAGTTAGAGCAGTAGGAAATTGCTGGAAAATCACTGGAAAAGGAGAACTATGGCACGATTTTCAGACTCAAATTAGAAGCTTAAAGACTAGTTAAGTGGTAGGTTATCTCATGATTGGCAAAAATATCTTGTTAGAGATAAAAGCACCCTGATTGTGCTTGATTTCATGTATTATAGATCATGAATTTCATGTTTTAGTAGGTCATGCATACATGTATACTCTTGACCCTAACTAAGTTAAAAAGGAACTCTCTTGTCAAATTCACAGAAAGCCCATGCATACTAGTAGGTTAGACTTCATTCTATCATGTGGAAGGTTAGATATGATTTCCAGACATGATGTAAGTTGAAACCTTAGATTTTTATATCTTTTTCAGCCAGCAGACTATCTGACGCATCAAGGTAAGACCGTCACAATGATATAACGGCCTTAGGATACGCCGTCACAACCTCTGCTGTATCTTAATTGCTTTGTGGTCTCTGACGCATCTTAATAGGAGCGTTACACTACTGTAACGGCCCTACGATAAACCGTCACAAGATTGTAACGTGCCTATCGTAGATCGTCAGACATTGTGTTCTGTCAGCCCGAGACGGAATGATAACCAGTTAAAGTTTACCTATAAATAAGCTTAGATAGCTAAGTTTGGACCTGTTATCATGACTTTAAGTTTAGTTACTGATTCATAATCGAAAGTGCATGATTAAGGTGTCTTAAGTCATTTTAAGTTATGTTAGTTTCATGTGCCAAAATTCTATAGTTTTGTATCTAAATCATGATTTTCAAAGATGTATTGACAGAGTTTATCTTGGTTTCACGTTGCTACACATTCTCTCTCTATCTATAGAGTCATTTCTTTAAGTACATGGCACATATTCCGGTATGTTATCCATTAGTTTACATTTTACACTATAGGAACATTATTCTTGGACATGAGGACCTCTCTATTGGATATTCCTTCCAATGGACTAGGAAATCTTGTTTCAAGGCCTCCATAATTCTCTGCGAGCCTGGGATTCCCACTAGGATGCCGAGTTGGTTGTACCATTAAAGCCCATTTAGTAGATTACACTATCGATGTTTCTGGTTCTAGCAATGTAACGGATCTATACTGGACCGTCAGGAGAATCTAACGACCTAATATACGACCGTCACATTTCACTAAGTGTATTTTGCTATTTCTGGATTCAGACTAATGTAACGGCCAACTACTGGTGCGTCACATGAGTGTAACGGCCCAGTACTTGACCGTTACAATGTTTGAGCTAGTTAACCCGAGGTTTGACCCAAGGGTTGATATTCTAAAGTTCTTAGATGGTTTGATAATGTTCTAAGACTTATCATATTGATCAAGAAACTTAATATAATGAATGGAAGTTTAAGAAATGTACCGTTATGCTACCGATTTATTTTCATAAGCATAACCTTGTTTAAGTCATTCTTGACTCTTGCATTATTAAATTGAAGCGTTCATTCGTTGAATAGTGTTATCATGAACTTATTGAATTGTACATTCTTGGCCATACTTTATTGTTACATGCGTGGAAGTATCTTGATTTATACTTGAAGATGCGATCGAGCACTGATTATGTTCAAGGGCTCTATGCTAGTCCCCTCGGCTGATTACCGGAAACATACTATTATAAACCATGGGCTATGATGCTACTGGCGTCGTATTGCGTTGGGAGTACTTTCTCTATAAATAAGTGAAGATCTACGATACAGCACGACATGACTTTCTTGCTTGATATTCCACATAAATTCACGAAGTACTTGCTCATAAGCAAAAGATACTGGAGTGATGATTATGTGGCATTGCTAGTACATTCTTGATACATTCTTGTTCTTGAAAGGCCAATAACATGTTCTTGTTACATTCTTGCTAGTTTATTATTGCTCTCATTCTATCTTACATGATCTTCTTGTTACTTTGGTTTAACAACGTGATTGATCGCATTTGCATGATTTTACCTTATTTCTTTAGAGCTAAAATGTTAATTACTTTAATGATGCCTTCATGTTGATGCGAAGATACCTACTGGGTAAGTGTGCTCATTACCTATTTCCATTCTTTTCAGGGAATGAAAGTGATTCGAATTTGGATTCGGGCTATACAAGTAGCGGGTCCGAGAGTGAATGAAAGTGTTGTCAAGATGAGAGTGAACACTTAGGAAAGTTTATATTGTTTAGATCGAGTCTCTATAATTTTCCTATTTCTTGAGTCTGATAGGTTAAAAGAAGTTGAAAGTTGTTGTATTTGAATATTGATTATCAATGAAATAAGTTGGAGTTTGATTAAAATAATGTGCAATTGTATTTATGTGTGTGATTGTCTCGCACTCTGATCATTCTTGCTTGCAAGAGGCTTACCGTGTCGGCTGTTCCCATTTCTCGAGCGAGTCTTCTGCTGTCATAAAGGTTCGGGACGTGACAGTTTAAGTTGGTATCAGAGCCTAAGTCTCTGGACTTAAGGAAAAGAGTCATGTCATAGGATAAGTCTAAGGTTTAAGGACCCCTACCTATGAACTAAGGAACAAATTTCCACACCCATGTGAGAATTGGGTAGAACCCGGGATGAGATAGTTAATTAGTTTTAAGATTGATTTTCCTTCCAGTTTCATGAGAAATAACAAGTTGTGATTTTTCTCTCAGGTACCCTATTATTACCATGGCTCATCGCGTAAATTGGGATGGCATGTAGCAAACGGTTGCTGGCCACTATGAATTCGTGGTAATGCCGTTCGGGTTAACTAATGCCCCAGCAGCATTTATGCAACTTATGAACAGTTTTTTCCAACCATATCTAGACCAATTCATCATCGTCTTCATCGATGACATCTTGATATATTCCAAGACAAAGAAAGAACATGAAGAACATCTAAAGATAGCCTTGCAAACACTTAGAGAACATAAACTTTATGCCAAGCTTAATAAGTGTGAATTCTGGCTCAAGGAAATTTCATTCCTAGGCCACATTATCTCAAAAGAAGGTATCGTCGTGGCTCCTTCTAAGGTAAAAGCTGTCAAGAATTGGAGCCAGCCAACGATTGTATCAGAAGTACGAAGCTTTCTGGGTCTAGCTGGTTATTATAGAAGATTCATTAAAGATTTTTCAAAGATTGCAGTTCTTTAACTAGACTCACGAGAAAAGAAAATCCCTTTGTCTGGTCAGAGGAATGTGAAAAGAGTTTCCAAACTCTTAAGAATCATCTTACTATAGCTCCTATTCTATCACTACCGGTGGAAGGTGGTGGATTCGAAGTATATACGGATGCATCAGGTATTGGCTTAGGGTGTGTCCTCATGCAAAATGGAAGAGTAATCTGTTATTCTTCTAGACAATTGAAGCGTCATGAGGAAAATTATCCTGTGCATGATTTGGAATTAGCAGCTGTCATTTTTGCCTTGAACATTTGGCGCCATTATCTCTATGGAGAAACATTTACAGTCTACTCGGACCACAAAAGCTTGAAGTACTTATTTTCTCAAAAAGAGCTAAATATGAGGGAAATGAGATGGTTAGAATATCTCAAAGACTTTGATTTTGCTATTCAATATCATCCTAGCAAGGCTAATGCTGTTGCTAATGCACTCAGCAGAAAACCAATGGGTATGCTATCAAGTCTCATGATTAGTATGACTAATCTTATTCCTTAATTTGCTCAGTTGAACTTAGATATTGACAGGAAGGAGGATTGTTTCCTAGTAAATATTCAAGCTCAACCTACATTGATAGAAGATCTGGTCAAGCTGCAAGATGATGATCCTATATTATTGGAGATCAAGGCCAATGTTGAATAAAGGCCGGATTTTTCTATTAAGGATGGAAGATTGTAATTTAAAAACCGGATCATGAGGATACGAAGAAATTGATTCTAGAAGAAGCACATAAATCCAGATATAACATTCACCCAGGTAGTACAAAAATGTATCAGGATCTCAAAAGAAATTTCTGGTGGCCCAACATGAAGAGTGAAATAGCTGATTTCGTGTCTCGATGTCTCACTTGTCAACAAGTAAAGGCAGAGCATTTTAGACTCGCAGGTAAACTGCATCCCTTGAATATTTCTGAATGGAAGTGGGAGAGTATAGGGATGGATTTCATTATGGGGTTACCTAAGACAAGAGGTGGACACGATGGTATATGGGTAATCATAGACCGATTAATTAAATCTGAACATTTCATACCAATCAAAAGACGATGGTCTGTGGACATCCTGGCAGCATTATACATAAGGGAAATTGTTAAATTACATGGTGTCCTAGTCACTATTATATCTGATAGAGATCCTCGATTCACATCACAGTTTTGGAAGGGTCTACAACAGTCACTAGGGACGAGATTGAATTTCAGCACAGCCTTTCATCAACAAACTGATGGTCAGACAGAAAGAACGAATCAAGTGGTAGAAGACATGCTCAGGCTTGTGTTATTGATTTTGGAGGTAGTTGGTATGATCACTTGTCTCTAGTAGAATTTGCATATAACAACAGTTATCAGGCCATCATACAAATGGCACCTTTTGAAGCTCTATATGGAAAAAGTTATCGATCACCAATATGTTGGAGTGAAATAGGGGAAAGACAATTCCTAGGCCCCGATATTATCAGAGATTCTACAGAGAAGATCAAGCTTATTCAAGAGAGAATAAAGATGGCACAAGATAGGCAGAAATCTTATGCTGATAATCGAAGACGCGACTTGAAATTTCAAATAGGAGACCATGTGTATCTCAAGGTTTCTTCAGGTCGTGGTATTCGGAGATTTGGCATTAAGGGCAAACTAACTCCAAGGTTCATTGGCCCATTTGAAATTCTTGAAAGGGTCGGTGCAGTGGCTTATAGACTGACTATACCCCCACAATTAGCAGGAGTTCATGACATATTTCACGTCTCTATGCTGAAGAAATATGTATATGATTCTGACCATATTATCACTTATGACAATCTAGAGATTCAGAAGGATATGACATACCAGCAAAAGCCAATAAAGATTCTGGAACGGGAAGTGCGTCAACTAAGAAATAAAGTTATTCCTATGATCAAGATTCAAGGGAAGAAAACATGGCCATATGAAGCAACATGGGAAACTGAAGCAGCCATGCGAAAAAGATTCACAGAATTATTTTAAATTGTAAGTACACTCTCCATAATCCATGTATGGAATTTAGGGACCAAATTCTTCTAAGTGGGGGAGGGTGTAGTGCCCCAGAATTTATGTAATAATTTTTGAATTATTTATAGAATTTTTTGGAATTTATTTGGAATTTATAAAGGCTAAATAGATTAATAAAAGGATTATTAGATTAATAAGTCATTATAAGGCCCAATTGTGTCAAATAATCAACCTATCCTATTTAAACAAAATCCAAAAGGTCTAAGGACCAAGCCCATTAAGTTTGGCCCATGTTCTAGAAGGTTATTTAGCCTATTTACGGATAAATACTATTTTTATAGATAATAAAATAGATAATTAACAAAAGAGTTTGAGTTATGTTGAAGTCTGTGCACGTTGGATGTAGCGATCTATCGTGCGACCGCCACAGTCATGTAACGCACCAATCTTGAAGCGTTACACCCTGTCAGTTCCGTGAATGGAAGAACGAGTAGAAATATTGGATCTTTGGGATCCTATCTACAAGAGACCTAATTGGGAGAACTTGTAAGGTTACTAAGGACTCTTAGGGAGCAGGTTCTGGCAAATTAAGGACTCTAGAATCGATCTAATCCTCAAACCCTAGCCAAAACCCTATAAATAGGACCTAGTTCTGAACTGAGCCACCCTTACTTTTGGCTCGTGAAGAAACAAGGTAAGGAGTCATAATTTCAGGTAAGTTCTTTAGAAGATTTTGTTTAGTATACTTTAGACTAATAGTTCTCCAAATTTCATGGTAGGAGATCAAGCAACCAAGGAGATTGAAGCTTCCAAAGTTACTGGTTCGACCATAATAATCCAGAAAATTAAACGCAAGACCCCTGAAGATCAAGAGATTAGGACGTCTAAACGAGGTAATTAGGGCTCAATCCTTTAGAACTTTTTGTTCACCTTAGTTTCATCTTCTTACCCTCAAAATTTCACATCTTTAGGTCAAGAGGTCGTGGAGTTAGAGCAGTAGAAAATTGCTGGAAAATCACTGGAAAAGGAGAACTAGGGCACGATTTTCAGACTCAAATTAGAAGCTTAAAGACTAGTTAAGAGGTAGGTTATCTCATGATTGGTAAAAACATCTTGTTAGGGATAAAAGCCCCCTGATTGTGCTTGATTTCATGTATTATAGATCATGAATTTCATGTTTTAGTAGGTCATGCATACATGTATACTCTTGACCCTAACTAAGTTAAAAAGGAACTCTCTTGTCAAATTCACAGAAAGCCCATGCATACTAGTAGGTTAGCCTTCATTCTATCATGTGGAAGGTTAGATATGATTTCCAGACATGCTGTAAGTTGAAACCTTAGATTTTTATATCTTTTTCAGCCAGCAGACTATCTGACGTATCAAGGTAAGACCGTCACAATGATCTAACAGCCTTACGATAAGCCGTCACAACCTCTGCTGTATCTTAATTTCTTTGTGGTCTCTGACGCATCTTAATAGGAGTGTTACACTACTGTAACGGCCCTACGATAAACCGTCACAAGACTGTAACGCGCCTATCATAGACCGTCAGACACTGTGTTCTGTCAGCCTGAGACGGAATGATAACCAGTTAAAGTTTACCTATAAATAAGCTTAGATAGCTAAGTTTGGACCTGTTATCATGACTTTAAGTTTAGTTACTGATTCATAATCGAAAGTGCATGATTAAGGTGTCTTAAGTCATTTTAAGTTATGTTAATTTCTTGTGCCAAAATTCTATAGTTTTGTATCTAAATCATGGTTTTCAAAGATGTATTGACGGAGTTTATCTTGATTTCACGTTGCTACACATTCTCTCTCTATCTATAGAGTCATTTCTTTAAGTACATGGCACATATTCCGGTATGTTGTCCATTAGTTTACACTTTACACTATAGGAACATTATTCTTGGACATGAGGACCTCTCTATTGGATATTCCTTCCAATGGACTAGGAAATCTTGTTTCAAGGCCTCCATAATTCTCTGCGAGCCTGGGATTCCCACTAGGACGCCGATTTGGTTGTACCATTAAAGCCCATTTAGTAGATTACACTATCGATGTTTCAGGTTCTAGTAATGTAACAGATCTATACTGGACCGTCAGGAGCATCTAACAGCCCAATATACGACCGTCACATTTCACTAAGTCTATTTTGCTATTTCTGGATTCAGACTAATGTAACGTCCCACTACTGGTGCTTCACATGAGTGTAACGGCCCAATACTTGACCGTTACAATACTTGAGCTAGTTAACCCGAGGTTTGACCCAAGGGTTGATATTCTAAAGTGATGTACGACAGACCACGGACACGACAAGCTCGTGATTATCCCTTACCGTGGGAAGCGTCAGACGTGCGTGGTTGAGAAACCGGTAGTGAGCTAGGGTGGTCGGCTCTCTCTTGTGCCCGGATCGGGTCACGGGACGGTAACGCTCTCTCTTACAGCAGCGGTGATATAAATATAAAGCGAGCTAATTACCCTATCATGCTCTCTAGAAGCGGCATAAAGATATATATACGAAAGAAAGCAAATGCCGAGAAGGGAGCGAAAACGATACCTCCACGCGCTCGGCGTGGGGAAGACGGACCCGGCCGAAACTCGTACTCCCGGAATAATAATGCACGATTGTTACAGCAATGAATCACTGCCCACTCCACGCAGGGAGGTAAAGGGCTACACAAGTGGGTCCGGGAGGACCGAATTCGGGTTGACGGGCGGCTTCTCGCGTCTCTTCGGTAGCACCCGAACTCGTGACTGTGGGGCCCACGTGCTGGCCGGAGGGGCCGTGTGGGACCCGGTGGCACCGCTGTAGTGAGGACACTTGGGGAAGCACTCCCTGGGATGGCTGCACGCTGGTTCACCGACCGGAGGCCGGACGGCTCCGGTCGGCACCGGTCGGAATAACCGGCCACGGATCTGCCAGTTCTGTTATCAGGTGCGCGCTCCGGCGAGAACGGACGTTGCGATCAGCCCCGATGTCGGATAGACACGAAAATGGTGCTGTTGGAAAGCTAACTCGAAATACTTCGATCTAGGGCTAAAGAGAAAAAATGTAGTGCTTCAGAGCTGGTCTTGACCGAATTTCCAAGCTGCTGTTGTACAGTGGCCGGAATCTCAGATCAACAGGGAACTTTCCTTAGAGTTGGCATTGACTGATAGGTAGTCCTCCGAATCTGAAGTTGGGTTCTTCAAAAAAGTTGTGGAGGATCTAGAGAGGAAATCGGGGATAGTTTTTATGAAATGTTTTGTGGATAATTGAATGTTCTAGGAATTTTATACTGGCGGTGGGTCGGATCTGGACTGATGTAGACAGAACAAATTTTAAAACTGGGAAGAATTTTAGAAAATATGTAGGGGGCAAACCAAACATCACAAAAATTCTTGGAGATAGGATAAGGTTGACAGAATCTCCAATAAAATTTGGGGTTCCTGGGAAAATCAAAAGAGGGGTCGAACATGGGAAATTCAGGCGGACTGTCACAGTGAACAGACAGCTGACAGATCTGGGAAGAGGTTGAAAACCGAAAATGGGAAAATAGGAAAAGAAGGAATTTGGGCGTGAAATTATTTTTGGAGATGGGGATACAAGATAGGAACATACCCTGAAAGTTTCAGATCAAGAAGATGTCGAGGTGGAGAGCAGTAATTCTCTAAGTGGCCTTCTATCTAGCAGGACAGAACCTGGACAGAACTTCTGACGCTGGCTCGATGGCGGCACGAACGGCGGCGGCGGCACCGGAGATGAACTCAGAGATTGAGGGGGAGGAGATAGAGGGGTTACACTCTAGAATTGGGGGTTGGGGATGAAGAAAACCAGAGGGAGAGAGAGGGGAGGTCGAAATTCTCACAAGGGGGGGCTCGTGCACAATACTTTTTTCACTTTCATTAATTCTAGAATAATAGAAATACATGACTTATATAATAAATAAAAAAAGACCATGAATACCCTTAGATCTAGGATCTGGAGGGGCATTTAAGGGACTTCATATTTGATCCAAATAAAATAAAAAAAATGAAATTCCTAATTAATTCTAATGGGGGGACAAGGTAGGTGAGGTAGGTAGCCTACCTTTGAATTTTTAATCCACTTGTCTCCCATGTGGTCAATTGGCATTCGAACCTTCTAGATGGCCACCTAGGATGGTTGACCAGTCCCACATGGTCTAGGTGGACCAATGGGAAAGGGGTGAGGGCCCCCTTGCTTGGGCCTACTGGAATTTTATATATAAACCCACTAAGACTTATAATTGCGTACCCATATAACACAAGGGTATACTTACAAATATGAAAGGACATAAATACAAACAAAATGCGGACGGTCTTGCCTCGATGTCCCCATCAATTCTCCCCGGGTGGGAGGAACTCGACCCCGTCGAGTAGGGGTATGGATGCTCGAGTACTCTAGCGGATCCATCACCGTGCCAAGTAACGCGGATATGTTCCACTCCAAGTGACCGTCACCTGCTTATTCCATATATACTCGATATGCACAAGCTACTGTGGGCTAGAGGTTGGTGCGGACACCAGAGTGATCACGTGACACGTCGGCGAAGCGACGGTGCCATACGCGGAGCGTCAAGTGGACTACATCGGCTTTTCTTCAAAATGGGGATAATTTGGCTTCAATTTGGACACTTTTTGCATTAAATTTGGGCTTGTATTGAAGATTATACATGGGTTTTCATATTGGGCTGGTTGCTAGACCCTTAAAAGGCCAATTGGTTAAAGGCCCTTAAGCAATCCATAAGAAAGGAAAGGCCTTGGACCAATATGAAGAACCTATTAGCCTAGCAAGGCCCAAATGGTCTGAGCAGGTCCGGCTGAGATCTGAGTTGACTTTCAGAGCCTACCCCACCTTTATCCGGCCAAGATCCGTGTGAGAGGTCTTCAGAGTATTTCTTCCTCAGGGCGTCGCCGACGTTCTCCCACAAAGATCGCCCCGATCCGACATCGGAAACCATTATTTCATATTTTTACCGTGTCGCTGTGCAGTTCTGTGAGCACAAAACCAGAACCTGAGAAGTGTCATCGCTGCGCCCAGATCTGAAAGCATCTGATCACGCCCTTCGGAGTGAAGATACTACATCCAGTCGCCGACATTCTCCAACAAACGGCGCTCCGATCGGGCATCGGATTTGGTCGTACCAACCTCCGCAAGCTCGCTGCGTAGGGTGACCAGCGGGGGCAGAACCGGATCAGTTTTCCGTCGGCGTACCCGAGCGGCTCCGGCACGCGTTCCTCGCCTCTTGCGAGTGTGGCCCGTCAACCCGGGTTCCAGCAACCCCAAAATTGGCATTTGTAGCCCTATACCTCCCTGCATGGAGTGGGCAAATATTTCTGAAAGTGTAATCTTATTGTATTTGTATATCGGGGTTGTTCGGAAATCGGCCGGGAGTCTTCCCCACGCCTAGGCGTGGAGGTACGTGCTCGTTCCGATCTTTACATTTGCTATTTAGTATGCTTTCTATATTGCTGCGTTTGTGAGATTAGGGCCGTTAGCTAGTTCCAAATTTCACCGCGATTGTGAGTTGTGAGTGCCCGTTCCGTAGCTCCAATCAAGCACCGAGCGTGGATTAGCACCCTAGGCGACGATGGTTTCTTAATCACCGCGATCCCCACATTTCCCTAGCAAGGGAAGATCGTCGGGCTCAAGAGAGTCGCTGTTGAGAGATGTCTCCACCCAGAGAATACCACGGTGGTCAGCCGCCCGGCTTGCCTTAGTGTGCTAGTGCTGACCGCACATCGAGTCGGTCGTACGTCTTAGCCCGAGTCGGTCATCCATCCTGCATCAGTTTGGTATCAGAGCGTCGTTCAAGTCTAGGGTCATTTAAGTCCAAGGTTGCATTTGCATTCCTCTACTCGGTATATCAAAAGGTGCGACACGAACGTTAGGCTACGCCTATCGGGAAGGCCGCACACTTGCGCGAGTGATCTTCGGATCGCTTAGCTCCGCCATGTACCGAATAGTGGGTTAAGTCTAGGTTCCTTGTTAGTGCATTCCAACATCGTCATGTCTAAGTGTATAGTCGAGTCTCATGCCAACTTTGCATTAGTATTTTGGGGTCGTGTCTAGTGTCTTGTCCAAGTGTCGGCATGTCTAACATGTAGTTCTCCAACTTCCCATGGATTCCCGGTCGCCCAGGCGATATGACCGTTGGCCCACCCATGGGCTTGGCAACCATCCTCTCCACTTCTGTAGGCCTGAAGCCTCAGATTTTTTTGGCTCCAATGACCCGGGCATCTACCTCAAGTGGGAGGCCACCATGAACACCTACTTTGATTGTTATTCTATGTCCGAGGCAATACAAGTCTCTTTCACCAAAGAGCGGCTTCTTCATGAGGCTGCCAAAAAGTGGGATTACATCGAAAGAATGAGAGAGGTTAGGGGGCAATGGCCCATCGCGTCATGGTGGGACATGAAGAGGGAGCTTAGGAAGGTCTACGTGTCCCAACCGGTCACCTCCAACCGGCCCCACCCAATCACTTCCAACCAAGTGGGTTCTAGTCAGAGGCAAAGAGTCCCACACGTAGATGAGCCAAGACCCAATCCTAGGATGGTTGACTACGGGCGAGTCCACCATGATATCCCTATTCCAACCCACTCCGTTGCCAAACTTATGCAAATGATTTTGAACCGGTTGGATGGGGTGGATAGGACACGTACTCCTAGTGATGTACTCCTACCCGAGCCTAAGAAGGTCATCGCCGGTAGTCTTAACCCGGCCCCATCAATGGGGTCCCCAAGCCCTCTCCTCATTATGGAGATCCCTCCTTCATCACCCGTGAGTGCTCCATTGCCACACTCACCTACCGATCTTATTTCGGAGCCCTCTCATTTGGAGCCACCAACGCCCGAGCCACCCATATTTCTAACAGGTACACTTTACATAGCCGAGCCACTAGTTAGTTGGCTCAAGGATGGCTTGGTCCCACTTCCCTTCCCATCTATGGACCCTATCCAACCTCTGGTGCCAATCAATTCATTTCACACCACTTTCCGGTCTAGTCACTATGTGGATACATTGGATGACCTTCTTAAATGGTTAGACCGGTAATTGATATTTACGCACTTATTGGCTCCAGGCTTCGACCGACCCACAGGTCGTAGTTTCACTCATCCCGCTTTAGGGTCCATCACCTCCGTGTACACCGTGGGTCATGTTACCACAAAGGTTCTTCTACTCCTCCCGCTACCGGTCGAGCCCGACTTCACTCCTTTTATCCCGAGGGAGGAGCCCTACCTTCTATACACTGTCCCATCTACCACGATGGATGGAGGTGACCATCACCTTCATGAATTTCAACAATGGGACTATGTAATGGAGGAACCGGGGGGTCACACATTCTTTGACCCATTCGACCCCTTCTCTAGTGGGCCTCGTGCTCCACCACTTCCCCTTTACTTTGTCAAGGAAGTCCCTACCACTCTCTTCCCACTCAGGCCAATCAAATTCCACATAGCAATAGGTCCGATTATTGGGAAGCATGGCATGCCTTACCTACATGTAGTGGTGATGAACCTCTTAGCCCATCCACACCCACATCTGATAGGAAGTCCTTGCATGCATGGTGTCTTTTTTGGTGTCTGGGAGTACATAATCCTACCTACCTTTGGTTGCATCTAGTGTATGCACGGCACACATTTGGGTGTCCTGGTCCGCCATCGCCCATGCGTAGGTCGAACTAACCATAGGTTTGTCTATGTTCAAGTGTGTGTGTTTGTTTCTATGGTTTGTTTTCTTTCATATGGTTTGCATTAAGTCGTGTCAATAAAGGCCAGTCAAAGCACGCATAAGGAGGTAGCCAATGCATGCTACATATCCGTGGATTCAAAGGGAGAGTACATCTAGATCAGGGTCATACCTGACAGGTTTCCGCCCGGAGACCGAAAGCCACTCTAAGTCCACGATCCCCACCCTTTCCGGGTTAAGAAACAAGTGGGTCCGAAAGCGTACGATATTGAACTACCGAATGACAATGGTGTCAATTCGACGTTCCATGTTTACTCTGGTAGCATATTAGAACCCGCGGTGATCCCTAGTAAGTCTCGAGCTTTATCTTTCTATTGGGAGTGACCCCTCACCCGAGAGTCCACCTTTCCAGCCTCAACGCATGCATAGATTGTATACTAGATGAGCAGGTGATCACCACAAGGAATGGTGCATACCCACACGTCCTAGTGCGTTGGCGAGGATGCCCCATGATGACCAACACCTTGATCACATGCGGAGAATGTAAGCTTCGAGACCCTTACTCGACGGGGTCGAGTTCCTCCCACCCGAGGAGAATTGGTGCGGAAACCAGGGCGATCACGTGACACGTCGGCGAACCGACGGTACTATACACGGAGCGCCAAGTGGACTACATCGGCTTATCTTCAAAATGGGGATAATTTGGCTTCAATTTGGACACTTTTTGCATTAAATTTGGGCTTGTATTGAAGATTATACATGGGTTTTCATATTGGGCTGGTTGCTAGACCCTTAAAAGGCCAATTGGTTAAAGGCCCTTAAGCAATCCATAAGAAAGGAAAGGCCTTGGACCAATATGAAGAACCTATTAGCCTAGCAAGGCCCAAATGGGCTCCCTTCCTACATGGGCTCTCTAAGTGGGAGAGGCCTCATATTAGAATCTACTTCTTTTACTCTTGGGTTCTCAAGATGGAAAGGGCCTTAAGCTAGAGTGGATAGGTGGGCTTAAGCCAAGACCACCAAGTGGCCCATTCTAGGCCCAAGAAGGGGGCGCCCCATTTTTTGGCTTATTAGGCTAGATGGTTGATTTGTTTTCTTCTCCAATTACCACATGGGGTATTAGAAGGCTGCTGGTCAATTTTTCAATGGCTGCCACCTAACATTTTACAAGAAATTCAAAGTTAGGTGAGCCACCATTGCCCCTTGTCCCCCCCCCTTTCACTATCACATTGTAATGGGTTTCCCCCCTCTCTCATTGTGTATCCCACGCAGCCCCCTCCCCTCTATACCTCTTGTAATGCCTATTTAAAGGCTTGTACGATGTGTGTTTAAAGGTTAATGAAAAGATTTTGTGAGAAATTGTATTAAGTGAGTGATTCACTTCTTCCTCCTTGGGTGTGACTCCCAACCCTGTCCTGTGACTGGACAGTATTCAGGTCGTGAGACTCGATCATCTACCCCCCTCTTCCTCTTATCTTCTGGCTTCACCTGATTTATCCTTGATACTACTATGAGTTATCAAGGATTCAACTTTGGTTTCGTGTCAATCCAAGTTTGTGAGCAATGGTGGCGATTTTTCTCGTGGAGGCACGCAGATCAGTTCCTAAATGCTGCCCAGAATTGAAGATGTCTGTGTTTTAATTCCTGGAGCCCAACCCCGATGCCATCAGAAGTTGGTTTCTAAAGAGCAATCGTAGTATTTTAAGTCCTCTTCATGTTGCCGCTGGTTTTGCCTCGATCTGTGATCGGTGCTGATCGTGACGATAGATCTCGTGGGATCACGCGGGCTGGTCTGAGCAGGTCCGGCTGAGATCTGAGTCGACTTTCAGAGCCTGCCCCACCTTCATCCGGCCAAGATCCATGTGAGAGGTCTTCAGAGTATTTCTTTCTCAGGGCGTCGCCGACGTTCTCCCACAAAGAGCTCCTAGATCCGACATCGGAAACCATTATTTCATATTTTTACCGTGTCGCTGTGCAGTTCTGTGAGCATAAAACCAGAACCTGAGAAGTGTCATCGCTGCGCCCAGATCTGAAAGCATCTGATCACGCCCTTCGGAGTGAGAATACTACATCCAGTCGCCGACATTCTCCAACAAACGGCGCTCCGATCGGGCATCGGATCTGGTCGTACCAACCTCCGCAAGCTCGCTGCGCAGGGTGACCAGCGCGGGCAGAACCAGATCAGTTTTCCGTCGGCGTACCCGAGCGGCTCCGGCACGCGTTCCTCGCCTCCTGCGAGTGTGGCCCGTCAACCCGGGTTCCATCAACCCCAAAATTGGCATTTGTATCCCTATACCTCCCTACGTGGAGTGGGCAAATATTTCTGAAAGTGTAATCTTATTGCATTTGTATATCGGGGTTGTTCGAAAATTGGCCGGGAGTCTTCCCCACGCCTAGGCGTGGAGGTACGTGCTCGTTCCGATCCTTACATTTGCTATTTAGTATACTTTCTATATTTTTACGTTTGTGAGATTAGGGCCGTTAGCTAGTTCCAAATTTCACCGCAATTGTGAGTTGTGAGTGCCCGTTCCGTAGCTCCAATCAAGCATCGAGCGCAGATTAGCACCCTAGGCGACGGTGGTTTCTTAATCGCCGCGATCCCCACGTTTCCCTCGCAAGGGACGATCGTCGGGCTCAAGAGAGTCGCTGTTGAGAGACATCTCCACCCGGAGAATACCACGGTGGTCATCCGCCCGGCTTGCCTTAGTGTGCTAGTTCTGACCGCACATCGAGTCGGTCATACGTCTTAGCCCGAGTCGGTCATCTGTCCCGCATTAGAGGTGGACACTCCTGGTGGGGCACTCTCAAAATGGGAGGAGGCGGCTTGAAGACTCACTAGGAATCACCGCTGAGTCCCGGTAGGTGACTGATCCGGGTATAAATGTAGAACCGATCCCATACTCATCGAGCGAGTCCACTCGCCTCTCACTCATAAGAGACTGACATTGACGAGCTTGCACAAGACACATGCAGACAAACAAACGACACACAAACCATGCAAACAAATCACACAAAACAAACCACACAAAGAAAAGCACATTGACTCAACTATGACCCTAGACACACCTAATGTTAGTCCGACCCGTACATGGATGACGGCGGACCAGGACACCCGAACGTGTGCCATGCATGCATGTTATGTAACCGGAGATGGGTGGCATGGAGAACACCTAAATGGCCAAGTATGACCCAGTCATGCATGGACGCCCCTTTGGATTTGGGAGACTTGAGAGGGCTAGGGAAGCCGAGTGTGGAAGGGCCGGATGTGGGTGTATCGGAGATGGGTTTAGGTGGGTCGGAGAAACCAAAATCTCCGTTACCCCCAAATGATGGTTCGGACCTATGGCTATGTAGAGGTTGCTTGGCCCGAGTGGAAAAGGCATGATAGTGAACTCCGCGGAGGAAGTGAAGTGAAGATGGAGACTTGGGAGATTCACTAGTGAAGGGGTCAAAAGGGTCGAAGAAGGTATGACCCCGTGAGATGAATTCCAACATGACATGGTCCCAATCGTGAAATTCTTGAAGGTGCGGGTGGTCACCTTCCTCCGTCATGGTAGATGGGACCGTGTATAGGAAATATGACTCCTCCCTCGGAAGCAAAGTCATGAAGTCGGGCTCATCCGGTAGCGGGAGAAGTAGAAGAACCTCCGTGGTGACACAACCCACGGTGCACTCGGAGGTAATGGACCCGAAGGCCGGATGGGTGAAGCTACGACTCATGGGTTGGTCGAAGCCTCGGGCCAACATATGTGTCAACTTCCATTGCGTGTCTAGTCCCATAACAAGATCGTCCAACGTGTCAACATGGTGACTAGATCGAAATGTGGTATAGAAGGAGTTGACAGGCACTAGAGATAGGATTGGGTCTATGGATGGGAAGGGAGGTGGGACTGAGCCTTCCTTGAGCCATCTAAGAAGTGGCTCGGCTATATAAAGAGTACCCGTTAGAAATACGGGTTGCTCGGGCTTTGGTAATTCCAAATGAGGTGGTTCCGAATCAAGTTCGGATATCGAGAGTGATGACATTGGAGCTCTCATGGGTGAGGAAGGAATGTCCTTCTCGTGGAGAAGGGGTCCTTGGGGTGGTTCCGGGAACAACCAATCTACCTCGATAGTAAACCGATCTAGGCTAGTACTAAACCGATCTAGGCTTGTACTAAACCTTTGCACTTGTCCCATCATGGCTTGGAACATTGCGCCCACTTCATCGGGACTATAGGCTCGGGATGCAGCCATGGTTGCAAAGATGGGGTTGGGTCCCCTAGGAATGGAGATGCAAGACCATTTTTTTTTTAATTTTAAAAGCAAAATGTGATGCTAACTAATGCACCTAGACATAACCAAAACTCGGTACGTGACAGAGACAATAGATCCAAAGATCACTCGCGCAAGTATGCGGCCTTCCCGATAGGCGTAGCCTAACGTTCGGACAACACCTTTTGATATACCAAGTAAAGGGATGCAAATGCAACTCCTAAGACCGACTTAGACACTTAGACTTGAATGACACTTTTTTTGTTTTTATTGTAGACACCCTAGACTCAACCTCGCTCTGATACCAAATTGATGCGGGACAGACCACGGACACGACAAGCTCGTGATTGTCCTCCGAATCTGAAGTTGGGTTCTTCAGTAAAGTTGTGGAGGATCAAGAGAGGAAATCGGGGATATTTTTTAGTAAAGGTTTTGTGGATAATTGAATGTTCTAGGAATTTTATACTGGCGGTGGGTCGGATCTGGACTGATGCAGACAGAACAGATTTTGAAACTTGGAAGAATTTTAGAAAATATGTAGGGGGCAAACCAAACATCACGAAAATTCTTGGAGATATGATAAGGTGGACAGAATCTCCAATAAAATTGGGGGTTACTGGGAAAATCAAAAGAGGGGTCGAATATGGGAAATTCAGGCGGATTGTCACAGTGAATAGACAGCTGACAGATCTGGGAAGAGGTTGAAAACTGAAAATGGGAAAATAGGAAAAGAAGGAATTTGGGCGTGAAATTATTTTTGGAGATGGGGATACAAGATAGGAACACACCCTGAATGTTTTAGATCAAGAAGATGTCGGGGTGGAGAGCAGTAATTCTCGAAGTGGCCTTCTATCTAGCAGGACAGAACCTGGACAGAACTTCCGACGGTGGCTCGATGGCGGCACGAACGGCGGCGGCGGCACCGGAGATGAACTCAGAGATTGAGGGGGAGGAGATAGAGGGGTTCCACTCTAGAATTGGGGGTTGGGGATGAAGAAAACCAGAGGGAGAGAGAGGGGAGGTCGAAATTCTCACAAGGGGGGACTCTTGCACAATGCTTTTTTCACTTTCATTAATTCTAGAATAATAGAAATACATGACTTATATAATAAATAAAAAAAGACCATGAATACCCTTATATTTAGGATCTGGAGGGGTATTTAAGGGACTTCATATTTGATCCAAATAAAATAAAAAAAAATGAAATTCCTAATTAATTCTAATGGGGGGACAAGGTAGGTGAGGTAGGTAGCCTACCTTTGAATTTTTAATCCACTTGTCTCCCATGTGGTCAATTGGCATTCGAACCTTCTAGATGGCCACCTAGGATGGTTGACCAGCCCCACATGGTCTAGGTGGACCAATAGGAAAGGGGTGAGGGCCCCCTTGCTTGGGCCTACTAGAATTTTACATATAAACCCACTAAGACTTACAATTGCGTACCCATATAACACAAGGGTATACATATAAATATGAAAGGACATAAATACAAACAAAATGCGGACGGTCTTGCCTCGATGTCCCCATCATAAAGTTCCTAGATGGCTTGATAATGATCTAGGACTTATCATATTGATCAAGAAACTTAATATAATGAATGGAAGTTAAGAAATGTACCGTTATGCTACCGATTTATTTCCATAAGCATAACCTTATTTAAGTCATTCTTGACTCTCGCATTATTAAATTGAAGCGTTCATTCGTTGAATACTGTTATCATGAACTTATTGAATTGTACATTCTTGGCCATACTTTATTGTTACATGCGTGGAAGTATCTTGATTTATACTTGAAGATGCGATCGAGCACTGATTATGTTCAAGGGCTCTATGCTAGTCCCCTCGGCTGATTACCGGAAACATACTATTATAAACCATGGGGTATGATGCTACTGGCGTCGCATTGCGTTGGGAGTACTTTCTCTATAAATAAGTGAAGATCTACGATACAGCACGACATGACTTTCTTGCTTGATATTCCACATAAATTCACGAAGTACTTGCTCATAAGCAAAAGATACTGGAGTGATGATTATGGGGCATTGCTAATACATTCTCGATACATTCTTATTCTTGAAAGGCCAATAACATGTTCTTGTTACATTCTTGCTAGTTCATTCTTGCTCTCATTCTATCTTACATGATCATTTTGTTACTTTAGTTTAACCGCGTGATTGATCACATTTGCATGATTTTACCTTATTTCTTTAGAGCTAAAATGTTAATTACTTTAATGATGTCTTCATGTTGATGCGAAGAGACCTACTGGGTAAGTGTGCTCATTACCTATTTCCATTCTTTTCAGGGAATGAAAGTGATTCGAATTCAGATTTGGGCTATATAAGTAGCGGGTCCGAGAGTGAATGAAAGTGTTGTCAAGATGAGAGTGAAGAGTTAGGAAAGTCTATATTGTTTAGATCGAGTCTCTGTAATTTTTCAATTTCTTGAGTCTGATAGGTTAAAAGAAGTTGAAAGTTGTTGTATTTGAATATTGATTATCAATGAAATAAGTTGGAGTTTGATTAAAATAATGTGCAATTGCATTTATGTGTGTGATTGTCTCGCGCTCTGATCATTCTTGCTTGCAAGAGGCTTACCATGTCGGCTGTTCCCTTTTCTCGAGCGAGTCTTCCGCTGTCATAAACCCAGGGGGTTTAGGCGGGCCAGCCTGGGGGCCCAGGCTGGTCCGCCTAAACCTCACCCGGGGGGGTTTAGGCAGGCTGGCTTGTATCTTTTTCTTTTTTAAAAAAATCAAATTTTTTAAATTGAATTGGGGGTTACGTGGACCAGCCAGGGGGCCTGGGCTGGTCCGCCTAAACCCCCCAGGGGGGTTTAGGCGGGTTCGCTCCAAGTAGAGAGAGGGGCGGTCCACACCGTATAAAAATTGATTTTTTGGGTCTTTTTCTTCCCAAATTGACTAAGAAATAAAAGGACAATTGTGTGGAAGGATACGTGGAGCTTGCGGAGGCTTGTGTGCGCGTCGACTTGCGGGATCCCCTCGTGCTGTCGCTTTGCGCTCCCGTGTCCACGTGTCACCTTCTCGAACTGGTACGGCACATGAACTGTGTCGTAGGACCGTAAATCAGATGAACCGGGGCTGAGTGGGGTCGTGGGACCACCAGGCTGGAGGGAGGGCACGGCCCCCAGGGAGTTCGCCCTCCCTGGGGGGCGCGCGGCGATGCCCCGGGGTGAACTGGCCCCGGGCTGGCCGCAACCCCGGGGGATGGCCCCCGGGGGTCTTCTTGTGTTGTCTGGGGATGTCCTTTGACGGACTTTGAACTTTGGGAGGCTGGCATGGACCCGTAGGGCCGTTGTTCTTCGAGTCGTAGCGGCCGCTCGCAAGGTGTTCGGGCGAATGCCCGACACACTCCGGGTTGCCGAACGAGCCGCGTAGGTGACCGACGGGCCTTGGATTTGGCCTAGGATCAAGGGTAGAAGTCCATAGGGGCTAGGAGGAGACACCTTGGGCCCATGGGCCTCACCTCGTGCTACGTGCCATGTTGTACGGTGGGTTGGCAGGGTAGCCTTGGGTTGGCCCGAGAACTAAAGTTGTGTGGCGTGTTGCCATGCGTCTGAGGGTCGGGGGTGGTCCTTACTTCTTGGGGGGCGTTGTAGAGCCCAATTAGTGTACTGGAACCATGGGGTGGCACGTGGGTTAGTGTAGAAGGGTTGAAATATACGTGCCCACAAGGTGTTCAGAAAAATGCCGAACACACGTGTGTGAACCGCATGCACGTGTTGCGGGCCTCCAAAGCCTGTGGTTGACTTGCTCGGGTCTCCCTTTGACCTTGGAGGGTTGAATGAAGTGCCTCGGAGTGAGTCCGAGGCTCTTTCATTGGATTCCATGTGGCGTGGCTTAACGTCGGGGCGCCCCCGGGTGGTCTCAGGCGGCCATGTAGGGTACAGGCAAGGCCCGTATGAGAGTGGCCAGGGTTGACCCCAGACCATTGCTTATGTCGCCGCGTGTCACGGCAAGTTGGTCGGGACCCCTATGGGGACCCGCAGGGTTGTAGAAAGGGCTGGATAGCCCGTGCCTTGTAGGTGTTCGGGGAAATGCCCGAGCCCTTACTCCCTGTTGTTTTAGCTGGGAAATAGTCCGGGTACAACACCTACAAACCAGAACCTTCTGGAATCCACGCCGTGCTGGACAGGATGGGCAACCGACTATTGATTGGGCGGAAGAGGGTTGTTCTGCAAAACTCCATCAAGAACGTGGTCTTTTGCGTACCGCGTCCATCAGGTCACAAACGGTTGACTGACCGCGTTCTTGGTTGGTTGGGCCAGCATGCAAGTCATGTTCAGTCGACTTATTTCTTGTTTTCAGTCAACTGATAATGCCCTGGTCGACTGATTTTCCTATTTTCAGTCGATTGAACTATGTTTGCAGTCGGCTCATAATGGCTAGGTCGATTGATTTTTCCTATTTTTCAGCCGACTGACTCTGTTTCAGTCGACTGATGGGGCCCCTATCGCTGATTTCCTGAATCTGATCGTAGACTTGACCTAACCACGTCCTTGAGACCGCGGTGTGTCACAAGATCGCGTTTTCATCCTCCCACAGGGGGAGTCGACACACTTGCCTAGTGCGTCGACGCAGTCCCTGGTTGCTTTCTGGTCACGGCCATGCCCTGACTGCTACGTCATTACCGCGGTTCTCTGTTGACCGTGACTTTTCCCAATTTTCTCAAACTTTGTGGCTCTAGTGTTGCATCGCGAGATCTGAGGTTGTTTTAGATGTTAGCCTCTTCAGGCTACTATCCTTCTATGATCATGACCCCTTGATGTATAGTCCTTAACTTGCTTAAATCTTGGTCTTAAATTCCTTATAAGGAATTGTCTCCACTTGCAATTACTTGAGCTTGTCCTTGGATTTCTTAGCCATTAAATAACGTGGATGTCTAGATTTCGTGGGATCTCTGATCCAACCCTCAATGCCAACGCACCATAGGGGCCGGGTCTGGTACCGGGGAGAGTGCCCAAAAAGTTCTAATGCCCATGGGAGTTTGTAATGACATGGTGAGATGTTGCACCGAAGTACTATCTAGCGTGTTGAGTCTATGACATTCCACTTCTACTTGAACTGAATACATGAACGTACTTGCTTGCTTGACTTGACTTGACTTGATAAATAGCCAAATCTTTGAATATTGATCACTTGTGCATGTTAGTACATAGCCATCATAATATTTGTACTTGATCTCATCTCTCCCTGTTAAACTTGACTCTATCATGATGAAGTCTTGCAATTTTTCCTGATTTATTGAAGTATTTCATTCATGCATATAGTTCGTTCCACTCTATTAAATTGTTTATTACTTAAACTCTACCTGGTGATAAAGATATAAACTACTGAGCTTCTTGCTCACTCTCGTCTCTTTCACTTTTTTCATGTAATTTAGAAGTTGGAGTTCATGAAATCGAGAATGGGTAAGAGTGATCAAGCGGACCTAAAGCTTTAGTGGACCCGAGTCTTTTTCTTATTTCTTGAGTCTAGTTAGAGTTGTGAGTCGTGTCATTTTCCCTTTTTTTCATTTCTCTTTTTGAGTCCATTATTGTAATTCAAGTCAAAAAATTGTAAGTGGTTATTAATAAAATTACATTTTTTTAATTATAGCCTCATTGTGTTTTGTGGTGTTGTTTTATTGTCAATTAAGTTGCTCTGATTGTCATGACGTTTCGCTGTCACGTTCCGAGCAAGTTTCCACTGCTATCCGTTCGGGGCGTGACAGAAGTGATATCAGAGCCTACGTTGTTCAAGTCCAAGGTTCTTGTCCATAGGTATAGGTTGCCTTGAGTATTAGGTCGTATAATTCATATCATTCCTTCTTGTCACTCGGTGAGATTGGGGAGTGTCTCGGGTTAAGTAATAAAATATGTGTAAAACTACGGTAGTGAGGGGCGTAAGGTTAATAAGATTATTGGAGAGGGGGATTTCTATAGCCCATCTAAAGAGCAGCCAAACTAGGTCCATCAGGACCAAACGAGGCACAGCTCATCCAAGTGATAGCCCCACGGGGCCCACTTAGGCTAAAAGCCCAATAAGATCACTCGGGGTCACACCCTTCCTTGGCGGCCCTTAGGCTCTGAAGGCCCGAGCGTCGGTCAGGTCAGAGAAAGACTCACGCCCGATCTATCCCCTCGACCAGGATAAAGGCAGGTGCTCAGCGCCCACTCCGACTTATCTTCATCCAAGCTATGCCTATCGCCCGGATAGGGTAGGCACCTTTCATGCTTAGGTCGACCGACGATTGCTTATCCACGCTGCCGTTGAGAGCCCTTTATAAGCAGGAGTTTATGAGGATAAGGGACCCATGATCCCTCAAGGCTATAAAGATCCCATGATGAGGATGTAAAGAGCCCACGTTGAGGACGTAACTTTCGCCTGAAACCCCTCAGCTTACGGGACTCATGAGATCACTACACTATTTAAACCTGGGACTCCCTCCAGCGAAAGGCAAGGTAAAACAGACACCTAAACTCTCTAAGCAGGAACCACTTCACCACCTTGGTGTAGAGGAATCTCGTGCATCTCTTTCCTCCTCCCTTCATAGCTTCCACCATTACTCTACTGACTTAAGCATCGGAGGGTTTACCCCAGGGAACCATCCCTGGGCCCCCTGATCCATTTCCCTTCTTTGCAGTTCACTATCCGGTGATCACCTTCCCAGCTCAGGTCCAGCCTGAGATCACGCCTCTTCATCTGGCGCCATCTGTGGGAAACGATCAAAGAGCCAGTATGGTGCGGAGGAGGTCCACCGGTGACAGGGGAAAGGCCATGGTAGCAGCGGGAGAAGGTCCCTCTCAAGTCTCACAAAATCCCCCCTCGAATGCCAGCACCCCCGCCAACGGACCGCCCCCTCCCCCCGCGGTAGTAGGGCTACCGCCCCCTCCCCCCACGGCAGTAGGGCTACCACTCAACGGTGGCACCGACGCCTTCCAAGCCCTCAACGCAAAATTGGATATCCTCATGGAACTCATGAGGACCCAGGCGGCCAGGGATGGAAGGTCACGCGCCCCTCCGGAGAGCCCTTCCCATGAGAACGTGTCCCAGCACACTGCCGGAGGCCGCTTCACCCTCCGAGGCCGACAGATTATCCGTAACAGGTCAGGAGGACCTTCACAAGCCCCCCCTCCGGAGCAAGAGGCCTCCTCCACATCGAAAATAGGAAGACCTGGGGCACGCCATCCGAACTCGGAGACAGAAGTCCCTGGGGAACGCCAAGATAGCCCCCCCAGCCCCACGGAGCAGCGACAGCCAGAGCTATCCTTCCGATTGCGAGAATTCGAGAGGCGTTTCGCAGAACAGGAGCGCGCCCTACGCGCCCTGCAGAAAGTCTCTTCCACGGAGGACGAGGAGAAATCCCCATTCTCCGACTATATCTTGAAGGCAGAGGTATCTCCCAGAACCTCCATTCCGACCTTCAAGCTTTATGACGGCCAGGGTGACCCGGCCGATCACTTCGACAGCTTCGACGCCCTGATGACCCTTCATGGAGCATCCGACGCCATCAAATGCTGAGCCTTTGAGACCGCCCTGGTCCAAGGTGCCCAGGCATGGTTCCGGGCCCTCGCCCCCAGATCTATCTGGGACTTCAAGCAATTCGGGTGAGTATTCAAGCAGAGTTTCATGAAGGTCTGTGCGGAGCGCATTTAGGAGGAAGGTCGCTCGCCAGGATCCTACTGTAGCAAGGTTATTGGTGGCCCACTCTGCAGCGTGACTGCTCGACCTACGCACAACACTGTGACCGATGCCAGTGATTTGACCACTTGGTCCATCAGCCAGCAACGGAGCTCATCACCTTAGCCGAGCCTTATCCATTCGCTCGCTGGGGAATCGACATCCTCATGCCATTCCCCACGGCCCCGGCCCATAAGAAGTTCATCATCGTCGCCATCGACTACTTCATCAAATGGATCGAGGCCGAAGCCACAGCAAGGATCACCGAGACAATCATCTGGAATTTCATCTGGAAGTCGATCATCTGTTGTTACGGCATCCCCCGGGTGATAGTAAGCGATAATGGTCGATAATTTGATTCTCGTTATTTCTGAGACAGATGCGCCAACCTAAACATCCGCAATCACTTCACTTCAGTCGCCCACCCTCAGGCTAACAGACTGGTCAAAAATGCCAACAAGACTATCTTAAAAGGCATCAAGAGCAGGCTCGGCAAAGCCAAGGGCAGCTGGCTTGAGGAATTGCCGAACATACTTTGGTCACACAGAACGACTCCCAGAATGGCAACCGGTGAAAGTCCCTTTCAGTTGGTGTACGGCGCCGAGGCCGTTATCCCATTGGAGATTGCCAATCCCTCCCTCCGAGTCATCTGTTTCTCGCACGAGGCAAACGACCAGAAATTGCTCGAAAATCTCGACCTAACAGATGAACTCCGAGAGATTACTGACATCCGAGCAACGGAATACCAGCGTCGTCTCACTCGATACTACAACGCCAAAGTCCAAGATAGACACTTTCAACCGGGAGATTTTGTTCTCAGGAAGGCCGAAGCCTCTCGGCCACTTGAGGCGGCGGGCAAGCTATCCCCTAATTGGGAAGGCCCCTACCGAGTGGTCGAGACGCTCGGGAAAGGAGCATACCGGTTATCTACGATGGAAGGAGAGCCCATCCCTCGGACTTGGAACGCGACTACACTACGCAAGTTCTACTTCTGAATATCGAACATTGTGTAAGCAACATGGAATAAAACAAAAGTTCCTTTTCCTTTATTCAAACAACTCGCTTGTACATCAAAAGGCCGAAGCCAAGAAAATACATGTTAAAAAAGCAAAAAATCAATCTGGCACCGCCGTACGAGCCCATCGCTCGGCTGACTCGGTTGACCTTCCTGCGTCCAGCCACTGACTCTGCCTTGTGCAGAAACTGGCTCGGATAAAGTATAATCGACCTCGTTGGCTCGGGTAGCTCGGAACAAAGGTGACAGAGGGATTAGGAAGGAGAAGGCTACCATCCAAGTTGAACTTAGAAGAGGAAGGGGAAGAGGGAACGCATATGAAGGCATCCTCCCCACCAATCTGCCAACTCTTTGGAAGGAAGAGAGTGTAGGCACTCTCCGAAGAGTGAAAGAAATGATGAGAAGAGCAGAAGAGGGAAAAAGAAACCAGCAGAGCTGGACGAGGAGGCAGGGGAAAGCCCAGAAATGAGGGAGCTTAATTGACTTCCTCCTCCCCTCCGTAAAGCGAGTAGGAAGGGACGAGCGGCAGGGATGCCTGATGCCCCCATCCGTCCACCATCTCGCCCCCCCTGCAAGTGCCGTTGGAACTGATAAAAAGATGACGACGTGCCTCCGCACGTCGAACCTTCTTTAAACCTGCCCGCCGGTCGTCGAACCCTCTTCAAACCCGAAGCAGCAAAGACTCTCTGCCCTCTGTCATCGGTAGCCTCATCTTCCAGAGCATCTTCCATGCTTCAAATATAGCGGCACAACGCAACGTGAAGAAAGAATGAGGAAAGACTGTCAGGGAAAAACCCTAAGCAGTGGAGAGGAAGGGACGCCCTTCAGACCTTTTATAGGCGAAGGGAGGCTATTTGCCTTAAATGATTCTCTCCTCGAAAACACGCCAAAAGGATCTCTCCCTACGAACGGTCACCTCAAACTTCTCATTTCCGCCCCAGCGGGACACACGAAGCGGCCAAGCATTCAAAGCATGAGAGAACGGAAGGACACCCTGTCAGACCCCGCCCAACCATCGTGCAAGAGCCACGCAGAAAATATCGGCACTTTCCAACTACTACAGATACGCTGAACAAAATACGGCAATGGTGATACGGAACAGTTAAGTCTTCATCATAATGCAATTGCCTTACCTTTTTCCCTATACAACAAGGAAAGTTTTCCTTGGAAAAAGGAAAATACATATAAAAAGAGAAAGCAAAGTAGATACATTAGGCCTCTGGCCCACCCTGAAGCTCGGAAGTGGAAGGCTCAGGCGGTCTGCCCCCGGCACCCTCGGCAACGGCCGGCCCTGGCACTGACCCCACCGGTGTGGGAACTGCCTCGGTTGCGCACCCTCCCGAGACATCCAGAGTTGGCGACCCCTCGGGCGAAGAGCCCTCCTGATCTTCTTCCTCCGACACCGAATCAGAGGAGCCGGAGGATGACAAGTCTGAGTCATTGCATTACCAGGATGGGAATTTGATTATCCCGGACGCCTGCTCCTCGGCATAAGATACAGTCCGGTCGTAGCCCTGCTTGAACCCCCTGCGGATGCCTCGGTGAAGTCCCGACTTGTAGTAGGGGAGGGCAGCCTCCTTAAGGTCGACCCGGTAGGCCTCCAAGTGTTTGTACTGCTCGAGCGCCTCCGCCCCTGCCAATTCCACCCTACTAGCGAGCTCGACCTTCTCCCGCTCCGCCTCGGCTAACCTCCATTCGGCCTCAGCCGTCTGCTGCTCGGCCTCTGCCGCCTGCTTCTCCGCCTCAGCCCGATCAACCTCATCCTCCCGCCGAAGGCGCTCGGCTTCCTCCGCTCGATCCACCAGCTCGGCACGCTCGGCCTCCCACCGGCCATCTAGCTCGGTGTGAGCAACGCGCTCCTCTTCAAGAAGCCTGCTCTTCCTCTCGAGCGATTCACGGGCCCTAGCTAGTTTCTCGGTCAATGCCCGAGCCTCCACCTGGCTCGCCCGCGCCAGCTCCCTAACGGAGGAAAGCTCGCGCCGGAGCCCATCACGCTCCTTGGCGAGCCGAGCCATCTTCTGTCAGACCCGCCAAGGGTCCAAGCCAGGTTCGCCCGCTCTGACTCCGACCGAGCGTAAGCTTCTGCCAGAGTGGCCCCCATCTGGGCCAGGACCAAGCCGCCCTCCATAACTATCTCAAGGGCCACGGAAGGGGAGTGCTGCCTGTCTCCCCCCTTCACCTTCGCGGCTATGCCGCGACATATTTGATACAGAGGGCCTTGGATGCCGAGTCTCTCCAGGGCCGCCGGAATAAAGCCCCCCTCTTCGGTCGGCGTCCCGTCGGATGACCCGGATCGAGCCACGGCTTTGTTCGTCCCTCGTGCCTTGGTCGGTCGGGACTGCGTCGCCTTTTCTTGCGACCCCCCAGCCTGGACCGATTCGACACCTACACCGCCACCTGGAGCGTCGCTCGCCTCAGTCAACGCCCCAATCTCAGCCGTGGTCCCAGCGTCACCCGCCGCGTCTACGGTGCCCTTGGCTCCTACCGAGGGGAGAGCCGGGCCAGCACCGTTCCCAGTCACAGAAGCAACCCCGGCCCCCTCGGCTCCGGTCGAAGGAAGAGCCGAACCAGCATCGTCGCCAACCGCAGAAGCAGCCCCAACCTCCTCGGCCCCCTCTTGCTCGGCGGGTGGGAGAGCTCGCCCGGTAGGGTTGGCCCCATCATGCTCGGCGGAGGGGTGAGCCGCGGCAAGGTCGCCTTCGACTACGAGTACGACCCCGGCCTTCTTGGCCCTCTTCCTGGCCTTCACGGCGACCCGGATCATGCCCTCCACGGGATCCTTGCGCTTGGACCCCCGCGGCCCGGAAGATTCACCCCGGGCCGCCCCCTTGCCCTTATCTCTGACTCGGGAGTGACCCGTGGGAGCAGCCGACTCATCGGTAGTAGAGTCATCGCCGAGATCGATCACCTCTGTGGCCTCCTCCAAAGCCGGCAGCCTGGTGTCTGCATAGAAGAAAGATATGATCAGGAAAGAAAGATGGTCTCAACATCCGAAGAATAGTCTAGTTTGTAGCACCTGAACCTGACGGATGCAGCCGCGAAAGAAGACACTGCTCGATGTTCTCCGGAGTAACCAGCTCTTCTGTGGACTGGCAGTGCTTCAGCAAGATGGTTGCATACTCCTCCACATGTGGAGGGAACTCGTCCTGCCTTGGAGGGATATTTGGGTGGAAATTGGGGATTACGGGACACCTCCAGGTCTCCTCCACCGAGCAGATCCCCACCCAGAAGAACTGAGTTTTTCACCCCTTATGCGAAGAATCCTTCGTAGCCAAGGAGATACAACTCCTATTCCGCCTCGTCGGGGTAAAATAGAAACCCTTCTCGGCCGAGGGATGCGCCGTCAACTCGAAAAAATAGTGAAAGAGGACCAAGGAAGGAGGAACCCCACATTGACGGCAGAGGATGCGAAAGGCGAAAAGGAGGAGATAGGAATTGGCTACCAGCTGAACGGGCGCCAACTGAAAGAAATTGAGAAGTTTGACAACGAAGGGCTCGACGGGAAGGCGGAACCCACCCTTCCATGACAGTAGGAAGGTGCCGATGTGGCCCGTACGGGAGTTTAAGCTCGACTCGTGCGGGGCAGCAGCGGCGAAGAAAAACTTGTAGGGTAGACGAAACTGGTTCTCCAGCCATTTCACCTCTGCCTCCCCCAGTTCGCTGCAGTTTGGAGCCGCCGCCCTCACCGCAGGCTCGCCCTCCCACTCCTCGACATCCGGACGCTGGTCCGCCATGGAATCCGGAGAGGAACTTGAAGAAAGACGCTCTCGGGACCTCGAAGACTCTGGAGGAAGGGGAAGCCGTCGGACCACCTCTGCAGTTATCTCCGCCAACTCCGCGAACGCTGCTGTGAGCCTCTGCTCTTCCGTCATGTCCTCACGATGCATCAAAGAGCCCCAAAAGCAAGCACGAAGGCGAGCCGAACCCTAAAGATGGAAGGAGTCTGGAATGACAATAAGCGCCCAACACCTATATCCCCACGCGGAAGGCGGCGCGCCGTTCTGACCTCCCAGAAAAAAGGGGCCCCTTCATTTCAAATCCGTCATGATTATCATTATTATGGGCCCAGGTGACCACTACACGTGGCTTCTTAACACCGCCAGATTTCCACCCACCCGAGCCACGCTGGTCCAAAACCCTAACGGCTACTCTTCCAAGCCTACCAAGGCTCGGGAGTAGGAGGGGGACAAGTGGAGAGGGGGATTTCTGTATCCCATCTAAAGAGCAGCCAAACTAGGTCCATCAGGACCAAACGAGGCCCAACTCATCCAAGTGACAGCCCCGCGGGGCCCACTTAGGCTAAAAGCCCAATAAGATCACTCGTGGTCATACCCTTCCTCGGCGGCCCTTAGGCTCGGAAGGCCTGAGCGTCGGTCAGGTCAGAGAAAGACTCACGCCTGATCTATCCCCTCGACCGGGATAAAGACAGGTGCTCAGCGCCCACTCTGACCTATCTTCATCCGAGCTATGCCTATCGCCCGGACAGGGTAGGCACCTTTCATGCTTGGGTCGACCGATGATTGCTTATCCACGCTGCCGTTGAGAGCCCTTTATAAGCAAGAGTTTATTAGGATAAGGGACCCATGATCCCTCAAGGCTATAAAGATCCCACGATGAGGACGTAAAGAGCCCACGTTGAGGACGTAACTCCCGCCTGAAACCCCTCAGCTTACGGGACTCTTGAGGTTAGTACACTATTTAAACCTGAGACTCCCTCCAGCGAAAGGAAAGGCAAAACAGACGCCTAAACTCCCTGAGCAGGAACCACTTCACCACCTTGGTGTAGAGGAATCTTGTGCATCTCTTTCCTCCTCCCTTCATAGCTTCCGCCATTACTCTACTGACTTAAGCATCGGAGGGTTTGCCCCAGGGAACCATCCCTGGGCCCCCTAATCCATTTCCCTTCTTTACAGTTCACTATCCGGTGATCACCTTCCCAGCTCAGGTCCAGCGCGAGATCACGCCTCTTCAATTATTAACTTTATAGTTATTTTGTAGGAGTCTAGGCCTTGGTTGAGAAGAGAGCGAGAAGGTGTATGGGTAAGTTAAGGCCCGATTTTGTTAGAAGGTGGCAAGCTTGTCATAAAGGATCTCGGAGTAATTAGAAGAGAAGGAATAATCTATTGCAAAGGAAGTGTTTCTATAGTCAAAAATTGGGTCATCAGGCTGAGGAGTGCTGGAGGAAGCTTCGAGCGTGTCTTCGCTGTGGAAGTAAGTATCATAGGATAGCCAGTTGCGCTAAGCTACCTATAACGACCCAAGATCCGGATACCGGGAAGAACCCGATACCATTCGAATCCTGGCCCGCCGCCTACGAGCCGGGAGAGATTGGAAGGGCTAAAAGGAGCGGGGAGGTACAAAGAAATAGGAAATAAAGCAGAACAATTCAATAATTAACAGAAATAAAAAAATAACTACAATAGAGTCCAATCCAACAGAAAGTACAGTCTAAGGTAGAAGAACATACCCAACCCCAAGTGAACACTCGGCCCGAAGAGCTGGCAACTAAGAACCTCCGCACAGCACCCTCAGACCTCAAGGAAGAACCACCGCACCTGAAAAGCAGGGGTGAGCCTCCTGGCACTGGCTCAGTAAGGATCCCGCAGTACCCCAATTGTAAACAATAGCGATAACAGAAAGCATCAATGACATCATGAGCAGCAAACCGGTGGTCGGTAAAAACTTGACACTACAGCTACTCCTACTGTACCAGAAAACACACGCCGATCTCACAATCGGGAGACCACCGAACTAACGGGGAAACCTATGGCTACGCTACCGGAAGAAACATCACGACAACGCTGTCGTGGACCGAACACCATCTAGGGAGAACCCTCAGTGACACCCACCGGAATCCTAAACCTCTACCTCAGGAACACACCCAGAAACTGTACGCAAAACCACGTCTCCCAGACGGGAAGCGGAAACTCAAGTCACAAGAAACTCACATCACGTGACGGGAGCACTGCCTACCAGAAGCAAAGCCGGATGCGTCCACTGACGATTTAAGCCGCACCTCAGGTGTCTCGCTGCGACGCCCTAGGTGGAGACTGAGACACACAGTAACCAGTACCACGAACAAGGACTAGCTGGGGTTGCGCCCGTCAGCGCGGGTCCTGTTAGAATGTGAGGGTGCAAGGCTAAGATTCAGAGGGGGGATGAATGAATCCCTCTTTAAAAATTGCAGAATAAAACTATTATCTACTCTCAAGAAAGTTTAATAAGACACCTAAGCTCTCTTACTCAGAGGACACAAAACAATTGCTGAAATTAGTTCGTCCATGGAAAGGTTCAATCTCAATCACTACATGCTCAAGAAATCTAGCCACGAGAGACATTAAGAAGCAAGTGCTTCTTCTAAGCATTCACTTAGACACTTAACAGCTATATCGAATTCATGCAGAAATCACACAGAAACTTCTGATATGGAACGCTCAAGCAACCTAAGAAGTGGGGATGGTAGATATGGAAGTAAGCGCACAGATCAAACCACAATGGACAGGATATTTTTAGGTGGTTCGGCCAGACCCACGGTCTATCTATGTCCACCCCTCACTCAAACCGAGTGAGGATTCCACTAGCACAAGCTAGAAATCAAAGTAAACTTAGTCTGCAAACAACCGCTGTCAAACAGCTTGCCCTGAGGGAAACAAATCCCTCACACCGATCCTGTAACCCACAGGATCTGAACCCTGACCTTCCCGCCCACAAGATTAGAACCGGAGGACTAATCTCCCCTTCCTCCAAACCGGAGGGAACCCATGAGCAACTCCCCGTTACTCGCAACCGGAGACTATGTCTCCCTTCTCCTAAATACACAGGAGGAACCCATGAGTGACCCTCAGTCACCCACAACTAGAGACTTAAGTCTCTCTTCCTCTGAATCCACAGAGGGCAAATCAGAGATACACTCTCCCTTCTTCTGAAAACCCAGGAGGGACCCTGAGCTCCAAACAGAGTATCAGAAGAACACACTAAGCAAGTAAAGAGAACAAATGAAAAGGCAAAATCAAAAAGGAAAACAAATGTAGCTCCAAGGAGCACAAGAACTCTAGATTTGATCCACGAGTTGGTACACGAACAGATAAGTAATTTGATGCTTCGACTGCACACTATCTCTCGCCCTCTGGCTGCTCCTCTCTTCTTCTTCTTTCTCTCACTCTGGCTCTCAGCTTTTTCTTCTTCTTCTTCTCTGCTCTCTCTTCTTTTCTCTCTTCACTTTTCCTCTTTGGCGGCCTCTTCTTCTATTCTTCTCTTCTCTCAGTAGCTTTCTAGCTTTTCTCTCCGCAGCAGCTTTTTCGCACACCTTCTTCGAAGGGCAAGGTACCCTTATATAAGAACAGGGGCACCGTATGGATGTGGCAGAAAAAACCTACTGAAACCCCATTGGTCCACGTGGCAAGGATGAGAATGTTCCTCTGTCGTAGTGCCTTGGATCACATGCCTAATCATTTGCTCCCTGAGTCCATGCGCCAGCATCCCGCCATTTCTGAGAACACGTGCCTATTCTTAGTTTGACCTCACGTGTTGCTTTAATCTTGTTCGATGGAAGAAGGACGTTTCATCAAACACTTCTCAGCATCGACCTTATAGGCTTACCATCTTACCATCTTCAGCTGCTTCGACCTTATATTAGAATATGCTCAGACCTTGTTGCTATATGCTCAGACCTACACGGTGCTAGGAAACAGGTTGCATCGACCTTGCATGCGTTGAAGGCAGGACATGCACCGACCTTGCTGTGTTGAAGAAGAGGTTGCACCGACCTTGGTTGCCATGCTGCACAGACCTTACTGTGTGCTCAGACCTTCACAGTTCTAGTGAAGAGGTTGCACCGACCTTCCTCTGTGCTTGAGATGAATTACACCGACCTTGCATTGCATGAAGGTAATTCTACACCGACCTCGTTGTATTCAAACCAAACGTGCACCAACCTTGTCGTATTCAAACCAAACGTGCACCGACCTTGCGCCTTTGAAATCAAAACTTGCACCGACCTTGTGCCGTGCCTTTCATATGTGCTCGGACCTTAATTTTCATATATGCACAGACTTTTAGCAATATGCACCGACCTTGGTTTGTGCTTAGTTACTGTTCCAGTTGAAGTAGCATCGACCTTAGTCTCTCATGCCGAAATGTGCATCGACTTGTACAATAACTGCATCGACCTTAGTTTGCTGGAGAGCAGGACTAGCATCGACTTGTGGCAGAGATGGCAAAACATGTACATACCTGATGTCTATGCTCCGTCAAATTAGTTAACCTGCCTTTTTCAGCTTCACTAATTTTTTCATGACTTGGCTTAATCTGTGACCCTTGCTCAGTTGACTTTGACATAGAGTCTTTGACTCAGTTGACTGTGTCTTAGAGTGGTCAAACTGCACATTCTGCTTCACAAAATCACAGAAGATAATTGCAGCAATCTAATGCAATGCACAGTGCACTAACCTCATAACAAATAATTCAGTTGTCATGCAAACAAGACTCCTTATAGTGTCTGACATCATCAAAATCATAGGGACACAACAATCTCCCCCTTTTTGATGATGACAACACTATGAGCATAATGAGTCTTGAGGGAACATGCTGGAACATGCTCATGAGGGAACATACTGCATGCTGGAACATGCTGACTCGTATCAAATTATTCTCTCCCTTTGACTTCATCAAAAAGGAAATAGTAATTTGATAAAATACAGAGCATGCATTGATATGGTTGAATCATAAACGATTCTCCCCCTCAAGATGTGAGATTAATGTGAGTGTGGATAGGAGTATGATAAATCACATACAAGACAAGTCCCAAAGAAGATTATCAAGCAGAGTATGCAGAATAGTTCAAGTTGTGATCAAATAGCTTTAAGAACAGTGAACATTCTGAATAAATGATCTTAGTAGAAAATGGAGATTGAGCACACGAGCAATTTGAAAAATGATATGCAATTGAACCATAACAGGAACAAGAAGTCCTACTGAGCTTCCAAAAATTTAGAGAAGATTTTCAATGAGTTATCAAAGTCATAATTCCAAATTTAAGGATGTTTCATATTCTTCCACTATAAGGGGTTATGACATGATCTTTATTGAACAACCTGATTTAAATATGATGTACTCAAGGTTTGTCATAAATTCTATACTCATATTTGAGAATCAATCTTTTTAATAATAAAAAGTGAACCAAGCTTTCATATTAACATCTTGTTTAAACCTCCCTTCATCTTAATCATTCAATTCAATGACTCCTTTAGAAGTTACAAAATGTAGTGTTAAGATTAAACAGACATGAAAGGATCTGATCTTGTGCAAAGTTTTAGCAATTTTCAAATTTTCAAATTGTTTTTCTATCTATGCAACATCAATGTTTATTGCAATAACTCTCAAGATCAATCGAGTTTAGTCCGCACCTTGTAACTAGAGGATACACGTTGTTTAGACGCCAGTATCCCTAAGCACGTAGTATGACTAATTGTCATGATTCATATTGAACAGAGTTAATTAGGGCACTTCATGACATAGGATGACTCCATTTCTTTGATGAGGATCCCAGTTTCTTAGTGCAACCTAATCATTGCTCTGCCTTAACCTTTCATAGATTTTTCATTAAATTTTCACCAGAGATAACTAAGGCACTTCATGACATAGTCCTTTGAACATGGTTTCTCAGTGATCAAAGTCATTGCTCTGACCTTACTTTACATTTAGACACTACTCAGATCAAACAAACGTTTAAAAATAACACTAACCTTATATATCTCTACCAAAGAAAGCCATGGTTATAAAACTTTCAGATTTCAGAAGATTTTACATGATACAACATGAATCAACTGGTTACAGTTTATTAAAGGATTGATTCAGATATTTTCAAGATGTTCGAAATCAAACTCAAGAAATACATAAGACTTAAACTAGCTGAGTTATTTCAGATATTCATAGTTCCATATAATGGAAGATTCCTAGTACAAGTGTTTTCAGATTTATGATCAGGATAAGCCCATTGAAATCTTCATGAATATCTGACAGAAGTGTTCCATCCATAGTGAATGATTCAAAATAAGGATCATCAAGTAGCATACAAAGAGTGAGAAGTTTTCAGAAGATCTGAATCAAAGATTAGTCATAGAAGAATTATATCAGCCAGACAGATTTTCAAAGAATAATACCGAGCAGGTGACTATCATTGATTAGGAAATTTCAATTTTAAAAGAATGATTATGATAATCAAGAAGTGCAGACAGTAGCTCCCCTTCAGCAAATGCAGGAGGAGTAATCAATAAATTTGCAAACACAACAGGATTTAAGTTCAATTGATTTCAAAATAGATGAAGGCAAGTGAGACCGACTGATACCATGTTTGAGATAAATTGCTTGAAGAGCAAAGAAGATCAGTATGACAAAGATGGTCATGCAGTCTAAGAATTCTTATTATGCTCCCTCTAAACAAATATAGAAGCAGATAATGAAAATATTGTACCAACTGGTTGATCGAAATCAATTGGCCAATCACGAGTAAGTCAAGATCAGGATCACACCAATGAAGATATCGACTCTCGGTGTCAGCATCTGCTCATAGTCTTCATTAAACAGAATGCTTGTAAAATAATGTCGACTCATGGTGTCGACACTGAGAATCAGATGAAGCTTGCATAAAGAATCAATCAAGAATAAAGTGAATTTTACTTCACTTGCATCAAGAAACATTAAGGTTCAATCAAGATAGATTCAGATTGAAGAAGGAACAGCTCAATCCAAGGATGTGAGCAAACGATTCAGATTAAAACAAGAGCTCCCCCTAAGAGTATGCATGACAATTACTCTTTTTGGTATTTTCAATATGAATGATATGCAATTAACACATGCATGCCTATGCATTGACTCCCCCTGACTAAATGCATTAGACTGTCATCTATGACATAAAGACCATGCATGGGATTGATCTAACCAAAATTGCATGAAATACAATGTTTTCTTTGACAAACTCCCCATGACTTTATGAACTACATGTACTCAAAATTAAATTTTAAATGCAACATATGTAAGGTACATTATGCAAGAAAGTTCAATGAATTATGTCTTAGACTATCCTTTATGCAAATTGACCCATGGTACTAGGTGGAGGACATGGTCTAAAAATCACCTCTCACATAGTAAGAACTTCTAGACAGATTGCATCTGCCTTTTAGTAACTTATCATTTGATATACCATAATGGTCATGCATGATAATGCAGTGGCAAAGCAGTATGGTCATGCATGATAATGCAGTGGCAAAGCAGTCCTATATGCGTCAGATTTTTAATGACTGTATGCAACATGATGATTACAGTTGTCAAACAAATACAATTGACACATGACATTCAATTTATTTTCAGCCCATACAATTTGATCAGTAATAAGCTCAACATATGAAATTGCTAACGAAGAAGATTCTAATAATGCAAATATTGCATGAAAATGCAAACATGTGTGCTTAAAATTCTAACTAATAGATTTATCAAGATATGCAATTATTTAAACAGAATTAGAGAAAGTTTAGTTAACTAACCTGAGAAGTGTAGGAATGGGGTTTACCATATTCAGGTGCCTTGGTTTATTTACCCATTTTATTTCTCAGTTCCAAGGCACAGCTGTAAAACAGTTTCTCATTTTACATGTTTAGGTACCCAAGTCTCCTTGGGTCCTAGAGGCTTTGTAGCATCTCTGGAGGATGCTCTCCACAGTCTTTGGGCTTGTAAATCATCGAATTTCATTAAATGGCAATCATTCATAGAATGCCCAAAATTTCCACAGTAATGACAAGAACCGCCAGCTCTCATGTTCTTTTTACTAGCATATGCATAAGAATTGTGAATATGAGCATGATTATTTCTGTTATTATCATGAATGTTTCTCTTTTAATTTTTAGACAACCAGCACTCAGCAGCTCTGTGACCTAGCTTACCACAGTTACAACAAGCATGCCTTTTTTTTTCTTCCACAAATTTATTCCTACCACAAACACAAAATACAGGAGTTTTAGCAGAATTGAGATTACTCTTTACTCTTTGTGCATACCAACAATGGGTGGCAATATGGCCTATTTTGCCACAGCAAAAGCGCTTCCCATTCATGCCAGTAGAATATGTTTTAGCATGCTTTAACTTATCTTGTTTCATTAGATTGCAGTCATGTATATGATGACCCTTTCTATCACAATAATAGCATGCACCAGATGTGTTTTTGTAATGACTTTGCACATGGGTGTTCTTAACAGCATTCACATTTTCACATGCATTTATATCATCAATTTTCAAAGCATGGCATTCATCCATAACATGTCCTACCCTACCAGAATAGTGACATGTAATCTTTCTATTGTGTGTATGTGAATCTGTAACAATTTTATTCATTGCATGTGCAAAATTACCAGAAGATTTCACAGGAGAACCATTAACCTTCTTTTTCTATTTTTCTGGCTTTTCCAGATTTTTACTTTGCTTTTCAGTTTTCTGTGCAGTAAATTGAAAAACAGAAGAAGCAGAGGTTTTGTTTTGATCAGAACTTTTTACAAACACAGTAGACATTTCATTCCCATCAATCTTTTTGTTTACCGGACTGTAACCCAATCCCTCTCTCTAAAAATTAACATTGGTTCCAAGAAGCTTATTCAGATTGTCCTTACCTTTGACAAATTTTGATAATGAGTTTTTCAGATCTTGAATCTCAGAATTTAAGGCAAAAATATTAGCTTCATAACTGGACAAGTCTGTTTCACAGGAAATTACTTGTTGATGCAAGGCATCATTCAGACTTTTGAGTTTTTCAACTTTCTGTTTTAATTTTATTTCATTGTTAGCTTCATCTTCTTTTATGATAGATTTCCCTTTTTCATAAACTAACAATCTCTCAGACAATACAATGTTTAGAACCATTAACATCTTATTTTGATCCTTCACATTTTTATTCTCCTCCAATAGTTTACTATTTTGCTGCTGGAGTTCATCATCAAATACCAAATCACTTAAAGAAGTCTGACATTCAATAAACATTTCTTGTTGATTTTCTGATTGAAGTTTGTCAAAGTTTTCCTGAAGCTCTAAATTTGTTACTCTAACAGCCTCTAGTTTTTCAGATATCAACTTATTTTCACTTTCAAGATTCATTGATTTATGTTCAGATTCTTGAATCTGATTTTTGAGTTTCTTGTTCTCAGATTTCAAGAAATCAAGTTCTGAACTAAGAGCATCAAGATCTGTCAGTTGTCTTCTAAATATACCATTTTCTGTTTTCAGAATTTCAATGTCCTCACCTACAGAGTCAGCATTCTCAAATTTGTTTAACTTCTTTTTTAGGGATATCTTTTGTTTTCTCAGTTTTTCATAGGACTCTAGCAAATTAGCATATGCATCTTCCCAATCATCTAAAGTACAGTTAGCGAAAGGATTGTTTACCTCTTCTTCATCCTCACCTTCATTACTTCCTTCAGCCATCATGCATTTTTGTTTTTCCTTTTCACGGCTGGCATTCTTTAGTTTGTTTAGGATGTCCTTGGCAGATCTGCATTCATAAAGACATGGAAGAATAGCAATATCAACAGCTGCCTTCATCAAATTTAATGCCTTCAAATTAGCAACATTCTTTGATCTATGATTTTTAGTCCACTTAGATTTATTTTTAGGTAATCTGTGTGGACCACATGAAATTACCTTCCACAGATCAGGATCTGTTATTCTAACATAGCTACGCATGCTATTGAGCCATGAATCAACGTTGGAACAGTTGAAAACCGGTGGATGAGTCATAAAAGCAAATCAACAAACAATTCAATGCAACAGATTGAACACACTTAGAAATTCACCAAAGAGACTGCAGGATCTACTGTTGATCGTTGGATCCGATGAAGCAGTAACCGCTCTGATACCAATTCTTATAATGTGAGGGTGTAAGGCTGAGATTCAAAGGGGGGGTGAATGAATCTCTCTTTAAAAATTACAGAATAAAAGTATTGCCTACTCTCTTAAGGAAGTTTAATGAGACAACTAAGCTCTCTTACTCAGAGGACACAAAACAATTGCTGAAATTAGTTCATCCATGGAAAGGTTCAATCTCAATCGCTACACGCTCAAGAAATCTAGCCACGAGAGACATTAAGAAGCAAGTGGTTCTTCTAAGCATTCACTCAGACACTTAACAGCTATATCGAATTCATGTAGAAATCACATAGAAACTTCTGATATGGAACGCTCAAGCAACCTGAGAAGTGGGTATGGTAGATATTGAAGTAAGCGCACAGATCAAACCACAATGGACAGGATATTTTTAGGTGGTTCGGCCAGACCCACAGTCTGCCTACGTCTACCCCTCACTCAAACCGAGTGAGGATTCCACTAGCACAAGCTAGAAATCAAAGCAGACTTAGTCTGCAAACAATCACTGCCAAACAGCTTGCCCTGAGGGAAACAAATCCCTCACACCGATCCTATAACCCACAGCATCTAAACCCTGACCTTGCAGCCCACAAGATCAGAACCGGAGGACCAATCCTACCATCCTCCAAACCGGAGGGAACCCACGAGCAACTTCCCGTTACTCACAACCGGAGACTATGTCTCCCTTCTCCTGAATCCACAGGAGGAACCCGTGAGTGACCCTCAGTCACCCACAACCAGAGACTCAAGTCTCTCTTCCTCTAAATCAACAAAGGGCAAACCGGAGATAAACTCTCCCTTCTCTTGAAAACCTAGGAGGGACCCCTAACTCCAAATAGAGTATCGGAAGAACACACTAAGCAAGTAAAGAGAACAAATGAAAAAGCAAAATCAAAAAGGAAAACAAATGTAGCTCCGAGGAGCACAAGAACTCTGGATTTGATCCACGAGTTGGTACACAAACAGATAAGCAATTTGATGCTTCGGCTGCACACTATCTCTCGCCCTTTGGCTGCTCCTCTCTTCTTCTTCTTTCTCTTCTTTCTCTCACTCTGGCTCTCAGCTTTTTCTTCTTCTTCTCTGCTCTCTCTTCTTTTCTCTCTTCACTTTTCCTCTCTGGCGGCCTCTTCTTCTATTCTTCTCTTCTCTCAGCAGCTTTCTTGCTTTTCTCTCCGCAGCAGCTTTTTCGCACACCTTCTTCAAAAGGCAAGGTACCCTTATATAGGAACAGGGGCACCGTATGGATGTCGCAGAAAAAACCTACTGAAACCCCATTGGTCTACGTGGCAAGGACGAGAATGTTCCTTTATCATAGTGCCTTGGATCACGTGCCCAATCATTTGCTCCATGGGTCCATGCGCCAGCATCCCGCCATTTCTGGGAACACGTGCCTGTTCTTAGTTCGACCTCATGTGCTGCTTTAATCCTATTAGATGGAAGAAGGACGTTTCATTATACACTTCTCAGCATCGACCTTATAGGCTTACCATCTTACCATCTTCATCTGCTTCAACCTTATGCTAGAATATGCTCAGACCTTGTTACTGTATGCTCAGACCTGCACGGTGCTAGGAAACAGGTTGCATCGACCTTGCATGCGTTGAAGGAAGGACATGCACCGACCTTGCTGTGTTGAAGAAGGGGATGCACCGACCTTGGTTGCCATGCTGCACAGACCTTACTATGTGCTCAGAGCTTCACAGTGCTAGTTAAGAGGTTGCACCGACCTTCCTCTATGCTTGAGATGGATTGCACCGACCTGCATTGCATGATGGCAATCCTGCACCGACCTTGTTGTATTCAAACCAAACGTGCACCGACCTTGTCGTATTCAAACCAAACATGCACCGACCTTGTGCCTTTGAAAGCAAAACCTGCACCGACCTTGTGCCATGCCTTTCATATGTGCTCGGACCTTAATTTCCATATATGCACAGACCTTGGTTTGTGCTTAGTTACTGTTCCAGTTGAAGTAGCATCGACCTTACTCTCTCATGCCGAAATGTGCATCGACTTGTACAGTAACTACATCGACCTTAGTTTGCTGGAGAAGAGGACGAGCATCGACTTGTGGTAGTGATGGCAAAACATGTATAGACCTGATGTCCATGCTCCGTCAGATTAGTCAACCTGCCTTTTTAGCTTCACTGATTTTTTCATGACTTGGCTTAATCTGTGACCCTTGCTCAGTTGACATTGACTTAGAGTCTTTGACTCAGTTGACTGTGTCTTAGAGTGGTCAAACTGCACATTCTACTTCATAAAACCACATAAGATAATTGCAGCAATCTAATGCAATGCACATTGCACTAACCTCATAACAAACAAGTCAGTTCTCATGCAAACAGGACTACTTATAGTGTCTGACATCATCAAAACCATAGGGACACAATAGGTCTGACAGCCCCCAACTAAGTGCACACACACAAACCATGCGCCCTAGGTCAGATGCTCTAGCTGGTTCTTCCCCCGAAGCTTGGACTCAGGCTGCGTGTGGAAGCCCTACGGTAACCAGCCTAAAAATTGTCTCTCTCGGGTAAGCCGCTCCACCACTCCCAGGTGGATCAGTACACGCGTTCTGTAAGAAGGCTACAACAAGTGGGAGGTAACTAAACGTGAACACGGAAAGTCACGCATGCACCCATCGCGAGTAACGCGGAGTAACTTGTGGCACATCGCCACTAGGCTCTGGACTATCCACTAGACCTAATAAACCCAATGATCTTTGAGTCACATGACTCAGGGTCAAGACCGTCGTATATAACGACACAACACCATCAATCTAGCCTAATCTTTAGGTCTGAAATCATGGTGACATGATTCCCAAGGTAGCTCACAAGCCGCCGAGACCATTCCCTTGAAAAGTGAACTCAAGAGACCTCCAGTCCTAGGCTGGGTGACTGGACTCGTAGTCCAAAGTCATATGCATGGCCCACACGGAAAACACTTTCCAGAAAGCCAATGACGTGTGGGAGCAACCCTCCGCACTCATGCTGACTCACGGCGACTCGATCTAGCGAATACACGGAAGCCCAGACACACACCAGGTCACCCGGACCCTCTAAACACATGGGCACGCTAATCTAGGTAACACGGGAGCTCCGGACACCCCCAAAAGTATAAACATAGGTCCCACTGTGTCTGGGACATTCACGAGGCCGAAGGCTGACCGTTGGGTCACAACCGGGTCGACCGGAGACCAATACAACATGAAACAGACACGGCAAGCACGAAGAATTGCCTGGCGGTCCTCTCTGGACTGTCATGGAGCTAGATGGTCTCCTCTGGACTGCAAGGCCTAGCCTAGTGGTCCAGCCAGGACCGCAAGGCCCCCAAGACACTTAAACCACAAGCGGTCTCCTCCGGACCGCCAAGCAGGGTGGCGGTCCTCCGCCTGACCGCTAGACGTAGCCTAGCGATCAGTCGCAAGGCCGCTACCCCACAGACCTCAGACGATCAAGACACGGACAAACGGTCATGCCCTACCCACTAAGCGATGGGTAGCGGTCTTCACCAGACCGCTAAGCCCTCCTGGCGGTCCATCGCGCGACCCCAAGGCCCGAACCGACATAGGGGGACCCCTAGCGGGCTCCACATGACCGCGAGATAGCCTAGCGGTCTCTGGATGGACCGCTAGGTCGTCCCGAGCGTGAAAATGGCGAACTCCGCAAAATCCCCCATTCCACGCCCCGTTCACACCCATGTGAAGGGGAAAAACAAGGCGAAACTAGTCCCCAACCTCTCTAGCACCGAGAGGACCCATTTAAATCCCAAAAACACTATCAAAACACTAGATCGGGCTCACACCCCAAAACATGCTCTTTTTCCCAAAACGCTCAAATAAGCCCACTCGGCTCACCACAGCCTACCAAAATCACGAGAATGAAAGTACAAGGGTTAAGGATCCATCCCCCTGCCTCCACCGAAGATTTCACGTGCCGAGATCGACGATCCGCGAAGAAAATGCCATGAAACCCTCGCCGGCTCACGAACGCACCACCGAGCCTCATCTCGCCACCACGCCTTGATCCTCAACCCATCCTCGAGCTCCTCGCCCTCACACTGTCCCCACCTCGCCCGCCATCGCCTCCATTGGCCTTCTGGAGGAGAGGGGAAGAGAAAGAGACGAGAGTGAGTGAGAAAGAGAGAATGGGGAGATAGAGGGGGTGAGAGGTTATTTATATAAGAAAATCTAGAAAATTCCAAAAAATACAAAAAATATGTAAAAATCACCTCCTTGATCATCGGGAAACGCACAACGTAGTGGTAACACCTCAGAGTCGGAGAATGCAATGGTTAACCCTACACAGGGTTCCGAAGGTCCGACAGGCAAAAACATGCGTAAACTACAAAACTCAATCTGGGACCCACGAAAGAGATCCGAAACCCACAGATCTTGACCCGAACAATGATCCAAAAAACCTGGGGCATTACAGCCCTCCCCCTTTAAAGAAATTTTGTCCTCAAAATTCAGGACTCGCACCAAGCCACAGGGAGAGAACACCGAACCAACTGACAACGCTGTTAGAGCCCCAGCACAGAAACCTCGATTCTCACGAAAGCACTAACCTGAGGGATACAGCCAGACCATAATCACGACCACTGCCTCGCTCTGCACACCGCACACACATCGGTCATCAGAGCAGGCCTACAACAAAAGCACAAGTCCGGCATCACCTCAGTCACAACGAAAACCACTCATGGCATCGCTGCCACCATCTCGCTCACCGAGGAGACACAGTCCTTGTTACGTGAGACAACTACTGATCCAACCACGCTTGGTAGACCAACCAAACGTTAGCTTCTCTACCTGCTGACCGCCACAAATCCGTCGGCTCCACGCCAAGGACAACCTCACACCTGGCAAGCCGAACGCCAACAACGGCACGGGACCAACTCTGTCAGAACACAAACTTCGACAAAGCCCATATCCCATCCGAAAAAAGCACATCACGGATAACGGCCACCAAAGGCCTCGCTTGCACACGGCTCTCACAATTCTCGATGCGCAACCACTAGCATCTTCTGTTTGTGAAAGACCAATCACCGATCACCAGACACTCGCCAACGGGAAACCCTCCACCGGTCCAGCAGGCATGATCCAACTCATGACAGGCCATCCATTGACTTACGCATAGACCAATACCACATCCAGACCTATCATCAAGCCAACTTTACCCTCACAGGAGAGCACGGCAAATCCAACGATAAGAATCTGGAGTCTTCAGTCTTCACCTCACTCGACTCAGACTTACTGGGAAATCCTCACATGCTGGTCACCAGACCAAGGATCACAATTCCACGTCAACCTCTCTTCACGGACCTTGCATAGGCATCGATCATTGTCCTGTCTCATCAAATCCTATCTCATCTCAATCGCTTCAAATGGACACCTGCCAATCCGGTTCCGCTCTTATCACAGAGCCATGGGACACAACCTGAGCAATTCATGGCACACAACTCCAAAGCAACCAAGTGCTACTTTCCACCACAGCAACTTGGTCGACGATGCCACACCCAATGCACACAGGTCCCCAAACGATACACATCTTACTACAGTCAACCACTCGGTCAACCTGACCAGCCACTTGTTGGGTCTCCTCTGGAGTTGATCAGCAGTGTGAAGACTGCTATGCATTGATTGTGTTTTGAATGATCTGCTTTGAATGATTGGCAACAATAGAGTTGACTTTGTTGACTATAGAGTTGACTTTGATGACTTTATATTGATCATGGTAATATTGTGTATTTTGATGAATTGGTTATATGTCAGACCTTTTCATAAAACATTTCTGCACACTTTGTTATTCTGAATCTAAGGTCGGTGCATGTCTGCATTGTGCTTGCATTTAGTCGGTGCATGTTTGTGTAAGAAACGCATATAAGTCAGTGCAGATGTTTATCTTGCACTAAGTAAGGTCAGTGCAAGTAGTGCCGCTCGCACACCTCAGGTCGGTGCTAGTCGTCGTCTTCACTTAGTGAGGTTGATGCAAGTTACCATGTGCGTACACATTCGGTGTAGCGTCCGCATTAAGCATATAGGGACGATGCAGGTTTTGCTATGAGCATATAACTCGGTGCTGGTTTCGCTGTGACCACATAAGGTCGGTGCAAGTTTTGATGTGAGCATTTAAGGTCTGTTCACATTTTGCTTTACACATAATAGGTCGGTGCATTGTTTTGCCATTCGCATCCAAAGAGTCGGTGCATTGTCTGCTTCATGCATATTAAGGTCCATGCATGTTTTCTTACATGCGTAATAAGGTCAGTGCACACTTGTATCCTGCCCAACCAAAGTTAGTGCATTGCTTGCTTTACGATGTATAGATAGTCAGTTAACTTTCTGTTCTATATCATAACACGTAGAGCCTCACGCACACTTAGGGTCGGTGCATGTGTATTTCAAGTCTGCGCTAGTTGTATGACATTGTCTGTGTTAGTCCTTTTTGCATATGTGCACATACATAGACATGTGAATTGTCTAAGTCCATAACACATGATTGACACTGCGTTCGTTAAAATGACAGGTGAGACTTATGATCAAACACCTGACGCGTGTCCTAACTACCTGCGAACTCCAAGTCACGAACAACTAAAGTACCAGGATAAAAGGCATGTGATCCAAAGCAAACGGTGAAGCTCTATGTTTGACACGTGGAAAGCAACCTAATCACGATGCTGCCACGTGGACATTCCAAGCTCAGATCTGAACGAACTTTTGGGCGGGAAACATGGTTTCTACGCGCCTACCATCTGCTACCTTATAAAAGGGCAGATCACCCATTGTCGATGATAAGAAGACGCTGAGTATACATAAAAGCATATACAGAGAGGATAGCAGCAGCCAAGTCAAGAGGACGTTCCAACAAGATCGAGAGAGAGAGAGAAATTAGAGAAGAAGAGGAGCCTTGAGAGAGATTTGAGAGAAGAGCTTAGAGTCGTTTGAAGGGTGTGAGTCAGAGTTTCTGTAAGTCATTGTTTCTGGCTTCTTGGTACAGTACCAGAGCCGATCTGCTCTTTGTAGGAGCTACATATTGTTTTACTATTTTCTATTTTTCTGTTGCTTGTGTTTTTCATTTTAAACTCTTATTATAGCAAGCTGTGAGTCAGCGGTGGGTAAGCTATAATCCCCAGCGGTAGAGGAGGATTCCTCTGATAGCTTAAGCTGTAAGGCTCAACGTGTATTGGGAAGTTTTCCCTGAAGCTGTGGATTAGCGGATTGGAAGCTGTGAATCAGTAGTGAATCCACACTTGGTTTAAGTGTGGAGTGGATGTAGATCTCTGTAGGAGATCGAACCACCTAAAAATTGCTTGTCTATGCTTGATGGTTTGTGATTGTTGCATTTATTCATCTGGTAGTTATCGTGTTTCGTTTGATTGATATATTGCATATTCAAGAGAGTGAAAAAGGTATATAAAAAGGTACTACTCGAAGGATAAGTCAGGCTTATCTGAAAAAGAGGTTTATCTTGCGTGAGGACACTCATTGAGTTCAAACTCCGCCAAGTACATATTCACATTTCATCTCTCTGGAATTCAATTCTACTGCTGCTGTGTTTCGATTGTCTAGTTAAATTCACTCATTATCTCTATTGATAATTCTCACATATCACTTGACTACGTCTTCTAGTAACTGCATTTCTAGATTGGTTGTTCTGATTAAGTAATTTTTAATTCCACATTTATCTGCTTAATCGTGGTTTAAGATTTGGGGTAGATGTATTCACCCCCCCTCTAGATCTATATCACGTGGTATCAGAGCCTAACTCTTCTGCAGGGACTAACATCCTGAAGAGATAGACATCATGGATGCTAGAGGAATGACAGCCAAAGGACAATCTATAACCAAGCCTCCATACTTTGATGGTTCAAACTATAAATACTGGAAGAACCACATGCAAGTTTTCTTGAGGGCAAAAGATTTTGAACTCTGGAAAGTTGTTAGCAAAGGCCCCTTCGAACTGTCTGAGGATGAGGATTTATGGACACGATATCAGATCCGAAGATCAACACTTAATTGGAGCGCTATCAACGCCATCCAGTGTGCCCTTCATCCCACGGAGTTCTCCAGGATCTCATCCTGTTCATCAGCTAAGGAGATGTGGGATAAACTAGAAGTTATATACGAAGGGACATCCCAAGTGAGAGAGACCGAAGTCAACATGCTGGTCTCTGAGTATGAGGCGTTTAGGATGAGGCCGAATGAGACTATCACAGAGATGTATTCTCGCATCATGATTATCACCAATGGACTCAGGAGTCTTGGCAAAGTGTACTCTGAATATGAGCTGGTGAGAAAGATTCTGCGTTCCTTAACTCCGATCTGGCATAGAAAGGCTACCGTTATTGAGGAGTCCATGGACCTAAAGATGACCAAGGTCGATGAGCTAATCGGTTCACTCATGACATATGAGATGAACTTGCCAAAGGCAGATGAGCTGGAGAAGAGGAAGAGACCCATTGCATTGAAGGCCAACTCCTATAAAAGTGGGTCATCCAGCGACCACAGCTCCTCAAGGTCAGAGATTGAAGGTGATCAGCTCGCTATGCTGACTCGACAGTTCAAAAGGTTTCTGAGAAAAGAGGGAAGAAACTTTGGAAGAAGACATCATAGTGACAGAAGACAGACAAGGCATAAAACTAATCCTGCCAAAAAGACTGACACCACTATTTGCTATCATTGCAAGAAGGCAGGCCACATGAAGGTAGAATGCCCGGAGCTCAAAAAACTGAAGGAAAAAGCAAAGAAGAAAAACACTAGAGGCAAAGCTATGATAAGTACTTGGAGCGATGAGGATGAGGGCAATCTCAGCTGCACCTCAGAGAGTGAAGGAGAAGGAAGTCAAGTATGCCTGATGGCCAGGGACTGCGATAGAGAAGAAGAAAATGATGAGGTAGCATCTCCCTTCAATAATTACACTCTTACTGATTGGGAAGATGCTTATAGTGAATTGTTAGATAAAGTTGATGATATTAGAAAAGAAAATAGACAGTTAAAAAGAAAAGTCAATTCTCTTGTTAATGATACTACCATGTCTGAAAGAATTGCATGTCTTGAAATAGAAAATAACTGTCTAAAACAATATGCTGCTGAATTTGATGAGATAAAATCGGTTTTACTTGATGCTAGGAAGGAGAATGATATGCTGAAAAATGTGATTGATGAGTTAAAGCTGAAATTAAAAAATTATGAAAATGAAATGAACATTGTTAATGAAAAGTATGAAGCTGTTTTGAGTGTTAATGCTGAATTGAAGAAATCAATAGAAAATCTTGAGAAAGAAAATGAGGATAAACAGAAAACCCTTGAGAGCATGACCCAAGATACAGAAAACTTAAATGCTCTTTTGGGAACAAAAGTGAATTTCAGAAAAGAGGGTCTTGGGTTTAATCCTACTGCATGCTAAAAGAAGCTTTGAATTCAAAACTGGATCATTTGTAGCAGAAAAGGGAAAGAACACCCCCCTTATTAGAATGAGCAGTGAAAACAATGGTAACAATTTTTTTTGTAAAAACTACTAATAAGAAAAAGCACAGTGCTCAGGATAAGGGCAAACAAAAGGTGAATGTGTCTAGCAATTCACGTACACACAAGTCTACACTTCAGGGCAAACACCAGGATAGGGGTAAAACTTCTACAACATCAAAACCCTAGAACAACTCTAATAGGTCTCAACAGAAAAACAACCGGAAGACACAACCCACTTCCATGCATATTCCAGGTGGACCTACAAATGTCAGGAGATCAGAGACTAACATATGTCATCCAAGAGCTCAGACCCACCATAAATACCATTATGCTCAACCATATCGGTTTAGTAGGTCTGGGAGGGATAGAGTTTATGGAAGGTCTGCATACCACTCAAATCCTACTCAGAACTACAGACCTCAGGATAGAAATTGGTTCGGGCAATCTAGGGCATGGAATCCAATGAGACACACCTCTTATGGTCAGCCTAGGATCAAACCAAGGTACACCCCACCAAATGTTCGCTACACTATGAATGACAACAAAAATAGGAACAACACAAAGAGAACAAACAAATCCACAAAGCAATCTGTTCCAACACAAATGTGGATACCAAAATGTTTGCTATCATGTCTTGATGATGTTTCTGTTGCTTTGGGGCCCAAACATTTTTGGGTTCCAAACTACTCTACTTGATCCTTGATGTAGGTATTGTTGTGTCCCCTGGTTTTGATGATAACAGATCATAAATCATTAATAGATAATTAAGGAATATCTAACATATTTTGGCTTGATGAATTGACTAAACTAGTGCAGGAAAACTTCTCTAAGTGATGTCTTGACACGGCCTAATGATGTCCCGACACATCTAGAAGAAAATGTGTTGAATCTCTAACGTTTGAGCTCTGGCATAAAAAGAATGTGTCGACACATCTGACCCATGTCTCGACACCTCCAGAAGAAATCAAGCTGAAGCTGTTCTGTCTGGCCTCTGGACTCACCGATGTCTCGACACATTAAGTGAAAAGTGTCAACACATTCGTGGGATAATCTCTGCACATGGCTCTTTTGTCTTGAAACCTTCATGCGACAACTCTGCACATGAAGCACATGTCTCAACACCGGTTGGCGATGTCTCGACACAGTCATGATGTCATCGCAGAGCCAAGCACATATGTCCCGGCACAACACTGTCGATGTCTCGACACATCTGCCATGGGTCTTCAAGATATTCACTGGATGTCCCGACACACTGTGTGCAAAGTGTCGACACATCAACGTTCAACTAGAATGAGCGAGTTTGAAACTGGCAGAAGCTATCTTCAAGGTTTTCAATGGGATGTCTCGACACATTGAGAGGAAAGTGTCGACACAATTGGTTCGACCAGAATGGATCTGAATCCGATGGAAGCTGTCTTCAAGATCCGGAACTTAACCCAGAGGATCTGTTTGCTCTGGAAAGAGCCGTCAAAGTACTACCTCGTTATGGGACTGTGTCTTGGCAGAGATATCTTATGAAGAAGATCGTACCTTTGCTGCTATGGTCTCCTACCTACCCACATATCTGCAAACTTGACAAAAAAGGAGTCAACTATGCAACTGGATGCAAATCAAATAATGTGGATATGACATTCTAGGTGTTGCTTGATAAGTGGACAACGTTGGTGTCGCCCCAGGACACCAATATATGAAGAGCATGGCTCCAGTTCGAAATGATCATCCAAGCACGCAAGAGAAAAATGAAAAAGCTGGAAGACTTGCTGATGAAGCTACACTCCTTCCTGATGCTGCCTGCGTGAGTGCAACAAAAAGAAGATGATCCTCTTCCTCACGATGAGAGGACTCCTTGCAAGAAGGAAGGTCTTGTGAAGCTCCGTCTAGAACCCTTGAAAGCTGAAAGCTAGATCATTATCCTATCACAAGGGTTGTGGTGAAGAATTGAAGAACAAGAAGAGAGCCATGGAGCCCTCAAGCTCTTTCCCAGACAGGATACTTCTTTCTCATAATGCTTCATTACTATACTCTGTTTGGTTGTTTCTTTTTCAGTTTGCTTTTCTTAAAAACAAACTCCATATCATTCGTTCCCTACCTGCGTGTAGGAAGACAGATAGTGTAGACACCGGACTGTGTGTTTTGGGTTGTGATCCCACAAGCTGTGTGGCAGCGGAGTGTGAGAGTGTATCACTCAGTTAGAAGCTGTGAATCAACGGTTGTGCGTTGGCACCATTGAAGCCTCACCTTGTTGTGTGAGGGGTGGATGTAGGTCTTTAGATTGAGACCGAACCACCTTAAAGATCCTATCTTGTGGTTTGCTTTCTCTCTTGTTCCAACGTTAGAAGCTTGATAGGACAGTCTTCAGATATCATGTGTGTATCTAGCTTCTTACCTTTTAACTAATATCTATCTTATTATCTGTTGTGGTTGACTTAATTTTTATTTCTACAAAGAAGGGCAAAAAGGGGCTGATCTATTCACCCCTCCCCTCTAGATCTGCCTATCACCACTCAACACGTGGTATCAGAGCTAGTCTCTCTGTATGTGGTCTAACGACCTTGAGAGAACTGGTGATATGGCAACTAAAGGTCCTATGGCCAAAGGACATTCCGTAAATAGGCCTCCCTTTTTTATTGGGACAAATTATCCTTACTGGAAAAACCGCATGCAGGTCTTCATTAGAGCCCAGGATCATGAAGTCTGACCAGTGATCAGCAAGGGACCATTTGAGCTGCCTCCGGACGAAGATACATGGACTAAAGAATAGATCAGGCAATCAACTCTGAACTGGGGTGCCAACCACATCATGCAGTGCTCCCTTCATCTAACTGAATACTCAAGGGTGTCAACTTGCGCCACTGCAAAAGAAATGTGGGACCGTCTTGAGGTAATATATGAGGAGACACAGTAGGTGCGTGCAACCAAAGCTAACATGTTGGTATCTAAATATGAGAAGTTTAGAATGAAATTTGATGAGTCCATTTCGGACATGTACGCTAGGCTAACCATGCTCACTAATGGCTTAACTGAGCTAGGTAAGACCTACTCTGAGCAGGAAATAGTAAGGAAGATTATGAGATCACTAACTCCTATTTGGCATACAAAGGCCACAGTGGTTGAACAATCAAAAGACTCAACTACCATCAAAGTAGAAGAACTCATAGGGTCCCTGATGACCTATGAGATGAATCTAAAGAACAAAGAGGCTGAGGTAAGTAAAAAGAAGCCTCTAGCTCTTAAAGCTGGACCAAGCTCCAAGGAGTTATCTAAAGATGAAGAGCCTTCAAGCAGCAACACCGAAGAAGATGAAGTTTCTCTATTGACAAGAAAGTTCAGAAGATTTCTAAGAAAGGAAGGTACATGCTTCACTAAGAAGAAGCCCCAGGTAAAAAGAGGTTCCAGGCCAAGACCTGAAAATGTTAAAAACTCTGAAAAGCTTGTCTGCTACTCTTGTAGGAAACCAGGACACATCATGTCTGAGTGTCCAGAAAAAGCTAAGAAAGCTATGCCCAGGTGGAAGAGCAAGAAGAAGCAGGCCATGGTGTGCACTTGGAGTGATGAAGAAGAGGAAGAGACTGAAGACAACTCCTCTGGGGAAGAAAAAGATGATTTCTGTCTAATAGCCAAAGGAGAAAAAGACAGTGAGGTGAGCTCTCCCTTTGAACATTTCTCTTCTGATGATTGGGAAGAAGCTTACTTCGAATTGATGGATAAGTATGAAGTGTACAGAAAAGAAAACAAAACCTTAAAGAAGAAGGTTGACTCCTCTGCCCAAGATAAAACTCTAAATGAAAAGATAATTTCTCTAGAAACTGAAATTGAAGATCTCAGAAAATTGAATGAAAATCTTGAAGAAGGAAGAAATGAGATGATAGACTTGGAAGATGAAAATGAAACACTAAGAGATGAAATTGATGAATTGAAACTAAAAATGCAAAGCTATATGAAGGACAACAATCTATGCAATGAGAAGTCAGAAGCCTTTAAACAAGTCAATTCACAACTGTTAAAAGAAAATGAAAAACTTCAGAAGGACCTAGCAGATAAACAAACTGCTCTTGAAAAATTTGTTGATGGAAGTGATAACTTGAACGCCCTGTTAGGAACCAAAATGAACTTCAATAGAGAAGGGCTAGGGTATGAGCCAACCAAGAAGAAAACTTTTGGGTTAAAAACTACCACCTTTGTTTCATCTTCCGAAGTATCAACCTCCAAAACAATACACCAAGAAAATGTTGAAAACAAGGGAAAAGAAAAAATAGGAGAACCGGTCAACAAAACTCCCAACAACCCAAAAAGGTTCACCAACAATCCCAAACAGGCAGACACCAGTCCAAGCCTCAGCCTGCACATCACAAAGGAAGAGACAGTTATAATGCTAGAATAGGTCAGAACACTCCCTGGAATAGGTCGACACCCACTTGGTCAAACTCCCAACAATGCTCTAGGTTTGCACTAACAAGTCGACAATTTCCAAACAAGAGGTCGACACATCCCTTATCCAGAGACAGTTATAGATGGACTGAACATTGGACCGGTCCAGAATTTACCTCCTATAGGTCGACACCTTCTTGGGTTAGGAACAGTTATGCTCCCTACAGTCACAGGTGCACTCAACCTCGACAACCTAGGCACTATGACACCTCTTATTCATCTAGACCAACCAACTGGAACAGATGGTCTAATCAACAATCCTTCTCCACCACTTCCAAAACTCATAAAGTCCAAAAGACTAAAGAGAAGAAAAACCAGAACTCTCAACAAAGCAGAGATGCTAAGAAAGTTTAGATTTCAAAATCAGTATTATCCTGCTTTACAGAAATGAAGAAATTATTGGGACCCAACTATCCTTGGGTTCCAAACATTGTCACTTAATTCCTTGTGCAGGAGTGTCTTGCAGCCATGCACAACCGTTGGTATCTTGATAGTGGCTGCTCAAGACACATGACTAGAGACAAAATCAAATTCTGTCACTTGGTTGAAAAGGAAGCTGGACATGTCACATTTGGAGGAAACAATAAAGGAAAAATCATCGATACATGTAAAGTTGGTAAGAACCCCTCCAACCCAATTGATAATGTACTACTTGTTGATGGTCTGGAGTATAATTTGCTGAGCATTAGTCAACTATGTGATAAAGGTCATACTGTAGTTTTTGACTCTAATGAATGTAGGATCTTGCAACCTAATTCAAAAGAAATCAAGTTTTCTGGTAAAAGAGTCAACAGCGTGTACATGATTGACTTAGATGACCCTACTCACATAAATCTTTATCTTGCAGCACCCAAATCTGAATTAGCTTGTTTGTGGCATCGCAGACTAGGTCATGTTAGTTACAATACTCTTCATAAATTGGTGAAGCATTCTATTGTCAAAGGTTTGCCTAAAATTAAATTCAAACTGAACACTAAGATTTGTGATGCATGTGCTCAAGGAAAACAGACTAGAAAGTCATTTAAAAGCAAAACTGAAAACTCATCATCTAAACCACTTGAACTAATCCATATGGACTTGTTTGGTCCAACCAAAATAGCTAGTTTAAGTGGTAAAAAATATGGTTACGTCTTAGTCGATGACTTTACTAGATTCACTTGGGTATTTTATCTTACACATAAAAATAATGCCTTTGATGAGTTTTAGGCACTGAATATGTAAGTAAAGTAAGATGGTAAGTTTAAGATCTTCAACATTATTTCAGATCATGGTGGTGAATTCGACAATGCTGACTTTGAAAATTTGTGTAGGACTGAAGGAATCATTCACAAGTTTTCATCACCACGGACTCCTAAACAAAATGGGGTGGTTGAGAGGAAGAACAGAACTCTCATAGAAATGGCACGCACAATGCTTGCTGAAAGGCATCTACCAAGGAGATTTTGGGCAGAAGCGGTAAACACTGCATGTTATATCATCAACCGCTGTTGTACCCGGACAATTTCCACAGCAAAATACCCAGAAATAAGGGTTCGGGAATTTCCTCGAACACCTTAAAGGCATGGGATACCCAGCCCCTCTGACAACCCAGTGGGCCCAACCAACGGCCCTAACATGTTATCCGAGGTGCACGGTGGCACTAGCAATCAATCGAAATCACTCCAGATTCATAAGTCACGGATTTTCTACGCGCTCTACAGGGCCACCCGGGCCGCCCCGGGGACACTCCGACTACAAGCCATGCCACATGGCACTCAGTGAAAAGGCTAGGGGCCTACCCCGGAACACCTTCCCTCAACCCTCCAAGGTCAAAGGGAGACCCAAATAGGTCAACCACAGGCTCAGGAGGCCATTAGTACGCTGTACGGCTCACACACGCGTGTTCGGCATTCTACCGAACACCTTGTGGGCGCACATGTTTCAACCCTTCTACACCAATCCACGGGCCACCCTGTGATTCCAGTACACCAATTGGGTCCTACGACGACCCCCCAGCAAGTCGGGGCCACCCCCGACCCTCAGACACGTGGCAACAAGCCACCGAACTTAGCTCTCGGGCCAGCCCGAGGCTACTCTGCTAACCCGTCGTACAATGTGGCACGTAGTACGAGGCAAGGCCCATGGGCCCAAGGTGCCTCCTCCCAGCCCCAACAAACTTCTACCCTTGGCCCTTGGCCAAATCCAAGGCTCGTCGGCCACCTACGCGGCTCGTTCGGCAACCCGGGGTGTGCCGGGCATTCGCCCGAACACCTTGCGAGCAGCCACTACAACTCAAAGAACAATGGCTCTCATGGGCTATTTCAACATCCCGAAACTTCATATCCCCCAAAGGATATCCCCAGATGATGAAGGAAGACCCCCGGGGGCCATCCCTCGGGGTTACGGCTTTGCCCGGGGACCGTGCGCCCCAGGGCATGGCCGCACCCCCGGGGAGGGCGAATTCCCCGGGGGGCCGCGCCCTCTCCTCAGCCCGGAGGCCCAACGGCCCTCCCCATTCCCGGTTCGTGCAAATTCGATCCGAGGTTCATGTAAAGTTTGTTCGTCGTACCAGCACGTAGAAGGGTCCGCGAAGATGGAGCCCCGGGATTACGCTAAGTCATATAGGTCAATCCCTCGATCTTCGTGCACAAGCAGCCAGTCCACCAGTGTATCCTCCCAGTATCCTTTATCCTCTTTCTTCTTAGCCAATTTAGGAACAAAAATAACCAAAAACTGAGTTTTATAGTGGTGGGACCACTCCCCCTCTCTCTCTTCTACCTGGTCTGCCCAAACCCCCCCTTGGGGAGGGGTTTAGGCAGACTAGCTTGGGCCTCCAAGCTGGTCTGCCTAAACCTTTGAATAATAATAAAAAATATTTTTAAAATTAAAAAAGAGGACCACTTTGGTCCGCCTAAACCCCCCCTGGGGAGGGGTTTAGGCGGACCAGCTTGGACCCCAAGCTGGTCCGCCTAAACCCCTCCAAAAATAAAAAAATAAGGGAATTTCCCCTCCGAAGAGGGGTTTAGGCGGACCAAACCAGCCCCTTGGGCTGGTCCACCTAAACCCCACCCCTTCCACTCCGACACACACACACAAACACACACAAATAAAATTCAAATAAAATAAAAATAAAAAGCACTATTTGGGGGTTTACCTGGACCAAGTTGGACCCCCAACTTGGTCCGCCTAAACCCCACCCCCACCCCTTCAACTTCTATAAATTGCCCCCCTTGCCAAAGGAGGAAAAAGGAGGCATATGGTATGTGAAGCACGGACGCACGGACGGACGAGCAAACTTCCCCGGCGTAATTGTTGCACCCTCGGATTCCCGGGGCTTTCGACAAGGGTCGGGAACGTGAGAAGACAAGTGCGCGCGCGGTTGGCTTGCTAGTCGGCTCACACACGTCGAGGGTATGTCGCACGTACTCCCCTCACGCGGTGTCTAGCCGTCTCATGTCAAGTTCACCCCCGGCCTGCCCGTGTACGACAACTTACGACACTTATGACGGTGATGAAGGGTACTTCATAGCACTGCGTCGGCCCTCGACACGGAACTGCGTGCCCACCGTTCACCTCCCAGTCAGCCGTCGGCCCCTCAGATTGACAAATCAAGTCTAGTCAGACCTTTGGCCCGGGAATCATAGTCCCGGGGCCGACCTTGACTTCCCAGCATGACAACACTCACCGTCCGAGACCCGGACCCGACCGCTCACCTCGAGCCGCATCCGACCTCCGCCAGGCGCTAGCCCGTGTCCGTTCTGGCCACCAAGGCAGTCGGACCTACACCAACTCCTCTGTAAAGAGTTCCAGTAAAATACGCGGACATCCGCTTCGCCACGCAATGACCCGGGGATCGACCCACGAGTCCGAATTGTCCCATGGCTTGCTCCAGTTGTACTCCGGCCATTTAGGCCCGCTTGTAAAGCCCATGTGGCTCATCATAAAATTAGTAAAATACATACTCCCATGTTCAGGCCCCCAACTTCCGACCCACACCCCTCGGTCTAACGTGTACCCCTAGCTGTTGAATGCACCCCAGCCCTTTACCCACGGCTTTAGACACATATACAGACTTTTCTTCAGCATAGAACGAAGGTATTCAGATTCAATCCGATGTAAATAAACACCGGTTGCTTGCGGCCGGTTGGGAAAGACGTCCTGTACACGATTCCTGTAATTACCTACGCACTCGCACCCATGGAACCCCTTCTCTCCACGTGTCACCCGATCGCCTGAGCCCACGTGCCGCGCCCTGGTGGCGCTTCCCCGGTCAAACCTTGGTTCCATGAGTGATTGTCGAGAGATCGACTGGCACGCCCGCATCTTGTCCGGTTAACCCTTATTCCGACACTTCCGTGGCATTCGACCCTTTCCAACTTTCCGTAAAAAGGATAGTGCCCGGTACCTCCGTGAGAGGCATGCATCCATGAGGAGGATACCCGGGATACATCAAAATCCCGTATTTTCCTTCACCGCTGTATCCCTTCACTCACCACGGTAATCGACATAAAAAACCCACGCAACAACTGCTCAATGGTAAGGCCACTCACCAAAATGACTCCATATGAGCTGCTAAAAGGTAAGAAGCCATCTCTCTTTCACATGAAAGTTTTTGGGTCAAAGTGCTTTGTTCATAATAATGATAAAAGAGTTCTGGACAAGTTTGAGCCCAAGAGTGAAGAAGGAATATTTCTTGGGTATTCTGACAAGTCTAGAGCTTATAGAGTCTATAATCTTAAGACCCTTTGTGTGGAAGAATCCCCTCACATCACCTTTGATGAGATTGATCATAACAACACTTGCAGGGAAGATGATGATGGGGAATTTGTGAACGTAAAAGGAAAAGAGGAACTTTCATAAGAGGAGACACAAGCAAATGAGTACCAAGGAGAACCAAGTAATACTCCAGTCACCGAAGCAGATGAAGGTAATACTCAACCTGATCTAAGAGTATTGAAAGACCATCCGTTGGAAAACATCTTAGGTAATCTGCATGACCGAACCAAAACTAGGTCTCATTTCAAAATTATGGATGAAATTGAACAACTTGCTCTTGTGTCTCAAACTCAACCCAAAAATATTGTAGAGGCCTTAAAAGATGAAAACTGGATCAATTTCATGCATGATGAATTAAACCGGTTTGAAAGAAATAAGGTATGACATCTTGTTCCTAGATCTCAAGAGAAATTAGTCATAGGAACCAAATGAGTTTTCAGAAATAAACTAAGTGAAGATGGAAAGATAGTAAGAAACAAATCCAGATTGGTGGCTAAGGGGTATAATCAAGAATTTGACACAGATTATGAAGAATCTTTTGCTCTTGTTGCTAGATTTGAAGCCATTAGAATCTTGCCAGCATTTACATGTTCTCATAAAATCAAACTACAGCAAATGGATGTTAAGAGTGCTTTTCTAAATGGTCTTATTAAAGAAGAAGTCTATGTAGAGCAACCCCACGATTTTAAATGTACATATTTCAAAGATCATGTTTATAAGTTAGACATGGCTTTATATTGCTTGAAGCAGGCACCTAGAGCTTAGTATGACAGACTAAGCTCATACCTCACTGAATAAGGATATTCAAGAGGTAATGTAGATCAGACACTATTCACCAAGAAACAAGGTAAGGATATCTTGATAGTTCAGATTTATGTGGATGACATAGTGTTTGGGTCCACTAAACCTCAAACGTGTGAGGAGTTTGCTAAACTCATGACCAATGAATTTGAAATGAGTCTAATAGGTGGCCTTCAATTCTTTCTTGGCTTGCAGATCAATCAAAGCAATGAAGGCTGTTTTATCAATCAAGCCAAATATGTGAAGGAGTTACTGAAAATGTTTGATCTGACCAACTGCAAATCATTAGGAACTCCTATGGGGACTACCACTTCATTGGATGCAGATGAACAAGGTATTCTTGTAGATGCAAAGAGGTACAAAGGTATGATAGGATCATTACTCTATCTAACTGCATCTAGACCAGATATTCAATTTAGTGTTTGTCTTTGTGCTATATTTCAGTCTAGTCTTAAAGAGTCCCACTTGACTACTATCAAGCGTTTTTTTAGATACATTGCTGGCACTCAAGAATTGGGACTATGGTATCCTGCATCTTGTGAACTTTCACTTATTTCATATTCAGATGCAGATTATGCAGGATGCAAACTGGACCGCAAGAGCACTAGTGGCTATTGTCAATTTCTTAGTGGGTGTTTGGTTTCTTGGGCCTCCAAGAAACAGCACTCGGTTGCCCTCTCAACTCCAGAGGCAGAATATGTTGCTGCACGGAGTTGTGGCACCCAAGTACTGTGGATCAAACACCAACTCCAAGATTATCTAATAGATCTTGGCTGTGTTCCCATTCTGTGTGATAACACAAGTGCTATAAATCTTGCAAAAAATCCATTCATGCACTCTAGGACTAAGCACATTGAAATTAGGCATCAATTTATAAGGGATGAAGTCCTCAAAAATCACTTTGACCTCCATTTTGTAGACTCAGAAAATCAGATTGTAGATATCTTCACAAAACCCTTAAGCAATGACATGTTCACAACATTAAGGAGAGAGCTTGGTCTATGCAGACCTCACTCCACTCAGGTTTGAGCTATCTATTCCTCCTTCGATGCTCTACTTACTTGTCTTTGATGTGATTGAAACAAGCATATCTGCTTTGATTTAGAACTGGTCCATTGGCTATATGAACCTTACTTTGAATGATGGTTACATTCAAGGGGAGCTTGTTTGCATTTCTGATTGTTTTTAGTTGAACATCATCCTATGACTGAATGGTATATTAAATGATGAGAAGTGGAAAGACAGGTCACGCTGTAGATTATGAAAAATCCACTTAATGGGGAATAAAACCCAAACTCAATTTCTAAAGCTTAAAAATTAAATGGCGAAAGGAAGAGCATGCGTGGGATGCTAAAGGAGAATGTGATCGCCAGAGGGGTTACCTCAAATAAGGAAAAGGATGATCGCGAGTACCTTGTGTTGTGCGGGGGAGATTGTGAACCCTTTCTTCCTCCTTCTACCGGCCGGCCGATGAAGGGGGTTCTTAGTCTTGATTACCTTGCAAGAACACACAAATCAAATAAAAGAGTGGATTAGCCAAAGGGTGTAGTATCAAAGTTCTAAGATTACGAAATTAATCAAATTGAACATGAACATGAACACACCTTGTGTGTTTTGGTTTTAAACCCCTAAGAGGAGTAACAAGGTTTGAAAAGTATGGATGCAATATGCTAAGTAACAATATGATATGAGGTCTAGCAAAAGCTAGAGAAAAAGGATGTAAGATGATGGTATGCTAATGAAACAACTAAATAACTAAAAAGGGAGAAAGAGATATTCTCTCTCTGCCGTGTGTGCAGTAGTAGAGGGGAAAGAGCTTCAATATGTATGATGGAACAGCGGCAAAGGATGAAGCCTGGAGAGGATGAAGAACCGTCGAGAAGAAGCCTTGGATAAATAACCTGCAATCAAGAAAAAAACACTCTTCTCTACGTTAGCTTTCTTCTGTTCTCTATTCACTCTCGTGTCTACAGCTCTGCTCTCTTGTGTTCTCTCCTCTGTTCTCTCCTCTCTCGCGCGAAGAGACCCAGGAGGGGTATTTATAGGGCCAAAAATCCTTGGAGAACAAGGATTAAAATAAGGTAAAGATCCTCCATCAAGAAACACCCTTCCCAGTCGAACACAAGGCTCAAAATGAGGAAGGAACCATTACTGGAAAGAAGCAGGCGAAAGGGAGACGGAATTGAAAATGACGACCGAATGAAGGGCGTCACTTGAAAATGACGACACATCCAAAGGCGTTAATTAGAATAACGACTCCCATCAAGTCATCAATTTCTGAATTTATTTATAGAAACAATTAACTTTCCTTATTTAAAATGATGAACTAACGCTTGTCGACAAGGCGTCACATAATAAACGCCTTCAGGAGAGACGTTAATTATACAATATTCATTTTATTTGAAATTCAGAATTTTCAGTAAATCCAGAAAATGACGCCCGTATCGGTAGTCGTCCATTGTTAAAAGAGGCGCCCCTGCCCATGCCGTCAATTTAAATAGCGCCCCTTATCAGGGCGTTAATTCTGATTTCCCAAGAAAAAAAACAAGGAATCATAATTAATCTATAAGAAATAGAAAAACTTCATATTAAATCAATATTGAAGTCCGCTTTGGGGCGTCACATGGTGACATGAGATTTACTCAACATAGCATCAATTTTAGCGTGTCTATAGCTACCCCGCCTTGGCGTCTGCTTTGCAAGGGAGTGAGACGGAATGGAGTGGAAGTGAAACAAGCGGAATAAGGTGGAACGAACTGATAAGTAGATGCCAAGGTGCGATGTGACACGCCTCTGACACTAAGCGTTGGAAATCTTTCCAAGATTCTGAATGAAACAACTCTGGACAATTCCGAGAAAGCATCGATCAGCTGGATAAAGGAGAGTAAACTAAATAAACAAAATGTGCGCGAGGGCACGACAGGAGGCACCATTGGAGAGCGGTTACCAGCCAATGTGGACGTGCTAAAACCAAGGTGGATTTGCAGAAAAGTAAAGTGAATTGAGATAAGGATCTAGCAAATGGATGGTTTTCAAGGGACCAGCCTCAGCGATTTCAAGGAGAATGAAGTACTTTATTTGGAATGGAATATCTCATGTCAACTCAATTAAGAACGAGCGACCTTCATTATTGGCGTAATATGAAGATTTTCATCATTAAGCTCAAAGTCCTACATGATGCATGCTGGGCTAAAGGAAAAAATTAAAACAAACTAAAATAAAAGATAATCAAGGATAATATTGTTAAGCCATCTAAATTTGGTCAAGAATCCAGATCTCTGAGCTGACACTGAGCCGAAGCCCGTTTGTCCACGCATCAACTCAGAAAGTGGATCCATCGTCCCAAACCTTGAATGACTCAACGGCCTATCCGTGTGATCAAGATTCCCCTGGAATTATCACTGTTTTTGATGAAGGGGAACTCAAATTCCAGGATCATCAGAACCACAAGGTCCTTGATATGTTATAATAGCGTAGATACCTTATAGTAACAATGCATACATGAATGCATACAGGAAGATGGTGATAACATGAGTATGTGGGAACTGAGAAATGAGGTGCAGTCACCGTGGGGCTTGGATGCCGAGGCCCAGTTGATGGGACCAAGAGCTTCTTAACATGCACTCAAAATTTCATTAGCCATGATATAAAGATGCATAAAGCATACTCAATAATATTGATTTGAATTTTAGAAAATTTTTTTGATTTATTTGGATTTTTTTTAGAGTTTTGAGAATTTTGGAATTTTTAGAATTTATTAAATTTTTATTGAAATTTTGAGAATTTATTGAAATTTAAGAATTTATTGAATTTTTATTGAAATTTTGAGAATTTATTGAATTTTTATTGAAATTCTAAGAATTTATGAATTTTTATTGAAATTTTGAGAATTTATGAATTTTTATGCAACGTACAGACTTTTGGAATGTATAGACTCATGGATGAAGAATAAATGTGTAGACTTAACATTGTATAGACTTATGGATGAAGAATAGACCTTTGGAACGTACAGACTCAGAGAATGTATAGACTTAGGTGGGTAGAATGTATAGACTCAGAGAATGTATGGAGAATTTATGAATTTTTATTGGAATTTTGAGAATTTATGATATTTTATTGGAATTTTGAGAATTTATGAATTTTTATGCAACGTACAGACTTTTGGAATGTATAGACTTATGGATGAAGAATAAATGTGTAGACTTAACATTGTATAGACTTATGGATGAAGAATAGACCTTTGGAACGTACAGACTCAGAGAATGTGTAGACTTATGAAATGTAGTGTATAGACTTTGGAACGTATAGACTTTGAGGAATGGAGTGTATAGACTTAGGGATGGGATGTATAGACTTGGTGAAGGAAATGGAACGTATATACTTGGTGAAGGATGTATAGACTTGGGAATGGATGGAACGTATAGACTTGTGAATAGAATAGGGATGTATAGACTTCAGAATGGATGAAATGTATAGACTTGTGAATAGAATAGGGATGTATAGACTTCAGAATGTGTAGACTTTGGACGTGCAGACTTTAAGGATGGAACGTATGGACTTGGGTGAGTGCAATGTACAGACTTATGAATGGAATGCTTAGAGTGTATAGACTTAGAGACTTTGCACCCACGATGCTCAGACTTGCACAACCTGCACTTCAAAGCTCAAAAGATCATTAGCTTAAAATATGATCATAAGTGCTTGATAAAAATAATTTAATCATGATATGACAGCACTTAAGTTCATGAAATAACCAAAGTAATTTACACGCACAAGCTCAGAAAATGACGACCCTTCTGGTCGGCGTCAAAACAAGAAATGACGACGTGCACTGAGGCGTTAATTACATTTAAAGGTTTAACTTGGAATTGGAATGCAAATGACGCCCTCCATGGAGGCGCCGGATAAATGACGACCCTGAGGCTGTCGTCAATTTAAAAAATGACGCCAAAGAGCGCGTCGTCAATTACCTGTTTTCGTTTCCATCTCGGAACTAAACTTCCAGCAAACTGTTTGATTCAAACTCAAACCATGATACCCGTTCATGTTCAAAACATTATAAAAAGGGTAACTCTTGGTGTTTTTCAAGCATCAAGACCATCGAAGCATAGAGACGAAGCTATCTTCTCAAGCAGAAGTAGAACAGAGCATTGAAGCTATTTTCTATCAAGCAGACAGAAGAACAGAAGCAGAAGAACCAGCAATACTGTCAAGATGATTAATCAACTGACGCAGCAAAGGCTTTCCAAAAATCCAAGGATGAATTTCCCAAGAATTTCTGAATTGCCAGGCCATATAAGTGAGAAAATCACCAAGGGCCAAGTAAGTGTTCTTGATGTTGAAGCTTTTATTTTGTACTGTCTTTCTTCATGTTCAAAATTTCTGATTATTATTCTCTTCTTCCTCTTCTTTCTTTTATGTTTTCAGGATTACCCCATTATTCCTGGTCCAAGAAGGTTTTTAAAGATCAAATGGCTTCCCTTGCTACTCTCCAAGCTCTCTCTAGACATGAGATCCTTCCTTGCTAAGTGGAACCTCCTAGGCCTCATCACTCATGCTATCCATTATAATGATATCCATCTTGATTGGGCTTCCATTAGAGCTCTTATAGAATTATGGCACCCTCACACCCATACTTTTCTATTCCCAACCTTTGAAGCAACCATCCTCCTAGAAGAAGTGGAGATGCTCTTGGGTTTGAAGAAGATGAAGCAAGGAGAGGAAACAAAGATGGCCCATATGACCAAGCCCAAACAAGCTCATGACCTACTTATGAGCCTTGTTCAAAGCTCAAATTTAGTAAATCAAATGAAGGCCAACAAGGGAATCAATCTTTTGAAGTTGGCTTCTTGGGTATATAAAAACATGGATAAGGCTCAAGGAGATGAAGGTCTTTTGGAAAGAGTGATGAAGGGGTTTGTCATATGTGTAGGTGGAGCTTTGTTATTCCCTTCATTGGAGGATCATTTAGAGGAACAACACTTGAGTGCAATAGCAAGCATGTGGGAGGGAAAGAGAATAGGTGGGGCAATACTAGCCAACCTATACAACGGGCTTACTTCAGCTTCACTAGGACGGCCCTTATTCGGATCAATGCTTCTTCTAGCATGTTGGATAGATTTACACTTTAAGTTTGATCCATGTCAAGCAAACCAAGCGGCCTCCAAAATTTTCTCCAAGAGTCCACTTCGGTATATGACAAGCTCATTGGGGTTATGTGAAAGAGTTACTAATAGAGTTCCCAAGCTCAAGAAGAGGAATGAATGGAGAGATTACTTCAAAACAATGCCAAAGAGCAATTTCACATGTACACCGGGGTTTCTAAAAACCCAAGAACTTCGCTCAAGGTTATCCTCCGGCATCGAGCTCCGTTTGGTTGGCGGGACCGACTTCGTCCTTTACAACGCACACCGATGCCTCCCACAACTCCGACTTCCCCGACATCTCTTCGAAGGAGCTTCTCACCTTCCTCCAATCAAAAGAAGAGAACTATGCTCAAGTGGAGACCATGAAGAAATCAGGACCATAATGGCTCAATGGAAAGTGGCACTTCTCCACAAATCCAAGACTCATGTTGAAGAAGAAGAGAACAAATGTAAAGCTTATGTACTGGCTCTCATGAAGATAAGGCCCACAGTGGCTTAGAATGTAACCAAAGATTTTCATGAATGCAATAAGAATTCCTCTTTTATCTGAGCCGAAGCAATGTATGAAAGTGATCAGTTCTGATATTTCAAGCAATTCTGTCTGATAACAAAGAGTTCCGGTCCTTCTGTTCTGAACAGCGCCCCTATCAACGGCGTTAATTACTTAAGACACGCCTCAGTTGAAGCCGTCCATTATATTTCAAACTCATAATTGACGCCCAAGGCACTGGCGTTTCTTAACTCACGTCTTTAAACAAGGCGTTAATCAATTCAAATTTTCAAATAATTTTTGAAATAATTCCTTAATTTCTTAGAAAACACGCCTTTACTCACGTCGCGTATTAAAGAATGGACCCCCGCTCTGTTCGTCGTCAAATTCAAAGGGTAATAATGATTCCCACTCACATCAATCAGTTCCCATTAATGCGTCTGACGACGATTGAAAATCCCCATGCAAATAATCATTGACGTCCAGCCTCAGGGTGTCAAAACTTGAAAACACGCCTTTGATTAAACCGTTAATTAAGAGATACACGACTTATATCAGGGCGTCAATTATTCTTGACCGCTAAACCCTACTTTCCTCCTTTCTTCTCCTTCCTCCGTTCATCCTCTTCTCTCTTTTGCAAAACCCTAACCGCAAACCCCCTCTTTCTCAACTTCCCATTCTCTCTCTCTCTACTCTCTCCCTCTCAAATCGATGGCTGGTGGTGGACAGAAACGGCAGAGGGTTATGGCCCCCGACGTGGTAGACTTGGAAGGGGAACAAGCCGGGGAGGGACTCCCTCCCGCGGCGGCCGAAGACGCACCGGCGGCGGTGCCCATTGAAGAAGTGGAAGAGGAGCACGGTGAAGACGGTGGAGGAGATGAAGGCGATGAAGACAACGAAGAAGATGAAGAAGGGGAGGAAGAAGAAGGAGGAGAAGATGAAGAAGACGATGGAGAAGGGGAAGAAGAAGGAGAAGAAGACGAAGAACCGCCGGAGGCGGCGGCGGTGGCCCCTCGGCCTGGGCAGCTCCGGCGGCCACACCAGCCAAGACAACCCCTCCGTGGGGGGTTGATTGGGCCCAAACGACAAAAGGTAGGCCCCCCTTATTCTCCATTTTTTTTATTTCTATTATTTCCCCATTTCCATAGCCCTCGGGCATGACAAAACCAGAGACACAGTAAAATGACGCCCCCAGGGGTGTCGTGAATTTAAATAACGTCCCAGAGAGGGTCGTTAATTTCATCTTTTCATTTTCTAAAAATAATTAATCGCATGAAAGAAACGCCCTGCAGCATGTCGTTATTTTTAATTTTATCATGTTTCGCCAGCATGCTGTTATTTCCCTATGATTTCATTTAAATTTAAAAAATGCATGTGTTTCTGTTATTTCAATTTCGCACATTAAAACCTTGAAACCCCAGGAAAACCACGCCCCCCTTCGGGACGTTAATTAGATAAGTAACGACCACAGGGTGGCCGTCAATTCAACATTTTCCAGAAATGTAATTTAGGATAGAAAATTACTTCATGAACCGCGCCCTTCCACCGGGGCGTTACTTAGATAACTGACGACCCAGGGTTAGGCGTCAATTCCGAATTTTTCAGATTTTTAGAATATTACTTTAAAAAAAAACGTCACCCACAGGGGCGTCACTTAGATAAACAACGACCATGGGTAGGTCGTCAATTAAATGAACGTACAGTATCACCTGAAACCTATTTGGAAATAACACCGCCCTCAGGGGCGTCAATCATGAAAACCACGACCCTCGGTAGGTCGTTAATTATCCAAACAGCAAATATCACAGTTAATGAGCTTAAATGAATTTCCACATGAAAACTTAAGCAAAAAGCTCTTTTATATGCATGCAGGGGCTGATGAGGACACGGATTTCCTGGGTCCAGGTTCGGGCAGCGTACTACGGACTCCCCGAGTTTCAGAGAGCTAGGATAGATGCTATGGGGTTTGGGGCTTTCCTTAGCATTGAGCCAGTCAGACCAGACCTGCCTTTGATTCAGGTGCTTAGGGAGAGGTGGGATAGGACTAGCAGGGCCTTCCTGATGCCGTGGGGGCATATGGTTCCTACCCTAGAGGATGTCACTAGGATCACTGGGTTGAGGGTAGATGGGAAGGCTGTGAGCGGGTTCACCCTACCCGACTATAGTGAGCTGACCCAGAGGCTGTTAGGGTTAGAGACGGTCAATGAGACGCCTAGCGAGTGTAGGACCGTCTTCCGCACCGACCTTACCATAGCTATGGGATTGGGGGACTCTAGGCAGAGATCTAGGGAGTCCTTAGAGCAGTTTTCACATAGATTTATAGATGGGGCTAGGGCTGCCTATTGCCAGGATCCAGCTGACAGGGAGAGAGCAGACAGAGATTTGAGGAGGTTTCTATTCTTGATGCTCGGGAGGCTGCTGCTCGACACGAAGGGCGATGTTATCAACTACCGCTTCCTAGGGATACTCGAGGACTTAGAGGGCGTGGGTAGATACGCCTGGGGAGCAGCGCTGTTGACGCACTTGATAGCCGACCTGTCCACGGGGACAGGTCGAGAGACGACAGTCAGTGGCTTTTCACCTTTTCTTCAGGTATGCATTTTTTTGGTTTCTTTTATTCTTTTTCTTTTATTATATGCATATGCATGGTTAACTAATGCAATGTATGAATACAGGTTTGGAGCCACTTGTACATGCCGATGGGACGCGTTGACTCACGGCCTGGAGATGAGGGGTCCTTCCCTCTAGCACGGCGCTGGCTACCGGTGGTGATCGGAGCCCCACTCGCCTATGAGTTACGAGTGTTGCGACGGGAGTTCCGCGACTTACCCGCCTCACTGGTACGCATGCTTGATGTGATGCAATTTTTTATGTTTTATTATAGAATGTGATATGATATGATGATTGATATGCATGCTTGTGAATGCAGGTGAGGTGGAGACCCTATGAGGGGATGACCGATGAAGGCCAGCCCAGGGTCGTAGCGGGCCGACCTTGTTTTGGGCATGAGCTTTAGGTTCATTGCCTGAACGAGATCGAGCCATTACGGCTTAGGCTGGTGATGAGGACCCTCGACCTACACCAGGAGTGGATCGAGGTAGGAGAGCCGCGAGGGATAGGCAAGAAGATGCGTGATCGCACGAAGGCGATCGACTGGAGAGTGCGGTTCTCGGACTAGTACGCCGACTGGCAGCGTGGCGGGACCCGGGTCACTTCACAGGCGACCGACAACTCCGAGTACCTCTGACGCTATTGGGAGGTTTACGCCGGCCGACCCCAGATGAGGGTCTTAGGGGTATGTATGAATGCACTTATTTCTAAATTAAATGCAAGTGCTTTGTATATCTATCATGCGACTAATACGTGATGAATGCAGGATGCTCGGGACATAGTGGCGATGGATGCACAGGCCCACCTACACAGCCTAGAGGCACAGCTAGCCACCACATGGGCAGACCTTGAGACCTTGGTTAGTGTTTAATTTATTCCTATATGCAAATGAAATTTTAAATTATTGATGATTAGCCACTGACGATCTCAATAAATGCAGCGTGCCCAGCAGGGAGCAGTAGGGAGAGAGACAGGAGAGGCCTCCAGCTTGAGAGGGCCTAGTGCAGAGGTGACTGCACCAGCAGAGCAGCTAGTAGGGGCAGTGGCACGGGCCGAGGCGGCAGAGCGCGACCTCACCTCACGGGTAAATTTCAAACTCAAACTTAACCTTGCATTAAATTATTTATGTGATATACTCATGAAAATCATTTCTTACAGACCGAGGAGCTCCGGGCCGCTCTTACTTGCATCGAGGAGGGACAGCGAGCGATGGCCACGCAGGTGAGTTATTTATTTTCAATTGTATGTTGCTTATTCCATGAATTATTGAATTATTGCATTAAATGTGGAATGATGATTTGTTTGAATGTTTGCAGTCTTCACAGTTACAGGCGGCACATACCCGGGCTGCCCTGGCCGGGACAAAGTTGGAAATCCGTGAGCAACGGGTCGTGGAGCTGGAGTGGGCCTTGAGGCGGCGAGAGGAGTGGCCTCAGGACGTGGCGGAGCTGCGAGTCGCCCTCGAGATGGAGCGGAGAGAGCGTGCTCGGGAGCGCGAGGAGCACCAGGCGGAGCGTGTCCGAGACCGTGAGCAGCACCAGGCAGAGCATGCCCGGGATCATGAGCAGCACCAGGCGGAGCGTGCCTGGGACCGTGAGGAGCGGTCAGCTTGCGATCGAGAGCTTACAGCCTTGAGGGCCCAGCTAGCCGTTGCACAGGAGCGGCTACGAGCCACCGAGGAGCGTCTTCAGCGAGGTCGAGAGCGGGCGCGAGCTGCAGGGTACAGCTTCACCAGCTCTACTTTTGTGGCGGGTTCCTCTCTCCGATAGAGGAGCGAGGCAGAGGAGCCGGCTCGAGCTCCAGCTACTTCCCGGGGGCCCATGCCCCCTCCACCAGCGCCTCGTCGGGAGGACGAGAGTGAGGCAGAGAGTAGGAGAGAGGAGGGTGGAGGCGAGAGCTGAGAGACTTACTTGTACTCCTCCACCCTCACACCTGTACTCAGACATTTATGATATATATATATATATGAAATTGAGATTTTGTTACCTGAGCACTTGTGTAGTTGTGTACTTGTACCTTCTTTTCTTTCTCGTCTTTTACTTTTACCCTGTGCTTCCACACTTGAACAAACACGTTAATTCATCTGTTTGACTTGGCCCCTTGCTCAATAAGCAAGGGATGTCTTCACTTTGACCTTGATAACGGGTCAAGGGGCCAAGCCTTTAATCAATGAAGGCGAATGATAGATATAAAATGCGTCATGCAAGCAAGCAAATGTAAACTGAAAATAAAAGATGCCCATACAAGAATGCAATCAAGTATATGAGAAACAAAGGGCTTGAAATTCCACAGTCATTTTTTTGTTATTATTGGTATATATGCTTTTTTTTGTTGAATTTTTGTTTTGAAAGTGACACTTAATTTTGAAAAGGATGCCTATTTAAAAATTTTTGTTTTTGGAGGCGAGTATGGTATAGAGCTTTGAAACCTTAACCATCATAATCTAAAATTCATTAGATTTTCTCAAGAGACTTAACAAAAGAGTCAACGTGATTTATACTTAGGCTTTTACTCATATTCTCTCGCAGCCCATCCTTCTTAGTTGGTCTTTGCCATTCTTCGAGTTCACAACCCACCATGGAGGGAGAAGAGAAGAATGATTAAGAAAGCTTACGAAAGGTTTTCAAGAATGAGGCACGCTCCTCCCCTGCCCTTATGCCTGTTGGGATTCGGTCTTCGGCTTAGGGAAATTTTGTTGCTCTTTTTGCCCTTATTCATGCATGCTTACGACCAAGGTTTTCCTTGCGGGGACTTTGCCCTCTAGACATGCTTTCTTTTATCATAACTTCCTTTTCTTTTCTTTTTTTCTTAAACAGATAAAGACCTAATTGTACTTGGGCTTTAAGCATTTGGTTCCCTTTTGGGCCCTGACTTCTACCTACTAGGGCGGCGGGCAGGCTTGGTTGGTAACCCCTAACTTATATTCCTCTCGTGAGCCGAAAGGAAGAGAATAGGTAAGGCTTTTACACTCTTGATTGGGTCGGACTTTCCTTGAATTCCAGGCTGCTCGAGTTTAAGAATAAAGCGTGTAGTGTGTGCGCGAATTGACCCAAGAGTTAAACCGTCGAGACTAAAGAAAGAATTAAGGATTTTGATTATTTCGGTGTCGTGGCCTATGTACTATACCAGCCTCCAAGATTTTCAAATTTTTTTTGTTTTGTTTTTGCTCTTTTTTCTTCTTGTTTTTTTTCTCTTTTTATTTTTCTCTCTTCTCTTTAAATTTTTTTAGGGGTAGTATTTCTTTAGATAGAGACCATTCCAAGGATGAGTTAGCTCTTCGCCTTCAGCATTAATCAATTTATAAGCGTTGCCAGGATAAACATCTTTTATAATAAAGGGGCCTTCCCAATTAGGTTGGAGTTTTGAACGTGACCCACCTGGTTTTACAAAGATTCTTTTAATTACCATCTCACCGATTTTGAATTTTCTCTCAATTACTTTCTTTTGATAAAAACGTGAAAGCCTATTTTGATAAATACGCGCGTGCTCGGCGGCGGCCAGACGCTTCTCATCTAGGAGTTCCAACTGGACAAGGAGGGATTCACGACGCTCATCAATAGAGAATTCTTTGTCCAATTGTACTCGCAGAGAAGGAACAAGAATTTCATAAGGAACTACCGCCTCCATTCCATAAGTGAGGGCGAAGTGTGTTTGCCCAGTAGGGGTACGAATGGAAGTGCGATAGGCCCAAACAGCTTCAACCAATTTTTCTGGCCAATCCACAAATTTGTTAGCCTCACACATTTTCTTGATAATCTTGATAAAAGTTTTATTAGTTGCCTCTGCTTGGCCATTGCCCTGCGGATAATAAGGAGATGAATGATGCAATGCAATGTTATACCTGTTGCAGAGGTCCTGAAGTTCCTGAGAGATGAATTGCGGTCCATTGTCGGTGACGATGGTACTTGGGATGCCGAACCTTGCGATGATATTCTTCATTATGAATTTGCATACGGTTGACGCTTTAATCTCCACGTATGCTTCCGCTTCGCCCACTTGGTGAAGTATTCCGTCGCCGTCAGTATGAATGACTTTGGTTTTGTGAGGAGGGTCGGATCACCAAGAGGTCCAATGATATCGAAAGCCCACATGGAGAAAGGCCATGGGGAGGACATAGGATGGAGTGAAGAAGCAGGAGAATGAATTTTGTCGGCGTGCAGTTGGCACTTAACACACCTTCGGACATAGATAGAACAATCCTTTTCTAGAGTGGGCCAATAGAAACCTAGCCTAAGGATCTTCTTAGCAAGCATCTAGCTATTGACATGACCACCACACACTCCTGAATGGGCCTCTTCCACAACTTTTCAAGATTCATCATCATCTAGGCATCTTAATAAAACTCCAGTGAGACCTCTTCTATAAAGCACACCTCCAATTAGAGTGTATCGCTGAGCAACCCTTCGGATGGCTTTCTTTTCTTCCGCTGTGGCTTCTTCAGGATATGATTGATCCTGGCAATATTTAGCAATTTCATAATACCACGGCTTTTCTTCATCATCCAATTCTTCTTCCAAGTCCAATAGCATGACCTCCTTATTCTCAATAATTCTGCCTTGCTCAATCTTCCTAAGCACCTCCTCCTTAATCCTAAGAAAAGATGGGTCTTGAATAGCGGGAATGAGCCGCTTATGAACAGTGATGGAATGGGAATTCCTTTCGGGAAGGAGAACCAAGGAAGATGCAAGAGAAGCAAGAGCATCAGCTAGAATGTTATGGTCACGAGGGACGTGAACGAAGATCAATTTGGTGAAAAGCTTGGTGTAAGCAGAAGTCAATTCTTGGTAGGGCTTGAGTTTAGGATTGAGCGTGCGGCACTTGGAGAGCACTTGGCGAAGAATAAGCTGACTATCACCTACAATTCGCAATTGGGTAACACCGAGTTGATGAGCGGCCTCCAGTCCGGTCAAAAGAGCCTCGTACTCAGCTATATTGTTTGTAACTGGAAATGCAAGCTGAGAGGCGAGCGGAATGGTGTTACCCTTAGGTGATAGAAGAACACTACCAATCCATTTCCCTTTTGAATTCAAAGCTCCATCAAAATGTAACGTCCACATCAAATCGGATTGATTGACGGACATTAGTTCCTCATCTGGAAACTCTGAGCGAACAGGGTCAAATCTAGGGAGAGGGTGATGAGCAAGATGTTCTGCTATGGCATAGCCTTTAATTGCTTTTTGCTGAATGTAGATGATGTCGAACTGAGAAAGGAAGCTTTGCCATCGCGCCAATCGGTCAGTGAGAACAGATTTTTCAAGAAGGAACTTGATTGGATTCATACGAGCAATGAGATGAACCTCGTGAGCTAAGAAATAATGCTTGAGTTTCTGAACTACCCAGACTAAAGCTGCACAAGTCTTCTCTATGGCTGAGTACCTCTGCTCACATGGGTTGAGAAGTTTCGACAAGTAGTAGGCTGCCCTCTCTTTTCCTTCTTCATCAACTTGGGCTAGGACAGCGCCTACAGAGTCATCCAGGACAGAAATATAAAGAACAAGCGGTTTACCTGGAACTGGCGGCCTCAGGACAGGAGGATTTGATAGATAACCCTTCAATCCGTCAAAAGCTGCCTGACACTTGTCATCCCAAATAAACTTGACTCCCGGCTTAGTAAGCTCGTAGAACGGCTTACATCTTTGTGAGTGCTGGGAAACAAATCGGCGAATAAATTGCAACCTCCCGATCAATCCTCTTACTTCTTTCAAATTCTGGGAGGAGGCATTTCTCTTATGGCCTTCACCTTGTTGGGATCAATCTCAATACCCCTCTTACTAACAATGAATCCAAGCAACTTCCCTGATGAAACACCAAACACGCACTTCTTGGGATTCATTTTCAAATGGTACTCCCGTGCTCTTTGCAAGACTTTAGCTAGAACCCCGGGATGCTCAATCCTTGTTCTTGATTTTACTACCAGGTCATCCACATACACCTCAATATAAATGTGGATCATATCATGAAAAATAGTCACCATGGCCCTTTGATAGGTGGCTCCAGCGTTCTTAAGTCAAAAAGGCATGACCACATAACAATAAGTTCCCCATGGTGTAGTGAACGATGTTTTCTCTTGATCCTCCTAAGCCAAGCGAATCTGATTATAACCTGAAAAGCCATCCATAAAGGAGAGAGTCTCAAATCTTGCTGTGTTGTCAATCAAAACATCAATATGAGGGAGGGGGAAGTCATCTTTAGGACACGCGCGGTTGAGATCCCGGAAGTCTATACAAATTCAAACCTTCCCATCTTTCTTCATGACTGGGACAATGTTAGCCACCCAATTAGGATAGAGGACAACTCTAACAAATCTAGCCTTATGCAGCTTATCGACCTCTTCTTTCATCTTTAATGCCATGTTAGGGTGGAAACGTCTCAACCGCTGTTTGACCGGGACAGACCCTGGCTTAAGTGTAAGCCGATGTTCAACGAGCGCAGGGTCTAGTCCGGGCATATCTTCATAACTCCATGCAAACGTGTCCTTGTATTCTTGAAGAACCAAAATGAGCGCCTCCTCTTCGGATGGCGGCAAGTTCTTTGAAATGAGGACGATCCTAGGGTCTTCTTCCGTACCCAGATCTATTTCTTTGGTAGGTTCTTCTACTGAGGCTGATGGTTCATCAAATCTCCTCATGTCACTAGCAAAGGCATCAGCCTCGTCCTCATATTCTTCGTAACTTTCATCCCCCTCTTCAACAGGGTCTTCATCATTCATAATCTCATAGACACCAAAACCCTCATTAGAAGCATAAATATCCTCATATTCTATCTCTGGCAGGATGATCAGATTCTCCACAAATTCGGGGATGGCTAAGCAAGCCCGACATCTTCTATCTAACTCCAACAAGAATCCATGGGGAATCTGCTTACCCTTGGATTTCTTATGTGAAGCTACCCCATGATTCTGAACACTAGAGGAGGAGGAACAACTAGCCTGATCACTAGAATTCAATAAAGGTGAAGGAGGAGAGGAAAAAGCGGGTACAGAAGGGGATACAGACGAAGACCCCTCGCCGGAGGGGTAAGGGAGATCACTTAATGAATCCGGAAAGAGCGGCCCCGGAATCGGGACACTCTCAGGAAGAAGATAGGAAGTCTCCTCAATGGAGATGGATTGGGAAGTTTGAATTTTGGCGTTTTTTTTTCGTTTTCAAGGAGAAAGCAATGGGAGGTGGAAACAGGGGGGAGCGTTGAAATTGAAAGTTTGGTGAAGGATTGAATCAATGATGTCCCACGCGGGGGTGTAATGGAGAGTTTGGAAAACTGCTCGAGGAGCAAGGGAGGAATTGGAAGAGAAACTTGTAGTGAACTTGGAGAGAAGTTTATTAAGACCGCAGGCGGCCTAGGGATATCTGAAAAGAACACCCGATCAATCAAACGGACAACAGCCATCGGGTGAATGGATTTGGTAAAGAAAAGGCCGGCCCACAGCCTGTCTGCATCGAAACCCTCTTCAAACGGCACATCGGGTTCACCAGTATCTGAATAGTCACTCAGAAGCTGCCTCTTGTCTGTAATTACTGCTGGCTTCTCAATCAACTCATGGATTAGTGGCGGCCATTCTGGATCAGTCGGCATGAACAAGCGGCTCAGAGCAATAGAGATATCATTCATGTCAAACCACCTATACCAGTCACATTCAGGATCATCCATTTCCTTCGCTTATCTGGCCTTAATGACTCCAAAGCTTTATATGTGGCTAGTGGCACTATATGGCGAGCAAACTGCCGTGCATGTACGTCTTGACAATCCAGCATAGAAGTGATTACTGTAGTATGCTCATCATCATTCTGAATACCTCCTGTTACAAAATGTGTTTGAAGGGTCCATGTAAGAGGTTGCCGGTCAGTCTTGAGAGTGGAAGTCATAATGGCCCACGGTTCTTTTTCATCTTTGCTTGGTGCTTTGTATCCGAGGCCACCTTGGAGAATCATCTTTTGAGGCTTGACAGGCTTAATTCTCCCTTGGATATTGGCACCCAAGCCTTTACCAGTTCGGTACCCCATCTTCATTAAAATGTTCCATCGGGCGTATTCATCAAACCTTTCTTTTTCTTGCCTTGGATAGCTGTGTGGAGAAAGGGGTTGAAGGAGATGATGACCTCATCGGGTCTTGCCGCAGATCGGCAACATCCAACACTGAGAGCAAAGGCATATTGGAAGGCCACATGGAGGGCACTGATGTTGCAGAATGTATGTCTTCAGTCAGCAAGATGGGCATGCTAGTCACTTTAATGGTACGTCCTTTATGTGGAAATTTGATGCATTGATGATTCGTGGAAGGCACGGCATCCAGTTCCTGAATGTAAGGGCGGCCCAAAATACCATTAAATGTCGGGTCCATATCCAAAATATGGAAATCTACCGTGACTGAGACTGGACCCAAACCGACTTTCAGAGTAATCATTCCTAGTGGTGGCTTTCTTGTGTTATCATAAGCTGTGACTGTTATAGTGGACGGCCGAATCTGACTCTCCGGAATGCCGCACATCTTTAAAGTGCTTGGTGGCAAAACATTAATGGATGCCCCAGTATCAACCAAACATTGCTTCACGGCTATTTTGTTGATATCAATGGTGATGCACAGTGCTTATTTCCTGGCCGGCTGCGGAGCCAACTCATGTTCATAAAAAGTAATAGCCGGCTGATTGCTAACTGGGTTTAAGACAGTAGTAACATGTTCGGCCGGGATATCTTCATTCACCATTACTTTTAGCAGGTACTGTTTCAAAGCTTGCTGATGTGTGACAGATCTTTTAATCAGTTCCAGAATAGAAATACGGGCCGATGTTCTATCCAGATGCTTCAATAAATCATACTCGTGCCCTGTGTAGATTCTTGTTCTTGCTCTCCTTGTTCTTGTGGTGGCTCCTGCTCCCGCTAGGGAAACACTCGTTGAAACATCCGTCCGCTATGGAGCACCATCGTTCTTTGCGCCTCTGTCGGGACCGGTGTGGGTAAAGGGGTGGAGGAAGTAGAGGGAGTGGTGCTGGGTGTAGGCGCAGGGTTGGTGGAGGAAGGGTTCTTATAAGGGGCCTCGCGGCCGTGGATTATTGGAATGAGGTGATGGTGATTGTGTAACAAGAAGGGGCCTTGGAATCATGGTGGCGGTAGATGGAGGTGGAACGGGAGGGGCGACGGCTGTCGGCGAGGTACGAATAAGAGGAGGTCTGTTTGGTGGAGGGTTTTGGGGTGATGGAGAATTTGTGGGTTGGCGCAAAAGAAGGGGACGTGAAGGGACGATATTGGCATTGGATGGCCCAGGAGTGAGGGAGCGTATAAGGGACGTTGTGGTTGGGAAGGAGGGATAGGCTGGTGCCTTCTTATCAGTGAGGGTGGTGGATTAGAATTCTGATTAATAGCCCCGACAGAGGCGTTTTCATTTCGCCAAATTTTTCCTCTCTCCACTTCATGGATCGAGGTGACAATATTCACTTGCTGATTTGGGACCGGATGCTCCGGTAGTGGATTATTAACAATCCCCATATTGGGTTGGGGAGCAGGAACCTGTTGTTGTTGTGGAGCTTGTGGTTGTCCTTGTTGCTGATGCTGTTGAGCTGCTGGCTGCCGAGGAGGCCTTCGGACTTTTAAAGAAGCAATGACCTTCCTCATTTCATCCCAATCAATATCACCTTGATCATTCATGTCATGTATGTAATCTTTGAAGTGAAAGCAATGATCGATATTGTGCCCTGGTTGTCGGTGAAAGACGCAATACCGGGATGTATCCACATGTTGGGGCCATATTGCTCTTTCCTTTGGCAATGTGAGCAGGTTAGCGGCCATGAGGGCATTAAAGATATCCAATAAGCTTTCGGGAAGAGGGGAGTACTGTGCCCTTCGGGGGCCCAAAGGCCTTCTTTGTTGAAATTTTTGTGGTGCATAATTGGCCGGTGGGGGCACTTGGTGATATTGTGGTGTTTGATTTGGTGGAGCAATGTGGGGTTGTTGTTGAGGAGGTGGAGGAGGCCGTAAGGTCTGAGGAGGGTTGTTATTTGGCTGGTGGACTTGATTATGGAAAGCGGGCTGTTGTGGTGACGGCCCTGGGTTTGAAGAGTGGCGGAAGGGTGTGGAATTGCCAAACGCGCTCACCTGCTCGTTAGTAACGGTGCCTTCAGTGGTCGCACCAGTATTGCCAATATTAACATTCCTCTTTATCACCTTCGGCCTAGGCTCAAACATGCCCATGATTGGCGAATCCTTCATTTGCGTCTGAATATATCTAGCTCTTTCATAGAGCTCTTCCATAGTGCTTAGTTTATTCATGGCCAAGATATGACGGAATTGTGGAGTAGAATTTGAAATAATCATTTTGACTTGCTCCGTCTCTGACAATGTGTCTTTCAATTTCTCGGCCATGGCCCTCCATCTGTCAGCAATAAAACGAAGTCCTCCTCGGGCTTCATCTTTTCAGCAACCAGATCTGTAACTGACAAGGAGGGACCCACACGGTCCTTGTATTTCTGTAGGAACTTTCTTTGAACAGCATCAAAATCGCCAGCATCAGCCGGCTCCAAGGAATAAAACCATTCAAGCGCCGGACCATCCAAAGACCGCCTAAAAGATAAGCAATGAAGTCTTATTGCCCTGCCAGAAAGATGCTTCATACAAAAAGTCTTTCAAATGGATGTGCAGGTTATCCATGCCATTATACCGTCGAAAGTTGGGCATCTCGGGCGGTGGAAGGTGGAAAACCGGCAACGGAGGAAGCATAATTTCGGGAGTGGCATTTGATGTGGTGACTTTTCTAAGATGCTCCTCCATACTGGCCAGCCTTTGGAGGAGCAAAGTATGATCATCAGACTCGGCTGGGGCCGGTCGGAAAGAATATGGATTTGGCATAGGTGGCGTAGGCCTCCTCAAGATTTGGGAGCAGAAGGTTGCTGAGGCCTAGCAACAGAATGACTTACCGGTTGGGCCGGCATAGTCATGACCGGAGTAGGGGGGCGCGAGGGCACCCTGGACGCGACCGCCTGGTCATTAGGAAAATTGGTAGAATGACCATCCATGGCCTGGGGAGGATTGGAGGATGAGGGGATAGACTTTCCCTTCAAAGCGGCTTGAACCGCATAGCGCTGGGAATCATCCAGCTGGGAAAGGACCTTGAGAACATCATTAAAATTAAGGGAGGAGGGAGTATCCCCAGAGGTGTTCAAAGTGGCAGGCTGAGCCTGGGAAGGAGGGTCAACCTCCGGAAGAGTAGAGTCCATCATGTGGACATGCGTAGGAGAGGGAACATAGTTCCCATCACAGTAAAGAGGATTTTGAGACGGATTCTCATTAAACGAGTCAAAATGACCCTCCTCATAGTCATCATATGTGTACCCGTAGTTGGCCATGTTGACGATTTTACCTGAACGCAATTTCATGCTTAAGGAGAAAGAGATGAATGTCTCACAATAAGATATAACCCAAAAGATATCACCTTTTCAAAAGAAACACACAAGTTGTAATGAGCGCAAGATTTTAAGATTTCTCTTGGAAATTAGGGTGGATTCAATATTAGGTACTTTCTTTCGAAGGTGGATCCTGGTTGAAAATTTGGGTATAATCTCCGGGTATCTAGATTTTCTCTCCTTTCCAACGAATGGGTCAACTATACTCCGGGTACTTCAATGGTACAACCTGCCTAGCGTCCGTGAGGGAATCCACGGGTGCGAGGACTTACGGAGGCTTGGCTTAGGAATTTCCGGTCCAAAGAGACGGAATGCTCAATGGAGGGTCCTTCCTTCACCAAGAGGGGTGAAAACTCCTAACAAGTGTGGGGAGAGGAGGTCTCCCAAACCGTATGCCAAGATGAATGCAAACAGGTGATATCAATCAACAGATATGATAATCAGATAATATCAGCCAAATAAACAGACAGGAGCAGCAGTTCTGTGGCACAGAACAAAATGACGACTCAGATGGGGTCGCCAAATAAATAAATAACGCCTGGGATGCAGGCGCTAGTCACTGCAGGCAGTGAGATCGCAAATGACGCCTTGGGGTGAGGCGTTAAATGATGAAGAGACGCCTCTATAAAGGGCGTGAATCACAGTGAACAGTAACCAGGAATAGTAATAATGCAAATGACGCCTTACAGTAAGGCGTCCAATTATAAAATGACGCCCGGGGGTTAGGGCGTCAAAACCAATGAACAGCGATCGGGGAGCGGGGACAGGAATAGTAATAATGCAAATGGCGCCTTTCGGCAAGGCGTCTAATGAATAAATGACGCCTCTGACAGAGGCGTGAATTATAAAATAACGGCAGCACCAAGGGCGTTATTTCAGCTCAATGAATCGAAACACTGATAGTCAACAGAAAACAGATTTCTCATTAAACAGATGATATGACAGATGCTATGGGGGCTCCAAAATGGCCTAAACAGTGGGAGGTGTGCACGTGGTGCACAATAGGAAATGTGCTACGTGGAGCACAATGGAGGGGTACGCGAAGGTACCAATGGGAGGGACACGCGAGGGTGTCAATGGGAGGGTGCTACGTGGAGCAGAATGGAGGGATACCGAGGGTACGAAAGGAGGGACACGCGAGGGTGTCAATAGGGAGGGTGCTACGTGGAGCACAATGGAGGGGTAATCAAACTAAAAACAAAAGAAGTCCCACCGTGATCGCCAATTTGTAGATTATGAAAAATCCACTTAATGGGGAATAAAAACCCAAACTCAATTTCTAAAGCTTAAAAATTAAATGGTGAAAGGAAGAGCATGTGTGGGATGCTAAAGGAGAATGTGATCGCCAGAGGGGTTACCTCAAATAAGAAAAAGGATGATCACGAGTACCTTGTGTTGAGCGGGGGAGATTGTGAACCCTTTCTTCCTCCTTCTACCGGCCGGCCGATGAAGGGGGTTCTTAGTCTTGATTACCTTGCAAGAACACACAAATCAAATAAAAGAGTGGATTAGCCAAAGGGTGTAGTATCAAAGTTCTAAGATTATGAAATTAATCAAATTGAACATGAACATGAACACACCTTGTGTGTTTTGGTTTTAAACCCCTAAGAGGAGTAACAAGGTTTGAAAAGTATGGATGCAATATGCTAAGTAACAATATGATATGAGGTCTAGCAAGAGCTAGAGAAAAAGGATGTAAGATGATGATATGCTAATAAACAACTAAATAACTAAAAGGAGAAAGAGAGATTCCTCTCTGCTGTGTGTGCAGCAGTAGAGGTGAGGAAGCTTCAATATGCAAGAGGCTGCAGCAAAGGATGAAGCTCAGAAAGGATGAAGAATCGCCCGAAGAAGAGCTTGCTTGGACGAAGAAGGACCTGCAATCAAGAACAAACTCTTTTCTCTCTGTTAGCTTTCTTCTGTTCTCTTCTCACTCTCCTCTCTGTAGCCCTGCTCTCTTGTGTTCTCTCATCTCGCGTGAAGAGACCCAGAGGGGTATTTATAGGGCCAAAAATCCTTGGAGAACAAGGATTAAAACAAGGTAAAGATCTCCATCAAGAAACCCTTCCCAGTCGAACACAAGGCTCAAAATGAGGAAGGAACCATTATTGGAAAGAAGCAGGCGAAAGGGAGACGGAATTGAAAATGACGACCGAATGAAGGGCGTCACTTGAAAATGACGACACATCCAAAGGCGTTAATTAGAATAACGACTCCCATCAAGTCGTCAATTTCTGAATTTATTTATAGGAACAATTAACTTTCCTTATTTAAAATGATGAACTGACGCCTGTCGACAAGGCGTCACATAATAAATGCCTTCAGGAGAGACGTTAATTATACAATTTTCATTTTATTTGAAATTCATAATTTTCAGTAAATCCAGAAAATGACGCCCGTATCGGTAGTCGTCCATTGTTAAAAGAGGCGCCCCTGCCCATGCCGTCAATTTAAATAGCGCCCCTTATCAGGGCGTTAATTCCGATTTCCCAAGAAAAAAAACAAGAAATCACAATTAATCTATAAGAAATAGAAAAACTTCATATTAAATCAATATTGAAGTCCGCTTTGGGGCGTCACATGGTGACATGAGATTTACTCAACATAGCATCAATTTTAGCGTGTCTACACACGCCTGTCAGGAAACTCTCTTCATGCGTGAGGACAGGCCTCCGCCAAGAACCATGAGTCAGAAATGCATGTTGACAACTGCACAAATGATTTCTAGTGCATAAGCATATTTAAAGCTTTAGCATCCCATAAAGAACATCTCTGTGGCAGCAAAGAGATAGAACCATGGTTGAATGATTGTCTGAAAAAGGAAAGTCAGAGGCACTGGCAGTAGAAGCTGGTAGGTGTATTTCAGAAATGAAGTCTCACAGAAACTGGCTGAGCATAGTTCAATTGAACAGTCATGTGTCAAGACATGTAGGACAAAATTTCTTGAAGAGGTCGACACCCTACTGGTATGTGTCAGGACATGCAGAATAATGTCTGCTGAACAGGTCGACTCCCTCAAGTCTTGTGTCGAGACCTACAGGATAAAGTATACTGTACAGGTCGACACCCTACAACTATGTGTCAAGACATGAAGGACAAGTCTGTTGAATAAGTCGACACCCTCCAGTAATGTGTCGAGACTGTCTCTCAACCGCACTTGGAATTGAAGATCAAATGGAGAGCCTTCTGATTCTTTCTACACATTGCTTCCTTCATTTCCACCTCAAATCTTCTGCCTCTGAACCTTCACTTTTCACCGAGCATTAAGTGAGCGGGAGTTGAGAATGTTTTCATTCATCTATACAACCCTGGGTGAGTTCATGTGTATTACTCTTGTTAAAGAAATGATTTCTTATTTATAATCCTCATTTTCGTTAATCATTGTGTTGAGTTTAACCAATCTTGCACTCACAATAAGATTAAAACATTAATCAAGTAATTGAAAATGTTCATTGCCTAAGCGTCTGAAAATTCTCAGCATATAGGCTTCTTGGTGTGTGAATTGACTGGCATGTATTGTCGTTAAACAAATTACCTAACTTGAAGTCAATTGGAGAATACGCCTCTTAAAAACCATACTGCAATAATTTCATAGCAATGACTTCATCTTCAGAGAAATTAGATCCTCCATCAATGAAATGAAGGTTAATCTAGTCACGATGAAGGCTGTCAACTCTGCTCGGAAAAAATTCAGAAAGATGAGCTACATTGAGTAACCAGAGACTCTGGCGTCTAATCAACGTGTTTCCTTGAGTCAAAAAATGAATACTTTATCGGACTATTTATTAAAATTAAAAAAACATGGTTTGGGGTTGACTCTACACCTTGCTTCAACACAAAAAGGTTTTTGTTTAATTTCAATACCTGCTTATCCTCATTTTCCAATCATGCCTTATGAAAGTGATGAGTAAGCCAACTGGGCTTGGTTCCATTTTCTTTAACTTTCTCAAATATTTTAGTCATATTATTTGTTGCACAAACGGTTTCTCTCAACCCTTCATTACTCAAAAATGGGCTTATAAGCATTAAATCGTTCTGGACTTAACTTAGGGGTATATACGCCATTTCTTATCTAAGGGGTGTTATTTCAAAAAGCAAAATCTCAACTTTCCTTATTTAACTCACGGTGAAAATCGAATTCTTACCTTTTCTCATTTCAACCCTATTTCACCATCACCATCACTCTCCGACGACCCGGCACATCCTCACCTGGAGGTCGACGCCCTCGTTCCCTCTCTTTCACCTGTGAAACCCTCTTCCCAGCTAGCTCCAGCTGCCCTCCGTTTCCTCACCTCCCTTTCTTCTAACCTCTCCATGGCTCCTCCGGTCACCCACGGCAAGAAGAAAGACGCGGCTTCATCCAAGAAGGCCGCAGCCTCGAAAGCACACATAGAGGGGCGATCCAAAAGCATTAAGGACCGCCCAGCTACAGAACCAGCTAAGAGATGAGCTACCGAGGCCCAGGGCTCGAACAGTAAAAGGGTTTCACCGCCGCAACCAAATCCCAAGCGGCCACGGCTGTCCGCCAAAGAAAAAGGGAAGGCCAAAGCTCAGTCAGTCCCTCTGAAGCCCAGTACTGCTGCCTCTGTCAGGGAAGACGACAGTGATCCCACCAGGATTCTCTTCCCTAGGTATGTGGATTTTGATGACCACAAGATGGTTGAGTATTTTCCTGAACTACTGCCGTTATTTGAGTTCCAAGGATGGGGACGATTTCTGTCCAATCACAGCGTATACTACCCATTTTTGGTTCAACAGTTCTACCAGAACTTATTTTTTGATGAAAACAAGAAAGTTCTTCGGATTGAGGTCAAGGGGGTCTCCATCAAGCTTACAACCATGCTTCTTCATAGGGCTTTACACATACCCCAGGATGGGGAAATAGAATCTGAGGTTTAGATTGACTTGTAGTCGCCTACACCATTCTGACAAGAAAGCCTCGAGACCCTCAGGATGCTACCCAGCTACTTGTCAAATCCTTTGACACAAACCGGTTTCCCCCTTTACAGCGACTTCTGCATCACATTTTTACTACCATGATTACCCCACAAGAGGGTGGCAGAAGTAGACTTACAGAGACCTAGAGGTTCCTATTTTACTACTTGTTCAACAATTACCATGTTTGTATACCTGAGATCATGCTCCATATTATGGACAGTTGCACTTACAACCGGCGTAGCCTGCCCTATGCCGCACATCTAACTGCTATTTTTCAAAAGGTTGGCATCCCTCTTGATAATGAGAAGTCCATATCTATCCCCAGGAGCAATGTCTACAGCATGAGGTTCATAGAAAATTACATGCACTTCAAAAAGGAAGGTGACAAACTTGTAAGGAATCTGCCTAGACATCTACCTGACCCTCCATAACAGCTAGCTCCACAGGGACAGCCTGCACAGGAATAGCATGCACAGGCACAGCCTGCACAGGATCACCCAGGATAGGACCAGCCAGCTTCAGATGCACAGTTAGATTAGCATGAGGAAATATTCCATGCAGATATCCACTTTGAGCAGTCTCCTCAGTAGCAGCAGTCTGTCGATCCCATGGACCAGCCTGGGATGATCATGGCTTTTGGCATCCAACCTCCTCTGTCTCCGGACAATGAGCCTACAGTGTTCAGTGCAAGAGATGCCCCTCCTGAATTTCATACAAAGGCCTCCGCCTCACGAGGTCCTACTTTTGGTGCCACTGGCAGTCTCATGGACATTCACCCTACACTTATCCAATTTCTCACTGCTCAGTTTGGGAGCATTAACTCCTCCTTTCGACAACTCAGCTTGCAAGTGGACAGAATAGAAGCCAACCAACTCCACAACGAGCAAGTTCAAACCAGCAGATGGGCAAAATTTGTGCATGATAAACACAGGTCAGATGCAAAGTTGTACAACTTCATGAACTCAATCGTCAATGTATGCCAGAGAGCTGGGACAATAATGAAGAGGCTCAGGCAAATTCACCTTGAAACCCAGAATAAAACTGCAGACATGGTGAAGCATGCATATGACATTCGAGAAGAGCAAGGTGATATCAACATTAAGTGTGCCAAACTGATGGACTCCTCCAATCAGCTAGCTGAACAAGTGGCTGGCACAACTACATCTATCCGAGCACAAGTGGCTGGAGCAACTACATCCATCAGAGCACATGTGACTGCAAAGACCAACAGATCCATTGGTGCCACCTCCAATCTGGAGAGAACAGTTAATGCTACTTCTTCCCGACTACTGGATGCCTCCCAACGGCTGAAAGGGAAGATCTACTCTGACTCCAACAAGCTACTAGATGCCTCCTCCAAGCTTGCAGAAACTGTCCACACAGACACAGCTCGAGCAAAGCTGAGGCCAAAATGGATGTGGTGTATAACAAACTGGATATGGTCGGTACTGAAATCTTGGAACTCATTCGACTGCATAAAGCTCAACTCCAACCAGCCCTGCAGGATGCATGTGATGATTGGTGCACTCCTCCTTAAACAGAAGCGACCTCTTCTCATTTTCCACCACAAGGCTCCCAGCAGAGGGCTGAAACAGAATTCATATGTGAAATGATTCATGGCTGGCTCAAGGACATCAAGGAAAATATCAAGTCTTTGCACCAGTTTGTCAGACAAAGGGATGAGCAGCTAACTCAGAGTGTTGACTCTCTAGCAACAGCAATCTCTCACATGCAACATGACTTCCAAGAGGCACAGATCCTTCACTTTGCCAGTTCTAGCTCCATGCCTCCACCACAGCAGTCTCCTCCTTCACCCCCTCCTTGCTGATGACAAAGGGGGAGAAGTACTGAAGATCTTCTGAGAAGACAAGCATCATCTAGCATCTAGCATGTAGTTAGATTTTTCATCTAGATTTTAGTTTTTGCATTTAGATTTGCAATGTAACTGCTTGAGCACACATCTTTGCTTGATCTATACAAAACCATGGTTGATCAATGAAACAAGCTATTTGTTGTGTTGTTGAAAAATGATATATGTTGAAAAATGCTAGCATTCAGTTGTTGTGTGAATGGATGAATCTCACTTGGCCGATGGCTCCTCAAAACCAATTTGATTGTAATGCTATATGAATGCTTGGATATAATGATTCATGGTCGTCATCATCAAAAAGGGGGAGAATGTTGTGTCCCCTGATTTTGATGATAACAGATCATAAATCATTAATAGATAATTGAGGAATATCTAACATATTTTTGCTTGATGAATTGACTAAACTAGTGCAGGAAAACTTCTCTAAGTGATGTCTCGACACGGCCTATTTATGTCCCAACACATCTAGAAGAAAATGTGTTGAATCTCCAACGTTTGAGCTCCGGCATAAAAAGAATGTGTTGACACATCTGACCCATGTCTCGACACCTCCAGAAGAAATCAAGCTGAAGCCATTCTGTCTGGTCTCTGGACTCACCGATGTCTCGACACACTGAGTGAAAAGTGTCGACACATTCGCGGGATAATATTTGCACATGGCTCTTCTGTCTCGACACCTTAATGCAACAACTCTACACATGAAGCACATGTCTCGACACCGGTTGGTGATGTCTCGACACAGTCATGATGTCATTGCAGAGCCAAGCACATATGTCCCGGCACAGCACTGTGGATGTCTCGACACATCTGCCATGGGTCTTCAAGATATTCACTAGATGTCCCGACACACTGTGTGCAAAGTGTCGACACATCAACATTCAACCAGAACGAGTTTGAAACTGGCAGAAGCTGTCTTCAAGGTTTTCAATGGGATGTCTCGACACACTGAGAAGAAAGTGTCGACACAATTGGTTCGACCATAACGGATCTGAATCTGACGGAAGCTGTCTTCAAGATCCAGAACTTAACCCAGAGGATCCGTTTGCTCTGGAAAGAGACGTCAAAGTACTACCTCATTAGAGGACTGTGTCTTGGCAGAGATATCCTCTGAAGAAGATCGTACCTTTGCTGCTATGGTCTCCTACCTACCCACATATCTGCAGACTTGACAGAAAAGGAGTCAACTATGCAAATGGAAGTAAATCAAATAATGTGGATATGACATTCTGGATGTTGCTTGATAAGTGGACAATGTTGGTGTCACCCCAGGACACCAATATATGAAGAGCATGGCTCCAGTTCGAAAGGATCATCCAAGCAAGCAAGAGAAAAATGAAAAAACTGGCAGACTTGATGATGAAGCTACACTCCTTCCAGATGCTGCCTGTGTTAGTGCAACAAAAAGAAGATGATCATCTTCCTCACGATGAGAGGACTCCTTGGAAGCAGGAAGGTCTTGTGAAGCTCCGTCCTGAACCCTTGAAAGTGGAAAGCTAGATCATCATCCTATCATAAGGGTTGTAGTGAAGAACTGAAGAACAAGAAGAGAGCCAAGGATCCCTCAAGCTCTTTCCCAGACAGGAGACTTCTTTCTCATAGTGCTTCATTACTATACTCTGTTTGGTTGTTTCTTTTTCAGTTTACTTCTCTTAAAAACAAACTCCATATCATTCGTGCCCTACCTGCGTGTAGGAAGACAGACGGTGTGGACACCGGTCTGTGTGTTTTGGGTTGTGATCCCACAAGCTGTGTGACAGCGGAGTGTGAGAGTGTATCTCTCAGTTAGAAGCTGTGAATCAACGGTTGTGCATTGGCACCATTGAAGCCTCACCTTGTTGTGTGAGGGGTGGACGTAAGTCTCTAGATTGAGACCGAACCACCTTAAAGATCATGTCTTGTGGTTTGCTTTCTCTCTTGTTCCAACGGTAGAAGCTTCATAGGACCATCTTCAGATATCATGTGTGTATCTAACTTCTTAGCTATTAACTAATATATGTCTTATTATCTGTTGTGGTTGAGTTAATTTTTATTTCCGCAAAGAAGGGCAAAAAGGGGCTGATCTATTAACCCCTCCCCTCTAGATTTGCCTATCACCACTCAACAGGTATGCCTGGCAGCCAAGCAAAATGATGGGAATCGACGCCGAGCACTGACATTTTTATTTTGCACTTGTGTTCTTTTAGTTTGCTTTTATGTCCTTGGGAAAGTATGTATGCAATTGTAAGGCTTTATAAAGCCACTTTGTCATTCCCTATGATTCTTTGGGTTTTTGTGCAAAAGTGTAGTAGGTCCAGTAAGGGGCCCCCCAATCCTTCCCCATTGGTCCACCTAAGCTATGTGGGGCTGGTCAACCATCCTAGGTGGCTTCTAGAAGGGTTGAAAGTCAATTAGACACATGGGGGACAAATGCACTAAAAAGTCCAAGATTCCACCTACACTAGTGAAGGGGGTGCCCCCCATTTTTGGTCTAATTTTGATTTTTGAAAAAAACATGTTAGAACTAATTAGTTCTATCCCTTATGTACCCCCTCCTAACCCTAGATCTAAGGGTAGTTAAGGTCTTTTTTACTTTTCTATAAATACCATGTATTTCCATTTTATGTAGAATTAATGAGAAAATTTTTTGAATTTGCCCCAAGGAGCAAGGTGCGCCCCTCCCTCTCTCTCCCTGGTTCCTCTCTTCCTCCTTCAATCTCCAGGGTGTGAAGCCCTCTCCTACATTCTCCTTAGCCCCTCTGAGTTCTTCTCTGCCGCCGTCGTTCGAGCCGCCATCGCACCGCCACCGCCACTCGTCGGAGTTCTATCTCCATCAGGATAGAACCTCACCTACAAAATTTTATCTTCTTTTTTGGTTGTCTGCTCGAGCCCTAATTTTTAGGGTTTGTTCTGTCCATCTCCCTTAACCTCCAGTTCAAATTTCGTGTCATTTGGACGTCATTTGGTATTTTTCCTACATTTATTGCTCTTACCCCTGTAATCTGCCATTCTACAGATCTACGGGACAGGGTCACATTCTTGTATTTTTTCCACCCCCTTATCAATTTCCAAAAAATTCCCAAACATTCCTCAATGTTTCTCACATATACCCCCTTTCACCATAATTTTCGTGGATTCTAGAAAAATCATTTCCCCTTCGGTCAAAGGTCAGTTTCAGGCAGATCTCTTGCTGTCTTGAGTGTCAGTAACCTGATCCACAGGAAAACCCGTAGTTTGCAGAGTTTTTCATTTCTAATCCCTCCTTTGGATCGACAAGCAAAAAATATATGTTGTAGTGCTGTGAGTGCTCTTTCCAACGGTACTAGCCACGCCTCGATCGGCCTCCGGATCTGAGCACCATAATTCTTGTCGCCGAGGCGTGAAGATCTGTTCCTTGTGTAGATCCGAAATTATAGTCCGGGAATAATTCGTGTAAACATACCAAAAGTTAACTTCTGGAACCGTCACTTCAGAGAGTCGATCAGGGACATCCCGCCATCGTCCCAGCCAAGCGGCACCTTCAGAAGACCTCAGGAGGGTGACGTTCCTTTGGAAACCGCTCCTTACTGTCTAGCGAGTCAGAACCGAGTCGGCCCAGTACCGAGTCGGCGGAGGACCGAGTCAGACCAGCAGGCCGAGTTCGTGCCGAACGCACCTCCAGATTGCTGCCCGTCAACCCAGGGTCGGTCCTCCCAGGCCCCACTTGTAGCCCTTTACCTCCCTGCGTGGAGTGGGCAATAGATTTCACTGTTGTAACTAAATTTTACTGTTGTTATCGGGAGTTACCGTAACTGGCCAGGATCGTCTTCCCCACGCCAGGAGCGTGGAGGTACCTTCGCCACTCTCTTTATCGCATTTGCTTATCGCGTATATTTTTGAATGCCGCTGCTAGAGAGCATGTGATAGGTTAATTAGATCACTATATATTGCTATCACCGCTGCGAGAGAGAGTTAGTGTGACCGTCCCGTGACTCGATCCGAGTTAACACAGAAAAGTCGATACCCGAGACTCACGGCCAGTTTCTCAACCGCGCCCGGTCCCATGTCTTCCCTCGCTTAGGGACGATCGCGAGCTAGAGTCCCAGGTCACGTGTCTGTCCCGCATCAAATTGGTATCAGAGCACCAGTTGAGTCTAGGGTGTCTAAAAATAAAAAAAAAGTGTCATTTACGTCTAGTCATCGTCTAAGTCGGTCTAAGGTTGCATCCGCATACCATTGTTTGGTATATAAAAAGGTGTTGTCCGAACGTTAGGCTACGCCTATCGGGAAGGCCGCACACTTGCGCGAGTGATCTTCGGATCGATTAACTCCGCCACGTATCGAATCTTGGTTGTGTCTAGGTGTGTAGTCGAGTCTCATTTCAACTTTGCATTTGCCTCGCATTCTAAGTCATGTCTAGGTGCAATAGTTGCATAACATTTTGCTTATAAAAAAAATGGCCTTGCATATCCATTCCTAGGGCATCCAACCCCCATCTTTGCAACCATGGCCGTTCCCCAAGACCATGCGTCCGAGTTGTCATCCCTGGTGGCCAGATTCAATGCCTTCATGGCCCAACCCTTGGAATTCACCCATCTCATTTCTAAAGCCACTCTACCCAATGGGTCCAAAACGGAACTCCATTTCATTCATGGGGAGTCAGATAATTGGGTTTCTCTTGATATCGTGGAGTCCCTCTCCAAGACGGGCGAGATTATCCGCGATGTTGATTTTGCTTGTGTTGAGTTCCAAAGGAAGATCGGTTCCGATCATTACTTCGATGGCGCATGGTGCAATATTCGTACGCTAGCAGGACCTTGCATTGTATTAGGGCGACCATGGTTGGAAGAGAGGAGAGCGACCTTTGACTGGGATAGGAGGACCTGTACCTTATATCCACCTCACCTACCCGGCGAGTTCGTCTTCCACGACGGCTTTCAGTCGACCACCTCTGTGTCACCAACCACCCACCCCTATCAGTCCACTCCGCCTACGGACTCATGCCCACTACCTCCCCCGGAGCTATCAAACTTGGGGCCACCTCATCCTGAGCCTCCTGTATTTCTAACGGGTACGCTTTTCATAGCCGAGCCACTTCTTAGCTGGCTCCAGGATGGCTTGCTCCCACCTCCATATCCATCAATGGACCCCACCTTACCTTTAGTGCCCGTCAACTCCTACCACACGACATTCCGGTCTAGTCACCATGTTGATACATTGGGTGACCTTATTTTGGGTTTAGGTTGGCCATGGAAGTTGACGCACTTATTGGCCCAAGACTTCGACCAACCCACTAGTCGTAGCTTCACCCATCCGGCCATAGGGTCCATTACCTCCGTGTGCACCGTGGGTTGTGTCACCACGGAGGTTCTCTTATTTCTCCCTATGTCGGTCGAACCCGACTTCATTCCCTCTTGCCCAAGGGAGGAATCTTATTTTTTTCACATGACCACCGTCCCATTCACGATGACGGATGAAGGTGACCACCCACACCTTCAAGAATTTCACAATTGGGACCGTGACTTGTGGGAATCCATCTCATGGGGTCATACCTTCTTTGATCCTTTTGAACCCTTCGCTAGTGAACCTCCCGAGCTATCACATTCACTCCACTTCTTCCAAGGAGTTCACTATCACACCCCTACCCCTCGGTCTAGTTGGCATGCCTTACCTACATCCCGGGGTGATGACGAAGGTAGTTTTGGATCTCCTAGCCATTCCCCACCCAATTCCCATAGGTCGCCAATGCATAAGTGGTACCTATTAGGATGTCTAGGATTCCATTCCGTCCACCATCGAGTGCATCTAGTGTATGCATGGCACATATTCGGGTGTCCTGGTCCACCATCGCCTATGCGTAGGTCGGACTAACATTAGGTGTGTCTAGGGTCTTGTGTGTCTGTGCGTACATTGAGTCACGTCGGTTTTACACGCTCACGTTGTTAGTCCCTTTTGAGCATGAGACTTGTCGGACAATTGGGATCGGTTCTACTCCACATATCGGATCTAGTCACATAAGGGACCCGCGGTGATTCCTAGTGAGTCTTTGAACCACCTCCCTCATTTGAGAGTGACCCCACCCCAGAGTGTCCACCTCTAGCCTCATTCCCATGGCAGCGTGCGCATATCGAATCTATACGGGATGAGCAGGTGTCGATTATTTGGAGTGGAGCGTACTCCGCGCTTCCAGGTTCGGTGACGGATCCGCCGGAGCTACTCGAGCAGCCGTACCCCTTACTCGACGGGGTTGAGTTCTTCCGACCCGGGGAGAGTTGATGGGAATCGACGCCGAGCACTGACATTTTTATTTTGCACTTGTGTCCTTTTAGTTTGCTTTTATATCCTTGGGAAAGTATGTATGCAATTGTAAGGCTTTATAAAGCCACTTTGTCATTCCCTAGGATTATTTGGGTTTTTATGCAAAAGTGTAGTAGGTCTAGCAAGGGGCCCCCCAGTCCTTCCCCATTGGTCCACCTAAGCCATGTAGGGCTGGTCAACCATCCTAGGTGGCTTCTAGAAGGGTTGAATGTCAATTAGACACGTGGTGGACAAATGGACTAAAAAGACTAAGATTCCACCTACACTAGTCAAGGGGGCGCCCCCCATTTTTGGTCTAATTTTGATTTTTGAAAAAACATGTTAGAACTAATTAGTTCTATCCCTTATGTACCCCCTCCTAACCCTAGATCTAAGGGTAGTTAAGGTCTTTTTTACTTTTCTATAAATACCATGTATTTCCATTTTATGTAGAATTAATGAGAAAAATTGTTGAATTTTCCCCAAGGAGCAAGGTGCGCCCCTCCCTCTCTCTCCCTGGTTCCTCTCTTCCTCCTTCAATCTCCAGGGTGTGAAGCCCTCTCCTACATTCTCCTTAGCCCCTCTGAGTTCTTCTCTGCCACCCCCGCCGCCGTTCGAGCCGCCATCGCGCCGCCACTGCCACTTGTCACTACAAGAAAAAGTGATATTAGCGACGGATATTTGCGACGGAATAATTTCCGTCGCAAATCCGTCTAAAAATTTAGACAGATAGTTTCCTCAAAAAACTGCTGTATTTGGGACAGAATATTATCTGTCTGAAAATACGTCTAAAATTTTAGACGGATATTTAGACAAAAATATTTCCATCCGAAGTTTCGTCGCTAAATTTCACTTCCCCCGCGACACGACCTTCCCCCATTCCCCCCCCTTGATCCCCCCCATCTCCCTCTCGCACTCTTTTTCCTCCCCCCATTCCCCCCTGATCTCCCTCGCCGGAGCTTGCCCTTGCCGTCACCATCGCGGGTCCTCGCCGTCCACGCCGGAGCTCGCCGTCGCCGGTACCCCGCCGTCCTCGCCGGAGCTCTCCGTTGCCGGTAAGCCCCCTCCCTCTCCCTCTCGCCGTCGCCGCATTTGCCATGGTGTTTTTTTTTCTTTTTTGAGGTTGGGGATCATCCTGGAGGAGTTCTGGTGGGGGGGGTTCCGGTAGCGGGGGTGGGGCGGTGGGGGAGGTTGGTCTGGGAGCTCAGTGGGATCGGCAGGAATGGGCTGAGCTCGGTCGGAGGGGGGAGGGGGAGATCGATCGGTGGGAGGGGGGAGGGAGAGCTCGGTGGGAGGGGCATCTAGGAGGGGTTCTAGTGGGGGGTTCCAGTGGTGGGGGAGGTTGGTCTGGGAGGGGGAGGGGCCAGCAAGAGGGGGGGGAGCTCAGTGGGAGGGGGGAGGGGGAGCTCGGTGGGAGGGGCATCTGAGAGGGGTTCTGGTGGGGGGGTCCGGTGGCGGGGGAGGTTGTTTTAGGAGGTGGAGGGGCCAGCAGGAGGGGGAGGGGGTCACAACAGGGAAGGGGGTGCGGTGGAGGGGGGTCACAGGAGGGGGAGGGGGTGCAGTGGAGGGGGGGTCGCAGGAGGGGGAGGGGGTGCGGTGGAGGGGGAGGGGGTGCGATGGAGGGGGGGTCGTAGGAGGGGGAGGGGGTCGCAGAAGCTGTGCGGTGGAGGGGGAGGGGGTGCGATGGAGGGGGGGTCGTAGGAGGGGGAGGGGGTCGCAGAAGCGGTGCGGTGGAGGGGGAGGGGGTGCGCAGGAGGGGGAGGGGTCACAGGAGGGGGAGGGGGTGCGGTGGAGGGGGGTCGCAGGAGGGGGAGGGGGAGTGTATTGGAATGTTGAGAATGCAGTTTCCGTTTTACTCGGAAAATAGACTTATGAATTTGTTGTACTTATTTATCTTTGTTGTACACATTTATCACAGTCCCTACAATATCGGGATGTGATCAGGATTGGTGATTGTACAAACTCTGCTATATAAATATATGAGATTAGGTGCAGGTGTTGGACCACACCGGTAATTTGCCTCACTCCAGATTTATCATGGTATCAGAGCAATTCTAGGCCCTGCCATTTTTTTTTAATCCCATCCTTATTGCCTTCCCCATTTACAAAGCAATAATCTACTGCTGCCATGTCGTCTTCAACTACACAACAAAAGGGAGATGACGCAGATGAAGCTAATCTCAGTGAGGTGTCTATCTTGTATGTATTTGGCCCTGAAAAACTCAGCCCAAAGTGAATTAGAGTACAGTCCATGCCAGAGTGTTTTTACCTGCATAGCGAGGTCCATGTGTCTTAAAGACATAATCCCAAGTCCACCATGAGAAATCGGTTTGCAGACATTTTTCCAAGATCTCCAGTGTCTCCTATTTCCATGCTTGGAGAATCCCCAGAAAAAATTGCAAAGGACCTATCTAATAACTGGTGAATGCCAGCATGAAGTGGAGTGGAGGCTAAAATATAGATAGGAATGGATGTAAGAACATGTTTGATTAAAATCAGACGTGCGCCCTGTGAAATTAGTTTAGCTTGCCAGCCCTCTATACACTTCTGGATTGTAGAGATAATACCAGCAAAATATACTTTTTTGAATCTACCCATGACCAGCGGGTAACCCATATATTTGTGTGGAAATGCTTGTCTCGAGAAACCTTTGGAGTGCTGGGTTGCTATTAGGATGAATAAAATAGCCACTCTTACTCACATTGATCAACTGGCCAGAAGCTTGCTCATAAGATTTTAAAGTATTCATGAGGTTGCGGATAGAGTCTGCATTAGCCTTTGCAAAGATTAATGTGTCATCTGCAAACAGAAGATGGAAAATAAGTGGGCATCTCCTGGGACCAGAGAACCAACCCACTCTTCCTTTCATAAAACCGTCCTTGAGTAATCTGCTCAATATCTCTTGGGCAAGAATAAAGAGGTAGGGGGCAATAGGATCACCTTGTCGGATGCCTCTGGATGATTTAAAAAATCCAGCAGATTCACCATTCAGTGAGATAGAAAACCAGCAGTTAGTAACCATATTTTCAATGAGACTGATGAAGTGGTTATTAAAACCAAATCTCTTCAAGAATGCGAATAGAAAATCCCATTCAATTCGGTCATAGGCCTTTGCCATATCCAGCTTTAGGATGACATTGCTGCCTCTGGTTTTTCTGCCTAATTCCTGAACCATTTCCTGAGCTAATGCAATGTTTTTAATAATGTGCCTTCCTTTGACAAAAGTTGTTTGTTCCGTTGAAATGAGAGATGGAAGAAATCTGCATAACTTGTTGCTCAAAATTTTGGAAATGATCTTGTATGAAAAAATTGCATAGACTAATAGGCCTGTATTCTGAGATATCAGTTGCATTCTTGTTTTTTGGAATAAGAGCAATAATGGTAGTAGTGAAGCACCTTGGAAGAGATTTCCTTTCAGTAAAGAATTCTTGAATTGCCTTGATAACAGTATCAGCAATGATTGGCCAAGCCTTGTGAAAGAAACTCCCAGTAAACCCATCAGGGCTCGGGGCACTGTCTGGGGACATAGAGAAAATAACATCCTTGATTTCCATTTCATTAGGAATAGCATTCAAGAAGGTATTATCATCCTGGGTTACCATGTGAGGAATGCAGTTAATGCTATCACTGTCAATGTAGTGAGGCTGGGAGGTGAAAGCAGCTTGAAAATGACTAACAATAATGTCCTTCATTTTCTGACTGTCAGAGGTAAGATCACCATTGGAGGTCCTGAGTTGAGGTATGCAGTTACTCCTCCTATTGGCCATAGCAGTCATATGGAAGAATTTTGTGTTCCTGTCTCCTTCTGCCAGCCAACAGATTCTTGATTTTTGTCTCCAGAAAACTTCTTGCTGAAGAATTCTCTCTGTAAGAATATTTTTGGCATTTTCAAGAGACGAAAAATTGCTTTGAGAAGGTTGATGATCATAGATGTCCTCAGCCTGCAGCACTAAGTCTTCAGCTTCCAACAAGTTTTATGTACATTACCAAAAACCTGCTTGTTCCAATCCCGGAGCATATACCTCAATGACTTGAGTTTAAGACACAAAGTGGTAATAGCAGACGAGGCTAATGGATTGGTTTTCCAACATTGTTCAACAGCCTGTAAGAAGAGCTCATGCTTTGTCCACATTTGCTGGAAACAAAATCTGCTCTTTAAATTTATGTGTGAGACCAATTTCACTAGAAGAGGAGCATGGTCCGAAGCTTCTCTAGACAGATGCTCCACAGTAATTGGAAAAGAGTTTAGCCAAGTGGTATTGATGAAACCCTATCTAATCTAGCCGATATACCATTGCCACCTATTTGTTGATTGTACCATGTGTATTTGGAACCCATATAACCAACATCTGTAAGACCGCAGTCATTAATACAATCCTTAAAATCTGTTATTGATCTTAAGCAAGGCATGTTCCCCCCTAGTTTCTCATCAAATTTAATAATGCTGTTAAAATCTCCAGCCACATTCCACGGACCATTCAGTAAAGAGTTGACATGAATAAGAGATGCCCACAGAGACATTCTTTCAACTGGTGTACACTTAGCATAAACAAAGGAAGCATAGAATTCAAGCAAATTTTGATTGGATTGCTTTATAGAGATTTGCTGCTCATTCTTAAAAATAACAGCGAAATCCATCTGGCCTTTCCACATAATCCAAATATGAGCATGCACATCATGATTAGCAAGGAATTTTTCCATACCTAACTTCTTACATGCCTTTTCCAGGTTACTGACATTGATTTTAGGCTCTAGAATAACAATGCAATCTACTTTGTGTTCTTTAATCAATAGCTTAGCACGACCCAATGATAGATCGATGCCAATGCCCCTAATATTCCGTATGACAAAAGTCATTAGAGCTGAGATTTTGATTGGATCTTACCTTCAGATCCAGTCCTCTTCATTCCCCTGGTTATAACTCCCGGCCGGTCGACATGAATAGCACTCACATTATTTATCTTTGCTTGAAAATCAATTTCCTTTCGATGAACTTGCAAATCCTCCTGAGAATCTAAATTATTGAAACTTTGTTTAGCTGGTTGCATTAACATAGTGTTATCAACAGTAATAGTTGTAGCTTGGCCCTCATGGTTAGATGAGCTAGGAACAGATAGTGATCTGTTTTGGATAGAAAGGAGCTCTGTGCTAGAATCAGTAGCCATTCTTGTTGGTCTCTGAGAGATTGAGGAATTAGCAGGATCCTTCAAAAGATTTGTAGTCAGATCACTAGATTGGACCAGTTGAAATTGTAGAGGGGCGCTTTCATTATGTGAATCCGTCTGTCTTGGATGTGTATCAGAACTAATATTCAAACTATTCTCTATTTGTTCAACCTGCATCTCTGTCTCTATAACTTCATCCATTTCCTTGTCAGGCTCATTTGGCAAGTTCGGATTTATCATTTCTTTTGTATCATGTAACATGGCAGTGAATCTATTGGCATTTTCTTCAATAACTAAAGTAGACACAGGGCGCTGCCGGAATTCTATATGTTGCTTCCCACCAGTTGTTTTTGAATCACCCCGAGCTGAAATAGTCTTCTTGCTTGGGATATGAGAATTATGTTTCTTTTTGCATTCTGTCTCTGTGTGGCCTAGTTTGTGGTAGAAAGAACAAAGAGTCGGAACGTTGTGGTAGTGAATAGGCTGCCAATATCCCTCCCCTTCCATATCAATCCACAACCACTCTCTGTAGCGAATAGGCTATCAACATTTTTTCTAGGAAGGAATGGTATTCTGCATACCAATGAACTGACGCTCCATAGACCCTACAATGATGGGAGCCTTACGGCATTGGGTTTACCCTATGCATGTGGATGCACAATCATTTACCCTAGGAACATATTTCATGCGTACACCACAAAAATGGGAGACCAAGTAATAAGAAACCAGACATTTAGGACTTGTTAGGAATGGTAGAGCATATTAGATTAGGTCTAGACGTCAATATTTGGATAGCTCTGGCTAGAATACTCAGAAGCAAAAATGAAAATTTCTTGAGATTCTTTGATCCTAGATTTTTTTAGAAGGTTGTAAATAAATTCAAGATTTTGGATAACGAAAAAGGCAATCAACAACAAGGGGAGGAAGAAGACTCGGAGGTCCAACCTCCGGGTTGTGGGACCCTCTAGAGACATTCATCTGGGTTATGGGCCAAGCCTCTAGGTTGCCCCTTCCTCGGGTCGGCAGACCCAAAGTCATTTAAATGAGATCATTCACCTAAAAAAAAAGGGACCCCATGGGCTGCCCTCGCACTAAACAAACTAATCAACCAGATAAATAGATAACTAACAATAATTTTAAATTTTTAGTTCGTCTATAGCAATAGTTGACTTATAGCAATAGGTAAATACTCTAAAAATTCTGCTTGTGATTTCAAACCTTGTGGATTTTAATTGCATATAAATGTGTTTTTAAACCTGATTTTAATAGAAATTTGATGTTGATCTGACTCGAAAATGTGGATTGTTAAGCTTTGATGTTCTTCATTTGAATATTTTTTTAAATTAGATATTATTTAGACGGATGTATGCAAAATGATAAGTGTGGTGTTATTTAATTTTATGTTATATAAACACATGGGGTATTCCATGTGAGCTGAGGTGCGTGAGTGCGACCTAACATTACACGCACCTCAGGAGAGCGTGTTAAACCCGTGTCAATGAACCTTCCCGTTCAAGACTTTGGGATTGATATGTATGTTCTCATTTTTTTATGATAATGTATATATCTACCTCAAAGTCTTGAATTGTCCCGTTTGGACAGTCTGTGAATGTTTGATCGCACTTAGGCAGTCATTTACTATATGTGTTTGTATGATTTGCTGAAAATGTCGGTTGCGTCTCCTCACTCTTCTTCGATATACCTTTATTGATTTTGAGTGTTTTCTTAACCACTTACTCATAAGTGTTTAAGAAAACTTTAAAATCAATAAATATTTTTGGTATATCGGAGAAGTGTGGGGAGGTGCTGTTGAAATTTTCAGTAAATTATGCAACACATATAGTAAGTGATTGTGCGATCAAACCTTCATGGATGGGTTATGTTGGCCCAGACTAGATGGCGGACAAGAAGGGGGGTTGAATTGTCCCCTTTGCCTAGATGGCGGATTTTAAAAATAATCTAAACTGATCACGGTGGAATTAAAATTAACTACGTTAATTAGCATAAACTCAAGTGAGATTAGAAGAATCCTCTCAATCTTTCCGATCTCACACGGATATGCAATGCAGAGAACGAGTTAACTGTGCTCAAATACAAATAGCAGAGGTAGCAGTGTGTAGTGGAGTAGTGAATAAAAATCTATAAATCTACCTGTGAATGGAGATAGGAGAAATGGACAATCGCACAGGCATTCACAAAGGACACGGAGATTTTTAGGTGGTTCGGGACCACGACGGGCTCCCTACGTCCACCTCTCACCCAACCGGGTGAGGCTTCACTATACGCTACTTTCGTAGCAACACGGGGATGAACCCCAACCACACACACACGCTACTTCCGCAGCAATATCCACACACGGGGAAAATCTCCAACACACTGCCACCGCAGCACACACCCACACACAGAATCGGGGAACACGCCCCGAACACTAAATCCACATGGAGACGCAGCTCCGACAATACATAACCAACCACAGGGAAACTTTTCCCACAATAAAACCCAACACACGGAGATGCAGCTCCGCCTTCACACAAACACCCGTCCACAGACGGTCCACACAAAAATATATCTAGAATTCAGAAATACAAGATATGATCAATGCAAACCCCACAACTCAAAAGCAAATGGCATTAATAGATGTAAACAAGATATGGAAGTAGTTCCCCATGAGAAGAAATAAGGTGTAGTTGATAATCTCTGATGCTCGGGTCGGAGGATAGCCGAATGCCAATGTTGAGAACGTCCACGCGTTCCTCTTCTCGATCCGCTCCTTTCTTTCTTCAATCACGAGCTCTAGAAATGGATGGAAGTAGATGAATCTTGAGCTATTCCTCAGCCTTCCTCCTTCTTCCCTTCGTTCTCCTACAAAATAGATAAAGAGATCAGAGCTCCACACATTTCCTCCAAATTCGCATGTTATTTATACTAGAAAGATAAGTTGTGCAAAAGACCACTATACCCTTGCAAAACTCTAGCAAAACTACCCTAATATGTTCATTAGTAACCCAAGGGTATTATGGTAAATTTTCAGCCCATTTGGAAGTGTTTTCATAGGGTTTCGATGGGCTACGGAATGGACGCGCGGACCTGCGAATCTGAGGGGGTCGACCCATCTGCCAGGGGGGGTCGACCCATCTCTATCCAGAAGCAATTTTCTGCAGAAATTGTTACAGGGGTCGACCCACTTTGTGAGGGGGGTCGGCCCACTTTCAGAAAGCACCAAAAAACATTAGTTTTCAGCCCGGGGGTCGACCCATTGAGTGGGGGGGGGGTCGACCCATTGATCTTGAGACCTTAATAAATGATTTTTAATGCGTTCCCAATGACCTAAACATGAATCCTAATGTAACCAAACACGAATTACATTAAAAATAAATTCTTACCTTGTCTTT